>CM053503.1:137505118-138105118 GCA_028627145.1 Eidolon dupreanum
TTCCTTCCTTCCTTCCTTCCTTCCTTCCTTCCTTCCTTCCTTCCTTCCTTCCTTCCTTCCTTCTTTCCTTCCTTCCTTGTTTGCTTTAGTCACCTAAGTTGAAAATATGAAAAGACATTAAATGAGAAAACCATGGTATGAGGAATTAATTTATTTTGATAGAAAGACAAGTTCTCCTAGAGAAATTTCTTGATTTTACTGCATTTTAACAACCTTGCCCATAGATGGTTTTACTTAGTGACTTCTGGTGTTTACTTTTGTGACTCAGTACTTTCTCTAGGTGGCCTCTCAAAACTGTAGAGACACTTGGGGCTGAGTAGAGTATGCAAAGTCTAGGATGCTGAATATTTAACTGGAGCTGATGAAACTTTGTCCTTTAGGAATAAA
The DNA here is from genome assembly GCA_028627145.1 of Eidolon dupreanum. Lineage (NCBI taxonomy): Eukaryota > Metazoa > Chordata > Mammalia > Chiroptera > Pteropodidae > Eidolon > Eidolon dupreanum. The sequence goes on from CM053503.1 coordinate 137,505,506, forward strand.
AACAACAAAAAAATGTTATCTGAGTAATCTTATTCCCTATCCCTTTCTGTTGGGTTTGTTAGGGAGTAAGCCATAAAGCCTCATTTGATATATTTTTTCCCTTTGGTTATTATAATTTCAGTGATCTTTAGGCTGCCCTCCTCCAAACTCTGAATATTTGAACTCAGACAGAGAGTCTTAAACCATGACTTGATAATACCTAAGTGGCTACGGAGATTAACGATAATATATATAAAATCTCTGGTCCATAAATGGTTGCTAAAGGAATCTCAGATATACAAGAGTCAGGCATGAAGGAGAGGGAAACTTTTGGACTTTACTTTTCTTTTTGACAAGAGGACTTTTCCAGAACAACTGAAACTGGATCATTAGAATAGAGAGTGATGGCCACCTACTCATTAGGGTGGCTCTACATCTTCTGCCCTACTACTGTGTGTCTACCTCATTTGCCTACATGTTTATTGTAATCATGGATCCTGAGCCTTTGAAGCATTTGTGAGAGTCATAAAGCTAACTGGGTGAGTGTTGAATTGTGAAGGGACTCCAATATACTTGTGAATCTAGCTATTTTAGTGTTGCTGCATTTGAAACACAGTTATAGAATATGCATATACAGAATGACAAATGATTTCCATGAGTCTGACAAGGAAATGAATGTCGTTACTTTATGGTCACACTTCTGTGACAGTATAAATTTATTTTGCCAAAACGTATATCTGTGTTTATGCATATATACATGCTCCTTGATGGCCTATTTCTATACACAACCCAAAATAAATACAATAAAAACTGTCTTTTTACAATCCAGTTAGTTATTTCTTGCATGTGTTATGACAGAAGCATTCACTGTGATTTCTGTTCTTGGGTAATGAGAAGCTGTGATAGACATTAACAGAAGAGGCTTCAAGTAGAAAGTTACCCCAGATTTTCTCACCGCCTCCCTCCAAATTTGATATGCTGTGATGTTTTAGTCTTATTATTATAGTGTCTGGGTGGAGATGTTGAGAAGAGATGAAGTGCTGGAATCTAAAAATGTGTAAATAGCTGTCAAGAGAACTTCTGAAGAAGGGTCCTAATGCTTGGAGAAGGTTTAAAGAGTTCATTCTTGGCACTGTTGCCTATAATCAGTAATTAGTAACCCATTGAAATGACATTTGTTAAATACCTACATTATAGATAAAGACTATTGAAATTACATTAAGCTGGTGGGAAAACATACTGCAATATTCACTCTGTAATAGATTCCATTCTCTGAGAGTAGGTAGTTAGCCTGAAGCCAAATGGTTCTTGGGAATCAATAACCTAGTTAGCCCCAGGAGATGGGGATTTCTAGACTTAATAGAGTGGTACAGTTGCTTGAACATCTACCCATGGGCACCCACCTTAGTAGACAGATCATTTTTTTTGCAGGCTTTAAAGCTCGGAAGAATTCAGAAAACAGCCCTCCAGGTGTTGAACAACTGTTTATCAATATTAGAGCTGGACTCATTGTTGTCCTTGCCTGAAGCTTTTCCTGAAGTCTCCTTCCAGTCAGTCAGCTCAGGTTTCATCTGGTTAATCCCACTGAGCATCAGAGTCCCTTTGCTGCTGTAGCTTTTCCTCAGTTCAAGGAGAGGGGAGAAATTTTTAGATTTCTAAGAGGCCCGTGTATTTCGGCATACTGCAGCAATATCAGGCATATGTGGGAAAAAGAAGCAAATTGTTTTCCTTCTTTAATGCAGAGATGAGAAATATCTGTAAGTTTCTCAAGCTCAGGTAAAATTTAATATATATGTTTCTGCTGCATGGCTTAATTGACTGCCAGGTGTGTTATGGAAGTTATTTGATGACAATCAGGTGTGTTGACAATTTCTCATGTCCAGTGGCGCTCTGTTTAGGCAGATAGCAGATGAAAAGCATAGAGTTTATAAGACCAGGCCCCAATAAAACTCAAATTAGAAGGTTGTCTTTGCTAATGTCAACCTCTTTTCCTATCAATCAAAATATTTGTGACAAACTTTTAACTAGACTCACCAAGGAAAAAGAGAAGACCACTATCTTACACCATACATAAAAATTAACTCAAAATGGATTAATGTAAGACCTTAAACCATACAACTCCTAGAAGAAAGCATAATTGGCAAGCTCATTGACACCAGTCTTGGCAATGATTTTTTTGACTTCAACACCACAAGCAAAGGCAACAAAAGCAGAAATAAACAAGTGGAACTACATCAATCCACAAGCCAAGGAAACCATAAATGAAATGAAAAGGCAGTCTATTAAATGGGAGAAAATATTTGTGAATCATTTATTTGATAAGGGGTTAATATCCAAAAATACATAAAGAACTCATACAGTTCAATAGCAAAAATATAATCTGATTAAAAAATGTACAGAAGGTCTGAAGAGACATTTTCCCAAAGAGGACATACAGATAGCTAACAGCTGAATATCACTAATCATCAGAGAAATGTAAGTAAAACCACAATGAGATATACTTTACACCTGTCAGAATGGCTTTTATCAAAAAGATAAGAAATAACAAGAGTTGGCAAGGTTGTGGACATAAGGGAACCCTTGTGTACTGTTTGTGAGAAAGTAAATTGGTGCAGCTATTATGGAAAACAATATGGATGTTCCTCAAAAAATTAAAAATTAGGCTATGATATGATCTAGCAATTCCATTTCTGAGTATTTACCAGAAGAAAATGAAAACACTAACTTAAAAAGATACCTGCACTCTCATGTTCATTGCAGTATTATTTGTAATAGCCAAGACATGGAAACAACCTAGGTGTCCATCAACTGATGAATGGATAAAGAAATGGTATGTGTGTGTGTGTGTGTGTGTAATGGAATATTATTCAGCCATAAAACAAAATGATATCTTGTCATTTTGACCACATAGATAGACCTCGAGGGCATTATGCTAAGCAAAATAAGTCAAAGACAAATATTGTATGACCTCACTTATATGTGGAATCTTATAAAAAGAAGAAAAAAGCCAAGTCTATAGATGCAGTGAACAGATTGGTGGTTGTCAGAGGTGCTGGGGTTAGGATGGGTGAAATGCGTGAAGTGGGTCAAAAGGTACAAATGTCCAGTTATGAAATATATGGCAGGAGATGTAATGTACAGCATAGTGACTATAATACACAGTTAATAATTCTGTGTTCTATATTTGAAAGTTGCTGAGAGAGTAGATCTTAAAAGTTCTCACCATAAGAAAAAATTTTTGTAACTATGTGTGGTGACAGATGTTAACTAGACTTATTGAAAATAATTTTGCAATGTAGACAAATACTGAATTATTATATTATATACCTGGAACTAATATAATGTTATATGTCAGTTATAAGAAAAGTAAAAAAGAAATTGTGAAAGTTAATGGTGGTCTGAGTTATGCTGGTGGCATGAGATAGAGGTAAAGGAATGAATTCAAAATATTTAAAAGGAAATCTGAAGAGCATTTGGTGACTGTATTAGTTTTCTAGGGCTTCGGTAATAAATTCCTGCAAACCTGGTGGCTTAAAACAACAGAAATGTATTCCTTCATAATTCTGGAGGCCATAAATCTGAAACCAAGATGTTGCAAAGACTGCATTCCCTTCAAAGGCTTTAGGTGAGAATACCTTCCTTGCCTCTTGGCTTCTGGTGACTCTGGGTGTTCCTTATCCTATGGCTGAATGACTCCCATCTCTGTATGATATTGACATGGCCTTCTCCTACTCTATCTTCTGTCTCTGTCAACTCTCTTGCCTTGCTTTTATAACTACACTTGTCATTGAATTTAGGAACCATCGAGATAGTCTAGGATGATGTCATCTTGAGATCTTTAATTATATCTGCAAAGATCCTTTTTCCAAACAAGGTCACATTGACATATTTGAAGCTTAGCATATGAACATTTCTTTTAGGAGGTCACCATTCAACTCACCACAGTGACCTCCTGCTTATGTTAGTTTGGTCAAGAAAATGCCAGTGAAGGTGAATCCCAAATCTCTGGTCTGGACAGATGGGAAGATTGTGACAAATATTTGGAGAGGAAACAGTAGAAGAGATGCTGTTTTTGTCTTTTAGTTTTGGACACCGAGTTTAAGGTGAGATATAGAGAAAGTGGAAAGTTGACTTTACCATTTTGCCTCATTTCAATGTCTTGAAACTTCCAGTAATGCTGTCAGTGTTATTTAATTGAAAATAGATAAAAGCTACAGTATTTCTGAGTTGGGCTTTAGATTATTATATCACTTTCGTAAAACTTTATTTTACAAATATTTCAGGATGCACAGTCTGATATATGAATGAAATTAATTTTCTTATTATATCCTAGCAGCAGTTAGTTAATATTCGATGTATCCTGATCAGGAATCCACATCCAGCATGCTTACTGGGCACTTTAAATATTGCTGTGGAGATCTGCACATGAGGATTTGCTAATTAGCATAAGAAATAATTTTTCACTGATGAAATGAGTGGTGTTCATCATATATGTTGACTCACAAGTTCAACCATCCTTGGATGAAAACATGGGAATCTGGCCAGTGCAGCCACCCAATTCCTTTGGAGAAGCCCTCAGGTGTAGAGCTCTTTTACTCTCAGGCCCCACACTTCACAGAGCTTTGCAGTCTTATCAGAATGTTGCCTGTTCCCACCATTAGAATATCATGGCATTGGCCTTCCAGAGAACCTTTCATGCAAAGTGCTTCTAGGTGTATCTGAGGGCAGAGAATGGAACTTGTCTAAACTTAGCAGTTTGACTGTGTTTCTGTGCCTGTTTGCTGTTCAGTGTTTGAGCATTGGCAGAATTTGGCTTAAGACTTTCATCTTAGCCTACCACATCTTGAAGAGAAATGGGAAAGCTGAGGTCAACTCACCTACCTCCAATCCCCAGAGGCTATTGACCAAAAGTTTTATTTATCAAAAGTCTCAGGCATTTGTTGAATGAACACATTAGGTTCAATAAGTTTGCAAGAGAATCTCTTGGCCTTTGAGCCCAAATCCCTGCAAGGACTGTTGACAATACACTCTCCAGGCATTTAAAGAAAGAGAAGGTACCTACAGATTTGGATAAAGAGATGGGCTGGGTGATCTCTTCATCGATAATGTGATGACAGTGGTTTGCCTGAAACTGGGTATAGTATATTCACTACATAAAAAAAAAATGGAATTCAATGACTTCTCTGATTGGAGAGGTTGAATCCTCTAAAAGGAATTTCCAGCAGGAAAAATATACTATATACACAATAAGCTCAGTGTTTGTATACATATGTATATTTGCATCTGCATTCACAAATAAAGAGTGACACACCTATTTCAGAAATTCTTTAGCCTTAGCAAGATTTTCTACACACACACACACACACACACACACACACACGCGCACACGCACACACACACACACACGGGCTTGAATGAGAGGAGAGCCTTTCTGGTGCTTTGTAAATGATGCTTCAAAATTGAAAGATGAATGATTGTTATTTGATATTTGCTCCTATAAATGAATAGTATTCTTGATGATTCAATTAATAGTTATTCTTAAAAAAATAATAGCTTTCAAAATTCCATTTATTAAACTTGTATATTTCTAAGGAGTTACAATAATGCTTCATTACCATGGAAACTACAAAAGGGAACAGTGATAGTAATTTCACAGTACTGTTGGTTCTGCTTATCGTAAAGTTGTCACTAGGTTTACACTTAGGAAGGTGTCCATAATTGCAACAAACAGAAGGGATTTATTGAAAAAAGACCATATAAATATTATAAATGTATATTAAAGATAAAATTCTCTAAAACATTTTGTTTCTAAAAGTAAAATTTGCATGTGGAAAAGAAAATGGCTTTCATAATGAGGGAAATGTGTCAATTTTAAGGAAGACTGCAAGCAAGGAATATGAAATACTAGCTACTTATTTATAACATTTAGTTAAATTTTATTTTCTCTCTATTTTTGGTGAAGGAATTAAAAAATAGACAGAAACAAGAAATGTGCTGAAAATTTTTATTGGAATTATCTTTCTAAAGAAATTTGTGCAATAACTGAAGCATAATTATTTGGAATTGAGACTTCTCTTGAAGTAGAGCCAGCTAATGCAGCATAGCTACTCCAAATCTTAGGTCTGAAGAGTGTGAGAGGCTATTAGCCAGAAAGTCTTATTCTGATGGGAAGAGGAGGTGAGGGCAGATAAGGAAAAGAAAATGGGGCAAAGGGAGGACACAAACCCAGTGAAAATCCAATGAAAAAACAATGTGATCATGGACTCATAGAATTTTAGCAGCAAAGATTTCTTAGAGGTCACCTAATTGTGTCCCCTCAACCTTACTGCAGGAAGTGGTCACCCTGGTCCACCTCCACTTATGATAGTATTTACAGTTACACAGCTCTAATTGGTACAATGCTTTAACCTTATGTTGAGTCCAACTACTTCCCTTTAGATTTGATGGACCCTGGTTCTGTCTTCTGTAATACCTGGATAACTCTTTTTCTTTGGCCTGACAGCCTTTCAAATATTCAAGACAACTGACATTTCCCTTCCCTGTCTTAAAATAAATATATAATCAGGAACAGTTATATATGTCTGAGGTTTTGGATGGCAGGGACATCCTAGGGAGTGTCACACAGCCCCATCTACATGATGGAGGGGAGACAACATGGCAACCTACAGAAAAGTCCTAAAATAGATTTATTTGTCCTAATCTCACTTCGTTTGGTCAAAAGCCTTAAGAAAAAAATTCTAATGCTATTTTGAATACTTTATTCTTAACTGAAAGCTGAATAAAGTCTGAGAGTCATGAATTGTGATATGATTTTTAAATTGCTATTTTCCTTCCTTATTAACCCAGTTTTACATCCTTGGTTTCATGATGCAAAGAGAATGAATTCAGGGCAAATAAAAGATTATCTTGATGTTTTGGTAATACTTAGACCAAACAACAAATGATTATTTTATATTAAAAGTTTTAAAAATAATCCTGGGGACACGGCTGAATGGGGACTTGTAATTTGAATGTAAAATAGTAATAAGTATAGAAATCACTTGATCAACATTCTTTTGGATATTGACTAGTGGCATGTTGTCTGAACTTTACTTTACAACACTTTAGTGTAGACAGTGACTCAGTTTCAGTGTACAGTGTTAGTGTCAGAGGACAGCCAAGCGTTGGTGAGTTACACCTTGAACTGCCCTGACTAGGAACACACTATGAGAATGGTCATCTGACATTGGAGAGGCAGAAATCAGTTCCATACTCCCCGAGGAGCTATTCCAACTGTTCAGCTAGTTTTCTTCTTAATTTTTAATCAACACTGGAGATTTTTAAATTATTATATTACTAGAAACATGTTTATGTTTATTAGAAATGATTTCTTTATTGATAAAGTTAGAGCTGATAAAATAATGTGGATTTGATGAAAATATCTCACAATCCCAATAACTATAGCCTTCAGAAAGGCACTCCTGACTTCCGACTCTTCCCCAGTTGGTTCAGATCTGGAAGATTTTGGTCATTTGACTCATATTAAAAAGTTAGATAAATCTTGCCACTATAATAAACCTTTCAAGGAGCCAACAGAACACCTAAAAGGGTAGAGATCTGGGACTTTGTCAATTTACAGAAGAGTTTACATGACTGTTTTTGTGCCCTTACCCGTATGTGTGGCGGAATTCTGAGACTGACTTACACTGTATCATTCTACCTGGTAGCAAGGCTATGGGAGGAAAGATATTGCCCTCACCCGCCCCTAGTTATTGAAGATATGTTAGATTGGATTATTGTTCAAAAACAGTCACTCTGCTCCTAAACTCCCCCACCTCCATGTAAGAAGTACACATTCCAATCCTTTGGCCTTGGAATGGCCACCGGACATGTTTTAGCCAATGTGATAGTTTCATGACACAAGAAGGGGCTTGAAATGTGCTTTTGTAGGAAGCTTGCTTGCCCTCTCACATCTCCGCCAAGTCCATGAGAGGAACATGCCCTAGGTGGCACTCTGGAACAAGAAAGCTGAGGAACACAGAGACCCTATCAAGACCCAACCTGCAGCAGAGTTGCCAGGCCATTAGATGAGTCATGGCCCAGACCCACAGAGAGACTTAAATGTTTATTCTTGAATACCACTGAGATATGGTGGTTGCTTGTTATGTGGCAATTGCTGACTGGTGTTTGAGGCTACTAATATTTACCCCCCCAAATCTAATAATCGCAAATGCCCAAATCAGATTAGGAACTAAGCACTTTATAAACGCTGCTTCATTTAATTCTCATATGAAATCTGAGAGGTGGACATTATTTTTCCTGTCATATAGATAAAGCAATCAAGGCTAAGAGAGATGAAATAACTTGGCCCAAATCACACAACTGGGAGAAAGAGAGAATTTTGATCTAGACTGTGGAGTTTATCTTCTCCCACTACACTTTATTGCTCACTCCTGGGAACTTGCTTAGATTGAATTGAATTGTAACTAAAGCTGTATTCATGCAGACAACAAGAGGGGCAAAAACGGAACCTATGAATCAGTGAGGGTCAGTCATGTGCACATGCATTCATTCCACACTTTTAATGAGCATCTACTATGTACCAGAGCACATAGTTGTGATATGTCCTGGATATTTAATGAGCAGCATGACAGACACTGGTCTTGCCTTCACAAAGGCTTACACTCTTATCTCATTATAGATGTGTTTGTTAAATACATGCTTCAAGTTTTGTTTGTGGTGTAAGTATTGCAGCCTCATTTTACACTGTATATATAAACGACAGCCCTAAACAAAGGAAATGCCCTATCTTTGTGTGACTTTTCATGTGGTGACCACTAACTAACTGGAATGCAAGTGAAAAGTACTCTAAGAAATGCATTTGACTACTAATGATAAATCTGGATTGCTTTGCTGAAGAGTTCTCCTACAGGTCATAAGTCAAAGAATTTGGGAAGAACAAAGCTACCCTTACAGAGCTACAAGGAAGAAAAAAAAACAATGGGATATTATAATTCTTATTAATAAACATGATTAAACCCAGACAATTTCTGAATTTTATAATAAAAATAATCTACTGAAGGCATGGTTAAAAATTATAATTAAAGAATGAGAATGACATGTGGTATCAGAGGCATCGCAGCAGACTCTCTGAGCAGTACACTAAACAAAGTGAATTATTTCTTCCATAATAATAGTATTTAGCATAATACAATGGTGTTCTAGAAATCTAATTGCAACCTGCCAAGGATTTAAAAAAAAACCACAGTGATAATGTAAAAATACATGAAGAATAGATGTAATCTGTATTTTTAAAAGAACATGGTAATGCTACTGTATGGTTCAATTTTCAGATATCAGGATTTAATATAATAAGAAAAGACAGAGAAAATGAAAATTGGGGAGACTTTTGAATAGGTGCTTTAAGAAGGGGATTTGCAACTGAACAGAAACAGACTGATTTTGATTACACTTTAATACGAGATAAAGTAAAGATGGGGTAAATCCAAAGTAAAACATAATTATAAGTTTCTGCATAATCCCTGGCAAAAATGCTAAAGATTAGAGTCCAGAATTGTTAGTAGATTCATACAACTTTTACCATTCCCATATATTAAGCATTGTCAGAAAATATAAAAATATATTCATACGTGGGAATAATTATAAAGGCATTTAATAAGATATCTGGATTTTAAAGTTTTGCTTTCCTCTTTCTGAAATAGAAAAAAATCATAAATACAACTTATAAAAAAAATAATTCATGTAAACACCAGAGTGGGAGTTAGACAGAATGCTATAAATGCATTTCCACCTAGAAAAAAAACAAGTGTGAAGTACTTTCTCTACTAAGAAAGCATGAACACACTATGCATCACACTATCCCTTGATTTCTTTTCATGGTATCTTTTGCATATATTGTCACATTCCCATGGGAGCACATTTGGAAGTGAAGACAGATATTAGTCATGGAATATAATTGACCACAAATTCAGATAAGCAGTCCTCTCTCTACAGTGGCTGAGAAAGTTGGACATTATTATTCCTAACATAAAAATAACCATTAAATGTGAACAGAAAAATCAACAACTCTTAACTTAGATACTGACAATCTATAGATTTGCAGTACTACATAGAGGCATACTTCTCTTAATTGCACTTTATTGTGCTTCATAGATATTGCATTTTATTTTATTTTATTTTTTTACTAATTAAAGGTTAGACACTCTACCAGCAAAAAGATTATGATTTGCTGAAGGCTCAGGTGATGGTTAGTATTTTTTTTTAGCAATAAAGTGCTTTTAAGTTAAGGTGTGTACATTGGATTTTTAGACATAATGCTATTATACACTTTATAGACTACAGTATAGTGTAAAATGTAACTTTTATATGAACTAGGAAACTAAAAAAATTGTGTGACTTGCTGTATTGTGATATTCACTTTATTGTGGTGGTCTGGAACTGAACCCACAGTCTCTCTGAGGTATGCCTATATAGGTGAGAATAACAGCTTCATTTTAGGTGAGTATTTGAGAGTTGGAAATATGTGATTATGAAGAGTCTGAAATTGGCCAAGTAAGTGTTGATAGAAGCTGTTCATAAAATGTGGCCAACATCTATTTTATACTTTAAGAAATCAACAGTGTGGTAATAATCTGGTGATTTTGGTGTATTTTTTGTCTATCTACCTCCAATACAGAAGCAGGTGGCCATACACAAAATAAGCTTCTACTAAAAAGCTTGAAGAATGATAAACACCATCTGCCAATGCTAAGTCAAATGTATTTTTATGGGTTGTATATTACAGGAGTGGATGGGGGTGGGGGGAGAAAGAATGCAAATGCATTAGAAGGTTCTGTTTTTAGAAATGGGTGTGGACATTTTGCAAACAAAATTTAAAAAACAAAAAACAGAGTAGAAATATAAGTAAAAATTTCATTTCTACAATAGTCATTTGTGAAGAAGTTGTTTTTAATTTTTCCATTTCAAAGTATTTTTCTAGAATATATAATTAAATAATAACATTGACTTCTTAAATTTTAGAAAGGATACAGATATTATTTTATTATTATGTTACTTTCAAATACTTTATTAAAAATGATATTTGAGGTAGTTAGAGTATTAGAAGACCTAGATATGGCTATGAGTTTGTTTTAGAAGAATGTATATTTTATTTCTGATTGTAATGGTATTACATTTTTGGCAATTTGGATATTAAGAATCATAAAAAGAAGAAATTGACAAATCTATAATTCTTTTATATAAATTAGAGGTGTTATCATTTTGGTACATTTCCTCTCAGTCATTTTTACTGCTCTTTAAAAATATATATAAATATTATGTGCACAAAATTGTGTCCTATTTTTCTTAATATTACACGAGAAATATTTTCCTATGTGATTAAAATTTTTTTTCTTAAAAAACTTTATTTCATTTTATTTTTTATTTTTATGGTAACATTGATTACCATATTCCAATAAGTTTCAAGTGTACAATTCTATAATAAGTTAGATTTCTTTCTGTCACCACGTATTTGATCCCCTTCACCCTATCTACATCCTCCCTACCCTCCTACCCTCTGGTAACCACTAGTTTACTGTCCATGTCCATGAGTCTCTGTTTGTCCTGTTTGTTTGTTGCTTTTAGATTTATATCCCACATACAAGTGGTGATATTGTGTGTTCTTCAACTTTTTCTGTCTGGCTACTTTTGCTTAACATGATTATCTCAAGATCCACGCATGTTGTTGCGAATGGCAGTATTTCATCTCTTCTTATGGCTGAGTAATATTCCATTGTATATATGTACCACAGTTTCTTTAGCTAATCATCTATTATAGGACACTTCAGTTGCTTCCATGTCCTGGCCACCATGAATAATGCGGCTATGAACATTGGTGTGCATATATCTTTTTGGATAAATGTTTTCAAGTCTTTGGGGTAAATACCCAGTAGAGGGATTGGGGTCTCATATGGTAGATCAAATCTTAGTTTTTTGAGGAAACTCCATACTATTTTCCGTAATGGCTGTACCAATTTTCAGTCCCACCAGCAGTGTATGAGGGTTCCTGTATCTCCACTTCCTCTCCAACACTTATTCTCAATACTAGTCCTGTTGAGAATAGCTATTCTAACAGGTGTGAGATGGTATCTCATCGTGGTTTTGATTTGCATTTCCCTAATAGCTAGTGAAGTTGAACATCCTTTCAAATATTTGTTGGTCATTTGTCTGTCTTCTTGGGAGAGGTGTCTCTTCAGGTCCTCTGCCCATTTTTTAATTGGATTTTTTTGTTGTTGTTATTGAGTCATACGAGTTCTTTGTGTATTTTCAATATTAGGCCTTTGTTAGAGGCATTGCTTACAAATATACTTTCCCATAATAAAACTCATTTTAATTGCTGTGTAATATTTCATTGCATTAATGGTATACTTATATATATTTTTATGTTTGTGACTTTCAATGACCAAAGAATGGACATCCTTGCATTTCAGAATATTTCCTTAGCAAAGATTTTTAGAACTGAAATTATTGAGTCAAAGGCTAAATACTTTATGCAATGCTATGGCAGACATTGACTAGTTGTTTGCTAGACTTTTTTGATTTTCCTTCTGGGCACAGAGATAGCATGTATTTCTTGGCCTCCCTTGCAGTTAGATGTGCACTCAAGAAGGAATTCCTTTTAAAAGAATGTGGGCAGAAATGATAAAATGATGTACAATGCTTCCAAGGCGGCCTGTAATCACCTCTCACACTGTGTGTGCTCAGCCTCTCTTTTCCCTGTCTGCTGGTTATGTGTCAATGCAGGGTGGGATCCTATGGCTTTTGTTAAAGACAGCAGAGCATCTGTCAGGATGTTTCTGAAAGACTCTGGAGCAGAATACTGCTAATTTCCACTACTTCTAATTGATATTATGTGAGTGAGAAATAAAATTATATTATGTTAAATTGCTGAAATATGGAGGTTTATTCATTTTAGTGCTAGCCTAATCTTAACTAACTGGGATGTTGGCATTGGAAATGAGATACACTTCCCTAATAAAAATCTGAACTACATGGAATTGGCATTGAGTATTGAGGAAAGAAATATCAGAGGATGGGAAGATAGAGAGCCATGTAATACAGAAGGTAATTATGTGCTGAAACCATCACTGGAGCTAGCTTGAAGGTAGACCAAGTACTCCTTGAGCCTGTAGCTCTAGAAAAAGAGGCTGGAAAACAAAATTTTATGATGCATATTGGTCGTTACTGCTTTATATTAGAAAGATAAAAGAAGAAAAAAATGAGTCATAAATATCTAGATGCTTTTCAAGCAGAAATAAAAAGAAATATAGAAAGAGAAGAAATAGGGGGGCATCAAAGAGTTGGAAAAACTATTTCTAGACCTGTAGCAATAGGAAATAAGGTGGAAAATGCCTTCATGTGATGGCTCTGTGACAAAGACCAGATTAAGGGCACAATCTCCTCTCCCAAGACTCCTATAATTGTATATGACCTCAAGGATGCTGGTATTAAGTTGTGTGTATGTTAGAGATGCATGAGGGTAAGGAGGCAAAGAAAGAAATCAGGATTAATAGTTATGTTTAGGCAAGAATTTGGGATGGGGTTGCCAGCATGTGGGACTGAGTGGAAGCAAATGGATTAGTAGCCTACTAAGTAAAACCATATTGTTGAAGAAATCATAAGCCTGAACTAAAACAGCCATTCAGTGTTTGAACCTTAAAATAATCCTTGAGCCCTCCACACATGAGTGAGAAATAAGCTGAAAAGCTGTCTCCACACCTGCTGCGAATATGACCAAGAAGCAGAAAGAACCTCTCAAAGGGAAAAACCAATGACCATGGAGAGAAATGGACAGAGAGGCCTCATATAGAAAGCGGAATCAAGGTCAAGGCGAAGTATTTCTTCACCCTGGAGGTAGGAGTCATCAGACTTCCTCTCCAGCATGAGTTCTGTAGACCAGTGACTCCCCTGTCCAAAATTTTTCCTCTTTGGAACGAAAGCATTTTTTTGGTAGTTATAAAAAAATACTGTTTGGCAATAAAAAAAAAATGAAGTAGTGATACATGCTAAAAGATGAATGAACTTGAAAAACATTGTACTAAGTGAAAGAAGGTGGACACAAAAGACTATATGTTACATGGTTCCATTTATATGGAATATGCAGACAAGGCACATCTATTGAGGCAGAAAGTAGATGAGCGGTTGCCTGGCACTGGGTGGGGGTGAGACATGATTACAAATGAGCATGAGGGGCCTTTTGGGGGTGCTAGAAATATTGTAAAGCTGGATCGTGGTGATGATTGTACAACTCTGTTAATTTCTTTTAAAAATATTGAATTGTATACTTAAAACAATAAAATTTTATGATATATAAATATGTCTCTATAAACCTTTTTTTTAAAAAACATGCTAGTGAACATGGAGAAAAATAAGCACTTTAATACATAATAAGAGTAAAATTTAGCATAACTTTTCATAGATATCAAGGAATATATATCAAAATTAAAAATATTTATATTTCCTTGCCTAGCAATTTCATTCCTAGAAATTCATTCTCAGGAAATAATTGGATACATGCTACATGGTTGTTTCTTGCAAATCCATTTCCGATATTGGCTAATTGAGATAACTTAAATGTTTATCAATAGGGGATTCGTTAAATACATTAGGATATAGTCAAACATTGAAATGATCCATGAAGGTGGTTTTACCATGGAAATCTCCATTTATTTATTGGAAAATTGTCCAAGAAGAACAACAAATATGTAGTTAAAGCATAATGTTTATAGTATGGACCCATTTGTGTTTACAAAAACATGAGGGTATAAGGGTAGAGGATACCAAATTGGACTTTTCCTGAAATATGTAAATTCTTTACAGCCATCACATGTTATCAGAAATATAGCAGCAAAGACATAGATACTTTGAAAATAAGCTTATGTTAAAGTATAATAAAAATAAGATTAAAATTTCATGCCTTTACTTGATATTTGTGTGTACATTAGTTTGACTAAATTCAAGGATTCTCCTACTCCAATTTGAAAATAGTTATATTTATGCACACATGTGTAACTCATTTGGTGTTAAATAACTCACTTGACATACATTTTCATACTTCAATTTCTTTGGTATTGATGAAGTAAATCTTAAATTCACCTCCATTTAATTTTTTTTTCTTTACAGTCATCTGAAGGAAACTGAAAAGAGGATGTTAGGGACTAGATTCCTACCAGGAAGTAAAAGTAGAAAGAATTTGTAAATCTCCTTTATATAGGAAAGTAAATATTTAAGGAACTTTATATCAAATAGCCTGGGAGAAACAAATGTGACTTTAAAGCTCTTTCTTATAGTATGTTACAATCACATTTCTTAAGGGACTTATGATATTTGTTGATGGGTGCTAAAATCCAAAGTAAAGTATCTTTCTGTATGTATATCAATCAAATCTAGGATAAAAAATCAGTAAATAGATCAGATAACACGAATCAGAGTTTTCTGAATAGGTTAGAGCTACTATTGAGAGCAGACGACAGGATAAAATCATCCCTTTAAAAGACAATTACTTTCAGAACTCCTCTGACATTAAGCAGCAGGTGAAAAGCTGTGTGTTAGAAAGTAGTACTGTTTTGCAGTTTATTCCAAAAAGGAGCAAAAAGAGTATATTGGTAGATATTCTAAGTTCCAAGCCATGTAGGTATCAATAGAAAACTATGAATTTTAAACAATAAAACCTGAGTTTAAAGATGATAAATGAGTAATTAAACATTGTTTGGAACCAATGAATATTTATGACAATAAAAATAGGGTGTCTGTATACGAGGAAGAGAGAAATATTTGGATATAAAGCAAAGGACATTAACTGCCTGAAAAATAGAAAATACTGGAGCTATTTTAGAAATAAAGAACTAAACTTTTACTTTATTTAATATAAGAAACTACCATTCCTCTGAGTCTTTCTGTAAAAAAGATTAAAGGCTTGTCTTGCAATTGAATATAAAACTGTTATAAATTTTTAAACAGACAGGCAGTATTTAGAATTGTATTATTTTCAACTGGTTACCATTTCTCCCTAGTTTCAATATATAATCGAAATGTCATCTTTTTTGACTGGCAGTATGTTATGGCATCATATTCCTTTAAATGAGATGCAGGAAAAGCATTTGCTTGGGAGGGGATCCTAGGGCCCAGGGGCAGCCAAAGGGCTGAACATCTCACAGGCTGTGTTCCTGCCCTTTCTCTAACATTTACCTGCTCCCCTTTTATACTATTATTTTGGCCTCTAGGGCAGCCATTCGCAATTTTAGCTACACATGGGAGTCACTTGGGGAATCTGAAAGTAGAGGTGCCTGGGTCTGACTGCCAGGAAGTCGGATTTGATCTGCCTAGGGTGCGGCTTGGGCATCTGGCCTTGAACGAGTTCCCCGATGATGTTAATGTGCAGGCAGTGTTGAGAGCCATTGCTCTAGTCAGCAGTTTTCAGGATGTGCTCCAAGGACAGTCCGCAGAGCAGCACCAGGAAACACTCGAGGAATGCAAATTTTTAGGCTCCACCCCAGACCCCGTGAGTCAGAAACCATGGCATTGGGACCCAACCATTTGGATTTTACCCAGCCCTCCAGGTGACCCAGTGGACACTCAAGTTTGAGATCCGCTGCTTAAAGGACCCAGCCTTCCATTGGTAAGAGTGAAGCAAGTAGAATGAGAGAGCATGGCACTTGTTCATCTACTTTTTTTTTTTTTTATCTTCAAAAGTGGCTAATAATTTAATAGGATTTGGAAGGCTTTTTCCAGGGTTGTGTTCCTCACAAGGTGTACTGTGTAACTGATGAAATCACATGAAGTATGTTTGTTACAAATGCTTTTCCTGATTCTTTCTCTAATTTAAGTATTTTTAGGCTTATCAGCTATCTGGGAGTAGACACTAGTGAAAATGATGTCACTAGCTGTACACAGTAGATGCCCTTGCACATCTTCTGATAATGTAAAAACTGAATCTGAAAAGGAAATCTTACTACTGTTAAACAACTGAGGATTTTTTTAAGGTGCTGGTATTGTTTACTGTGATCACTGTAACTATAGGTCTAATTAAGATCTCTAGTCAAGGAAATTGATAAATATAAATCCCAAGGGAACACTAAATATACTGTCTCCTATGTGGTAGAACTTCCAAATGAGGTAAGCTTCTTCAGTAATAGCACCATTTGCCCTAAATTATTTTCCTTTCTATATCTTTTACATACTGTATTTGTTCCCTATTGCTATTATTAACAAATGACTACAAATTTGGGTTAGAAACCTAAGATAGGTTTATGCTAAGCCCATATCAAAGTGTCGGCAAGGCAGCGCTCCTTTAGAAGGCTCTGGAGGAGAATCTGTTTTCTTGTTTTTTTCCAGCTTCTAGAGGCTGCATCTTTTGGCTTGTGGCTCCTTCCTCTATCTTCAAAACCAGCTGTGTAGCATCTTAAAAGCCCTTTGACTCTGATCCTCTCTTTCCATTGTCACATATTTTCTTTTCTGATCGATGAGCCTCCTTTTTATAAGGATCCTTGTGATTGCACTGAGCTCATCCGGATAATCCAGGATAATTACCCATCTCAAGATGCTTAACTTAATTATATCTGTGAAGTCTTTTTTTTTTTTTTTTGCTATGTAAAATTCACAGATTCTGAGGATTAGGATGTGGACATCTTCAGGGGCAGGGAATGGGGGCTGTTACTTATCCACCATACATATCAAGGGACAAAAGAAGGAAGGGAACATTTTCTTATGGGAGATCCTTAGAAACTATATTGTAGTGAAGAGTTGAAAAGTAGCTCTTTGGGGGAGATCCACAAGGCAGTACACTTCAAATTGTGTGCTTAAAAAATCACCTGGGGATTTGTAGGAAAGAAAAAAGGATATTCCTGAGCCCCATCCACAAAGATTCTGATTCAGTGGGCCTGTGGTTCACCCGGGGGATGTGTATTTTTTCTGTGCCAGGACACTCATGTTCTTCCTTCACCATTAGCGCTCTTAGAGGTGACTCAGTGCAGGTTATCCACAGACCACACCTGGAGAAGCCAATGGGGAGGGAGGCAGTAAAAGGCACAGAACCTGAGACAACTATTCAACTATTATTAACTCTGGGTAAACATCAGAATTACTAGAGGAACTTTTAGAATACAGTTTTTTTGAGCTCCATGCCAGGAAGCTGTGACTCCAGAGGTTTGCAGAGGGCCAAGATCTGTGGTTTTGAGAAATCCTTGCAGGTGATTATCATGAGTATCCCTAGAATACCTGTGCCCTTGGCAGTTCTACCTGAACCAGCTGTGGCCATGGAGTCTATTTCCCTGTCCTCAAAAAAAAAAAAAAAAAAAAAAAAAAAAGCTACTATCTAATATTCTTTTTCTTTGTGATCAATTAAACTATGGATCATGTTCATTATTTTTGTGCTCCCAATGCCTTTCTCAGAGCCTGATACACAAAAAATATTTTTGGAATAAATCGGTGGTTCTCAGACTTTAGTTTGCATCAGAATCACCTGGAGGGTTTGTTAAAACATGGAGGGCTGGGCCCCACCCTCAGAGCTTCCAACTCAGTAGATCCTGGCTGGGTCCCAAGAATATGCATTTTGAACAAGTTCTCAGGTGCTGCTGGTGCAGCTGGTCTGAGGACCACACTTTGCGATCACTGGAATAAATAGAGTTTGAATTGTTAAAGCTCTAATTCTTCTATTACAAAATAAAAAAAATTTATATGTGGTTGAGGGGTTTAGAACTTTACCCAGTTTTTGGAGTGCCCTTGCTTTTTTCATTATTTCTATTTTTTCTCCTTTAAAAATTTTATCCTCTAGAAATTGAAAAAAGAAAATGATTTCTCCAGTAACAGCCATCCTATAATGTTTTATTGTTTATTTCTTCTCTATATGTGAAGTCTTTAGAGACAAAACAATTGAAAATATCTAGGGAGCTTCTATTGATAAAGAATGTTTTCAAACTTGTATCTTTAGCATTGTGGATGTGTAATCTAATAGTAAATTACCTTTTAACCTAAAGCTTTAGTTTGATTTGCATTTTTGTTTGTTTGGTTAGTTGCTTATGTTGGGTTACATTTTCCAGAGTGGGTAAAAATGTAAAGGAAGATCGTCACATGCACATTACAAGGCCAGTTACCACTAGAAACACAGGACAATTAAGATAGATAAGTACTGCTGAGTGATTTGTCCAATTCACCTGAGACTTGGCAATGCATACTTTTTATTAGAAAAATAAATACAAAAATGTTTTAGTATACATTTTCAGGAAATTTTATTTCTTTGGAAGAATAGCTGACTTTCTCCCCATATTTGTTTTTTCTTTAAAAGAACTTTTTAAAAACAGTTTTATTGAGATTTACTACACCTACCATATAAGCATAGCTTTCCTTATTCATGCAAAATTATGACAGTACATTTTCCCCATAAAATACTCCCTGAAGTTTGGATCAGCTTGCAGACAGCCTTTTGTCTTTGAATTTGGGTGTAGTAACAATTTCTGGCGGTAAAGTAATAAAAGATATTGATTTTATATATTGTACTCCCATGAAAAGATTATATAGCTGGACTGATGGAATGGAGGATTACTAAAAATATTTTTATAGGGTTGGGAAATTGTAATCTTGTATACGGTGCTGAATTTGACTATATTGCTGACATCTTGTAAACACCTCCTGCAATGAACTACTATTAGTCATCATTATGTTTTTATTGAGTGCACACCATGTTTATAGTACTTTATTAGATTGTTTTATATCTTGAAAGTTTGTTCTTTTTTTGCCTTTTGCATACTTTTAAAGGATATAAATTGGTAAAAAAAATTCGATAAACATGTATTATTGCCCAAAATATGTATATTCAAGTTAGAAAATTTAAGGTATCATTTGCATACAATGAAAAGCACAGATCATAAATGTACAATGAGATTAATTTTGACAAGGGCATATATATTCCTATAATGTACACCCTTGTCAATCAAGACAGACTTCTTCATCACTAAGAAATTTTCCTCAAATCCCTTCCCAATCAATTCCTCTCTCTCTCTCAAATAACCACTGATCTGGTTTCTATCATATGATCTTTTTTGTGTCTGGCTTCTTTTAGTCAGTATAGTGCTTTTGAGATTCATCCTTGTTGTGTGTACTAACAGCTAGTTTCTTTTTATTGTTGAGTACTATTCCCTTGTATGAAGCATGGGCAAATTTCCTGTTCCTCTGAGGCTTCCTCAGTGGAGGAAGAGTACAGACAGGATCCGGGGGCTATCTTTTATTTCCTTCACTCCTCATATGTTTAAGCCATTTTTCCTTGAAGTGCCAACTTGGACTTCCTTCACCAGTATCACTAGGACTTTACTATTAGATATGATCTTATTAGATCAGAATATAAATACAGGGCAAAGAACCTAGCAAGTTCACTATGGGATACTTAAGAACATTAATGATTGACAGTATTGCTTTAAGCAAATGTTGTACGAACATGAAGGGTTAAGAAAAGGACTAGGAGAATGAGAAACAAAGTGGGCAAATTGTTCCCAGAAATTCATGTGGATAGATCAAATGAAATAAGTCTCCAAGATTACAACAGCAAGAGACTGGATGAGGTGAAAGGAGAAGGCGTCCTGGGGACCAGACCTAATTAATTAGTGGGTAGACAGAGAATCCAACCTGAGCAAGTTGTTTTACCTTTCTGTGCTTGAAAAGAGGGTTTGAGCAAAACAGAAGAGGAAAAAGTAAGAAGAGAAGAAAGCAAAACTATTAGCTTGTGGTGTCTCAAAAGGGAGAGAAAATAGATTTCAGTTTACCTAAAGAATCAAAGCCCTTCCTTACTTTTCTCCATTACTCTCCTCCTACCTGCTGCCTCCCCAGGGTTACCAACCTCACCTGTTTTCTCTTTGTTGTTACCTCCCAGAGGCAATGTGAGTACAGCTCAGAATTAAAAGAGCAAATATATCAGTGCTTCTGAATCACTGGTTGAAAATATCACCCAAAGAAATGGGATCTTTCTCTCATGTATGGTGATAAGGTGCTAAAATGCCAACATGATAAGAACAAGATAAATAATGACAACAGGCCCCGTGATGCACCCCAAAATGTCAGGCTGACTCCATATGCTGTCCAATAAAATGTTTCAGACGATCTGGGGGCTAAGAGGGGAGTATGTATTTTTCATTTATATACTTTATTCTTTTAAAGTGCCAAGCTCTTATGAAACTTTCCCACCACTGCAGTAAAGTGTCTGGCTGTCTCATACTTGCTGTTGTTGCACAGACATGTGCACAGATAAACATACATCTCGTATTTCATCTGTTTTTGTTCAGTGCTGCTTGGGGCGTTTTCTTCTGGGCTGCCAGCTCTCCCAACCGTCCTGGAGTGTGGGGCTCAGAGTGTCTCTGGCTACGCTGTACCAACAGGCTAACGCATCTCCACCCTCTTCTCACCTTGGGCCTTTCCCTCCTTCCTTTTCAGGGCTATGGGGGGAGACAAGGTTATTGAAGCCCTTCTGACCATTATTCTAGCCAGATCTTCCCTCCTCCTCGAGGAAAAAGCTTTTACCTATGCTTAGGCCTACTGAGTATTTTAGAACATAGGATGTTTTAGACATCATTAGTGGAATATAATTTAACAAAAATACAAAGAACTCTTCACCTTCATTCAGTGGCAGGTGTCAGCAGTAATTTAGTAGTAATGTTGACTTTTATTATACTATATTATATTGATATTAATTTGAAATTATTACATATATTATACTTATAAATAAGTAATTATGTTACTCTTATAATTATATCCATAATAATATTGTTAAGAGCCACGATTTTCACTGTAAGAGAAAGAAGATACAAGTATAAAATGTAAAAAACACTCAGGTGACTTTTGATTAAATTTGAATTTGAGTTATTTGAAATTTGAAATTTGAATTGGAGATATAAATATGAATTCATGTTTAAAATTTTTAAATGTTTTAAAAATTCAAAATGTTAAACCATCCTAGCTCTGCCCACTGAAAAGTCCCAGTAGCAATGACAGGCCAGTCACAATGAGCATGTTAGCAGACAAACTGTGGTCTCCCAAAACTATTCCAGCAATTCTTGGAGTGATCACTGGTTCTGGGTGTGGAGTGGCATATGGCAAACTGAGACTAAGTCATCTTATAAAACTGGGAAGCTGTCCACTGATCAAAGGTGGACAATTTTTTTTTATCAAAAACAACAACAACAACAACAGCAAGTGGTTAAAACACATTGATTAAATAAGTATCCCTGAATGTATAATGATACTCAAAAGAAAGCCAAAGCAATTAACACAACTCATTTGCCACTATTGGAGAAGTCTATCCCTCTTTACTCTGAAAATAAGCAATTAAAGGGAAAGAATTAAGTCTTGATCTGCCTTTCCTGTGAAAACTCTATTTGTAAGTTACAAAATAGTTCTAGTTTATGAAGAAAAACTTTTTTTTACAAAGATATTCTAGCTAGTGTGTGTAGAAGGATAGAAAAATCACCATTTTACAGTATCTAATGAAATAATTGATTCAGGTAATAAATATCTCTGGATGCTAAAACTAAGAAGCAAAATATTAATAAAAAAGTGGGTATTCTAAGGGACCCAAAAAGTTACACTATAACTTTATAACTAGGAATCAGGCAGTCATCACCTGGATCTACTGATCAATTAGCATTTTTGTAAGAAGGGCAAATAGATATTAAGTACTTGTTAGTGTAATGTAAAATGAAGTACATAGGACCACCTGTGAAGCATCATGCCAAAAATGTTAGCCTTAAATTTAATCAAGCCTTTATATCTAACTTCTGGGTTACAAAAACTGAAGATGGGAAACAAGTCAAAAAAAGTCAGCAAAATCCAGAATGTCATGGGACAACTGACCCAGTTTCTAAGAAGTCACTGACTGAGAAACGGGTAATGGAGGTGATGAACACGTCAGACAAAAAGGCTTAAGACACATGTCAACCACAACCACAGCAGCAAGAGTTTCCTATGTTAGTTAATTCTGTATTGTGAATTTGCATATATATATTTGTAGCAAAGGACTGTGGTTGGTTTGTTGACTGACGTAGTGCTCTACTAACCTCTTGTGAAGAATGTAGCTGGCCTGGTGCTTCCTGCACCCCTTCCCAAATTCTCTGCCCTCCACTTTCTACCTCTATCAAAATCTAGAGCGACAAGTTCATGAAACTTATAGCAAGTAGAGGGACATAGACAGAAATAGTTCTTAGTCAAAACGGAGTTTGTCTCAGGCAGTCATAGATTCTGGGGGGTCACAGAGTCAAACGTTGTGAAAATAACCACTTTGTGACCAATGATAACAGTTATAGTTTCACATACTGAGATAAAAGTAATCAAATCTCATGCTCTATGATGGAAAACATTGCGGCACTGTGCAGGACTGTGCTGTAGGAGTCTAAAATTAAATTTTCTCTGAACTGTATGTAGAATATTAATAATTGATTAGAGCTCTCTCTAAGTATCAAATATAGGTAGCTCTAATGGCGATAGTCCCAAAATACAAACCCCATTTAATCAGCCCCTCTGTTTAAAATTCAAAACATATTTATATATGTACGTGTGTGTGTGTGTGTGTGTGTGTGTGTGTGTGTGTGTATTCAGTATTGAACTTATACTCACACTTCCAGAATTATTAGTTTCATTGAACTTATACTCACACTTCCAGAATTATTCTGGCTTTTCAAAAATTTTAACTGGATGAATTTCTTAATGAATCATGGCTCAATGCTAAACAATTCCAAGTTAGTGGCAGAGATCGAATATTCTTAAAAGAAATATTAGAGTATAAAATAAACTTATATAGTAGGCCATAATCTATTTAGATCAATGACCATTTTTACTTTTTTGGGAGGAGGGTTGCAGATTCCTTTGTGAATCCTGTGAATATTCAGGATTCCCTTCAGAAAAATATGAAAATATGTGAAAAATTAGTCCACAGTTTCAGAGGGTCCTGCCAACTTCCCGAGTTGGCAGATGTGTCTTCCAATGATGGCCATAATAATAGATTCCATCCCACATATGCTTCTGCAACGTGATTTGCTGCTCTCCCATCAAGAGGTGGCATCTAATTTTTTTTCCCTTGCTTCTGGGTAGTAATTTGAATGCAGTAGAAAAAATATTCTGGGACTTCTAAGGTAAGATCAAAGAAGCCTTGCAGCTTCCACCTTGGACTTTTGGACCACTTACTCTTGGGACATGCCCTCTCAGGATACTCTGTCTGCGAGCATAGCCACCTTGCTGTGAGGATCACAAACTATGAACAGAGACAACATGTGGCTATTCAGTTTGGCACATTCAACTGAGATCATAGCCAACAAGTAGTACCAACTGCCAAATATGTGAGGAACTCATCTCGGAAACTCAGCCCAGTTGAGCCATCAGGTGATTCAGCCCCAGCAAACATCTGACTGCGGCTGAATGAGTGATGCTGTGAAAAAACTGCCCACCTGAGCCTCGCTGACCCACGGAACCATGATAATAACAAATCATTGTTATAAGCCACTAAGTTTTGGGGTGATTTGTTACACAGCAATAAAAATTGTAACACCCATCTACCCCTGTTGAGAAGCACTGCCCTTATTGATTTATTGAGTAAAGGAAATACAGTTAAAAGACTGTAGTTAAAACTTCTTAGTCTATATAGTTTACTAGCTATATATTTGTATATCTTATAAAAATCATTACCTAAGTTTTTACAACATTTAAATACGTTCTGACTTAAGCGGTTTGGTTTTTAATTTCATTTACAAATCAGTGAATACAACTGGCTATTTAGAAAGGGTTTTCCTTGTACAACCAGTAATTCTTGCATAATATCTTGTATCAATCTACATTAGATTTGGATGATTCTCCTATTAAATATTGCAGAATGCAGTAACATATCTCTTTCCTCCTCTTTTCCCCTCTCTTCCCTTCTGCTTGTCTCCCTCGTCTCCCCACCCTGTTCACATACATACATAAAACACATGTATTACTATATTCTCATGTTATACGTGGTCAATATCTCAAACTCTAATATCCCCAACCAACTTCCTAGCATTGACTGGCACCTTGATTTTAATAGCAGATACAGTAAGAAGAAAGACATTTTGAAAACAATTGTTTCTTATGCTTTCACCCAGAAATTCCATTTTTAGATATTTCTCCTTAAAAATGAATGGTTAATTTAAATAAAGATTTAGTTATATGGATGTTTATCAAAACATTACACATAATAGGGGAAATAAGAAACAATTTAATGCACATTAGTTAGAAACTTGATGAATGATGGTACTTCCATGTTAACAAATACCATGCAACAGTTAAAAATGAAATAAAACTCTTCATATCGACATGGAAAGATGTTCAAGATATACTACTAAATGAAAAAAGCAAAAGACTAACACTAGGCATAATGAAATGTTTTTATAAACAACATGTATGTGTATGTATAGACAAAATTCTAAAATTACATACCATACTGTTTACAGAGGATACCTCTGGTTGATGGGACTATAGGCTTTTATTTTCTATTTTCGACATTTTTGTAATGTATTGATTACTTTTGCAATACTAACAATTTTAAGAATAATATGTTTTATTTAAAGGTATATGAAAGAAAAAATTCATAAAATAGACTGTGGACTGAAGCCCCTTACTTGTTAATTCTAAAAGTTTTTTCCCTCTGTGTATGAAGAAAGAATGGGGTAATTGTTCAATGAATCCATGTCCTCATCTATAAAATACCTTTTCAAAGAATTCTGTTCTGCTTACTATACCTAAAGAACTTCTCTTTGGCACCGTGCCTCCTATCATTCATGATGTTGAACTTTCACTACTACATATATTATTTTTCAAAGATTCCTTAACAGTTTTTACAAGTATATTCTACATCCTTATCTATATAGTAAATACCTTGGTTATTGCTTTTTCTTTCATTTGTATAGCCTTCTATAATTAATAAATGCTAAAGGCTTTGCTGGAATCATCAAACTATGGCCAATGGGTCAAATATGACTCATTACCTGTTTTGATATAGCCCATGAGCTAAAAAATAGCTTTTACATTTTTTAAAGATTGAAAAAAATCAAAAGAAGAATAACATTTTATGATACATGGAAGTTATGTGAAATTTAAATTTCAATGTTTATATCTAAAGTTTTACTAAAACACAGATACACTCATTATTTACATATTGTCTACAGCTGCTTTCATGTACAACATCAGAATTGTAAGGAAGACCTTATGGCTCAAAAAGCCCAAAATATTTACTAGCTGGTTCTTTACAGAAAAAGTTTGCCAGCCCTTGAGTTAACAAAATGTGTATAAGTAGCATCAGAAATATCTTTCAAAAACATCTGCTACTGTAGAGTGCCTTTAGTAGTGTGGTAGATTGCATTAGTGTTCTCAATTCTTCTCTGCTGCTTCTGTAATAGGATTATACATCCAATATCCTTGTGTGTGTGACATTGCAATATCTTCCAGTAAAGTAGACATAGTATACACCCCTGCCCCAATGTCTTTAGGCTTGGTCATGATATGCTTTGGCCAATGGAATATTAGCAGATGTGATATGAGTGAGGCTTTAAATGTGCTTGCAGAGTTTGGCCTGGGTTCTTGTGATCTGCCATGAGATAGTAGTCATCTGTCCAGGTAACCACTGATCTCAGAGTGAGAGACATGCAGAACAGACCTGACCTTGAAGCCGTGTCAACTTGGCCAGTGCACAGCCCACGAATGAGAAATGTTTGCTCTTGAGAGTCACTGAGGTTTTTGGACTGTTTGTAATACAAAAATCTAACTATTATTGTGGCATCCATCACTCATTAGTCATGGTGATGTCTGGGGCCACCATTCAAGCCAGTACAAATGTTTTCTGCCTGTGTTTTTCAGTGTAACATTCTTTTCCCTTTGTGGTTAGTTAAAATGTGATTTATAGGGAGATATCTTGAGACTATGTAAATATTCTATTCCTCATCAAACTCTCACTCATTAATTTTAGCATCTTTTGATGATTCTTGGCCAACTGGTGATTTTCTAATTCCATCATTCCTTCTATGTTTATTAGTTGGCATTATATTTTAAGAGTTTTCCCTTTCTCCCTAGCCTGTCTCCTTCCTTCCTTCCTTCCTTCCTTCCTTCCTTCCTTCCTTCCTTCCTTCCTTCCTTCCTTCCTTCCTTCCTTCCTTCCTTCCTTCCTTCCATAAATATAGACTTATTTTATTCAATAGGTCATAATACATTATTGTTATTTTATTTTCATATACAAATTTTCCCAGATGTGGTCAGAAAGAGCTGCTTCAAGCAGGCTTCTGTGCTCTTTGACATGATCCCCAGGTATCCTGGTAGTTCTGTTGCATAGCAGTATGCGGGAACTATTGCTCTAATGCATTTAAACAATGATTTAGTTTGTACTACATTTTTCATAGCGCATTTTTTTATCTAAAGGGGCAAACAATTGCCTCAATTACTGGATACTAAGCAAGATAATATCTACAATATCTAAAAAAAGTACTAGATAACAGATATCAGTGACAGATGTCTAAGATAGAAAATGTGTTCCATAATGTGAAATAATATTGATTACAAAATTAAGTAGACTTGGATTTAGGTGTAGATATAATTACAATCTCTATTTAAAAGGAAAGTGGAATTTTTACTTTTAGATTGCATTCTTCTGACTATAATTCTCTCTCTCTCTCTCTCTCTCTCTCTCTCTCTCACACACACACACACACACACACACACACACACACACACACACACAAGAATATATCTCTTTGTGGGAAGGGGTGCAGGGAACACAAGAATTTTCACAATGGAATAAAAAATCATCTATTTTAATACCCATTGCTTGGCTCAGTAATAGATAACAATAATAGATAACTTGGAGAAAGAACAAAATTACTTCAGTAAAGCCAACAGTACTATTGAATAGTTATATCACATTTTGGTCTTAAATGTGAAAAAACATTTTTCTCATATAAAATTTTGAGTTAATCTTTTCTTTATTTCTTAAAAAATAAGAGCATTACAAGGAACTAACATTTATATCTTGAGGAAGAAGTTCTTGTTCTATGTACAGATGATCAGTATATCTATACTGAAACTTTGGGTCTGTAACTTTGCATTACTAAAAAGAAATACAATACATTTCCTCTTTCAGATAACAGTACTTTTTTCCATCTTGAAATTCGCTAAGATAAATTAGGAGAAAATTCCCCATGGAAGTAAAAATTATGATATTTATTATTAAAAATAATAGCTGTCATTTTAAAGTATGTATCAGGAATTTTATTTTTATTTTTATTAAAGATATTGTTTTTCTTTATTTTTTAATTACAACAACAACAAAAGTAGCCCAGTGTAGTTCTTAACCTATGACAACATTTGTGGCAACTCTGGTACCATTCTGTGTTTGCTCGTCTCAGCTCCACAATCTCAAGTGTCCTCAACGTTTTCTGCGGCAAGTAAAGATGTTGGTAGACAGGTGCATGAGGTATTTTCCATGTACGTCTCTTTCAAAGAAGAAAGAAAGAACGAATGAAGGAAGGAAAGAAAGAGAAAGCAGCATAGATTAAAGGCATGGATTCTAAAGCTACATTGCTGCAGTCCAAATGCTATCTCCTTAATTTAATAGTTATTTGACCTTGGGCAAGCTATAGTTTCTCACAGAATCCATGAAAAAGATCTTGCTTTTTCTAATTAAGTATGTACCAAGAATTTTACGTATGATTTCCGTTTTACAAATAAACTAAGTGCAGAGAAATATGCTTTTCAAGGTAAAATAGCTAGGAAATAGCTAAACCAGGACTCACACCCAGTCAGGATAGATTAGGTTATGTTCAATAACAAATAACCCCCAGATCTCAGCAGACTATAATTGCAAAGGTGCGGTGGCGTATGCTACATGTGCACTGTGAATTGGCGTTGGCTCTACTCAGACTGATCGTGAAGCCTCTTTTTGAAATATTGCCAGGAGTTGTAGTGAGGGGAAAGAGAGCATGGTGAACCACACACAGGCTCTAAGAGAAGGAACGAAATGGCTTCAATGCAGCCAACTGTAGGGTTGAACAACTATGTCACATTTTGTAATCAAACATTGGTATTTTGCATTTCAGTAGCTAGAACAAGTTATGGCCAAACACAATGTCAGTGAGGTGGGAAAATATAATCCTTCTACAGGGAGGGGCAGCAAATATTTGTGAACACCAACAGACTAGTGCGTGAATGGCATAACTTAACCTTAAGCAGGTGTAGCAGAGTCCTGGTCTGAGTAATTGGTCCACATTGGACTAATCAGAGGGAAACAAAGACGAATTTTTGATAGTTTGGGGAAAGGTAGACCTTACTCTGTCTCTAATTTGCAGTTGCTGCAGATATTTTTCTGCCACAGAGGAAGAAGTGTGACAAAAACTGATGCATGCAACCAGGCAGAGTCGAGAGTAACGAAGCCCAGCACTGAGGACCCCACGACTCTCCCAAATAGTTTACCCCAAGGGTGCCCAACTTCTGAACTTTCCAATGATATATCCCATTAAATTCCATTTGGTTAAACCACTTTGAGTAAGATTTTTTATTACTTCTATTTCTAACTGGTAATATTAAAATCTAAGGCCTAGCAAAGTCCTAAACTGTCTTGGAAGAGCCATGCATGCATGTACTTAATAAAATTTTGTGTAAAAACAATACAACAACATTATGAACATTTTTAAAAATAAGGAAATGACCTATAATCCTACTACCCTAAAATATCAACTATTAAACAGGTTTGCATGTGTCTTTTCATCCACCCCCCCACACACACCATGTGCATTTATTTTCACATAGGTTGTATCAAAATATACAAATGATTTTGTATACCGACCTTTTCATTAAATGTACATTGGAGTTCCTTTCTCATATTCCTGTATAATATTTATAAAGATCATTGGCATAGCTGCAAAAAATTCTGATAATTGGCTATGATACAGTATAGAGAGACAATTTCCTAATTTTGAACATTTAGGTTGTTTTCAGTTTTTTACTTTATAGATAACAGTGCCACTCATGTATAAATACATGTGAGAGGAGAAAAATGGAAAGGGCATACACGAAACTTGATACAAGTGGGTGCTTCTGTTTAAGCCTCTGTGCTCTCTGGACCATAAGCTGATGAAACTCACAGAATGCAGTAGAGGCTGGGCTCTACCTACCGCGTATTACTGTCTTAGACACCAATGCAGGCAAATCTGCTGTTATTTATTGTGATAGGTTTATAAAGTGGCATAAACATCTTGAAATTTTTGCTAGAATAAAGAATACTGATTTGGAATAATATTTGAAATAATTCGTTAAAACTCAGAAGACAATAACTTCTAAGTGGAAGATAATAAGATAGGGAGACTTACAAACATGTTAGTCATAACAAGTCATAGGGAAATGCTATCGAGATATATCAGTAAAGATTAGAGGCAAAAATAATCTTTTTGAACTGAGGTCCTCCATGGGCATGAGCTACTCATGCTAATCTGTTTGACCACTGTCCCCTAAATAGGTTATGCTGAAAGAGGGCAGCTCCTTATGGCCCCATGGGAGTCTATTCACTGCCCTGCATGGGTCAGATGGCCCTGCTGGCCTGCCTTGCTCGTTGGCTTCTGATGGCTCTTTGGCCTCTGGTCTCATATCCTCCAGTAATTCTGGAGCTTGAGCTAATATTTTCCTTGCTAGTTTGAGATTCATTTAGATTTATATCTACTTGTTATAAATAATTAAAACAGGCTGATGTGTTTATTCAAGAGTAATGTCCAGGCAGTTCTCCAAATCTATTTATCTTTCTCAGTCTCATTTAGGAACTGGAAGACTGGTGGACTCCTGATGGATGTTGAACTTTTTGGCTCTGCTGGTCTTTACCTAGGACACAGGGCTACAGCTGTAGATCTTGACACCTGTATCTCAGTCTAGATACCAAATATGATTTCTTGACAACCATATTAGCAAGAGCATTTAACGCAGGCCCACAGGAACATTGAAAACAGAGCCAGAAATTTTGTTTGGTGGATCTGATTTCCTAAATTAAAGAATTCTTCTTTGGCAGAGTGTGGGCTGGCTTGGGACAAAGTGGTTTTATTGTAGTGGAGCCATAAGGGTGTATGTTAGTAACTTCTGAGCAGAGAACAAAAAATGGGCCTAGCTCGCCAAAAGAAACCTAGTAAATAAGCATGTCTGATAGCTGGTCAAGCAGAGGCTCAAGGGGAGAGGCTGTGACATCTCCTCGGAGGGGATGTGGTACAGGCTGACCTAGAGGTGGGAGGATCTGTAGCTTCCAGGAATTGGGAGAAAGAATGAGGATTACCAATAAGTATTAAGCCCTGAAGGATAGTCAGACAAAATGCAATCCTCACTTGCTACTCTTATGTAATCAATGCATAAATGAGCAAGTGGGGCAATCCCTTTGCCTGAAATGGCTAATTACTTAACATGTATCTTTGGCTAAATTCCATTCAAAGAATACAGTGAAATAACATTTTTATTATGAACGTTAAAAAGATTTAATTTTTCAACTTGTGGTTTTAGTATGATTTTAGACAATGCCTTGGAGTCTTCTTTTACAGCACTTTTCTTCCAAAAAACTCCAGTTCAATTCCAAGAACATTTATTCTCCATAATTCAAATTTGGAGTCATGCCAAAGCCTGATATAGGATTTCATTTTGATACTTGATCCTGAGTATCTAATATAGACCAACGTATCCTTATTTTTTTCCAGCAAATGCCAAACCTTCAAAGCAGCCCTACACAAGTGACTTGTTTATAAAGGCTTTGCTCTGCAGGCTCTCTCAGGTCCCTGGAATGTGACTTTCTGAGACAGGCCAAGCCTGTAGCATTCATTCACTGGCTTCTTCTCATGCTTAGTAAGCACCATGCTGGATCAATGGATAATATGTGCTAATGGCTTTTCTGTATCCTTATAACTGTATTTACTGAAAAACAAGAGAAAGGAAAAGGTTAAGTGGAAGTAGAATAATAAATAAATAAATGTTCTAGGATGAGAGAACTTGAATGATATTCCCATTTAGTAAAATATGTGCTTAGCACTTAAACAAGGTATGCAGCTGTTTAAAAAAAGAGAGAAGTAGAAAAGTCTGTAGCATGTTTTCTCTTTTCAGAATTCCCCAACTAACAGTATATTGTTTCAGATTTTCTTAAGGGTTTTTCTCGGCACTTTCCAATCATACTTTGAGGACCATTACTAAAGGAGGAATCTGCCACTTTTGCTTTCTGAAATAGCCCTGGTATCTCATGGAGAGGAAATTCTCTGGCTTTCAGTTCCTATTTGGTAACAGCCCCATGCACATCAAGTCTGACAGGCCATTTATTGCTTTTGGCGACAGAGTGAGGTCTGAGCACAAAGAATGACTGATGAGGAAAACTGCAAGATTCAGGAGTGAGAGGAGCCTGGACTGCTCGGGAAAGGGCAGCTAAGGAAGCTGGTGCCCTGGATGCTTGCTAACAAGGATGGCAACTCAGAGAGCTATTGCTAACCAACAAGGAGCCCCACTGGTACGTTCCCTTCCCCCATTTTCAGAGGGAGCCATTGCCCTTCTCATGCATTCTGTAAGTCCTCAACCACATTGCTTGCCCAACAAATATTCTGTGAAGACAAAAGGGCAGACCTTGATAATCATCAAGAATAACTTGGTACATAGAGAAAAGCAGTCATATTACATAGCAATTATGCAGCAAAAAGTCGGAGGTCTTCGATTTTATTTCTGAATGAAAAATGTACTTGACATCTTTAATCAGTCCCTGGTAGATGGGCATAATTGCATTAATTTATGCTCCACACAGATGTGATAAAAATTGATGCTTTTAAAGTATGGATTTCAAATCAAGATTATTTCAACTTGAACCACATAAAAGGCTTTTTAAAATAAGAGGCACACATACCTGTATATGTTGAACAATAAGGAATTCCCTTTATTTTCCTTGCTAAAATTTAAAAATCCTAAACAATAGAATGCTTTCAACCTTACTATGTTATTCTAGTTATTGATTGCTGATACAATGCTCACATAAATATCATAAGACTTAGTAATTTCTTGAAGAATCTGATTCATTAGGGAAAAGTACTCTTTGGCTGCTTTAAGCACTTAGGTACACATTCTCTAAGTGAGTCTACTGTCATAGCAACTGATTTACCATAGAAAAGCAAGGAAGCACCTTTAGTCAGAAGTGGTTTTCCTTCCCCTTAATTTGGAAATCTTTCCCGGGCTCTTGGAATTAAGTTTCATGACTCAGACACACCTCTCATGGAAAATTTCACTTAATGAATGATAGTTCTGTGGCAATTTTTTAAATTTCTGAAGTGCTAGATTTAACGGATGTTCAAATACTATGATTTAACACCTATGGTTGGGAGAGCATGACAAAATACCAGAAAATCATGTGACAGATGAACAGGAAAATGAACTCTATGAGTTTGTATTAATATATCCAGAAAATTCAGACTGAAAAAACCTGGAACAGTCAGAAATTTAAGGCTCATCTGGATCATTTTAATTTTAATCACATTATGGTTAATCTGATCTGACATGGGATTATAAACTGCTTTACATATTCCAAAAAAGTCAATCAGACAATCAAACAATGGCCTAATAAAGCAGTCTCCCATATTTGGACACTGTCTGAGGGGAGGAAAAATTCTTTGGGGGAAAATATTTTAGTAGTTCACAGTCAATGAACAATGAAAGACTTCCACATAACAATACAATTTTTAAAAGGGTTCCACTATAACACTTGAATTTTCTAAAGTCAAATTGTGTTTATATAACATGGCTACAGATGTTCACCAAATCAAAGTATTAGACTTGGGTAAACACCACTTTAACCCTTTAAAGAAAGGTAGGAGTGAGTAAAAGAAAGGGATTATACATAGGAAATCACTTCTCTGAAACCCTTGGAGGTCCAGAAGTGCTTTGTAATTTAGAACTTTCTGGATCTTGGAGAGTAATAAGGTAAATATACCATATCATACATAAAACCCTGAGTGAGGTCTGGGCAGCACCCTGTAATAAAACAAATTGATATTTCAGCAGTGAAATGTGTGAACATTCACACTGGCTGTGATCAGTGAAGATTAAATAGCCTCAAGTCAGTTCAGGGCAGTTTTGTTGCTAAATGAGTTCAGGTCTGGTCAGGCTTTGATGCCAAATGAGTTATGAGAAGTCTTTCATTTATTAAGCCTCTTTGGACCTCAAAATTGGTGGATAAGGAATTGTGAACCTATACTGCTTTATGCAATGACTAACACACTTCTCTCTCTCTACACTGAATAAAGCTGAAAGTATGTACTGTTCAAAAAGAAAATAGATCAATTAAGGAGTCATGGAGCTACAAAAAGTTAGTAAAGGAAAATAGCAATATCTGGGAACATCTGCCTTCCAGCAGAATATTCTTTATGTTTCTAATAAAAACAGGAAGCTATGTGGATGGAAGAACTGATCTGAGATGTGTGATGGTAATTTTTGTGTTATAGTGGCACAAATATGGGCAGTTAGGACATACTTTCACATGATAGTGGGGCAAAAAGGTGAAACAAGGAATAATGGGTTATCTAGCAATAATAGGTATGATTATGTGATAGGCACACTCATGGATAGGCAAAAAACAAAGGATTTGGCATCAGTTAACAGAGTTCCTGAGTTCAAATCCTGACTCCATTACTTGCTTTACTTATCTAAGCCTCAGTTTCCCCATCTGTGAAATGGGGAAAGTAATATCATAAGGTTGTTAGAAGGCACCAATAAAATAAAAACTGTAAGACACTTGGCACAATGCCTGGTGCATGGTTGGCAGTTAAAAATAAAATAATATAAAAATTAAAAAGTTAACAGTTGCTACTAATGGTAAAGATATAATATCTCACTCATCTACTGTTTTTAGTTAGCATCAATGGTGTCATCGGATTACACATAAATGTATACTTTTCCCCATCTGAAATATGCCTCTAATGGGGTCACTCTTTTCAGGCAAACACATTTGAGAGATGTCTCTTGAATAGGAATTTGCTTCAGTTATACTTTAACGCAAACAAGAGGCTTTTTAAAAAATAACTTACTTCCCTACTTTAGCCAACTGCCCTGAACTTTCTACTTTGTTTTGTGTGGTAGTGGGTTTTAAATCAACCAATTTACAAGGTCCTAGAATTGTGTTACATCTGGGTTCAGAAAACTATTTATTTTCTTCCATTGTTTTCTGAATTAATCTTAGCTCTTGGTTGTCATATCTCATAACTCACACCTATGTATTGAATTTTGGGCTTTCTCTTTCCCCTTTACCATAAAACTACATACCTGAAATATAGCTAGCCCTTTCCTTACCCCCCACCTTAATTTTCATTGCAAAATTAATTTACATACTTTGTTAATTTTTAAAATTCAAAGCCAAATAACATAGTGTGTGTGTGTGTGTGTGTGTGTGTGTGTGTGTGTGTGGGCAGTAAACAACTAAAAAGGGAAATCTATCATGAATTTTCATAATTTCATCAGTTTGAATCCACTTTCCAGAGAGGTAATTGATATTAACTGTTAAGCCTGTGTTCTTCCAAACAACTTTCTATGTATATTCAAATATTCATATCCTATATGTAGGAAGGGGTTTGTTTTTGATTTAGCAAAAATAAAACCATTCTACACATACTGTTCTGCAGCTTGCTTTTTTTCCTATTTAACCATGTACCATGGTCATCTTATATTGTTATTGTTCCTATTCTTTTGTAACAAGTTGCATTCTTTAAGTATGATTGAGTATAGTTACTAACTTATTTCTTCATTCACTGAAATAATATTTATTGATCATCAAAATGAGAAAAATATGAACTAGTTGCTATGGAAACAGCAAGATTTTAAGAGACATAATTTTTGCCCTCTGGATGCTTATTATGATCCTGAAAGAGAAATAAGACAGGGACACAAATAACTACAACATTAGTTGTAAAGAATATATAAGCATACATTTTAGTACCACTGTGGGTCAAAAGAAAGTAAATTAACTTTTAAAAGGTGAAAGATTTATACGATCTAGTGAATTAACTTTTAGAAGGACTGATGAAGATGGTTTTTTTAAGGAGATTTTGGATTTAAATTGGTTCTGGAAAGATTTGTTGGATTTTAACTGATGTAAAAGAGGAAGAAAAAAACTACCTTTAGCCAAATCTCTGAGAGAAAAAAATATAGGATATGTTTAAAGTAGGGCTATAATCCAAATGCATTGATATAAAACACTTCTTGGTTTCAGAGGTATTAAAAAGTGGGCAGAAATATACAAATTAAATCAAGAAAACAGGGTATTTGGTCAATTTGACTGGAATGACAGATTTCCAGAAGGTAGAACTGAGAGAAAAATCTAGAGAAGTAAGTAGAAGCCAGATTATGAAGAGTCCTAAATATGAACGGAAATCTGAAATTTGTTCATTTTGATTCTTGCATATAGTTCTCTTCCAGTTCTTTCTTTTCTTTTTATCACAAGCTGTTAGACTTTAGGAAGAGACCAGATGTACTAGTCTTGAAAGATAAAAGTCTGTATTCTGGAGTCCAATGACGCCTTTAAAGCTGTTGGTTCATTTTGGCAGGCCCTCCCATTACAGACTGGTTTTTTCCATAAAGAGATAAACATTTCATATTAATTTACTCATGTGCTTAGCACCGTGCTATCACCAAGACATCAGTGGTGAACGAAACACAGTCTCAGCCTCACATGCTCATGGCCTGGTTAACAGAATTTTCCGTGCCTTCTCCTCACTTCCCAGACATTGTCAGTGTCAAATATTGCTGGCCTATCAACCATTTAAAGTATCCATTGCCTCACCATCACCTTCTGCTGCCTGGGCCTTGTTTCTCATTTGTGGTTATGATTTCCTGCTTGCCTCGCAGAACTCTGGTTTCTTGAAGTCCCCACACCCTTTCTTAATACCTGGGTGATTTTTTCTCTCTGAGAGCTATTTACAATATATATACATATACATATACATATACATATACATATACATATACATATACATATACATATACATATACATATACATATACATATACATATACATATACATACATATATATATATATATATATATATATGTGTGTGTATACAGCATCTCCATAGTTATTTTGTAAAAATTTATTGGTTTTTTGATTTTCTTGATGTTGATGAGGACAACTACAATGAAGATGATGAAGCACAGGTGGACTTAGAAATATGCCAAATATCCCCTACAGAAAATGTCTATAACAATAAACACAAGTGGAGAAAACCTGTACCTCAGTCTTAGCAGTGAGCATGAAGCTCAGTGTGCTTTCACTTTCTGAAGGAATTGACCCCTTTACTGCTATGAACTCTCTCTCATCTCTGATAATATTCCTCCTTCTGGAATCGACTTTGTCTATTATTACTATAGCTATCTGGGATGGTCCTCAAGGATTCCCTCCTCTTCCTGTAGTCCTCTTTCACACTGTACCCAAACTGGTCTGTGTGATTAATAAAATATGGTGAAAGTAAAGTCATTTCATTTCTGAGATTAGATTATAAAAGACTGACCTCTGTCACAGGCCCTCTCCCTCTCCCTCTCCCTCTCCCTCTCCCTCTCTCAGATTACCTACTCTGGGGGAAGTCACGTCATGAGCAGCCCTATGCAGAATCCAAGTGACAAGGAGCTGAAGCCTCCTGCCAACCAAGGTAAGTGAGCTTGGATACAGATCCTCAAGACCCAGACAGATCTGATGCCTAGACTGTGAGACACTCTGAATAAGAATATCCAGCTAAGATGCCCTAGATTGCCAACACATAGAAACTATGAGGTAATAAATATTTGTTGTTTTAAACCGCTACTTTCAGGTAATTTGTTATACAGTAATGGATAATTTATACATCTAGCTTTCTTTTGACTAGTATTTTCATGGTATTTTGAGGACCACCCCAAGTTCAGTAACTGGCCAGAAGGACTTCAGACTCAACACTCAACAAAAGGTTATGT
Source organism: Eidolon dupreanum (assembly GCA_028627145.1). Lineage (NCBI taxonomy): Eukaryota > Metazoa > Chordata > Mammalia > Chiroptera > Pteropodidae > Eidolon > Eidolon dupreanum. Next base: position 137,543,479 of record CM053503.1, read on the forward strand.
TTGCAGTTAAAGTTTATTATGGTGAAAGATACTGAGTAAAGCATCAGGAAAGATTTTCATTGAGCAGAGTCCATAGAGGTTCAGCACAGGCCTCAGAGTTCTTCATCAGAGGCCACATAAGATTTGCTTTGTCTTTAGCAGCAAACTATAGGAACATGTGTAAAATGTCTCTACCCAGGGAATCCTGTTGAAGTCTCAGGTACAAGGCTTTTTGGCGTGCTGGTCACATAAATGTATTTTGCTATGCAACCAGCCATTGCAATTGAAACTTAGGAACCCAACAATGAAGCCAGGTGAACATCATTAATCTTGATATTTGTGCGTAGCAACTTGACAAGCTGGTATAGCACAGCCCATTGCTCCAGGTGTACACAGCATAATCATCAATCCCTAGCATCCAGGGGTTATATTCCCATTGGCTAGCCATGGGTCATTCATAATTCTAAGATCTCTTTCAAGGAATAAGCAACCAGACCTGCTCTGTTAACTCTTTCTTCTCAAAAGGTGGATGACAGTTATCATCAACTGCCTAATAAGGGGATGAATGAGATTTCAGAAAACTCCAGCCCCCAGACTTTAAGTCTTCTAGCTTAGGCTGCAAATTTTATGAAGCAGAAACAGGCATTCTCCACTATGTTCCATCAGAATTCCTGATTCACAGAAAACATAAGATACAATAAATGCTTATTGTTTAAAGCCACCAAGTTTTAGGGGTAGCTTGTTACGCAGTAACACATAAAGAATGCAGGGTAATATTTCCTTGTTTCTTTGCAAGTCTGGCCCTTTTTTATTGGATGCCTGATGTGAATTTTATGTTTTGGTGCATGGGATTTTGTTGTATTTCATTAAATAGTGTTAGATTTTGTTCACTGCTAACTAAGTTACCAGGAATTTGTAGGAATTTTTTGAGGATCGCTTTTAAGTTTGTCAGGGTATATCCAAAGCAGTCTTTAGCTTAGGACTAATTTATCTCCATTACTAAGCTGATAACTTTCTCAACACTATTTCAGGGATTGGCAAACTTTTTGGTAAGGGGCCATACAGTAAATATTTCAGGCTTCGAAGACCATATGTAATCTCTGTTGCATATTTTTCTTTGCGTGTTTCTATAATCCTCTAAAAATATAAAAATCATGCTTAGTTTGCAGGCTGTTCAGAAACAAGTTTGTGGGCTAGATTTGGCTTGTGGGCTGTAGATTGCCAGCCCATGCAATATCTGATGTTCTTTGTAATAAGTGGTCTTTCTACTCTGGCTCAAAGGAACATGAACTACTCCCAGCCCTGTATAAATTCCAAAAACTTTTCTGTCTGTTTGTTCTTATGGTTCTTTCCCCAACCCTGGTGGTTTCTTCTCACGTTATGTGCAGGTTAGCACTCAGCCAAAGAATTGAAGAAAGCGCTCCTTAAATTTCTTTCTTTGTATAGCTCCCTTCTCTCTGGCACTTGGTTCTATAAATCCACTAGTCACCGTGATATCTCTGAACTCTGATCTCTCTCTCTTTCTCTTCCACTAAGAAAGACTGCAGTTTTTCTGTGGGTTCCCCCTTCCTATGTCACAGCCTGGAAGTGGCCTCTAGGAAATAAGCTATTTCAATCATAGGGGCCACCTCCTTTGTTTACATCCTCTCAGGGATCACAGCCCTGTGTTACTTGTTTTTCACTGTTTTGAAAACCATTTGTTTCATATCTTTTGTTCTTTTTTCTAGTCATTTTAGGTGAGAGGTTAAATTCAGTCTCTGTTACTCCATCTTGGAAAGAATCTTTATTAATTCTTGAATTAAGTTATTATCAGTGATCATGTTTTTATTTACCTACATATACTTACTCCTATGTATTGGTGTCTATATTAAACATAAATTTCTAACACAAAAAGATTTAGTCCTAGTTAATATCTTCATTGTTAAATGTAGCACCATATTCATGCACATGCATAAATACCATCAGAGTAAATGCCATTAATTAAAGCTGTACATCAGTGACCATAGACTTACAAGATTTCTAGTTGAGACAAATCTTAAATGATCTAGAGGATCTTAGTTTAACTCAAACATTTTATAGAATTTCTCTCTTCACCATCTTTAGTAGTAAACATATAATTCTGGAAGACCTGCTCTACTTTTTAAGATAGACTGTTTCAAAGTTGGACAGCAAATAATTTTCAGAAATTGTACAATATAATAAGCTAAAATGTAATTCCTTATAACATCGATAATTTAGTTATCAAATTTGAGTTTAACTTAAATCCAGGGGACCTTTTTTTATCAACTTCTTTTAATCCTCTTCGTACATTCATTATCGATTCAGTCTACAAATATGTATTGTGCAAGGCTCTGTGCTGAGCTTGGGCTTGCAAAAGTTAAAAAAGAAGGTAAGTTTCAAACCTTATGCATCTTTCAGTTTAGTGGGGGAGTTAGAGAGTAATCTAAGAAATAAGCATGAGAATATGAATGAAATTACAGTGTGATATGCCATGTAGAAGTGTGGTACAAGGGCACTGTATAGAGGAGGATTTGATCTGATCAGCAAAGTTAAAGAGGATGTTCTTGAGGAGATATGACTTGGGACCTGAAAACAAAGTAGAAGATAATCAGACAAGATACAGTGAGAGCTGCCAGGAAGAGGGAACAACCTCAGTAAAGGCACTGGAGCAAAAGAGAGCAATTGGTGTTAAATCTAAATGTAGGGCTTTCAGATAACCCTCTTAAATACTCTACTCACTCAACAAATACACCCAATCTCGGAAATATCACTATATTACCAAAAACACATTTCTGACATTTTGGGCAGAACTACAGAGAGGCAGGTTTTATTTTAATATGAGGAAGTACTTTGGATTGTCCTCTGGAGTTATTGTGCCCACCTCAGGTTTTGAACCTCATGTATACTGAATCTCATTACATGTTGGGATCCCTCTTTAAGATAAAAAATACAAATGATGGATGCAAAGTTCAGTACAGGACTCAGAAGAGGCTGTTGGAAGTGAGAAGCCCTGATGCTGATGCTTCATTAGTTTCAGAATAAATAAATCTACCTCCTCTCTTGAGGTGTTCAGACAAGGGTGTACGGTCATTTATTTGTAATGTTATCAAGGAATTTCAGATGTTGTGAAGAATTCTGGACTTGATAGGCCTTCAAGTTTCTTCCAAATGCGGATTTTGTGTTTACTTGGCTTAAATTTGAGAATTGAATAGGTCAAAGTTTGATTGAGTAATCTTCACACACACCTCCCTCCCACCCCCTCAGCTGGTTTATGGAATGAATTATCTGACAGCCAAACAATGATGTGGTGTTTGGGACTGAGTGTGCGGGTGTGGGTATGGGTGTGTATCTTTCGGGTCTGACTTAAATGAATAGGAAAGTTGAATGTGCAGCTTCAACATCTAGCCAATTATTTTATTCTAGCACTCAAATCGCAAGCCATAGAATCTGAGCTAAAAAGTTTTCTGAATCTAAGCCTGGGTTCAATTCCTATGCTAACCATTGCACAGACATGGAGAACATATCAGGGAAAGCCCAGAGACAGCACCTCTACCCTTCACCCCACTATTCACCTCACACCCAATTCCCCTTGTCAGAGGAGGCTTGAGGAGAGGAGATGGAGCTTTTAGTGTGTGTCCATAATCCCTGATTCATACATGGTCTGCATCATTGTCAGAGGGAAGAAGGCCACATTACAAATAAAGACTGACAGCCCCTTGAACAAACAAAAACAAAAACAGAACTCTCAGAGTCAGTTATGCCCTGAATAATTATTATTCCTATAATACTAACAACAACAAAATAATAACAGTTGCGCTGTGACTGAATGCTTTTGCATTCCCAGGGTAGTTGTCTGGACAGATCATAAAGCTCTTAGTAAACTTTAATTAGAGCTTGGAAGTAGGCAAGTTACGTGGCTAAAGTTCCTGCCTTTCTGGTCATCAGAGATGTAAAATCAGGTGAGTTTAAGTGGTCAATTTATGGACACCTGGTCATGTTCATCTGTAAATGCTTTTCCAGTCTGTCAGGTTTTTTGGAATCTGACCTGTTAGCAACTCTGCCAGGCACTGTGCCCTTGCTTGCAGGTGCACGAGTTCAGAGCTAATGTGTTTATGTCAGCTCATTGCCTCTAGAGTAGGCCACACCAAGTCTGGACCTGTTCACTTTTTTTTGGAGCACTTCTACAAGGGATATACTCAGAAGTAACAGTCCTGAGCCAGGTAGATTCTATCTGAGCACCTGCCAAGTGCAAATGAGGACACTGCTTTTGAATAGGAGATAATTGACTGCATATGGCTCTAAGTTGGTTGAAATTTTTTCCACTTTAATACCTAGGAACATATTTTAAAAAACCTATTTTTATTATTTATTTATTCGTAGAGACTGCCACCACTTCTATGAAGAAAGGAAAATTTTAGTGCTAGTAAGGAAATAACAAATAAAGCCCCTTGAAGATATGTGAATACTTAGCACTTCATGTCCTATGTGTCGCCTACCTCACTCAGACTTCTGGGGTGTCTGTTTTGTGCCTGAGGGCAGTTCTACCTCAGACAGGGGCTCTAAGATCAATGGTGAGTTAGCGGGTATTTCCACCCTGGACTCAATCTTGGCTGATTAGGAATTTCCCAAACATCTACATTTTCCATTAATATTATCCAACCCCCATATGTTGATACAAATCTACTTCCAATCTATGTAATTTTTTTGTACCAATAATTGGGGGAAAGGAGAATATTGTCTTTTACTTATTAGGCAAAGAGTGACTGCCTTTTATGTATCCTGAAAAAAAAATTTCAAACTTCAATGGCTTCTATTAGGCTTGGCATTCTGGGGTTTAAACAACCAGCCCCTGCCCATCCAGACTTCATGTTCATAATTTCAAAACTTATGATTCTGTTCCTTTTGACTCTCCTTTTCCTGGTTCTGTCTGTCTGCATTCCTCAGTCTTTTCTTTCTCCTTGAATTTTTATTGTCTTTTTCGGGCCTTTTTCTTTGATGTCTTTCTTAAATTATTGAAATCAAAATTTCACACGCTCATCTATCTTTCACTGTGGTTTTGGTCTGAGGGTACTCTCATGGTTTACTTTTATGCTTTTAAAAAATAAAAGTGCATAAAAATTCCCAGCTTATGACTTTTTTTTTTTTAATGTCAGTAGCTAACTGGACTAATATATTTATTTAGGAAAAAGTTGACAATGACTCCTAGTGCTTTTCTTAAATTTTAACTAATAGCTCAGAATCCATCTTCCTATAGGTGAAACATTTTCCCCCTTAAATTCTTTATTATTTTTGCATACATAGGAGCTCATTTCTCTTTCTGCTTGCAGTGTCTAGCCATTTCTTCCTTTCTCCCAAATGAGTTGATACCATACTACTTGGAAAATAATCCTAGCAATAATTTATCAACAGTTTAAATAAGAGTTGTCCTGAGACATGGGCTTGGTGAGGGGAGGCTTCAAGATGCTCTTATTGTTCTCTGTTCAGATGTAATATCTGGACATTACACCAAAGAGACAAAATCTGGTTGGCTAGTGCTTGAGTTTCCTAAGGCTGCCATACAAAGTAACACCAACTGGTGGCTTAAAGGACAGACATTTATTTTCTAACAATTCTGGAGGCTAGAAGTGCAAAGTCCAGGTGTCATCAGGTTGAGTTGAGACCTCTTTCCTTAGCTTGTAAATGGCCCTCCTCTCTCTGTGTCTTCACATGGTCTCACCTCTGTGTCTGTGCCCTAGTCTCTTTTTATAAAGACACCAGTCACATTGGATTAGGGCCCTTTGTAATAACTTATTTTGATGTAATTATCTTTTTAAAGCCCCTATCTCCCAGTATAATCATGCTGAAGTACTGTGTGTTAGGATTACAATATGTAAGTTTGGGCACAGGGCACAATTCAACCTGTAACAGTATATTAACGATCTGGCATCCTCATATTGACTCCAGATTTCCAGTGACAACAATTGGCTCCAAAACACAACTCAAACCCTCAAAGTCAGTGCAGAAGTCAGACTATAGGGCTCCCTTAGGATCAGATGTTACAGGCCCCTCTTTCACTTTACAGACGCTTCATAACAAATGTAAACAGGCTGCTTATCTGATTCCCCAAACTGTAGCAGACCAGTGTGTAGTGTAACTGCCAAACAAAAAAAGCCGCACTGAGAGGGGCAGGTGTGCTGACTGCTGCCGGAAGTCACTTTAGCACTGAGAGGGCAGCAGAAGAACCTTAAAAGGGCAAAATACTGTCAATTGCCATGTACTACAAGGAGAGCAGATAGTAACAATACTCCTGAATTGTCAAGAGTAGATGACGTTACTTTGAAAAACCTGTAGTAGGAAGCAGTGGAAACTTTGCCATTAAATATAGAGAAAATGATTAGTAACAGGTTACTTTATTAAGCAAAAGAGATAATTCCAACAAGATGGATTATAGACCCCATTCACTATTAAAGTAGCTCTTTTTCTAGAAACTGATATCTATATATAGGGTGTTGTGATTCAATTTTGAAATAGAAAAACAATCTATTTCCTAATAAAACCTTTACCAACTTGACATATATAGAGAGACTATTTTCAGCTGACCAAGTTTATAAAAAAAAATGTAATTTCAGGAAGGAAGGCACAATCAGTGGTGAAAGTCCATCTATTTAATTGTTGCTATGAAAATATGTAATCAATATTCATTCCAGCGAATGATATTTATAAAATGTTTTGCTCTATGTGAAAATGTCCCTAACTAATATTATTTTATACAGACAAGGCAAACTTTAAAAAATTAATTTGGACTTTTCTTTGTTAGTTTCATAGTATCTATAGTTTCAATGTAAACTTTCCCCGTATTTTCCCCAAAAGCCTATAAGCATGGGCATATCTGGAAAGATAATAGTTTTCCTTCCGTTTCTATGTAGTGTGATAGAAGCAGCCACACCAATTGGATGATATCTGTGTGAGCTGAATTTGAATCTTGACTTTGATAATAAATAAATGAGTAATCTGGAATAAGTCACTTGGGACCCCAATGTTTTTGAATCTGAGTTATGAGAAAAGTGGACATCAAAATTTGCCATCAGCAGCTGTAGGATTTCCTGTCTCTTCCTCACTTGCCAAGGCCCATGGCTGACACTCTTCATTTCACTTCCTTTTTCTTCCCCATGCAGCTGCACTCAAACACTTTCTAAATAACCAGGACAAGTGTCTGGAGGCAGAGTGATGACCAGTGTAGAACAAGAAGGCTATGTGGCCATGCTTGGGGTGAGCACATGGGGAAGGGGGATGAGTGGGCTGAAGTGCTGAGGCATGAGCAGGGCAAAGGCTGGAGAAGAAGTTGCAGTAAGAATAAACCCCGCATGCCCAGCATGTTGGGACAGAGGGGAAGGGAAGACAAGTGGGTGAAGACAGAAGAAACTAGCTGGGCTAAAAGATCTGGGCTCTGTGTTTCTCTTAATTTCAGGGAAAGATTTCTCTCCAATCTGTTTATATTTATATTTCTGGCTATTTAATTTTTTATTTTGAATTAATTTTAGGCTTACAGAGAAGTTGCAATCATAGACTAGAGAGTTCTTGTGTATCCTTCATCTATCTCACTCTATCTTTATTTCTATTCTAGTCAACATATTTATGAAAGTCACCTAAAATTCATTTTGGAACAAGGTGTGTCACTAATTTGGACACCCAGAGGCTGTGTGCCTCAGAACAAATGTGTTGGAAATGACTGATATAGACATCTCTGGCAGCTCTGACATGGGAAGGATGCCTAGTTTAAAACTGAACTGTACCTTATAATTTGTTCAAAATGATTTGGCCACAAGCAAGAAGGAACTAAAGAATATAATCAAAGGAAAATTGGACAGTAAGACAATCTGGTTACAATTCTAAATTTGTGGAAATTGACTTTTTAAAATATTAGTGGTTAGTATTATGCTTTAAGCATTTATGAACACATATTAAATCTTCTCCCCACTATTAGGCTTTATAATAATTCCTAATTTGTTTTGGCCAATAGATATTAATTAAAACTACTTAAAGATCCAACGGTTTGTGGCTTGCTTATATATATGCAATATTGGGGATAATGAAACCGTATTATAGCATAATCTTCTCTGTAGGGGTTAAATGTATGTTTGTGGGGATATATGTGTGTGCATACATGTGTGGACATTTACATTTAAAAATATCTGGAAGGAGATAACTTAGGGTTTCAAAGTTTCAATGGATAGGTACATTTATGAGTGTTCATAATGTGCCTTTTTACATGTCTGTATTTTCTGTTTTTTTTTTTTTTTTTTTTTTTTTTTTTATTAATTGAGTAACATTGCTTTTATACCAATGTTACTCTAAGGTTGTTCCATTGTTGTTAAACAATTCTTTTTTACAACTTTTGTAAGAAGCAAAAGTTGTTGTAAGAAGCAAAGAGCATAACTAAAAATCTGGTTCAAAAAATTTTGTCCTTAAAAAATGGAACCAATTAAAGCAATCAGGCAAAAATGCTTAAGATTCATAGAGCTACAAAGTCACCACATGATACATATCCCCCAATTACCAACACTAAAAGAAGCAGCGATTATAGTTACTCATTTTCACATAAGTGTTATTTTATCAATTTTCTTATTAACCAGACTGCTTTTGAATTAAATACCTATATTTGGTCAAATTATATGGTAAAATTTTATTTAGCCAAATTGTTTTCAGTCAAATTATCTGCTGCAGTTTGTGAAATTTGAAACATCTTGGCATTTTCAGTCAGTGCTTAATATGCTGATAATTGATAAGAGTCTCTAAATGTGAAGCAAAAGGGCACTTTCATCAGTTTTGGAGTATACCTTCTGGAATAAGCCCACCATTCAGTATAATGGGTCATTTTTTAGAGTGAGCAAGAATCCAATTCTGCAGTGAGGAATAAATGCTCTAACAGGTTTGTGGTTCTCGTAGAATTTTGGTCAAATGGAAACCAGAACAGAATAAGCCTTATCCTGGATATTAAATAGACATATTGTGGTGATCATTTCACAACATATACAAATATTGAATCATTACATTGCACACCTAAAACTAATATAAAGTTATATGTCAATTGCACTTCAATTAAAAAAAAAAAAGAATAAGTCTTTCTTCCCCTTCATTACCTGAGTGACTAGTTAGTCTATAATGAGCCTTAGAGCTGCTCTGGCTGTAAGTGACTGAGATTTTCTGCCTGGTTCTACTCCAAGAAAAGAGTGTGCTATGATCTTACAAAAATCTGGAGTGACACTGGAACTTTGCAATAGAAAACTTCCATCCTTCAAGATGTTGAGTTTCCAGGGAAGTCACAAAGCTAAAATGAGTGATGGAGGATTCTAGTGGGTGTTATCTCATGTTCACAGCACCTTGCATTTTGTACATGTTGGGATGGGCAGGAGTGGGGGTGGGGTGGGGTAAAGGACAGGCTTAAGGGCCCAGTCTTCTAAATGGTTGATAACCTAATGTGTCTTGGAGAAGAGAACTGAGTCTTTGTTTCCCATAAAAAAACCTTTGAATCACACCTCCATTTCTTAAACCCTGCACATGCTGACACTGTGACTTCAGGGTCCTTTTGCCTCTAGTGTCCCCACACTCTACCTGCTCTAGTCCAGTGTTAGAACGTTTATTTAAAAACCAATTCCCCAACAAAAAACCATCTGTGTAGACCTAGTAGATTTGAGAATTAGAAAATAGCCCTGAACTCTAGGGTTCTAGCCTAACTGCTCAGCTAATTTCCTGAGTGGGCTGGAATAAATCTTGATGGCTTTGCTCTCCTTTGTTTCTCCATCCATCTATTCATCCATCTTTCTGATGGGTCATCACTAAGTGCCAAGACTCTGTAGAAACAGAAATAAGTAAAACATGGTTTTTTTGTCAAGATACTTGGAGTTTAGAGGAGAAGACAAAACAAAAATCAAAGTTTGTAATCCAGTGTGATAAGTATGATGTCGGAAGTGTGCGCAGAGAGTGCTAAGGGAGCACAGAGGAGGAACATCAGATCACACTTGGAGAGGGGAAGCACTTCTGGTAGCATTTAAAAGAAGAGGTGGTGTCTTCCTGAAAGCTTAAACTCTGTAAAATGGGAGGGGTACACTAGCTGACTTAGAACAGTCTTACATCTATATTCTTATGTTAATTAAAGAAAAGCTCATTTGAGTTCCCCATATAGGGAGAAGCTTTTCAGAGCTACATGAGAAAAGCAAAAGATATAAAATAAACGAATTTGCCTAATTTATCCATTCATTACCGCTTATACCCTTAAGAATGGTATAAGTCTTGAGGCCTCCTTCCTAATGTGCTCTAAGAAGAAAATACTGGTTCCTGGGATCTTCCTGTCACTTAATGTATTTATGTGTAGTCATTTGAAGTGTATCTAGCCCTTGTGAAAAGCCATAGTCACCTCTCTAAATCCTTCCCTTCAACAGCTCCTTCCTCTACTGAGTCCTTGTAATTAATTAACTGTGTAGTCTCTTAGCATAGGTGCAATTGTTCAAGTGCTATAATATTCACAGAGAAGCAACCACCAAATTTTGTCTCCTTTTATAGGTACATGTAGCCCCAAAGTTAATTTTTCACTAAATATCTTTGGTAACCATTTGATTTTAACACAATACCTCATTTTTCTAAAAGTGATCTGCTCTAAATGTGAACTAATTATAGACACAGTTGTAAATCTATAAAAATTGTTTAAAAAGTCGCAAGCAGACAATTTCAATTTCTAGCATATGCCATTGGTTGCCTTTCCAATGTCTACCTTTTCCTCTTCTTTTTTCCTAAGGGGATTCCAATTTGGTCCAGAGTGGATGCTAATTATTTCAAGCAATCATGAGAATTCCATCCCCCTAATCACTGGTTAGTTTAGGAAAGGGCAATTCTGGACCCTGATGGGGAAGATAGCTGAGGAGCCTCTAGGAAAGTTTTCCTTCTCCTCAAAGAGATATAGGAGATGCTCTCTTATCTTCCTTGGAACATTGCTGTGTCGGGATGTGCTTCTGGAACAACTTAAGCCATATTGCTACCAGCTGGAGGATGAAGCCAAGTATGAAAGAAGGCAGAGCTGGTGGTAGTTTATTCAGGAGTGGAACAGGAGGCCTGAGCTATTGTGTCTGACACCCGGAACCCCATCCTCCTTAGAGCTTCCTTGTTCTATGAGACAATAAATTTCTTTGTTGTCTAAGCCATGATGAGTCAGGATTTTCAATTATTTGGAGCTAAAAACATCCTAACTAAGCCAAGGATGTGCTCTGAAGTTTATGCATTTCGTTCATAGATCATTATGTCAGACATTTAGTTCTAGGAAATAGGCTTATCTGATTTCCCAGTTCATGGCAGATTGGAAATAGAAGGAGAGAGAAGGGCTATTAGAGACAGGCAGCCAGACAGGGAAGAAAGACGTAAAGATAGAAACAAGAACACAGGATGGAGCAGTGTGGATTATTTAGTGTTGGGACAAACAAGTCCTCCCACATCCGTAGCCTTATGGGTATCAGAATATATCTCAATGACTAATCCATAATGACAGCCACGAGTCATCGAGGGAAATTTGCTTTCTGTTTAATGTCTGTTTTAGATAAGGCTGATTAATAGTTAAAAATGTCTCTGTGAAAAAGAACAAGGTTAAATGATTAAAGGGATAAATTATTTGAAAAGGCACACAGAGAACAAACTCACTCCCTTCTTAGGATCAGTAAATGAGTGCAATACATATATGTAAATGGACCCTGTTAGAAGTTTGCTTCGCTCAGAGAAAAGGGAAGAGAAAAAATGAGGTAGTATTTTGATTGCTGCATAGAGCAGCTCATTTCAGTTTCGATCCCCATGAGAAGCCCCAGCCGAGGAGAAGCAAAGCTGGCGATAAGGACTTGGTGCTGTTCTTCTGCAAGTTACTTCATTTTGGTTCAATGGCTCAGCAAGCCTGGCTGAGCTGTTTTCTCAGAAGCCTGCCAGTAGGAAGTAAATAAGCTGCTTGACTCTCCTCCTAGAGGGAGATGAGTACTCCTAATTAAAATGTAAATAATTCTCAGGGCCGATGGCTTGTAGACAAAAATGACTGGAAAGATTGCAGACACTAAAATTACACCATGCAAAACAGGTTCTAAGTCTTTGTCCACACAAACATTAAACCCACCCAGTAGATTTAGTCACCTGAGTGAGAAATCACTGAAGTCAAGTCACTTGCAACCATGTACAGGAAACCAGCTGGTTGCTATACTCTGCTGACGCCAGAGACTAAAATTGAGGGTGGCTTGTTTATCAAGTGCTTAGGGCCTGGACAACTCAGAACACAAGTGTTAAGATGAACGCAGGGCTTTTCTACAATCAGCTTGTGAATCTGTGGTGCCTTCCACCTCCGCCCCTTGGACTGGATTGCTGCCCCAGGCTGCACAGCTGCAGGCTCAGCCCAGCCCCCAGAAGCCCGCCCATGTCCTGCAGAGGCTCAGAGGAGGAAGATGAGCTGTCTGTACAGGTCCCCACCCATCGGGGTGTTATTTTAGTTTTAAAATCACCTTTCATTTAAGGAGTATCCTGAAACTTAAATAATATGCACATAAAAGCTAAATGGGAGAAAACCTAATACCGTTTCTAATTACCATCAAATGTGCCTTATACATAGTAGGTACTTATAGTTTTTTAAAAGAAATAATAAATAATTTATTAACCTGAGTACTATATGAGAAAAATATATAAAGAATTAAAGACTTTTATTAAGAATGAAACTTGGACTGTTTAGATTAGTGGTTTTCAATGACATTTTTTCTTTTCACATGAGTGTATTGCCATCTAGACTGAGATTGTTACTAGTAAGTTATTATTGTTGTTCTTAATAGCCAACATTTTGGCATTGTGATAAATGCTCTGTATTCGTCATTTTATTTTATTATCACAACAGCATGTGTACAATTATTAAACACGGTTTACAAATGGAGAAAATAAGGCTTGGAGATACAAAATAATTAGCCTAAGAACATCAATTGAGGAAATGGTTGGATCACTAATGAAACAAGTCCATTTCAATGGTCAAACCTTAACCATCACAGAGTTATTGACAATAGTTGTACTGAAGCTTTCCAAGATTTTCTCTAGTTTTTTAAATAAAAGAGACTTAAGAATCTCTCACTTGCATTGTAATATGTTGTTCTGAGGGAGCGAGGAGGCTGGAATCATAGCTAATATACACAAAATGGTAAGAAATTATGTATGTTCATGAAGTATCTTATGTGTTTGTCATATAGTAGGTAAAAGATTGAGAGCTGATTTTAGAGTGACTTATTTCAGGCAACTCTAATTATTGAAACTGAGTTTAGTCCAACACTACAGTGCTTTCCAATTCAAAGTTCTAGTTTTTTCATTTTCCTAAAATGCTTACTTACTTTTAAGATTCATTAAAAAACTGATATACATTCATTCATATTTTAGACTCATTCATTCAGCTAGTTGCCATTTATTGCCTTCATAATATCTAAATAATAGCAAGTCTAAAGTGGAAGGTTATGGCACCAGCAGCTCATTTTCATACAATCTTTCTTGGAAGGTCCTACCTTTCTTCTTGATTACTTAGTTTAGGTTCACAAGATGTATAGGCTTTCACTTTGGGTCCTACTTGCACTGACTTAGGGTTATATATACAAGCTATTTTAGGTACTCATATTTTAGAACACTGTTTTGCAATACTAATTTAAATATATATTATAATTTAAATATATATGTCTTTTGTAACATATATTACAAAATACATCCTCGATGTTCCAGTGATACATGCTCACTAGAAAAAAGTAATAAATAAGAAGCATACGAAGTTAAAGAAAAAAATTTCAGAAATTTTGCTGCCAAAGATAATTATTTTTTAGTTTAGTGTTTAACCTTCCATACTCTGGAGTTGACTATTTTGTGAAGGTTCCTGACTCTTCCATGCCTGTCTTTGATGGGACCTTCTCTTTCCTTCACAATTCATTGGCTCTGTTCTGTTCGGTTTGATTCCACTTCCAGGAGTTTCTCCTCTAGCTGAGGCTCTGTTCCGGAAGGAAGCTGCCATCCCCAAATCCATTATTTTGTGGATCTCCTTGTCTCACATCCTTTAGACACCCAGTTGCTTCTCCTCTGCATCCATCTCCTCTGCCTGTGGTTTGCCACTACCTGCTCTTACTTTGTGGTCTGTGGACATATCTTGTGCCCAATTTAGTTGCATATGTTGTTCATGAGTCTGTTTCTTTTTTTCTATTTAGTTGTTCTATCTGTTTTTATGTAGAAATACAGAAACAAACAAAAAAACAAATAAACAAACAAACAAACAAAAGCTATGCCATTGTTACTTCTATCTTTCCAGAACCTCTCTCTACTCAGGTTTCCTATTTTGAATAACAAGTTAATGTGAGCTACAGAACAAGATCGGTGTTATCCTTAACTGGCCCCAGACTAAGAAATAATGTTTTACATATGATATATATGTCAACTCTGATGCACATCAGTAGCACATTGGGAGTTGTAAAAATTCTGATGCTAGGGTCTCATCCTCAAGAGATGGAATTTAATTGATCTAGGGTGGTGTGCTCCCCAGGTGGTTCCAATTTATAGCCAAGGTTGACAACCAGTAATAGTAATAATTAAAAAAATTTTTTTAAAGCATTTTGAAGTCCTTAGCAATATACTGAAACTAAACTAGTTACTTTCTGTCTCCTCAATCTGTATGTGAGTGTAATCTTTTCCTCATTCTTATCCTATAAGGTTTGGGTGAGGCTGACCCATACCTCAACAACTAGAGTAATCAAGTTACCTAGGTGTGGCCAATCAGGGCTCCATTACTGTCCAGGGATAGACACTGAACCAATGAAAAATTTCTCCATGATTGTTGCTAGAGTTATCATGAAAGAGTTACTCTCCACAGAAATTGTGAGCTGCAAGATCAATGTAAACCTTGAACTTTGTTTTGCCATCTTTACTCCAAAATGAGGAAAATCTGCCTGAGAATGAAGCAAAGAGAGGAAAGAATTATTGAGAGACAGAAAGAAAAATATCCTAATAACACTGTTGATAGGATTTTTAGAGGTCCAAAATATAATATCCCTCTGTGCCTAAATTCAGAATAAATTGAAAGATAGATACAGAGGTTAGGTAAATGGAGATGAGATAGTTTTATTAATGAGAAGCTCATTAAGCTCTTGTCTTTGGATTGCTTCACAAAGAACTTTGTAACACTTTACTCCTTAGTTAATCTGATTTACAACCAGTCACTGGCATGGCTGGAATCTTTAGACTTTGCCCTCCATTTCAGACTGCTTAGCACAGGTAGGAGACCAAAGTGGAAGACAGATGGCCTAGTCAGCCAAAACAAATGGCACTGAAAGAGCAGAACCATGCCCACATACCAGATCCTTTTCCCAATTCTCCAGTTGCATAACTCTCTTCCAGGCCATCGCTCATGTTTTGGTGACTTGAGTTGCTGCTAGATTTTAGCCCCCACTCACTTCTTCTGTATCAATATCACTCCTTTTGCAGATCACTCCTTTTTACCTTGGAGAAATGAATGAGGAGACCAAGGGTGCTAAGGTGCTTCTCTTGCTTGCTCATACTGAGAAATTTATCATTATTTGAACTCCTGGATCCACCTACATATGAAGTTACTTGCACTCCTGAATTTTGCAATTGTGATCAAATAAATTTTCTTTCTTTGTTTAAGCCAGTTAGATTTAAGTTTTTGTTATTTATAAACCCAAAGTTTTGATTATTTTAGCTAATTTTCTTACACTTAGTAAGATTAATTTCATGAAACATGTATTGCGTGGCTGTAGGGAAATATCATCTTTTTCATGCCATAAATGGGCCTCCCTTGAGTACACATTAGGTTTACTATTGGATTTGGACATGACTGTCTATTTGGGGATCTTCATAAGGTGGTCTTATTGACAGACTTCCCAAGTTTCTGTCACTGCTCCTTCATCCTCTCCCTTCTGGTCTAAGGTGGTAACAGTTTTACTATCACTGGCCGTAGCATACTGCACTATCCCTCATCATTTCCCTACTTCCCACACCTTTTGTAAATAGTCTGTTGATTAACCCTCCTTGAGTTATTCTACTTGTTCTTCTTTGATTGTAGCATCTTTTTGCATTGGCCTCCTGACTGACAGCAGATTGGTCCTTATGTTACACTGACATTGGCATACCTTTGCTGGCATTAAAATGTTTTCAAGAGAGCTGACATAGTTGCTATTAAATATACCTACTTACTATACAAAGTTCAAAACCTTTTAATGTTTTGCCCAAGAGGAACTTTTTACTCACCACCCACCCAGTAGGTACAATGTTTGGTTATATATTAAAGAGAAATCAATTTTTCAAAGAAATATTCCCCCCTTTTTCTTTCCTGATCAGATTAACAAGAACAATAAAATAGCATCTAGATAGAAAGAAGTGTTTGCTCATCTCAGAATTCCCCGAGTGGTGAGAAGACATTAAAAAATGTAGTCAATTTAAACCGTAAATATTGTTTTAAAGTATCACATTAAAAAAGAGCTTTAAATAAAGTGGGTTTGTAGGTGGGGGGAGGTAGTGTGCAATGGCTTTTTGTGTCCAATTCTCAGATAAATGTATTGTTTCTACTTTTCCCCTATTGTTTTTCCTTTTCCAAGGGAGAAAGAATCTACAGTGTTATTTCTACTCTCCACTTTTTTCTCATTACCTATTTGCTAACTTCATTTGATATGAAAATAGCTTTATACATAATTAAAAGTGCTTTTGGGAGGGGTGTTTTAAAGGATTCTGATGCGCTACTGAGGTTCTTTTAGCTACACAGTGTAAACAAGTCAATGGTTTTCATTACATTCCAATAACCAATGAGAAAACATAATAGGAAAAAGAGACATCCCATGCACAATAGCATGAAAGGGCATAAAATATTTATGAGTAGCCTTAACAAGAAATATGCATGACCTATATGAAGACAACTATATAACTTTATTGAGTGTATAAAGAAGATGAACAATAATAATAAAAGTTAGCATTTCTGTGTACTTCATGCTAGGCACTGTGCTTCATCTTTCCCTGTGTTGCCTCCTTATCTTTGAAGCAGAGAAGCACTGCAGTAGCCAGCACATGGCTCCTGAGCCTGACTTGGTTTATTTCAATTCTCGGTGCTTCAGTCTCCCCATATATAAAACCAGGAGAGGGACACTATGTACCTCCCAGGATGGTTGTAAGATTTAAATAAGTCACTACAAATAAAGTGCTGAGTACAGTGCCTGGCAAACAGCAAGCCCTTTCTATATATTAGTTATTTTCATCTCTTCTTACAACAACCTGATGGCACAGGCACCATTATTACAATTATGTTACAGAAGAAAAAACTAATATTAGATAGGATAGTGGCTTGTCTAATGTCATCCAGCAAGTAGGTGAGTGAAATTCATATGCTGCCATGTCCAGTTCAAGAGCTAAGACTCTAAATTTATTACATGTTTGTGTTTCTGGATAAGAAGGCAGTGGCACTTGTTCTGACATTTTGTAGAGTAATTCTAGCATTCATCTGGAAGAATTAACAGCTAAAGTGTTTTTAAGATGGAGAAATAATGGGAGATAAGTCATATATAATTTCAACAAGGATCTATATATTTCTATGTTAAAAGAGAAGATAATTAGGGTGATGAAAATGTTCTCTATCTTGATTGTGGTGGTCGTTACATGACTGTAATCCTAGCCAAAATTCTTAAAACTTTACACTTAAAAGGGGTAAATTTTATGTGTGAAAATTATATTGCAGTAAAACTTGGGGAGAAAAGATAACTATAATTAAAAAGGCAAGCAATCAACTAGGGGGAAATTTACTCAAATATGACAAAGAGTTGATATGTTTGCTATAGCACCCACTAGTCAATCATATAACCTATGAACCAGCAATTCCAGTTCTGGGTATACACCCAGAAATGAGTGCTTATAACTGCCAAAAGACATGTAAAGAATGTTCATAGCAATAAGTGTTATTCATCATAGCTCCCAATTGCAAACAACCCAAATTTCCATCAATAACGGAATGAGTTAATAAATTGTGGTATATCCATACAATGGAAAACAACATAGCAAGGGAAAAGAATGAATGATACATGCAACATGGATGAATCTCCCAAACGTAATGTTGAATGGAAAAAGTTTGACACAAAAGCATACATGCAGGTTGTTTCCATTTATAAGTACAAAACAGGTGAAATTTATCTATGATGATAGAAATTAGAATAGTGGCTGCTTGGGAGTGGTGACTGCTGACTGGCAGGAGATGTGAGGGAATCTCTGGGTGCTGAAAATGTTCAATATTTTGATCTGAGTGGTGGTTACATGGCTGTGTACATATATAAATTTTCATTGAGCTATACACTTAAGATTTATTCACTTTCCTAAATGTACACTACAGCTCAAAATAAATAAATAAATAACCTAATCTGAATTAATAAAATTGGCAAAGGACTTGAGATCACAAAAGAAGAAATCAACTGACTTAACTATAATGGACACATAGACACACACTCCGTCTCAGGAATTAGATGAATGTAAATGAAAATTATTTTTAAATTATAATATCTATAGCTGAGCAGATGAGGTTGTTATGAGGAAGACCCTGGGATGATTTGTGGGCAAATAAATATCAAGGAAGTTCTTAAATGAGAAACCAGTATGAGGAGGTGGTGAAGTAAACAGGGAAGAGGAAGAAGCTGAGCAAAGGTGTAATTTCAGGTGAGCTCTCATTCTCAGCCTAGTCTCACAGGGAGCTCTGGAGTGTAAATGATACTGTATTTTATTCTGACTTAAGGCAAGTGATTAGGGTTTTCATCCTCTTCTTTCATACTCCAGAGTAGGTTACCTCCTGCCTTGATAGACATCAACTCCTCTTATCCCATTTCTGGCCCCAATGCATCCTACCTAAAGAGTTGCCAGTGGGTTATGTTAGAGCTAAGTGTGCAGAAGCTGGGAGATGGGCACACAGCAACAACAAAAGGGATCCAGGGAACCTAGGTGGAGCATTGATGGTGTCCACAACAGTTGTGTCAATGCTAGCTAGGGTGGGGGTGAGTGGCCTGAGGTATAATTTTGCATGAGATTGAAACGACCAATTGTGATCAGTTGAGCAAATGGAGAAATAAAGCCAGGAATAAATAAATGGTATCTCCTCAAACTACTCTGTCTTTCCAATAACCTTCCAAAAACTTTCATATAAAGTAGGTGCTTTATTGCCAAGTTTAACAGAAGGGAGATATAGGAGTTTAATAGGCAAAGAAGTGAGAAGTTGGTTTATTCAGAAAACATTCAGATTTATTCCAATCTTAGAATTTGATGAGTCATGTATGTGCTACAGAGAAGCATTTGGGTTGTGATATTGTGTGTTTGTTCTCTCTGGCAGTCTTATTTGGTTGCCCTCAATTCTTTTCCTACCTTGCACAGTCACATACAGTCTTTTCTTTGCAGTTTATCACATTCGATCTTAATGTCATCCTGTGAGGCAGCAGGACTGGTTGTTTTTCAGATGAGGAAAGTGAGGCCATATAAGTTAAATTCTTGCTTCTCAAAACTAGCAGCCCATTATGGCCACTTGCGGGAGTTTCATAAACTACCATTTAGAGTGGCTGGAGGTGGGGACCAACCCCTGTTTTTTAAAAAATTCCCAAGGTGATCCAAAAGTATAACCAGATTTGGGAAAATAAGGATTAGGTGAATTTCTTAGGATTCTGAGGAAAGAAAGAAAACATACCTAGGACATTAATTTATTTGTTGAGCAATTACTTTGTGACAAAGATTCTGCTAAATACTACTGGGAACACAACAGAGAAAAGACAGTCATAATCCCCTTATCCTCATATAAGATTATAATCTGGGGAAGAGATTAGGGTTTAAAGAGGGAGGAGCAGGGTATTGCATCATACAATTCCTAGGGCATCACTCAACATTGGGCAGGCAAAGCCTTCTGTGAACCTGAGTTGAAACACAGATATTAAACTAATAATTCCAAATGTGATAAACTTTAAACCATTATTAAAACATTACAAAAGCCTATGGGTTGATTGCTGCACAGAGGTGTCCATGCCCATTTGATTTCAAATTTCACAAACAAGGCTAAATTCTCTATTGTGTGATTTTTAAAAAAGTAGTTATCTAAACCAAAGACAATCCTGCAGAGTTCACCTAGAGTCCAAACAGATATCCAATTCATTCTTTATTTACCATCTTCTTTTAATGATTCACTAGAGGACTGGGGGAAATTTTTGTTTGTTTATTTTAATAAGGCAAACAGATAAATAACATTTGGTGAAGCTGAACACATAGATTTTAAGGTTTCAAGGCCTTTAAACAAGTATCCTCAAAAGCAAGTATGAACCATTTGTCTGAGTCCTGCAGCCCAGCACACGGTGATGGGACTTGCCCTCACATGGTGACTGGGGGAAATGGCTTTCTTGGAATGGGGGAGCTCCATGAAAAGTCCAGAGAAGAGATGAGGAGGTACCAATTTCAGTTGCTTTTCTTTACACAGCAGCTGCCAACACATACAAAATTTGCCCCATAAAATTGATCTTTCTTTGTATTTAAAAATATAATCTATTTTTTCAAAGCATCCTTAGCATATTTTTAGCTAGCCTCAAGATAATTGTAAAAAATGATTTAGTCTTCCTAACACTATTTTTATAGACTTTTGTCATTCTGATTTATTGAGTCAAACCATCTTCTTTCATCCTTTTTAGTATATTCTTTTAGTTTATCAAAATCTTCATGACAATCATGCCAAATTCTTTAAATTCTTCTTATTTTTCCTCCTCTTCAGTATCATTTATGACTTCGTATTTTTGAGTGGTGGTAGGGAGAATGGTACTACAGGAGTTCGTTAAACTTTTGATTTCAAAGTGTTTCCCTAAAAGTGGTATAATGTCAACAAAGCAAATAATTAAATTGAGTAGGTGCTGACTGTGGACAAAGCCTATGCCAAGTCATTAACACAGCAAGTCATTAAGCAAAGTGACTACTAAACTCAATAAAGCAAGATTTTCCCTGGATAAACTAGCCTGGAATAATACAAACTGGACTACATTAGATAAACTTTCAACCAGGGAGAATATTGAAGACAAAAGATAACATGGCACTCAACAAATGTTCAGAGTCAGAGAAATGGAGGGGACCTCAATAGATTATTGGTCCAAGCCCTGATCTTAAACATGATTAATTCACCCTTCTGGGATATATGCCTGTCCATTCTGGTCTTCAAAGTTAATCAGAATGCAACTTTTTTTTTTTTTTTAAACTTATTTCAGTGTTTAGTGCCTCTAAACGGTTCTTCCTTCTGTCAAAATGAAGGGTCTCCTAAATTTAAGATCAGTTTTCCTTGGTCGAATTTCTGGCTTGCTTATCACTTTTCTCATTAAAGGGATTAAACACACAAGCTCTAGAGCCAGATTGTCTGGGGTGTGAACACCAACTCAACCCACAGCTTCTTAACCTTTTTCTTAACCTGCCTGAGTTTCCTCATTGGTAAAATACTACCAGTTAACTACTTCAAAGGGTGGCTGTGAGGCTTAAATGGGATAATGTATTTAGAGTTTTTGCTTACTACTTGTACATGATAAGTATTCAATAATGATAATGATGATAATGATAATAGTTACTAAATGCTTCCTATATTTGAAGGTGGTAATTGAACCAATCTCTTAATCTTCTACTAAACATTAAAAAGTTCAAATTCCTTTTTGAAAACTACAAAATTATGTCACTTTTTTCTGGACAATCAGTCTGAAGCTATTTAATATAGTGGTTGATATCTCTAATACACTCGAAAGACTAGAAATTTATATTACATCATGTTTTTATAACAACGACCTTAAATATTTAAAGGAAAGATTGCATGAACTCGGTACACTGAAATTCTGAATTTGAAGATGTCAGCCAAGATACATATAACTTTTCTTTTAAAGTCAGTCCTTAAAGGAGCAATCAGCAATTAATCAGTTTCTGAGAATATAGTGGTGAAAAGTAATAGATATGTTCTTTGCTATCATGCTGTATACAATCTGGTAAGTAAGACAGATATTAATAAAATAGTCATAAAAAACAAAGGCCTAATTAATAAGTAAGATAAGGGTTATAAAGAAATAAAGCATGCTTCTGTGTCAGTATATGTTAAAGAAAGCTTGACCTCACCAGATTTCCCTGAGAAAGTGACACTAGAACCAAGACCCAAGGAATAAGTAGGTGATAACGTGGCCAAGTGAAGGGAGGCAGTTCAGAAATTGAGAGAAGATGTAGGAAGGAGCTGTTCTGCCTGAAGGGACCTTTTTGGGGAAAGGACATCAGAAAAAAGAGGATCAGAAAGGAAATTAGCTTGGTTAGGAGCTGACAACAAGGGGAGGAATGCCACTAGATACAGCCTGTCCCTGTAGACCCTTACAGGCCTTGTTAAAGATTGTCATCCTTATCTAAAGAATATTGGGAAATAATTGAAGATTTGAAGCAGATTGTGTAGAACAAGATCTGATTTGCATTTTGCAAAGGTGAATATGACTGCAGTGTTGGAAAAAGATAGGTAAGGAGCCAAAATGGTTGCAAGTAGATCAGTTAAGAGACAACTGTAGAAGTATAAGTGAGATATGTTGGTACCATGAATGGGGTCTTCATAGTAAAGATGAAAAGAAATGTACTCATGTCATAAATACTTGTAGGCAGAGTTTGGAGATGGGTAGATGTGGAGGCTGAGGAAAGAGAAGGTATTAAACTGATTCTTAAGTTTCTGACATAAGTAAATGAAAGAATGAAGTACCACTTACCAAGATGGTAAACACTGTAAGATAACCTCGTTTGGGTTTTAGATTATGAATTTTACTTTGGGCACATTGAGTTTTACATAACTAGAAGATTTCTGGTAAACATGTTATAAAAATTTTTAAAAATATGGAGAATCCTGATGAACATTTCAGCTAATTATGGTTATCATGTTTCTTTAGTAACTGTGTTTGTGTTTGGTAGTTTTAGTGTTTGTTTTTCTAGAACAGTTAGAACAAACTTTGCAAACTTCCCTATAATGTATTGATAATAGCTTAGGATCTGGGGCAGTCCAGTTAAAAATGTCAGATTGAATATAAGCATTTAAATCCCTTCCCTCTTTCACCCAGCTAAGAGAACAATAAAATGATTAAAAAAAAAAAACCAAACATACATGCATAAAGACAAAAGGAATGGAAAAGGAGACATTTTGGAAGCTAGGAAGCAGGCAGACAAATAGTAACTGAATTAGGACACAAGAGAAAGCCAAGTCTTAAACTTGATGACAATGGATCCAACTTACAATTTACATCTCTAAAAATTGGAGCGACAAGTACCTTAAGAGGTGAGAATGAGGGTAGCATTACACAGAAAATTTGGTGGAAAGTCTTTACTAGAAGCTGGTAGATCTTTAATTTCCCGCCTCTATTTTCTGCAGGTAGAAGATAACCTCTCCTTTATCAGTATGAAACTGAAGGCTTATTCTCATGATAAGAAGGACTCTGGATTGGGGTGATGGGAAAAGGATGAGGGCTACAATATTGAAGACTGGGAATTAAATGTAGGATTATAAATTTTGTGTTGAAACTTCCACAATCTTCCTCTTCCACTTGACTCCCAGAACACTATTAGCCAGGCTTATATTTTCTTGACAGAACGCTGGAAGAATTCTCTGGGTGCTCCAATCAGCCTAAGAGAAAATTACATGTACATGGGCTCAGTATGTTGGCCTTTGTCGCATCATCCTGTAGCAAACCCAATAAAGAGTCTCCTTATACACACAGAGCATTCTCTCTTCAATGTCCCTTTCCTAAAATAAAACTAGATTGCCTGTTAATGAAAGAGACCAAAATAACCAGAAGAAAGCACTTGAAGGAAACAAACTCTGCCAATGGAAAACTTAGAAAGCAAATTATCTTATTGTCAGAGAGATAAGATATGAAATAATAACAGAGTTTATATATAAAAGAAATATTCAGCAAGCTCAAAAGAAACTTAGATATTAAAAATATAACATTAGAAATGAGAAATTCAATATAAGAGCTAAAAGATAAAGTTAAGGTAATCTCCTAGGAAGTATAGTAAAAAGACTAGCATACAGATATTGGAAGGAAAAGATATAAAAATTTGAGGAACAGTCCAAGAGATTCAACAATTAAGAAAAACATTAATGAAAATACCCTACAATCTCAGTTTTCAGATTGACGGGCCCACCAACTGCCCAGAATAAGGGGTAAAAATAGATGTCAACCTGAGAATATTATAATAAAACTTTTATTGATGTAATCTCAGCACCTATAATAGTACTTGGCACATAGTAGGAATTCGACAAATGTGTATTGAAGAGTAAACAAAATATACAGAACAAAAAGGACAAAAAGATAAGACTATCAACTTTCAGAATAAAAAAACAGGTTAACTATAACTAATCAAGCATCAGAATGTCATCATTCTTCTCATTAGCAATATATGAATCTATAAGGCAATGGATAAAATGCTTTCAAAATTGAGAGGAAAAAACAGATTTCTATACCCTGAAAAAGCATTAAGTGCAGTATAAAGATGTGCTCAGAGATGCAAGGTCTTAAGAGTTTTATTGCCTTTGTACTCTTTCTTAGGAAGTCCCGGAGTTGTGTCCTTCACTAAAAAACAAGGTAACAAACCAAGATGGGAATCAGGAAATAGAATCTAAGACTAAAGAGAGGTGAAGAGAATCCCCAGAATGAGGATGAAGGGGACCCAATCTCCTAACTGGAGCTAATGCTAGAGAGCATCTGACCCAGATTGGAAAAAGTTCCTTCCTCCAAAAGATGAAATAGTTAGAGTCTCCAGTTCATCTGAATATATTGAAAGAAGATGTGCACAATTGACGGGGGAGTTTGAATTTATAATAAGTACAAAGAGAACAAAGTAAACAACAATAAAATAATCAAGACAATAATTCCAGGGAAAACAGGAGGTTGTGTAGTAAAGGAAAAGTAGTCATGGTGGTCTATAGATATTAGCTGTGAATAGCATTTGCCTGTTCATAATAATGTGAACTTTGAGTATTAGCTATAATGAAAATCACAGTATGACTGTTTTAGTCTGTTTGGGCTGCTATAGCAACTACCATAGACTGAGTAGCTTATAAACAACAGAAATTCATTTTTCACAGTTCTAGAGGATAGGAAGTCCAAGATCAAGGTATTGGCAGATTTGATGTTCAGTGAGAGCCTGCTTCCTGGTTTATAGACAGTGCCTTCTCACTATAATCTCATATGGCAGAAGGGGTGAGGGAGCTCTCTGGGATCTCTTTATAAGGGCCCTATTCATGAGGACTCTACCTCTGTGACCTAATCACCTGATGAAGGCCTCATCTTCAAAGATCATCACATTGAGGGTGAGGTTTCAACATATGAATTTTGGGAGGATGCAATCATTCAGAACACTGCAGAATTGAGAGAATGAGCAGAGGGGAAGAGAGTTCATGATGGGAGTAGAGAATGAGGAAGACAGTGGGCTAAATATTCACCTTCTTGAGTGAGATGACAATAGGGAATGCCTAAAATGAAGATCACGCAAAGTCTCAAATTCTCTGGTCTCAAATTCATGATGAAGGTGTGGAGTAGATGATTTTTGAATTTCTACCAGCTCTAACATTCCATGAATTATTGAAATACATGACAAGAGAAATCCTGTATCATTAACAATATCTATTTCTTCCACAGAGGGACTATGGATCCCACTAAGTGCCCCCAAAGTCCATAGGATTATAAATCCTGGGTTACCTGCATGTAATTTTCACTCCATCTTATTCATAAATACCAAGGCACAAAATAGCTTTGGCTTTTATTTTCACTTTTGCAATCACTTGGGAATCTTATCAAGGCTGAGCAAGAGATTTGGAAACTCATAATGCATTTCCCAAGAAGTTTCAAAGGTTGTGAAATTCACAGGTCTCTAATGTTCCAGGGAAAATGGGAGCTGACTGGACATGACAGCTCATTTTCAGTAATGATCCTGGGCAATTCTCTGGAAATAATGCTCAGGATATTGTAATTACAGTCTAGTTGTATGCTTCCAGTTAGGATTTCTATCCAGTGGGACATCCGCAGGATTTCCTCCTGTTCTAGACTTTCACTCAGCAAGCTAAACTTAGTTGGCCAGGAGAGGCCATAAATGTTACAGGCTAGCCCAGTCCCCTGCCAGAGCTCAGAAGATACAAAAACCAAGCCGCTGTTAGTGACAGAGTTTCAGACTGGATACAGATCAAAGAGATGGAGTGAGATTGCCTTTTGCTTAATTTTTGGCTGAACTGTGTGTAATTGACTGTGTGACCTACTTTTTCAGGCATTCCACTCCACTTGCAGATCCCTCACACAGTTAGTCAGAGGTCTTCTTCAGTCTGAGTGATTTTAGGCCTTGATAAATTATGCCGTGAGAGCTAACCTTTAGTCAGTCTATCCTTGAAAACCTGGATCAACTCTAGAAAAAATTCTTTTGAAAGACAAACAACTATAAAATTATCCTGAGAGCTGATTGTATTGCAAAAAGGCATAATTTCAAACACCCTTCGTAAACGCCCAGAAGCAACTCCTGAAGACTGTCTAATGCATTGATTAGAAATAACTGATCTTTGAGCATGCCGATACTTAATGAGCCATTAAATAAAGTTAATTATTATAACATTGCACAGTCAAAAAATACATCCCGATTTTTGCTTTCCACTCATTCATAAGGGGGATTTAAAGATGAGAGGGGCTCAATGGTGGTAATTATATTCCGGAACTACTCTGAGATAAATTTAGCCTTTACTGTGTATCGATCTTGACTTTTAGTGCCCCTTCACAGTGGCACTCTGTTCCCAACCTACAATACATCTAATGAACAATTTCTCCCTCTCCCCATTAAAAAGTTATCTTCTAAAGAATATGTTAAAATCAGTCAAAATAGTGTGCAAAGACTGGTTCACTTTCCATTCTTTCCTCTTGCAGGGATATTTTCATTTTAGTAGCTCTTAGAACAAACGAGAGGGTCTGGGATCAGGGTTTGCTTTGTAGGAACAAGTAGAGTGGAAAGAATAAGCTTAACATAGACCCCAGCTTAAATCAGTTGTGGACTAAAATCTGAAAAAGAATGCATGTAAAGCTCTTAACATAGTGGTTGGCATATATAGTGAATGTTCAATGAATGTGAGCTAGTATTTTTATTCTAATTTTATCATTATGGATCCCATCATTTAGCTCCCGAAGACATTGACTGAACATACATTGACAAGGCCCAGGGGGTGGTATAAGCCGTATTAAACCTCTGTTTGGACTTTCTCAGAGTATCTTGGCTTCTGCTCTGGACAGTAACTAGAAAACAATGCATTAAGCTCTCCTTACCCTTGCTAATGGGAGCCTGTGAAATATCCTAGGGATTACAATTTTAAGAACTCTGACAGGAAATGTTTACAAAGTTTTGGATGCATACAAGCTTCTCTAAAAGGTCCACAAACCTAGAGACTTTGCTGAATGCCGACTTGAATTGAAAAGCTCTGAGGCCAGTGAATAAATTGCTATGCTAACAAGCAAGGCCAAAAAATGCCTAGCAAGTGTGGCTCATCTTCCTGGTATTGTTCTGATTTTTTTTTTTCATAGACAGTCAACATATTATTATTTTGGTGTGTGTGTATGTCTCCCATTGCTAGTTCTGGCAATATAAGTGAAACTCTTAAGAAAGTGATTATTCTTAGATAATAACGTTTTGGTATAAATTAGTGTATGGAATATATAATTTGAAGGTGGTTTTAGTTTTGACATGAATGGGTCATTTATAGCCAACAAACAAAAGATTGAAGTATTTCAGTGAGTATTCTCATCCAGTGCAAAAATTGTTCATCAAGTGAAAATGAAATTTTGGTGAAAGATGAAAAGGCAGTAATTTATTCTACAGATATCCTCCCACATGTGTGAAATGATACATGTCTCAGCTTCTGTATCACAGCATTGTTTATAATATCATAAGATTGGAAATAACTCAAATATCCATCAACAGGGGAATAATCAAATAAATTACAGTATATACATTATTGAAATATTATGAAGACCTATAAAAGAATGTGAGCAAGTTTTGTATCACTGGGAAAATCACTAAGGTATATTAAAAGGAAAAAAAAAAAGCAAGGTGCAGAATACAGTAAAAAAGAGGTGGAGGGAAAGCATACATACACATATTTCTTTATAAAGAGATTATCTCTGGAATGATGCACAAAAAAATAGTAACTTTGGTGGTAGAGGGGAATGGGAAACTGGGTGATGGGAACAGAACCAGGAAAGAGATGTCTCACTAGAAACACTTTGGAACCTTTTGAATTTTAATCATATGAATGTGTTATTGTCTCAAAAAATAAATTTCTTTATTTAAAAAGGAAATAAAGAAAAGGCAGTATTTTGTGGAGTGTGAGTTTGTGCATAGGAAATGACATATTTATCAACGGAATAAGAAGAAAGCCAAAAAAACTATATAAAAATATTCTCTTTTTCTCAATTTGGGAAATTTCAAAATTTCTAGAAATATCCTTTAGAAATGTCAAACAATTTTTGTGTGCTGAACAGTATTGACCATTTATTATCAATTGAATCTATGAGTGTCAAGTGGGAGAATAATAAGGATAAGTTGTATTGTTTACTAAGGGTTTTATTTTTTCATACTATGTCTTAGTAGACCCTTCCTTCATCAGAAAATCACATTCATTGTAGTAAATAGGATGATTGGCCTCTTGATATGTATTCAACTCTACCTTTAAGATTAGCTGTCATATTGTTGAGTTGCCAATGGTTGGCTTAAATTAGTTTAAGCCTATAAACATAATCTCATCTCCTTTGCCAAAGTTTAATTAATTCACAGATGGGCAGCCTAAATCAACCTTGAAAAGTTTTGCTATACATATTAGTTTTTTATTTCTATTCTGTTAATTTATAGCCAGACTATGTTTTCAGAGCAACTTATTTATGTTTTTCTTCATACATGTTTTCACTTACCATAGTACTTAGAGTATGGTATTTATAATGAGATTCCTGGATGAACAATAGATCAGGGCAAGGGAAATTGACTCCTTTTGTAATGAGTCTGCAGATACTCCAGGACTTTTAGAAGTAGCAGAGCAGCTCTCCTGTGTCTGCTTGACATTGAACCTCTCTTCTTGAGACTGCACTGGATATTGATTGACAAAGATTTTATTCTAGTGGTTGGCACAGTTTTTTCTGTAGAGGATCAGATAATAAATATTTTGGGCTCTGTGGACCATGTGGCCTTTGTCATAACCACTCAATACTGTCCTTGCAGTCAGAAGCAGCCTTCTGGCAACATGGCAAACTCAAGGGTGTGGTACCAATCAGATAAATTTTTATTTACAAAAACAGGTTCGGGGTGCAGTTTGCTGACCCTCCGTTCATCTTTCTTTCTTTCTTTCTTTCTTTCTTTCTTTCTTTCTTTCTTTCTTTCTTTCTTTCTTTCTTTCTTTCTTTCTTTCTTTCTTTCTTTCTTTCTTTCCTTCCTTCCTTCCTTCCTTCCTTCCTTCCTTCCTTCCTTCCTTCCTTCCTTCCTTCCTCTCTCTCTCTCTCTCTCTCTCTCTCTCTCTCTCTCTCTCTCTCTCTCTCTCTCTCTCTCTTTCTTTTTCTTTTTTAAATTCACTCTCCAAGAAGATCACTCCATTTTGGGGATGATATCCAGAATAGGTTACATTTAATTAGAGTTCTTTGTATGTTGTGATGTGATACCCTGGCCTCCTATATTAAGTGGTAGAGACACAGACTTCAGACTTAAAGAAACTTGGTTGGCCTTCCAGTTCTGCTCTGATGTAGCTGCATGGCCTGGAACGTGGATACAACAATTTAGATGGGTGTAGTAATGATTAAACAAAAGTGTATGTTAAGTGCCTGATACAAAGAAAATGCTCAAAAAAGATTAGTTTCCTTCTCCAATTCCACAAAAACATCCTCCTTGCTACACACGAGACTTGTGCAATGCCCCAATCATATCCACACGTTTGCAAACCCTCTCTTAGATGGCTTGGAAATTCAGAATTAATTCTAATTAGCTTCAGTTTCAGATTATGCTATTTTTAAAGTCTGTTCTCAATTTTTTGGAATCTATTTTGTTTAGTTCTTACAACCTCTTGCATGTTAACAGTAGCATGTCATCAAGCATTTAACCAAAGGCTTTTATTTAAATAACTCTCAGAGCAGTAAAGGAAAATTATAAAATATACTATCAGATTTTAAAAGTATATTACTCAAAAGGGATCTGTGGAGACAGTAACAAATTTAGACTCTATTTGAGGTTTGCTATGGCTGCGATTTAGAGTTGGTTTTATTGTAAAATTTCTTGGGAAATTCATTTTCAGTACCATAGATAGTGGGTTATAAAAACAATACTACTTGAAATTATTCCCTTCTGAAAAGTTTAATTTAAAAATATGCATACATATATGTGACACTAGTGATAGGAAGTACTTTCATAGCAGGAGAGTGATTCTGTGTAAACATATAAACATGCTCGATGCCACAAAATTGAGTGTATTTAGCACATATTTTTTGGTTGAGGAATATTTAGATCCTTCCATGATTAAAAAATAGAAATAAATAAAAATTTGCTTCCTTACTAGGGAAATTATTAGAATCAATGCTAACATGGCTATTTAAAATCTATAAAGTAATAATACCTTCAAAGAAATAATGTAGTGCAAAAGCAATATAATTTTGAAAAATAATAATTACCCCAATAGATAAGAGATATTGTTTTGATCAGGAGAATTAAGAATTAGTAAGAAGCTTTGTCCTTGACTCCTGTGATCAGAATTCTTCAATATGTGACTCACTGCATTTGTTTCTTGGTTCATTCGCTCATTCAGTTACCAAATACTTATTAATTAAAGAAAGCACTGTGTTAATTATCTGAAAGCATGATGTTAAGTATCAGGAACATAATTTATTTTTTAAACTCAAAATGCATAAATAGTGATTACAATATATTTTATATGTGTTATTATAGAAATATGTATCAAGAGCTTAGAGAGCAGGGCAGAGGAAAGGATTCATTCCAGAAGGGCCAGATGAGTGTGGGGAAAGAAGTGGTCAGAGAGGTTTCATAGCATTTAAGCTAGGTATTTTTGAGGATAAAAAGGCCAGGAGCTCTAGACAGAGTGAACTACATGATTAAAACCAAAAAAGCATAAAATTACACTTTGCATCTGAGTATAGTTGTGGCTGGAACATGGTTTTATGGTGGTGGTGAGGGAAGGTTTTCTGCCGTTATTACAAATCTTGGTCTTTCATCTGGTTGGGCACGATACCTTGGCCACCATAGTAGTTTTTCTCTATAAAGTCTATGCTTTGAACAGCTGACAATCCAGGTATACTAGGGAAGTGCTTTCAGGTTTCAAAGAACATAGGCATGATTGAAATTTATTATATGAATAGAAGAGGAAATTAAGAGGCAAGTATGGGAAACCATTTTAATGAAACAATCAAGCTTATGAAGAACCAGAGCATTGCCCATTCATCTCCAGGATCATATAGCAATTCTAATATCCCCAAACCAATACTGAGGTTGTCTTCAAATAGAAGGACATTAGTTTTTCCTGTATAAGATACTCTTCCATTCACTTGATTAGGCTTTACTCTGCTTCTTCTTCCTGTTATTATTACTGCCCTTTGTCTATTTCTCAGTTTATTTATCTCATGGATTCTATTTACTCATTGCATCTTCTAGTTCATGGAGTCTGCTTAGTCTCTGCTTTGTTTTCTGGCTCCTATTCCACTGTGCTTCACACATCATTTTCTGTGTGCTTTTGTGAAGAAAAGAGTTAACAACAGGCATAAGCCTACTATTCTTAAAAAGCCCTGCTTGCAAGGTTGATCCTTGATTGGCATCTAAGAACTTAGTTTTCAGGAGGGTTCTGACCGTTTGCTACATAAGCATAGCTCACTATGCCTAAATTGTCTGAACAAGTAATATACTTTATGTTAAAGACCTGCTTTCCTTCTGGCAGTCAGGAATTTGGTATGTGCCAGGAAGAGGGTACCTATGTGACCAGTCTTCAATAAAAATGTTGGTCACTGATTTTTTTCTGTAATGAGTTTCCCTGGTAGACAGCATTCATACCTGTTGTTATAACTTGTTGCCCGAAGAATTAAGTGTCTGCTGTGTGACTCTCCTGGGAGAAGACTCTTGGAGCTTATGCCTTGTTTCCTCCAGACTTTGCTCTATGCACATTTCCCTTTGCTGATTTTGCCCTGTATTCTCTTGCTGTTATAGCCATAATCTGGGTATAAGCTGAGTATAATAACCATGTGTTGAGTCCTTGTGAGTCCTTCTAGCAAATCTCTGAACCTAAGGGTGATCTTGAGGACCCCTGGCACAACTTTGCTTTTGAACTTCTGAAGAATATCTTATTCACAGTCCACTATGGTGCTTATTATAATCTGACCTGTGGCTATCTCTTTATCTTTATCTCCTATCACTCCCCTAACCCTCTGTTCTAGTTATGTCAGATTCCTTGCTGCTCCTCCGACATTCCAAACATGTTTCTACTTCAAGTCCTCTGTGTTTACTATTCTCTCTGCCTGTGCCTTTTCTCCCAGATATCAGCATGGCTGTTATCTCATTCATGTCTCTGCTCATGTCACCTATCTAAAATAACTGTCCATTCACTTCCACATGCCATCCTGTCTATCCCTTTATCTAGATGAATTGTTCATAGCACTTATCAATGTTTTACATTGTGTTGTTTTTTGTTTGTTTGTTTATTGACTATCTTTCCCAATTAGAGTATAACTAAATGAAGGCAGAAACTCTTTTGTTGATTGCCCTCTTTTTAGTAGCTAATACAGTGCTTGGCACATAGAAATGACTCAATAAATACTATGTTTTCAGAAAAAAATGAATTAACAAACTGCACATCTTTATTGGGCATATTTTTCTTACTGGGTCACATTGTATGCCCATGGACATCATGCAGATGTCTGCCTTTAGATGAAGCACTGTAGCAGAGACTGCTGATTATTCATCAGTATTCACTCTTTCATTCTTCTGTAGTAATAGAACACCTGATTTTTTGGCTGGGCACATGGCCACTAGAAATGAAAAGTAGATTTCCCAATCTCCCTGTGCTGATAGGTGTGGCTATGTGATCAAGTACAGGTCAATAGGATTTAAGAGTAAGTTGCGTGTGCAACTTCTAGGAGGTATTCTTAATTAGAGTGGGTTCAATTTTTCCTCCTTATTTTCCTTCCTGCTGGATGAAACTGGCTATACTTGGAGACATAGCAGCCATCTAGAATTATGAGGCAATGTTAAGAATGGAAGGTAGAGTCAATAGAGCAACAAGATAAGAAGAGACCAGGTAATTGGAAGCCAATACTAATTTTGAAGAACCTACCTCTGAATTTTGACAAGAGCCAGAAATAAACTTCTCTCTTGTTTAAGCACAGCCATGCAGGGTTTTCCTCCCACTTAAGGCCTTAATCCTTACTAATACAAGTACTAATCTCTAGTCCAACTTCTTGAATCCAGTTGGTAGTTAGAGTACAAAACATGATACCAAAGGAACTATTCACTTTGTTTAAAGGAAGCTGTGGGCATGGCAGGAAGGCTGGCAAGCATAATGCTATCCTGTGGGAAATGTCAGCTGTGGAAAAGCATTGTAGTAACACCCCCCAATGAATCACACTTTTCTGTGTACACATGCTTTTTTGTAATGTAGAGTTGCCACCACTCCCATCAAGAAGCAGAGTATCTCTCAACCTCTGAAATGTAGGTTGGTCTTGTAAATGGCTTTGAGCATCAAAATGTGACAAAAGTAACACTGTGCTAGTTCTAGAGTATAAGCTGTAAAAGACCTTGCAGCTTCCATTCTCACTCTTTTGAAACCCTGAGATTGCCAAGCTCTGAAGCTTGGTGTAGCTTACCAGAGGAGGTAAAACAATATGGAGATCAAAAGAAGCACCACAGTGCAAGGCTAGGACCAACTACTAGATATATAAATGAGGCCACATGAGTGATTGCAGGCAAGGGGATCAAACTCACTCCCAGATGGCCAGCCTACAGAATCATGAAAGTAAAATAGTTGCTGTTTCAGGCCACTCAGTTTTGACAAGGTTTGTTTTACAGCAATAGACACCTGAAAATTAATTTGAACAAGTATCTGATTCTTGCTGCAGAAAGATCCCAAGACAAAGGCAGGTAGGTATAAATGAAGAGCACTTAAATTTATTAAGTTTGGTAACTTTTAAAGAAAAATATAAAATCTTCAGCTTACCCATTCAAACATTAAAAATGAAGAACACAGGTATTTAAAAGTTACAATAATTATAAAAAAGTAGTAGCATAGGATAGTAGAAAGAACACTGAATGAGAAGTTGGTAGAACTGGGTTATGGTCCTCCTTTCCTTAAAAAAGTTTCCTAGCCATTTGGTGTCTTATTTTCTTTGAGTACAATATGGGAACCACACCATTGCTCACTCACTCATTCATTCAAGAAACAATTATTACTCCTAACTGTTGGGAGCTATTCTCATGAGGGGTGAGATGATAGAACACTTTGACTTTTTACTTATATATTTCTGCATAATTTGATTTTTAAAAACATAGAATACTTTTTAAATCAGAAAAGAGTATAAAGATGTTATTATGGGCTGAATTGTACCCTCCCCACCAAATTGATATGTTGAAGCCCTAACCCATAATATCTCAGAAAATGACTGTTTTTGAAGACAGGGCCTTTAAAGAGGTAAAGTTAAAATGAGGCTATTAGAATAGGTCCTAAACCAATCTGACTGATGTCCTTACAAGAAGAGGAAATTTGGATGCATAATGAGACACCAGGGATCTGTATGCATAGAGTAAAGACCATGTGAAGACAGAGTAAGAAGGTGGCCATCTGCATGCTAAGGAGAAAGGCCTCAGAAGAAACCAGTCCTACAAACACCTTGATCTTGGATTTCTAGATTCTATAACTGTGAGAAAAACAAACTTCTGTTGCTTAAGCTGCTCAGTCTGTAGTATTTTGTTGTGGCAGTCCTAGAAAGCTAATATGTTATATTGAAAAAGAACTAGCACTTTCAGTGAGCACACCATCCTTATTTTTGAGGTACTCATAATTCAGGTAGGAAGAGAAAGGTGTTAATTTTTAATACAAAGCAATATGATAAATGCTATGGTGGAACCGTATAAAGAATATTAGGGGAGTCCAGAGGAGGGAAGCTAACCAGCTAAGGTAAGGGAGACAGTCAGTGGGCAGAATTTAGAAAACCTGTCCTGGGGGTGAGATGCCCCCTTCACTGTTGAAAGAGGAGTAGGATAATAATCATCCTAACTACTGGCCCCTCTGCTGCTCCTCTGTGTTTGATCGTCATATGGGAGCATTGGTCTCAGATAAGGATTTCAAGAACCTGTAAAATCTCTACAAACACACACAGACAAATTGGGGAGTATTGTCAATGTTTTGTTTTACTTTTTTTTTTTTTTTTAAGGACATTTAAAATGCTATCTACAATTATCATCATACATAAAGATATTTTAGCATAAAAAATAGGAAGGACATTATCTTATAATAAAGAACAATTGCTTAAATTCAATACGGTTAGCTTCAATTTCCCTCTACTGTCCTTGGTCTTTGCACTGCACGTGCATTAGTTAAACTTAGAGGAACATTTGATGGCCACCAGAATTTCATGTTATGAACACAGTATTGATTTTTTTATATGGCTAAACTTGTAGTTCTTCACCAAAATCCATTCCTCCTTCTTCCATGGAAATAGAGATTATGCTATGTACATGGCTATCAGCTAGAGACTACATCTTCATCCTGTTTTCACAACTAGAGATGATTATATGTAAATTGAAGTTATATGTACTGTCTGGGTCATCTCTATCTTAAAAGATAGGCCACTTGCCTTGGAGTTCCTCTCTTTTCTCTTCTCACAGGTTGGAATGTGAATGTGCTCACAACCTAACTTTGACCATAAGGATGAAAGTATCACCTTAGGGAATAGTGAAGCAGTAATAAATGGAAGAAATGTGAGTCCTGGAGTGACTTTGTAGGATAGAGACTGGCAAACTTGACTGCTTGGAACTGTAACACAAGAAATAAACGTCCATATTATTTAATCCTCTGTAGATAGATATGTACTTTTTCATATTTCTTTGAAGGGTTGTAGGGGCAGACAGCTTAGTCTTTAACCTAATAAGCAACATCTACTCTCTCTTGCTTTTACAGTGATATGTGCCTTCCAACTTACCCCTCAGAAGTTCCAAGCTACTCCTATGTATCCTATCCTCATAAGATAAGTGAATTACTAGGTCACCAGGAAGAGAGATTTACATATATTCTCCTCCCAAGTGTGGAATTCCCCAGGTGGAGAAGGCCAGTTACTCTCTTACTGCTCTTGCACAGTCTCTCCCATAAGTCTCCACCTTATTTCCTTTGACCTACTTAGATTACAGTTAAGGGAACTATTCCTATGGTGGTTTGGCTGCTCAACCAATGGACACAGCTCACCCACAGGACTTTCCACCCTGCCTATATCACTTCTGTTTTGTACCTTCTGAACAGCCTCTTTTACTTTCCAGAGAACTAGAAAATACACATTCTCTTTCAAATCATATAAACATTTTCAACTCATAGTTATTGAACTGGTACTTTGTAGGGTGTAACATAAAATGATGAAGTAGGGAAAGTACCTGATTTTTCTTGCTATTTGGAAAAATTGACAAATAAATAGGCAATTATAAATTAAAGTGTAAAGCTCTATAATTGGAATAAGTAAGGTGTGTTGTGGCAATACTTAGAAGAGGTACCTAACTCAGTGTTTATACAGGAGGGAGTGAGGTTAACAGTGTCGGGTAAAATAAAGGCATGGAAAAAGGTTAAGTAAATGTGCACACTGGCTGTATAAAACTGCATACCTGTTAATTAGTAATTAGACATAATTTTAAAACTTCAAATAATATAGAGTTTATAAAACAAAAAATAAAAGTTCTTTCTCCCCCACATATTAATCTTAATCCCCATAGTGATTTATTAATATTTGGTACATATTTTTCTACATATGCAAATATTAAAATAGATATACTAATATATATTCATGCAAGATTTTAATTTTTCAAAAATATAATCAGTATACATATTATGCAGCCTCCTTTTTCACATAGATTTGTTTCTTTATCAAAGGATGTTTACTTTTCTTCATTTAAAAAATCATTTATAGACTTCCCTACTAATGTTACACTTATTTAATAAATCTCTTCTTTTTTGACATTTAGGTTGTTTTCTAGTTTTTTCTTCTAATAGTTTTTCAAGGAACATTCTATCCATTGGACTTAGTGATAAATACTAAGAAAAAAAGATTGCAATCTTAAGATCCTGTACCTGCCCAAAATATCATATATATATGAGAAAAAAAATTAGACATCTTGAGGTATGTAAAGTATCAGATAGTTACCTTCAACTTTTCTTTGTGGGAATTTACTTGAGGAATCACTCTAGTAAAATCAAAATCAAAGCAAAACTGTATCTCAGGGGAATTTAAAGTGTATAAAAACATGAATGAGTAATCAATCCAGTAAGAGTTAAAAGAATAGAGGATCATAGCATGGTTCATGAATGGGGAACTTGAGTATTATACAGAAATTGATATTTTCCAAATTAATGTTTAGGCTTCTTTAAATTCCAAACATATCCTGAGAGGGGTTTGTTTTGAATCATAACCAAATTTTCAAAAAAAATAACAGAATGGTTAAAGCATGTTTATAAAAAAGGGGGGCTGAAGGTTGATGTTTATCTTATCAAATATTGAAGTATTCTATACAATAATTAAATCATGTTAAATACTGAGAATAGACAGATAAATCAGTGACCTAGAAATAACAAGCTGGAACTAGAGCTTATTAAAAATAAAAAGATAATAAGATAATAGATTTTAAAGAAATTACAAATCTAAGGGTAAGGAATTGCTTCTTTAATAATTAATGTGGAAAAAGAAAATTTTGAATGAGTATTTTATTGGAGCTTTGCATCATAGCTTATACACAGGTAGGTTAAAGAGTTAAAAATCAACTATAAAAAATTGAAAAAAGTATAAAAGCAAGTTTATATCATTGATTTATGAGGGAGGGCTCCCTCAAGCAAAAAAGTAATGAAAGGAACCATAGGAAAAGATAATAGACTTGACCATATAAAAATATAAAGTTTCTGTACTTAGAACAATTCAGATAAAAGGAAAAAGCAAACTGCAAACTGGGAAAAGATCTGTACAACATACGTTGCAAAAAACAGAGTTACTGTCACTTGTCAAAATTCCAATACTGCTTAAATCCAATTCTCAGCCTAGTCTGTGCCTAAATGTTCATAGATGAATGTGTCTGAAGAAAAATATAAAGCCATGTGTGCTGATCTAACTATAAATTTACTGTTAATTGCCTTCAAGTGAGACTTTATAGTCCTGTTCTAAAATCGTAATTCATTTCCCTAGTTCACTCACTCTCCTGTGTCCCCTGACAACAATTTCATACCTTCTTCTTACACTTCAAACTTCCAGCATTTCCTCCCTATCCTCACTTTAAGCTGATGATCTTATTTCACTCAGAAAATAGTAGTAATCAGAAGAGAATTTTCATAAGCTGACAACACCGTGTCATCCCACCTACTAAAAACTATCCTCCTGTTACAGAACCTTCTATGCTCCCATCAACCCCTTCACCAGGGCACTCGCTCCCACCTGCTCATCTATTGAAGAACAAGGATGCATCTCCAGAAATTTCCATTCCTTTCTCTATCAATGGAACCATTCCCTTCAGCCGACAGTCATGAGGTTATTTTCACATCTTAAGAAAATCTCTTTTGTCCTACTTTCCCCTCAAGTTATTGCCCATTTCTCTTCTCTTATCTACAACAATCCTTTTTTTTTTAGAAGGAGCAATATTTACTTGCTTTGACATTTCCAATTCCTCGACTTCTGTTCTCTCTTTAACTCAATCCATTCAGGCTTTCACCCCCACCAATTCCATTGCCACTCCTCTTGTGCAGGTCACAAATGACCTTGATTCTTGCTAAGTCCAATAATCAACCCTCAGTTTTATCTCACCCTATTTATCAGAAGCATTTGACACAATCATCCTGTCTTCCCAGAAACACTCAGTTCACTCAGTGCATCCAACACACCACTCACCTTACTATGTTCTTCCTGCCCTACTGTTTTTCGTGTCTCAAATGGCTCTCTTAAAATCACCTCTCAAAAGATCTTTCTACATCCCCCAACCTGTTCCACTGCAGTCTTCCCCATTTCAGTGAATGATAACTCCATCTTTCCAGTTGCTCAGACCAGAAATCTAGAAGTCATACTGACTCATCTAGTTTTCTCCACTTCCAACCACAGAACCTGTTGGCTCTATCTTCAAAATCAATCCAGATGCTGATCCCATTTACCTTCCTCACTGCTACCACCCTTGTGCAAACCACCACACATTTCAAGTGTGTTAATAAAATAACCAACTAACTGATGTTCCTGCTTCCACCCTTGATCCTTTTGTTCTCTACCTAAAAGTCAGAATGATCCTAATAAATCAGGTTAGCATATCCGGTCTTTGTTGAAAACATTCCGACAGATTCTTGTCTCAGAGTAAGGCCAAAGTCCTCAAATATGATAGGCCTTCTCCTCATCCTCATCGTCTACACTCCCTCCTTGCTCACTCTGCCTTAGTTACAGCAGCTTTCTTTCTGTTCCTGGATAAGCCAGGCAGCTTAGGCCTTTTCAATGGCTCCCTCCCCTCCTTTGTATCTTTACTCAAATATCACCTTCCCTACCCACTCTCTGCAGCCGTTCCTGGTAGATAAATCCCCATCCTCTCGTTTTCTTCATTTTTCACCTTAGTTCCCATCACCCTCTAATATACTATATACTTTTACTTATTTATTTTGTCTATAGTCTGCCTATGTACATTAGAATATAAGCTCTATGAAGTCAGGGATTTTTGTTTGTATTATTTTTCGCTGATGCAGTCCCAGTGCTGGCACATAGTAATTCAATAAAGATTTGTTGACTAAATTAATGAGTTATGTTTAATAAATATATAAAAGACAAATAGGGTATAAATCTCTTCAAAATTCCTAAAAGGTAATTTTATAATACGTTTCAGAAGTCTTAACTATGTACTCAGTGATTCACTTCTAGAAATTTATCTTAATGCAGGATTTCCTGAGCTAGATAGTATAAAGGAAATACTGTGCCAGAGTATTAATAGGTATGTGGAAAACAAAGAAAATATTATGGAAAAAAATCTCTTCTAACCTGCTGTGATTCTCAGACTTAGTTGCACATTGTAATTCCCCGAGATATTTTAAAATAAATTGGTGCCAAGTCTCACCTTCAGAGATTCTGATTTAATTGGTTTGGACTGGTTGTCCCTCTTGTCATGATATTAGCAGCCTATGATGATTATTACTGAGATCCACTAATTCATTAGGGACTATAAGTGGTAATCATGTTCACATCTCTGGGCCCGTATGTTTTCATACATAAAATGAAAGGATTCTAGTACATTATCTGTAAGCACCCTTCCAACTGGGACATTCTGTGTTCATATGAGAAATGCTCTTATTGAGGGGTTTGTAGAAAGTATTTGCTGTTTGTAGAAAGTATTTCCTGGTATATACACATGAATGCATGCGTGTGATACCTAAGTGCTTCTCAAAGGCCCCACCTCCAAATACCATCGCATTGGGGATTAGATTTTAACATATAAATTTTGAGAGGACACAAACTTTCAGTCTATAGCAACACAGTACACTGGAAAACATCAGCAAATGGTAGCGAGTAACTCTTTCTGAAGCATCTAGACGTAAAAGACTTTTGATCCAGTAGAAGCTTTCTCATGCTCTCTTTGTACATACGATTTGTAACATTTTTACAATATTCTTTTAAGTAGGAGGACTATGATATATACTCTAATTAGATAAATCTTCTACTAATGAAGAAATATTTTCATTAGTTTTGAGTTAGTTCAATTGCCAATAATATTTTGTGTTTTTTTTTCAGCTGAATAAACAATAAATTCAGGTGGCTATTTATATGTATGATATACTTAAAAAAACTTTTTAGAACATAGAAGTTCTTTATTCTATCATTGAAAAGATAAATAGCTAAGTTGAATTAACCCATTTAGTGATGCATTTCTTCTCAAGGAAAGTTATAAAGTTATTCGACTTCACTGCCCCACACAAGTAGACATTGGAGATCAGATAAAATGTTACTAAACTAATCACTGGGAACTATAAAGCCTTTGAAAAAACCTAATAACTCACTTAGGTAACAAAAAAAAAAAATGCACTTTTTAGAGCAAATAACCTGTTTTGTAGAAAACATTTTTGCATGTAACAGAGTTAGTTTTAAATCTCAGATCCATAACTTACTATTAAATGAGAAAATTCATTTCACACATATTATTAATATATTAATAAATATATCAAGTTCATAAGTGTTTACACATAGCAAATGCTCAATGTGTGTTAGCATTTATCATTATATAGGATGGTTTGTGTAGCTATTGTTATAAATATTATTAAACATTACTTATGAGTCTTTTGGTTAAATCTTTTTAAGAAGATTAAGAAAAATATATATATTTACCTTCCCTGTTATCCCACGAAATAGACTATCTCTATAATGTGAGAATACTGTAGTTCCTGTTAGTTTTTTTAATTGTTAGTTTACCACTCAAGATATCTGGTATCAAACAGTACTTGGCTAGCCATTTTATTGATGTGATTTTGTAATAGTTTTAAATTGCTGAATAGTGTAAAGAAAGTGAAAATTAACTTTGTGATCCAAGAAACCAGAACGTGGGACTGAGCATGGGTAGAGGGTGATAGGCAAAATTTATAGGAAATCCTTTGTCAGTGAGCACCCAGTTAACTGGAATCTTATGTACAAAATTTTAATGGATGCCCTTCTGTATTGCACTGGGTCCTACTAAGCAATATTTTCTTTACAAAGAGTAGTGGTAGTGAGATTCTGAGCATAAACCTCTCATCATCTCAGAATAAGTTTATGTTTGAGCTATGAAAATAAGGAGGCCCGAAGAACTGTCTTAGAAGGAAGAAGACTGTGAAGTAATCTTATGAATATAGTAAAGAATCAACAATATAATCATTATGACCTAACAAGCTGGACCAAGTGATAGATCTCTGTTTATTTCACTAAATGGTAATATTAGAAAAGATTATCTGGGTGACAATAGTTGTTTTGGACAGCCCCTTCTCTTTTTGTTAATCATCACCCTTGAGGAGTGATTTGGGGATAGTCGAAACCCCAAAAAACTGGCCTGGCTTGAAAAGTACCTGCACTGCCCACATTAACTTGTTTCTTAAGGTTGTCTTTAGTTTTGGTAAATGAGAAAGCACTTGGTTGCCGTTTCCTTTCTGAGACCTGCTGAGTTAGTAGGGAAGGAAGTAGATGTTCTGCTGAATTCTGTCCTGTGGGGGAAGGGCAGGGCTGGGCTGCTTCTCTGAGCATCAGCTTCTGCTTTTGTGGGGCTTGGTTTCCTAAGTGTCTGATTCTTCTTTATAAATGTCAATAAAATTAGTCTGAGGAGTCCTAGCTAATCCCCCTTCTGGGAACAAATGAAGGAGGATGCAAGGAGTGGCTTTCTTTGTCCAAACTCTTGGCCACAACTCTGCTCAACATTCTTAACTGGTTTTCTTCCTACTGTTCATCTTTTAAAGATATTGTCAAGCCTTTAAAACAAAAGATTTGATTTTGTGAGGATATGAGAATGTTTTTTGCCAGTGTTGAAGAATATAGCTTTGAGGAAAATCCAATTGGAACATCAAGTCCTGTCAGATAATCATGGTAGAATCACAGCTTCTGATCCAGATTGGAAGTCTTTGGAAGCCTGAGGTTGGATGTGGTTCTGCCATTAACTGACATGTTTCATTATTTGTTTTATTTGATGTTGAAATCATGCTTATAATATTATTTTACAACACTTTCCAGCATTACATCAGTGTCTTTGGCACTCCGGACTTATTTGTTCATGAAACAGAAGCTTCTGCTTCATTGGAATGTCTTGATTCTCTTACTAATGTGATTATTTTTGAAACTAGCTTCTGGAGCATTAATATATCTATGCTGCTTGTTTGCAGATGTTTGGGAAATGGTGGTTAATCTGAGAATATACAGGAAGAATCAAGGAAAAATTAAGGCTTCAGCCATGCAGTCTTTGTAGCCACCTCCAAATTTTGTTGTGAACCCGAAAATGCTCTAAAAATATAGCCTCTAAAAAAAAAAAAGCAGAGAGAAAAGCAAATAGGTGTAATCTGAGAGGGGAGGGGTAATGAAAAATAAGTTTGCAAAGGAATTTAACTCCTGGTCTCTCTACTTTATTATAGAGTGAAGACTGCAAAACCAGGTAGGAAGACTTGTGTTGAAGTTCTGCTTGCTCACAAGTTGCTGGGTGACCTTCAAGCAAACTACCTCAACTATCCGGATGTCAATTTAAAGGTGGTTAAAATGAAAAGTTGAATTGACCTTTAA
The DNA here is from genome assembly GCA_028627145.1 of Eidolon dupreanum. Lineage (NCBI taxonomy): Eukaryota > Metazoa > Chordata > Mammalia > Chiroptera > Pteropodidae > Eidolon > Eidolon dupreanum. The sequence continues at coordinate 137,587,005 of CM053503.1, forward strand.
GTCCCCTTCTAGTCCTACAATTCCAGACTGGAAGCTAAGGACTGCCTTCCCAGTTTTCTCCTTCAACCCCAACCAGACACCATTCTTGAACCTGTTCTTATCGGACAGCATATTCTTTGACGTACTCACTGGACCCTAAACACAGCAACCGTTCCCCGTGACTATAGGACTAAAGGGGCAGGGGTGGAGGACTGAACCCTAAGGAGAATAAGGCAAGAAAACTCTAAGGATTGACAGTGGGTGGTAGCAGCTGGGCAAAAGAAAACTAGGCAGGGTAAACGGACCGACGCTGCGCAGCTACAGCGGAATCCGGAGGAAGACTGGGTCGCTCCGAGAGCCCATTGGAAGGCTGAGGGGGCGGGGTCACGCTGACAGCCCTAGGGAGGATTGAGGGGGGCTGAGCGAACGTCGCGGGCCAGTTCCCGCCCCTTCACTTTTCCGCCCCCCTCCCTGCCTGGCGGGCGGGGCTGCGGGCGTGCCGACGCCACTTACGTCACAAGGGGCGGGGCGTTCCGAGGGTTCAGCAGACGCGCGGCTGTGTTCGGCAGTCGCTGTTTGGGACGCTCGGTGCGCAGCTGCTCAATCTTTACTGCCGGTTCGCTGTGACAGTCGGTCCCCCTCCCGGAGCCCGGGAGAGATTGGGCGCACGCCCATGTGTGTGTGAGCGGGACTCAGAGCAGAGGCGTTTCCTCGCTGCCTTTTTTTCTGCCATTTATCCAAAGAAGGGGACGGTTCGCACGGTTGCCTTCCTGTCGCCCCGTTGGGAGCGTGGTTGGTGTGCGGAGTGGTTTGTCTTTTTTTTTTCTTTTAAACTTGTGAGCGCTTTTTTTTTTTTTTTTTTTTTGAGGCTCAGTGCAGTCTGAGCTGGTTTCCTCGGTCCCTCACTAACCGCTTTCTGCCCCTTCTCTCGCCACCCCCGCCCAAGGTCGCCCTTCCACCCTCGCCCCTGGCCTGGGAGGGTGGGAAGCTTTGTCCCGCTCCTTTCCCACCCGCGTCTCCGCAGCCGTAGCCGCACCTGCCTCAATATGAATGGGGTCAACGACCCACCTCTTTTTATAAAAGATATTAAGCCCGGACTGAAAAACTTAAATGTCGTCTTTATTGTCCTGGAGATAGGTAAGTGGGGTCCGCAGCCCACCCCGCCGTCCCCCGTGCGTCGCGAGGCTGGAGGGTAGGGCGCCGCCGGGTCTGCGAGCCGGGGGCTCCCCTCCCCCTCCCTTCCCTTCCGCCTCCCTTCCCCATCCACGTGGTCCCGGTGGATTCTGCCAGGGCTCGGATCCTGGCGGCGTGTACCCGGGCCTCGACTTCTTCCCACCTTTCAGATGCATTAAGGTCCGGGAGTTCTTTCCGGAAGTCCTTATTATCTAATACACCCTCTTCTCTCTTTTGATTTTTAAATCCTCATAGGACGCGTGACCAAAACCAAAGACGGCCATGAAGTGAGATCATGCAAAGTAGCAGATAAAACGGGCAGCATCACTATTTCCGTGTGGGATGAAATCGGAGGTCTTATACAGCCAGGGGATATTATTCGGTTGACCAGAGGGTAGGTGTGCATAAAAGGGGTATGGGGTGGGGGAAGCGCTTTTTTAAATAGCAGTTTTTGGAATCGGAATTGGCTGACGCTCAGGACCTTGGCAAGTTCTGAAGTTCCTTCTTTTCTGTGGGCCACTCCCGAGGAATTTTGAGCCCCTTTCATGTTAACTTCGGATGGTGGACAGAGTTGGGATGTAACAACCTTGCCTTTAAAAGCAGGCAGTTTCAGCCACGTATCTAACCACCCTCACCCCTCGCCCCCGCGTAGATTTTTAAATACTGCTCTGGGATCATTGAGCCATTACTAGATTGATAGGATTAATGTAGTCCATACTTCATCTATTTCAGAAATACTTTAATATAGTTGTCGCTTAGTTCTTTTTCAGCTTTTGTCCCATTTTAATGACTTGAAATCCTGCCAGTAGTTTACTTGTACTTATTTAGAAGAGAAATCTACAATATCTGGAAGGCACATTCTGGAAAATGATTGATTCCTTGTGCCTACTGCCGTAAGGTCAGTGTGGTACAAAAACCAGAATGACATGCAGAAAATGTTTGGCAGAAAGGCACCATCCAAAATGTCAGTTGGAAGATTGGCTTTTAAAAATAATTTAGCAGAATCTTTTTTGTTTGGTAATTAGACTGCCTTTAAAAATTTACCAAACCTTTATCTTAGGAACATAAAAAACTAGAAAAGGGTCTTAAAAATAGATTTTGGAAGCTTTGTGGTCAAGAGAATTGTGATAATTTATTGGTCATAACTATAGGAAAAGTGGATGGAAATTGATTTGGCATAAGTAAATAGTATCTCAGAGAAGTGTTGGATCACTGGGAATGTAGGAAGTTAGAGTTCCTTGGTGATATCTTCCTACAGGCCTTACATCTTCAGGAAGTGGGGCAGAGTATCATCAAATAAGGAAGTGAGAGTCAGGACTTAGGCATTTTATTCTCATACACTGACTCATGACATGAATTGTGTCTTTCAAACCTCCACATCTTTAATTTACACAAAGGATTCCTACAGGGGAGGGTGTGGTGATGATTAGCATAATTAAAGTTTTTTTTTTGGGTGCCAAAGTATCTAGTCCTTTAAAGTATTTTATATACTAGAAACAGTATTTCAAATATTTTCTGTATTATAGAAAATACATGGATGTGTCCATACAAAAAATTGCAGAAAGACTAAACTCAGTAATCATAGAGTATCTAGGTTTTTAAGGAGTATTTCCAGGGAGTGCAATTTAAAGGAAAATTCAAAACCAAAGAAACTCTGTTTTCTAACAAGTGGGACCTTGAAGTTATTACACTTCATCAACTTCCTCTTCTGTAAAATAAGAATAATTAAACCTTATTAAAATAACACATCTAGCAGAGTCTGGCCCATTATAATGCCCTTAACGTCTGTTGAATCTAAGGAAAGGGGCTTTTGAAGAAAAGCATACATCTATATAATGTTAATTTGAATATTAATATGTTTGTCAGAAAAGCCTGTAAAAGTTGGTCTCATTCCTGAAACAAGTGAAAGTGTTTTGTCATAACTTCAAATTTTTTTCTCAAAATATGCATTGATTTTTACTTTAGTAAGGAAGATGAAATATTTGTGCACTTTTTCCTGTCACTGTTTATCTAACGTAAGATGGGAGTCTTTAAGAAATAACCCTTACTAAATGAAGAGAAAAATATAATGTGGAACTAGCAAATTTTTATTTATTTTAAAAGATAAACTATCACTATACTTAAACAATAGTTATTTTTAATTTACCATTTAAGTCATGAAGTTACCATAGTAGTTGTACAAAGAACCACTGAAAACCAAACCTTGGACTGATTTTATAATATTGATTAATTTACATTTCTCATAGATTTGTATGTAGGGTTGTTTTATCTAATGATGCTGTCTGTATTCAAAATCATTAAGCATAAATAATGTTCAGACAAGTTGGTGCTAAAAATTACACATTTGAAAAGGCAGTGGTGAGAGATTTATGATCTTGGTTTTTTTAGCCCCTTGATTAAATTTTACCAAGTTTTCTGTAGCTTGGGAACTTATGTGTTTTATGAAGACAAAGAAAAAATTATTATAGCAATATCTGACTATAACAAATTAATGAGTGTAAAAGTAAGCACTAGCGAGTTGATTTTCTATATCCTGTGATTGAAAAAGAATTTCTGCTTAAACTTTGCAATTATAAGTTCTAGTTTTGTTAACTGACTAAAGATTTGACCTTTGGAGTATAACAGTGCTTGCTTTGCAAAAAGACTTTGTTTTCTAGGGTTATAGTTTAGATGATTATGTCAAAATTTGGCAATAGAGTTTTCTTTGTATTATTTCTTAGTACGTAACAAGTTAAAGTTAGATTAATTGTATTTGGTTCACTATGGTAGACCCTGAGTTTGATCCCACCTGCACCCAATACAAAACATACAGTATAGTTACTTGTTTTAAGTAGAAGGAAATATACATATTTCTACAGCACTGATGTTTCTTTTCTTTCTAGGTATGCATCTATGTGGAAAGGATGTCTGACACTTTATACTGGAAGGGGTGGAGAACTTCAAAAAATTGGGGAGTAAGTATTAAAATGCATTTTATGTAATTGAATAAATTACAAATAATATCTACTAAAGTAAATGGTAGGTATAAGCTATAAACCTTTTTCTTGGCTTGTTTTTGACTGGTAAACTGAATGCCTTCAGCAACTTAACTGTAAAAACAACTTCCATGTATGTGTTCGTTGAACAGATATCCATACTGTTTTCTATGGTTGAGAATGTCAGTTTTTCCTGGTAAAGAGCTTAAGAAGCTGTACTTGAGATAAGCCCCCGTGGGACCATTTCAGTAAGCTTTGGGAATGCATTTTTCAGGTGTCACAAGTGCCATTTGAAGTAGATTCTGTCTCCTAGTGAATTACCAGATAAGAAGCTAGCTATGGGTTTTGGCCATATACTTAAATTTTCTTTTTCTGTTTGTGGGTGAATATGTTCGCATGGTAGAAGGACTTGCAGCAATGAAAATTGAAGTCCTGTATTTATTCACAGTCTAGGTACCGTACAGGCAGCCGCATTGCGAGCTTCCATACACTACTACCTTGGTAATCTCCACCCTGACTTGGAGGAACCATCCTCTCTAAGGGTGTAAAGGTAATTCACCCTCTGTACTAGCCTAGACATTCGGGATATACTCATAAAATATGGTGTAGGCAATAAGTCAAGTCGTTAGTCCATTCCACTTGGTTATTGCTTAGACATCTACTTAATGCCATTAAATTGGAGGATATTTGATGAGAGAAGCCACAAGTGGCACCAATAAATAAAGGAGGAAAACTTCTAAAGTATAAGATACTTTGTGTGGAAAAATAAGCAATCTTGCTAGCTTTTAAAGTTCAGAAATTGGTAACACTTTGTCTTCGCTAGGAGGAAATTAGGATTCACTTACGTTTGTATTTAGAGTGGTAATAGAGCAATGTATTATGAAACGTCAGCATCAATCTTACCGAAAGATTTAGGATCCTGTCTTGACCTTCATGTATAGAGGAGTATTTATAATGTAGGTCAGTTATGTGAAGAACCACTGGAAGTCAGTCAGTTCTTAATGACTTTGTCAGAGTCAGTCTAGCATTTACCAAAGCTGGTTCTAATTTTTATTTGTGGGATGAGGAGCCAAGAAAATGCTTGTTTGTAATGTTACTATATATCCTAGTTGGCTTACAAGAGCGTTGGGATAAACTTGTGTTCATAGCCAGTTGTCTTTTTTTCATGCCTGCAAAATCTACTCTTAACCTTGAATGATTATTTTTGCAGATTCACAGTGATTGGTCAAAAGAGGGACTGGATGAGAGTGTGTGAATGGATCAGTGCAAATCCATCACCACTGGAAAAACCACTCTGGAACCCTAAATGTGGTTCAGTGGCATCAGCCTGTGTGGAAAAACAGGACAAATAATGTGTTTCTGTGTCCTTGATCTTTGACACAATTTATTTTTTCAGTATAGAAGAATTAAAATAGGATGTTTCATAAACTGGGCAATCAAATATTTGATGTTTTTATACAACATAAGCATTTAGAAAGTTTCTGTTATAAATTGAGTTAGCATGTTGCTTTTTAGTTAATTCAGGTGACACAAATTTTTCATTTCTGTAAGTTATGCATGTTTTATAAAGAGGGGTTGATTAGTTTGGAAATCATTTAACTTGTCCTTTATTTCCTTTCAGATTTTGTATGGTTTATTCAGAATTGCCAAATTTCAGTGAACCCAATCCAGATTATCGAGGACAACAAAACAAAGGGGTAATTAATCCAAATGCATAGTCTTATTTTTATGATTAGGCTAATTTTGAACATTTACTATAATTCTATGGTGAGGTTGCAAATCCTGTCATACCCAGAATATAATGAAGACAATTTAAAAAGGAATCTTTTTAAAGTCATTTTCATTCTGTATTTTTTGTGAGTCTGAATATATATCCGTAGTGTCATTTAGCACTTTGGGGAGTGGAGATTAATATTAGGAAATACAATAAGATCAGAGGTTTAGGAAACATTCCTGAATATTTTAACATGGAAGAGACTTGGATAAATCTTTAAAAAAAATTTTCAAGAAAACCTTAAAAATTAAAAGAATGGATATAATATGTAATGATGATGTAAACAGATTTTTAAAAAAATCTTCATTTGGTTAAATGAAAAAAATTTTTTTTTAGGCACATAGTGAACAGAAGAATAATTCCATGAATAGTAATATGAGTACAGGTACATTTGGACCAGTGGGTAAGATTTTTTTTTTTTTGCACAATTGTGATCTGGTGTAAGAATTAAGGGACTATTTCTTATGAAAGATTTAGAGGGAAAAATTGTCAGGCATAAATTAGTACTTAAAGAGAACTACTGGTAAACAGGAAATTCCCAAGTAGCTGATTTTCTGGAAAGTAGATACCCTATTAAACTAATTTATTGAGTACATTCTATATGTATATATTACTGAGAATACTGTGGTGAACATTGGCTAAAATAAGAAATCTAAATTTTGGTGTTGTGTCCTGTTATTTTTCCATTGACTTTTATAAAATTTCTGTTATCTAGTGATTATAATAGGTACAGAATTACTGATTATTTTTGTACACTGAAAGCCTTTTATCTTCAGACTAATAGCTGACCTAAATTTTCACATGCTGATAGCTAACTCTCTTTAAAAGATCAGCCTTTACCCTAAGATACCCTCAAATATCGTATTAGTGGTTTTTACAGCCATGTTAAAGGTCTTTCGAAGTCTTATTCTTAAATAACGGAGGAAAAGCCTTTTTGTGATTGGAGTTCATTAGGGTGGCTGAAGTTTTATTTGAACTGATAGCTACATGTTTTGGTACATCTGATGATCATCACATTGTGGGAAACTTTGCTGTCTTTTTCTTTAAAAAGTTATAATTACATTGTCTTTTTTGAAACATCATTAATCATATTTGACCCAAATGCCAGTACACATACACTATTTGCCCTTTCTTTTTCTTCTTTCTTTATAATGTAGGCAGTGCATTGTCTACGCTTTTTTCCTACTTCACCAATTTCTCATTCTTTTGCCCAAGTTGCTTTTTTCTTCCTCCTATTAATACAGCCTCAAGTTTAATATATTTATAGTAATCATATGTTTGAAGAAACCTAGACCCACGTTGAGTTTTTTCTAGTAGTTTAAGAATAAAGGCATTTGTTTTCCCTAATATTACTTGTAGCAGTTAATAGCATGTGTTAGAAATTTAAATAGGTGGACCTCTGTAAATCAGTGTCTGAAAATGGTGATGAATTTTTTTTTTATATTGTTTTTTAGGAAATGGGATTCAGACAGGCCCAGAATCAAGGGGATGCCAATTTTCATATGCTGGTAGAAGCAATGGCCGGGGATCTATAAATCCACAGCTACCAGGAACAGCTAATAATCATACAGTCATGACCACAATAAGTAATGGCAGGGACCCTCGGAGAGCCTTTAAAAGATGACCTATGCCAAATACTCACATGTAGTTTTTAAACTACATGCCCTACTTGAACACTTATTGCACTTTTATTTATTGTTAACTGTGAAAACTATGTTCTTTATGGTTTCCATTTATGTTTTTGATTTGTTAACAAGAGTGGTTTGTTTTTATAGCAAAGCTGTTAAGCTGCTCAAGTCTCATCGAAGAATGGGAACATGCTGAAAAGTAGGGACATTTATTTTTAGAGCTAAAAGCTATTTGGATATTCTCTAAAAACCACCCATTTCATGGGTGAGTTACTTAAGACCATCAGCAGCGTAGCCTCTATGAGTCTCTCTTCTGCATACATTTTGTAATATTTAAAATAAGGCTTTGTGGGAGATGTTCTCTGTCTTAAATTCAGATATTGTCAACTAAAACAATAACTACCAAAAAAATAAGACCTCAGTCAATGCTAACAGATTTGTGAGGGTGACTCCAGAAATGATTGACTTCTTCATTGAGTGACTGCCATTATGATTTTCCAAGGACGGAATCATCTTAAACCATTGTTTTATTAACCAAAAAACATATTCTTTACTAGAATTATGGAATAGAAAGTGAACTGTAGGATAACAAGTGATTTTTAGAAAAAAGCTATATTTCTTTAAGGGTAGTCCTACTATTATTTGTTATCAACTTTGTGCATTACACTGAGGGAAAATTTAAAACTTGAGGCCTTGAATATTTATTTTTTGAAACCATGTCAAATATTAAAGTATAATTTAAGGGAGTTATAAAGTCATAATAAACATCGATCTAATTATTTTTTAAAATTATGTGAGAAACATTATAGTGAAGGCAATTCAAATTGAATTCAAGGAGAAATATGCAGTCTTAAGTTATAGGGTCCTAGGTACTTGCAAAAACAGCCTGGAGTAAAAATCCTAGGTATTTCATTTGAAGGGTGTGTGTGTGAGTATGTGTGTTGTCAAGTTTTCTGAACACAGTTCACAAAGCCTTATCAGCAAAAGTTTAGACATAGCTTTCTCAAAGAAGCGAATACAGCTTTATTCAGAAATGTACAGGTAGAGTTTATTTATGTGTTGTAAATGATCCCTAGCTCCACTTTTGATTGTAGGATAGATAACGTGAAATTTTCCTTTGTTAGAATTCAACTCATTTTCAATATTATCTCTTGAATAAAAACTTGCATTAATGCTAACAGACTTACCTTATTTTTGCTCTTTCAGTGATTTACAGCGGAGAGCCAGTACATTTTACTGTAGTTGTAATGATGCCTTCAGCCTGGCTACTACTGCTTAGCTCTGCATTTGTTGCTTTGTCTTTTTTCCCCACCTCAAATCACAAAGTAATTTAAATAAGACTTTGTTTTATGAAAATTCCATAGTGTTCGAATATAAAATTTGTGCCAGATTATTTGTTTGCTCTAATTTAGTGTATCTAACAAATATTTTAGTACATGGTATGTATTAGACACTGTGAGGAGAGTTAATGGGTAGATGAAATCTCAAGGAGCTTATTTATGGTTTATCGTACTTCAGTAACGGGTTTATATATTACAGCAAGAAGTTTTTCCTTTATATACTGATTATAGTTAATTTGGCTTTATGACTAATATTTTAAGATATTTATAAAATTACAGATGTATGTAGTAAAGAAAATACAAATTATAAGTTTTCTTTTGAAGTAGTGAGGGGAGCAATAACACTACTTTAATTGTGGGAGAATATAATGTTAAGGTGGTTCTAAAAGAAAGAATTTGAGTTTTAGAAACATCAGTATTGATTGCTGAGCTGCTAATTCTGCCCTTATTCTCTCCTTACTTATGATGTTGGGCAAGTTATATTTGAAACCTCTCTGTAAACCTTAGGTTCCACAACTGTAAAAACAAGTAAGTAATATTACCTCTTTGTAGAGTTATTTAAGATTTTCCATGTAAGTGATTAGAATGATTTCTGGCAAATAAGTCAAATGTCTAATCATATTTCAATAGAAAAAATTCAGGGTTAGGTGCAGAAGTATTGTTACTCTTAACATGTTGAGATTAAATAGTGAAAGACCTAAGGTTTTACTTTTGTAATTGACATTTGTCTCAATAATCTAACCTTGTTATGTGTTCTTTGTCATTTATTAACAAATTTCTTTTTTTAAAGGGAAGCCTCCAAGCCAAAGCAAAGTGAGTTACAATCCATAATGAACATTTGCCTTACCAGACTGCTTGGACAGTACTCAACAAGAAGAGGAAGAAAGTTTCCTACCTTCCTCCATCCTGATGTTTTCTGCTTTCAACTTATTTTTAAATAAGTTTAAACACCTACTGAAAACAAAACCATTTCATATAGAAATACATGCTTCTAGGATTGAGTCCCAGTTCATTTACACAAAACAGTTTTGAAACGGATGCTAGCCCCTCTTGTCAGGTCAGGGTTTTTTTTTTTGAGGGGTGGGGGGGCAATTGCTACAGTACAGAAATGGAAAAATGTAACCCATGAGGCCAGATGATGTGTGGTAGTAAAGGCTACAGTGTGCTTTCTCATCAACATTTAAATAGTCAGGTTTTCCTATAGTATACCAACTCTTTTGCTTTGTTCCTATAGTTTTAGAAATTCTGTTTTAAATATGAGAACAATTTAACTTGAGGATATCCTGAATATTTGCAGTACTGAGTATTTGTCACTTGTATTTTTATCATCTAACATTTTAAAAGAATGTTTAATTTGCTTGGTTGAGTAATGCCAAGGGAATGATGAGAACAAGTGTGAGGTTAGTAAAAAAGTTAAAGTATATGATATGAGAACATTTAAAGTATAGGAAGGTGGTTAACTGGCCCTAAATAGTATCAGGAGGTACAGATTGAGTGTTTTTATATCGGTCTGAAAACACCACTCGCAGTTGTTAGTTGAAATTAATATAGATGTGACATTCCAGTTACTGAAATTACATTTCTGGTATCGTTAAGGTAATGACTGCTCCACGCAGTTTTAGGCCACCATGACTTATGATCCTTTAATATATTTGGAAAGATTCTAGAGACAACAAACCAGAAAACCACGTGAAAACACTATCAACATGGAACACTTTTCCAAATTTGTCGTTTCTTACCTCTAGGTTTATTCTTGGGATTATTTGCCCCATGATGGCTTTTCCTGCTCGCTCTTTTACCCCTATCTGATGAGAGTCTGAACATTGCTAGTATAAAAGAGTCACAGTTGTTTTTTAGTATGGGCTCTGATGGATAGAGGCAGATGTACTGGCCCTGCTACATCTGTATATTGAGGTTCCAGCTAATGATTTAATACTGAGGTAATTAAACAATCCCACATTTCACAAAGTTATAATGATTAACAGTTAATGTATTTTTCTGAGAAAATCATTGTAACCTTTGAAATACAGCACTGTTATGTCCGGCCCCTGAGGGAGAAGATAGAAAAATATTTTACTTTCTAGGTATATTCAGATTTTCTCCGAATTCCTTGAAGTTTGCTTTATTAGGGGTACACCAGAGTTTGTATTCACATACTGTAACAAAATTACTTAAGGTTTCTGAGCTAAAAATCTCTAATGATGGTTTTCTCAAAGCACAGATCACAGACTAAGGAATAGACTGGAGAGAATCAAGTCCATAATGACAAACCATTTTTCTGCATTCTTATTAAGAACATTAGAGCTATGTACCACGATAAGCTAGCTGGTGTGATGTAAAGAAAATGAACATTTTAAGTTTAATTAGTAGATATTTAAGCCTTTTGAAAGGTCTTGGTAGGTAACTCAAAGTTTTATTGTGGCTCCCCAGACATGGCAACCCAAGGCTTGGTGGCTAGCTCTTAAACAATAATAGAGCCCAGGTATCTTGGGACTGTGTTGACACTGTAGTCCTTATCACATTGTGTATATATTGTCTAACTTAACCACAACTGAAGAGATATTGACATCTTAAAAAAAAAAAGTAAGCATTTCCAACTAGAAATTCAGGTAAATTTTACTCCCATCGAAATTTGTGCTTTATAGAGTCCAGTTTCTTGACCCATATATTGAATATGTTTTGACTAAAACACTCAAAGAATGGCTTATAAACCACCTATATGAGAGTCTTCCCAGGAATTTAGAAGTATGAATTGCTTCTCTGCCTTACCAGAAAAAGAATTTTAAGTCTAAGTCTAGAAGAGCAGCTCTTGAAACAGATTGAAGAATTTTTGTCTCCCATCCTTGATATCTCTCTTAACAAAGAAATAACTTTAGTCTGAAGCTTATGTATAGCACCTCATCTTTTACCTTTGTGAGGCTGAAATTTACCAAAGTTCTGGAATGTAAAACATGGGAAAATTGTACTTAGAAACGTGCCTCCAAAGGGCAGAATTGGGTAAAGCAAGGTAGTTGTAAGCAGAAGTTGAGTATGGCCTCTGGATGTGCATATTGGGAGTTTTGAATTAGATTTAAATAGAATTTAAATATCAATGTTAAGATCAGATTATAGAGTGAGCCTGGCTTCATCTGGGCCTGTATAGATGAAAGTAAAACCACCCAGGTTTAAAAATTTTTTAAATGGGTTTTATTGTTGCTCATCTTAGCAAATATGTTTGCAGCATGGTCTACCTTCCGTCTGTCCTCCAGAGCTTTCCTCTGTTCCCTGCTTTATGTGGAGAGAGGCTGGTCAAATTGAAAAGTCATTGGGTTAGACATGATAAACATTCTTGGGGATGCCTATAGAACCTACCACTTAAAGATCTTAATCCTACTCTGTGCAAAGGGGCAGCTACAATATGTATTTTCCAGAAACAAATAATGCAAGGCATGATTTGACTGCCATGGGGGCTAGTTCTGTTTTAATATTTGTAACTCTAGTAGGAGGCCAAGACCTCTCTGACCTAAGTTACTGGACTACTTACGATTCTGAATAAAAACAGGCTAGTTAGCACAGCTAGTGCCACCTACTGGGTGGTTACTGTATAGTTTCTGTGGTTTAGGAATCTGGGTTAACTGGAAAAGGTTCTGTTATTTTATTGGACAATTTTGTTTGATGATTTAAGTGTGATATAGAAGATCATTACAGGATAGTTGGGCCATCTGTTTAATTCTAATTATGAACAGGCAACACTGACATCAAGTAAATCTCCATCAGTTGAATAGGTTTATTAAAAACCTTGAGCTATCCCTAAAGCTACAGAAAATGGGAGAGGTTGCCAAATGTATTGTTACATTTATCAGTAATATTTGCAGGAAGTGTAAACTTGGAAATACCCCTTTTAAGTGGTGTTTAGGTAAAAAAAGTTGAAGTAGAACAGGAAACTGCCCTTAACAGATTTTACTCCTTTACCAGTGGTATTGTAGAATTCTGGCCAAATGACTACTGCTGTTCTTTTTATATTAGCTTTGCAGACCAGACCTTATTTTAAATGTCAGAGACAATGTGCTTTGATGAAAACACAGTTTTTAACCAGTGAGATCTTGGTTTGAGTTCTGGATCTGCTATTTACTGGCTCTGTGCCCATGAACCTTGTTATAAATGAGGATAATGGGGCTACATACTCATAGGGCTACCAGGACTGTGTGAGCCAATGTATGCAAAACATCTGTTCCATTTCTAGGGCTGGGATGAGTTAGCTACCTAGGGCATTCCGTTTAGTCCCCAAGCATCTCTAGGGAAAGTGGGAGACTCTGGCAGGATATGGTGCTAAGTCCTCTGTGTTGGAATGCCAGGAGTAGAAGGGGTACACTGGAACTTCAGTGTTTTCAGGTCAGGTGCTCAGCTATTCAGATTCTGATTCTAAAACTAAGGTTTGAATTGACCAGAATGCCTTCTGCTTTATAGGGTTTTGCCTTTTCTCATTGCTGGGGATTCAGAGTAGACACACTCAAAAGTGTATAAATTCCCTGACAAGCAAAGACCCCACCACTCTGTACAGAAGCATCTCAGAATGAAACACAAGAAAGAACAATTGTATTTTTTCCCAGTTCATACACACATGTACATGCACATGACACAATCACTGCCAACGAAGCCATTTCTGCATTAAGCTCCACATTTTCCAGTTTTACGTGTTTTCCTTTTTTTTTTTTTTTTTTTTTAAATCACATAGTGCTTAAGTATATTCTGTACTTCTTTAATGGGCTACCCATAATTTATTGAGCACTATGTGCCAGTTCTATGACAATGAGTTACCTATATTATCTTATTCTATTAAATGACCTTGTGAAGGAGGTTTTGTTATCCTCACTTTATACATAAAGAGACTCAGATTTAGAAAAATTGAGTAATATGCCCAAGATCACACAACTAGGAATTGACAAAGTCCCACATGCCAAAGCTACTTAATAATATGGAAACAAGTTCTCCTGCTGACTCATTGGTCAGTACTGGACAGGAGTTGGAATTTAGGTTGGTTTCAAAAGGGAATGTAGATTCAGCTATAGGCAGTGGGGAAGATGGAGAACAGAAATACATAATTTGACTAATTCACATTTTTATCTGAGATTAGTCATACTTTAAACATCAACTGAATACAAACTAAAGAATTTTAGTCTACAGCAAATGTGTTATCAACAGGAAAATTGGATAATTGGATATGCCCCTCCCCCACACAAATATTAGAAAACCATGGGTGAATTTAACTGTATTGGAATGGAGAAAACTTTAACAATGGCTCAAAATTTGGAAACATTAAAGGAAAGTGATAGATTTGACTATGTTTGCAAGGTTAAAAAATAAAGTGTAAAGACAAATGATAAAAATACTTGTAATTTATACCACTGACAAAGGGCTGATATTTCTATTATGTAAAAAAGCTTGTAAAAAGTAAAGAAGACCAATCACAATGGGAAAAAAGAATATAGACCATTTACAGAAAAAAAATTTAAATGGCTCCTAATCATGAGGATGCTCAATCTCATAATGTAAATTAAAATGCCATTGAGATGACATTACTCACTTTTAGGTTGGCAAAATATAAAAGTTTGAAATCATACTCTACTGGTGACACTATGAGAAACAGGCACTCACATTCATAGTTGAAGGAAATGCAAATTGTCTAATCCCAAGGGTTGGCAGAGGGGTAATTTTACATTTGAATTTGCCCTATGACCCAACAATACTGCTTTTGAGTATCTATCCCTGTGACAGATTGTTTGCAAATGCTGGTAAAATCCCATGCCTGTATGCATATCATCAGGTATTCCTCCTCAGTGTCACTGGGCTTATCCCTGTGCCCAGGACAGTAGCAAATAATGCAAACAGAAGATTGAAAAGTACATTGGGGCTTGCTTTCCCTTGATTCCCTTGGGACCCCGAGAGTGCCACTAGAAATATAAGTGCTAGCTAGCCTACTGGAGGATGAGAGGCCACTTGAGGCATCTTGCTGACAGCCTGCCAACCTCCCAACATTTGAATAAGTCTATCTTGAGCAATGAAGCTCCAACTGAGTTGCCAACTGACTTTGGTCACACTAGTGAGAGCAGCAGAAGGAAGGACAGGGCTGAGCCCTGCCAAAATTGCTTACCTACAGGAATCTTGAGTTAAATGATGTTTCTTTATGCCACATAAGTTTTAAGGTAGTGTGCTATATGTAGCAAAAGCCAACTGATACAATACTAAAGATATACTGGCAAAAATGTGAAAAGACATACCTGTTCACTGAAACATTGACTACAACAGCAAAAGACTGGAAACAATTCAGATGTCCAACAGTTGAAGAATGGTAGAATGAATATACAATACAGTTCATTCATTCCGTTGAATACTAAGCAGCTGCAATAAAAATACACACTTTTATGAAGTGATATTTAAGATATATTAAGTGAAAAAAGCAAGGGATAGAATAGTTGATACAATGTACTACCTTTTATTTAAGAAATCTGAATTTTTAAAATGGAAGAATTGACAGTAAATTTTTAAATTATTTCTTGCAGGAAAAGGGATGGGACATGGATGGAAGATAGACTTCAGTAAACATTCCTTGTTTTGTAGATATAACTTTAGAATCATGAAAATATTTTACATATAGAAGTATGCACACACATGTAAAAAAATCAAGGTAAAAATTCATATCTAAAGCAAAAGCAAAATGAAGTACATGACAATTCTGTTGATGGCTTAAGCAGAGAAGTATTTCAAGTATTTTAAAAAATGGTCATTTGTCTATGCATTATTTACAGATATATTCTAAGGTAAACATGAATTAGTAAGGAATATTAATTGTTAATGACAACATTGTTATTTTAAATCTATTATATTTTTTCAGGATAAGTAAAATACACAATTTTGTTAATGGTGTTAGAAATCAAGAAAAGATATACAAATATAAACTCAAAGATGCTAAGTAAAATTATAAATTCTAAGTGTAATTACAAATTTGAATTGGAAATACTGCTATGAAATTTAATGTATTTCCTTAAGAAAGGTGACATCTTTCAAAATCATTGTGGAATAATTGGTGATAAACTTTTTGAGAGATCTAGTTGACAATTTAAGACCCCCTTTATCAATCGCAAAAAATTAGGCAACCATATGATATGCACATCCTGATAAGAAGCAATAAGTACTAACATTAGTAAGTATTCTTTCAAAAAAAAACAAATTGAACTTGAGAAAAAACCAAGCTGAATCTATTTAGGTCTCTAGATCTAGCTACTAGTTATAGGATGTGCAGGGTGCAGAGGAACAAGTTGAACAATGCCATGAGAAATTACAGGACAAACAGCCCGATTCTTAAACAAATCAATGATAAGAAAAACAAGGGAGGCGGTAAGGTGATTCTAAAAACACTTAAGAGAAACACCAATCAAATACAATGTGTGGACTTTTAAAATTTTGATTGGAAAAGAAACAACTGGATAAAAGCATTTATTAGATATTTGGTGAAATTAGAACAGTGATTATATATTGATGATATCAGTAGTGTTTTCAGATGTGATATGGTTTTGTGGCTATGTTAAAAGAGTATTTTTTTGGAGTTACATTCAATATCAGTTGATGTGGTCAGGACAGAAATTATACGGTACTATGAAAAGAGAAAGTTTAATATAAATAATTATTAATATCAGGAAGTCAATTACAAAGGGATAAAGCAAACACTAAAGAATAGAGAAAGAGGAGATATAAGGAGAAGCCTCAACTTAATTGAAAGGAGCCAAAAAATTGCTGTGAATGAGTTCATATGCATCAAGCACTGAAAACAGTGCCTAGTATATTCTAAGTGCTATGTAACTGTTTGTTGTTGTTATTTCATGTTAGTGATTTCCCCATCATCAGCCAGCCAAAAATATACCTTACTGTTGGTGAGACCCCCTCCTGTTCTGAACTAGTATTATCAATACTCCATATAAACCAGAAATTCAAACCTTGGACTCTTGAAGGAGAGGGTGGTACCTGAGAGTGTCCTGTTTCCCTCTGTTTCTTGTCTTTCTAGGGGAGAGGCAGCAGTAGCATTGCTTGCCTCAGCAAATGAAGCAATAATAGAGCTCTGCCAGCAGTGGCAAGGGCAGAAAGGTGGTAACAACAAAAGTGTTGGCAACAGCGTGGGCAGCAGAGTCTCAGTGCACAGAAGAGCTGTGAATGGGGGGGACAGGGTGCTGATGGGGCCCCAGGGGAGCTCAGAGGCAACAAGGGCATTGTGGTCACTGTGTAGGTACCTACAGGGGCATACAAAGGTAGGTCAGACATCTTGCCATGTGGTGAGGTAAGGTGGATGTTGTAGACACCAAAGTTTAACAGCTAGTGGGAGGAAGTTAACTGAATTTTGGAGATTTTGGAAGGGGGTGTTTTATCTTCTCCCTCAGTGGTGGCTGTGTGTTTGTGTGTGTTCATGAGTTTGTGTAACACTAGCATGCATATACATGGGCGTATATGGACATCTGTTTGTGTACAGTTGTGGCAACAGGAGGATTCAGATTCGATCTAGTAAAAAGGAGTCACATTTCACATCTAGATTAAATAGATAAATAAATGAATATTACTAGGTGATCAACCTGATACATTTTTCCTCTCTACAATGAAGTTGTATATATATTTAATTTATGAGAATTCAACTAAAAGTGCTTCGCTTAGCAAACAAACAGCCTACAAAACATTAAAAACAAGATAGAAATGAAAGACAAAAATATTCATTTTCATAGTGCATTTACCATGACACCAATGACTGTGGCTCCCCTGTGTGGTTTCAGTTCTTGTGTTATTCTCAGAGTGGAGCATCTTGCTGCTCCATGGGATTTTAGCCCTTAAAGACATGTTTTGTTTGTTATTTCAATGGGACATGTACTCTAAATGCAAACCAAGTACCTCATCCAGAACTCCAAGAAGAATACCAATTTCTCACTCTCCTTATGAAAACATTTTGAAAATAATGTTTTTCATGACTCATATTAAGTGGAGTCATTTGAAACATATATTACTGTGTAGGGCTATATACACAAAATTATGCATTACAAATTAGGGAATTTTCAATAAATTTAGGCATGACATGATTTTATTTTGCATGCTGAACTTAGACCCTTATTACATAAAACATAACTTCTCTGTATGATTTCTATTACATATATTGAATCAAAAGTCTCATTTGAATGCGTTGAATCAGTGTTATACAGAGGGTGCGTCAAAATTTGATGTTTATCATTTTGTTTCATATAAAACAACAGTAGCTCCCTTAGAGTAGTGTGGGTTGAGCATTGAAAAGTGAAGATGAAGTTTAATGTAGCATCTGGGGAAGGAAGATCAAAGGGTGCTAGAAAAAAAAACCCTACATATTTCAGAGGGACTAGACAGTAATGGGTAGAAAGGTGATAAAGCTGCCAAAAGGACTGAACTTGGCTGTGTAAATTGCTAAGTGTAAGTCTGGTTTTACCTGGTCTTATGTGACAATGTGAATATTATAAATTGCTTATCACATTTGAGCCATCCAAGCCCAACTCCACCCCTACATTTTAGCCATGCCATGTAAAGGCGTGAAGTACCCATTGATCCAAGGCAATCTTGTGGCTTCTGCTCAATCGGACTGAATGCTCTTGATTCTGCCTGTTACCTTCCCTGTTCTTTTTCTGGACTCTTCTTTGGAATTGTCAGTACTACTGGGGTTTCGGCTTGCCTGGATTTCTTGTTCATTGGTAGTAGAAGAGCCTGCTGGAATTTGCAGTGGAGCCTGCGCATAGCTGGTGCTTCTGAGTACGGGCTTTCCTGTTAGCTTGTGCGACTGTCTGATACTTGTGTTTTGAGCGGGAGAAGAAGGTACTGGGAGGGTGCTAAATGTCCTGGGAAAAAAAGATCAGAGCACATGGAACTTGACCAAGAACAAAGCCTTAGTCATCAGGGCAAGGGGAAGCTCTGAATACAATGCAGCAACTGTTCCCAGAATGTGTCCTTGATCCTGCAGTTCCAGCTGGGGAAGGAGAGAGCTGTGGAGATAAAGGGAAAATGCTGATGCACCAAATTGCATACCACATTAGAGTGCCAGCAAGCTGGTTTGAGATTCCTCTAGCTCTAGCATAGAGTCAAACATTGCTAGAGTCAAAGGACAGGGAGATATTCTGTTCTTTTCCCACCTGCACCTCGGGACTCACCTTGAGGTTTCAGGGGTTTGCCAACTGGCAAATTGTTCACTGCTGGGCTCAGGCTTTAGTGGGGGAGGAGGTGCACATGCAGAGAAGTGGTGGCCCCTGACTTGTGGGGGGCTCTTAGAACTCTCCACTTGGGAGGACACTTCTCAGAGAATTGAAGTGTCCTCATCAGCCCTCATCAGCCTTCCAGTGTGGGTTAAACATTAATTTTTTTGGTTTTAACTTTTTCTAGGACTTTAAATTATCTCCTTACATATAGTATGTAATTATGCAACCTTAAAAAAAAGTAGTTTTAAATGTACATAAATTTATTGTGCTCTAAAACTCTAATTTGTCTTATCTGTGGGTGATTCAAGCTTCTTGTTTTGGGACATAAATGTGAGTTCCTAGGCTTTCTGTCATATATTCTTTAAACTTTAGAATGTTAATAATGCAACTATTTTTTTTTTTTTAAAGAAAATACATAGGAAGATTTCCCAACACTTATCAAGAACAGTTAGAGAAGAAAATTAGTTTTCTCAATTTGCTTTATATGATTTTCACACAAACCTCCTAAAGCAAAATCAATATGCAATAAAATCCTGAAGGTGTTGCTGTTAGTTTCTCACGAATAAGTATATTATATCTAATCCCCTCTCCTCCTCATGTACCTTGCCTACATTTTGTGTCCAGGTACACTTTGAGAAAACCAAATGTAAAATGTCTTGCTGCACAATAATTTCCATCTCGTACCCATCTTACCCCGCTGCGCCCCCAGGCTTTCAGTAGAAGCTTTGCAAAGCTGCATAGTATTTTTCTTTTTCCAACTTTACAGGAAGGAGAGAGAGAATGCCAATTTATAAGAACAATTGGCTGCATTTCCTGATGATAGAGGAGAGCGAGAAAAAGAAGTCAGAGAAAAAGAGGTCAGCTGGCGGGGCTCTCTTCCCCACTGTTTAATTCTTACCTCCACCCTTGCTCTTTCTGATTAGGGTCAGGCTCACCTCAGTTCCATGGGCGGTTGACCTGACCTGATCATCAGCTGGGCTGCTTTGAGGGCTGCCCCTTCTTTGCACCGAGTGGGTTTGAGCCCAACTCTGAATACTACCATGAAAATACAGCCAGTTAATCATGGGTAGGTCATGTCTACTGGCTTCTCTTTTTCTTTGTTCCACAATCACACACACAGAACCTTGCTTTAAGCTTCTAGGAATTAATAAAGGAAGAGACAAACATAGACTACCAAGATTCTAATTAACTTTGATGTGGATTTATGTGTAAAGTTGGATGAGTCACTGATTTTTAATAAATGGGAAAGAAAATCTTAAAGATTAATGTAATAGCTGAGAACATAGGAGCTAGAACTTTGATGCTTGCTTAATTCTTTCTCCCAACCCACGTTATCTGGAGAAAAAAATATCAAAGACCTTTACAAAGGGGGAAAAGGAAAGGGGATTATGCAAATTTAAAGTTCACAGGACTAAATCATTACTCTTGTGCAAATGAGCTTCTCCTTCATGGGTCTTTTCAGGAGTGTTTTAGAGCTATATTTGCTGAGGATACATTACTGAGGATAATGAGAAATGGAAGCATGATAAAAAAAGAGACTGATTATAAATGAATTGATCTTTCTATGTATTAACGGAGGTTAAAAAAAGGGAAAACATACCAAATCTGAGGCTCAGTAAAAATGTAAAGTTGTTTACACTCATATTCATCTTTTAAAAAGTAGCAATAATGAATTAGTGACATATACTAATTCATTATTATATGTCTTCCCATCCTCTCACCCAATCCAGACAACATGTCAGAAACCTAGACCAGTACGGCTGTTTATTTGGCTGTCCTCATGAATCATCTAAGCGGTACATTAACTTCAGGGCTGGGGCTGTCCTCCCTTTTTTGCCCTGATTTAGGTACTAGGGCAGAGCTAAGGTTTCTGTCTGACTGCCAAAGGAAGCTTTTCAGTCTTGGGTACAGTGGTTAAAACCAGCAGCTCTATGGGCTCCCAGGCCACTCACTTTCCCATCTGATGGAATGTTCTAGTGTTGTGTCATTAAGGTTAAATAATTTAGCCTAAAACTTCCTTTGGCCTGATGGTAGGCAGACAGCTGTGACATATAAAGATACATTTTGAGTGGTTATACAGATAAAGTATTCAATTTTTTTCCTAAATGATAAACTGACATGGTGATAGATATGAAACAATGCACAAGGCCTTATTGTGTTTGATTAACCTTGACTGTGGATGCTTTTGTAGCTTAGGCAGCTGATTTGAACAAACTTGTAATTTCACAGGCTTATCAAAAAAGCCATTAATCTTTTATCATTTTATAAAGGAGGAACTTAGTATATATTTACCGATAATGAGGGGACATATGTAGGTTGACATAATTTATTGATACTTTATTTCATACTCAAGTTCTGTAGACAAACACTTATAAATAACATTCTGGGATGTACATCTTTTCTCATCTGCCATATTTTTTCCTTAGAATAAATTCATGAGACTATATGTCAGTGAGGTAAGTTACTTCTGAGGGAAGTAACTAATAGTGGTGAAGACTCTAAAGGCTGAATTGGGCTTTGCCTCTTATTAGCTGTGCAATCTTGTTTAAGTCATTTAACCTCTCTATGTTCAATTTCTTGAGCTCAAAAACTGAAATAATATCACTTCATCTAGAGTTTTGTAGTAAATGAAATAACATCTGCAAACATGCATAGTGTTGGGCACATAGAAAAGCACTTACTAGTATAGCTATTATTCCTAGAAATAAAACTGCTGGGTTAAGAGTATGTATATTAAAACTATTGGTACACATTGCCAAAGTTCATCTTAAATTCTGATTATAAAGTTGTGGGACTCATTCGTGAGCATCTTATACTAAGAGGTAATAGGCATGTGCATGAATGTAAAAATATACCCCCGATGTTCACCTGTTTGTTTTGTATCTATTCCTCTACTTTTGATAACAACCCCTGATTTTCCTTGGGAGAACCACATTTCCTCTAGTCTCAGTCCATATAGTTAGATGGGGCCAACTCCATTCTCTGGCCTCAACAAGGGCTAAGAGTAGATGAGGAAATTCTAGGTAACCAAGACAACACACCTCCCTGCCACAGCAATTGGTTCAGTAATGGGCATATGACTTGAGCTGGACCAATAAGAATTCACCCTAGAATGTTATTGATATTATTGAGAAAATGGCACCATTTTTCTGCTGGGGTTGCTAAGCCTGGAGTTTCCGGTGACTATCTTAGCTCCTATGTGAAAAGAATCTACTGGGGAATGAAGCATGGAGAAATGTAAAGCTGGGAAATAAAGATGTGTTCTGATGGCCATGTTTGAACACTTAGATGTAGCTGGTTCTGCACTTTTGAGTTATCTGAATCAGTACATACTCTTTATTGCTCAAATTACTTTGTGTTGGGTTCTTATTGAAAGGTGACCAAACCTGACAGGTCATATTATATTCCTCAAGGTCACATTCTACAGGAGAAATAAGCTGAGTTTCTATCACATTAAATGTCAGAGACTTTTCTGTTCCAGGATATTCTGAATGCTGTTAGGTCGCAAGTCAATACAACTTAAGTAATGCCTGTTTGATGTTATCATTGGATTAAGACCTACACTGGACAGGTTTATGTTCCATCAAAAGCCCAACTGAACCCATGGATACATGTTGATTACTTTGTAATTAGCTATAGTTCTATGAATATATGTATGTGTTTGTGAAGGTAAATACAGGGAATTTAAAAAAAGCTGAATGAGTTGTTAAAATGAAAATCCTCAAACAGTATCTATTAGTGTTAATTTCTAAGATTTCTTTCTTATGAGTTTGCAAAACAAAACATAAACATTGTTCTTATTTAAACTCTCATTCATCCACACTGGGTATCCAAGGCTGAAATAGAGGGTTCAAGTTGAGGGATCACAGAAAGTGAGGACAAACAGAACATAAAGGCCAAATTTGGGGGAGCTATGAGCACTGGTCCAAAGCATTTGCAATTCATTGTTTGTGTAATGAGGAGTCTTTAGATATTTTGAGTAAGAAAGTTTCTAGAAGATTAATAGGGTAATAATATACAGATGAGGGAAGAGGCAGGAGGCAGGGGAAGGAATTACTGGACTACTGGAGTAATTCAAAATGAGATTTTTTCAAAAGTGGGGCAATGGGAGCAGAAAAAAAATGATGGATTAGAGAGACATTGAAAAGAGAAGTAAACAAGATGTGGCCACCCCAAGAATAAGGGGCAACAGAGATAAAAGAGTCAAAGATGAGCATGTTATTAATTATTGAAAAAGTTAGTTTGGTGATTAAGGAATCCAAACATTAGGAGTGATTTGATTCAAGAAGTGTTCCTCAGCTGGGACAGAATGAAATACTCTAGTGATGATAATGCCAAGAAATTTAAAATGTTAGTGTTCAGGCAGAATTCCTTTTCCCCTAGATAACACTTGCGTAGTTACGTGTAAACATTTTCTTCTTCCAGAGTCCTGTTTTTTCCCTTGCTTATGTGGCTGATCATCTTCTATTCATGTGATTTTTCTTCCCAACAGAAGTCTGATATACTTGATTAGGATTCTACTTAAAATCAAATGCCAGTTCTGCCTCCTTGAGACTGCTCTCAGTCACCTTGATTGGAGTTTTAAGCATTCACAAACATTCCCTTCATACATTTTTAAAAGACAACCTTTGTAGTTTATTCCCATAGTTGAAGATGTGTATTCAACGATGTAGATATTTTCTAGTTTGTTTATTCTATTATTCATTCATCCTTTTTTTGTTTTACTCATTCATTCCACAAATATCCAATTTTTGCCTACTGTGTGTCACATATTATTTTAGGTGCTGGGATAATAACGATTGGTGACACAGGACAGTTCCGCCCTTCTCAGCTCCTGATGCTGACAACTAGGAGATAGTTCCCTCTAGACCCAGGGTACAGTGATAATCCCCAATGCTGCTGGAGCCCAAAATGTCAGTGCCCCTGGGAGTCTCCATCAGTGTCCACCAATGCTGGTCTTATCCTTGTTAATGGCTCCATTGTCTGAGTACCTAATACTGCCTAGTACTAGAGACAGCCAGAGGTGGTAGTGAGGTAGCTGGGCCTGTCCCTAAGTTTGGGCTCAGGGCAGCCAGGGCTGTTAGAGTGTGCATAATGTGTAAGGAGGGGACCATCTTCTGATGCTGTGGAGGCTGATGGCTTCAGTGCCAGCCACTCTGTTCTCCTAAACTTCCAACTGTTTTAGCATGTCTTACTCTTCCCACCCAACCTTAGTTTTCTTGAGATATAATTGACATATAACATTTCCCAGACACATATGTAGTGGTGGGGGCCAGGGCCAGTAGCAAGTGCTGGGGTCAACTGTAGGCATACTAGCAGCTGTGGGGGCTTGGGCTGCTGGCGTGCACTCATATGGCTGCAGAGTCTCCCCATGGGTAGTGAAGGTCAGTGATGGGAGTTGGACCAGGGGCATGCAGGTGCAAAGCTGGAGGGGCCAGCTGCAGGTGAATCAGCAGTGCAGGCCAGAGACAGGTGACCAGGCTAGGTCTGGGCCCACTACCAGCTTTGAGGTCATTGTCCATCAGAAAGTACTCCTGTGGCTTCAGGGTCTCCCTATGGGCATGTACATGGCAGTCCAGGCTGGTGATAGGAGCTGGGCTGAGGTCTTGAAGGTGCACAGCTGGAGAGGCTAGCCCTGAATCCACATTTGGTCGTGGGGATCAACTGCTAGGTTCTAGGCTGGTGTTTTGCCCTCCAGGAGCAGCAGAGGCTGGAGCTGACTGCCAGTATGCATCCTAGCTCTGGCATGGGTGGGGAGAGGATAGGATTGGGGAGGGAGCAGGGAGAGAGCTGATGTTTGCAAATGGGAAAACTGTGAGAGTAAAATCTCAGTGGTGGGATCTGCAGGGGCTCGTGCAGCTGTCTTGGCCCTTGGTTTCCTCAGCAGTGAAAGCTGCTGGGTCCTTTACAGAGTAGGTCGCTGGGAACTCTGCCGCTTCTTCTGCATGGCTGACACTGGTAGCTCTTGACCTTTTGCTTTGTTCCTAGCTGTCTCTGGATGTCTCAGCTTTGTTAGTCTCTGGATAGAATGTGACCAAAGAGGGTCCTTCGTGGAGAGCCATGAATGGCTGGGAAAGCTGGTTATTCACCTCGTTCTCCCTTCCCTGATAAGAAGAACTCTTTTGAGCCAAGGAGTGCATCTTGGTGTGGTGTGATGTTAGCCTGGAGGATGGGATGAAACAGGGAGAAGGAGCTGTTCTTTATTTAATTTTTTTTTGTCTGGTTATTCTCAGAAGATTTTTGTGTTCCGCTGTGTTGCTGAAGTTTCTAAAGTGGACTCCTAAGCTCTCTTACAGCTATTTTTGTTCATAGATCATTGTCTAGTTGTTGATCTTTGTCGGGGGAAGAAAGCTGGGGTCTCCTACTCAAGCATGATGGTGACATCACCTGGCTTTCTCACTCTTTTATTTGTAGCCCTTTTCACTGGGACTTACCACCATCATCCCAACAACTGGAGTGTGTATGTTGACTCTCTCTGCCTTTAGAATAAGTTCCTGCTTAGGAAATTCTTTTTCTTTTCACCGCTGCAAACTCCTGATTTTCCTGCTCCACCATTCCTCTAGATATATAAAGACACCCTAAATCCCTCAGCAAGTGAAACTTTAAGTCAAGTAATGTATCCATAACAGATTAATTTAACTCTATCATCAACACACACACACACACACACACACACACACACATACACACACACACAGAGGCACATATGTATAGAACATTAATCCAGAGCCTAGCAAAGGACCTTGCATAATAAGAAGGAAGAACAAGAGAGAGAGCATGAAAAGGGAGAAAAAGGATGGAGGAAAGGAATAAATTCTAGTGCAGAATTTAAGAAATTGAGCATATAGTAAATCCTTAATAATTCAAGATAGGAGGAATAAGTAGAAGTAATGATTTACAGTTTTCTAGAGATTCTGATACTTTTTTTAGAGAGTTTGTGTTTTATAATCTAGAATATGTACGGAGAAACAAGGTCATGTTTGTCAATAGATAAAATGTAACCAGAATATTTCTAGAATATTCTAGAATGTAATTAAATATCGTAACATAATATTTAAAGCAGAATCTTCAAATACATTTACAAACTTACTTTATATTTCCAGGGATAGAAATGCCATTTCTTCAGAAATTTCAGATGACTACATTGTGCCAAATTCATATGAACCATTTGTGAAATTCATGTGCTAAAATAACAGTATAGGAATTGCTTATCCAGAATGTAAGAAGGCTGCAGCATCAGCTGGAAAGTCAGCCTGTGACAGGCTTTTCACATCACTGAGGGGCAGAACCCCATGCTGTGAGAGGCTGAGGCCCCTGCTGGGAGATGCTCTCTGCACATTTGCTGGGTTTCTAGTGTTGCTGTGTTTTGTGGTGTAAGCCTTAAGCAGCAGAGTATGTGAAATGAGGACAAGTATATTAAAGATATCTTGTAGTTTTTGGTTGCATGTATTTAAACTGCTTAGAAGCAGTAGCTCCAGGTTCATAGCTTCTGTCTTTTATATGTGTTTAATCAGTTACACAGCCTATCTCCGCTTTGTAAAGCAATAACTAGGAAGCTGATCTTTCTGTTCAGGAAAAAGGGATATGTCAGACTTACTGTCATCAGGAGTCTTATGAATACAAAACAATGTCTAGTGGCCAGAAAGGACTAGGTCCAGAAAGACTATTTCTTCCTGAGCTGAAATCTTTACTATAAATTTAATTACAGGCTCCCAAGTAAAGACCCTCTTGTCCAGCTCTAGACACAAAAAAATTTGCAGAGAAGATGATGTGTCCAATTGCTCATTTGAGCTCTTTATAGGAAGTAAGGGGCTTGAACATCTCCCATGACATCCTTCCCCTCTCTCAAGGCTTTGATCTGGACGAATTTGATCTTAGATAAGAGTGACTAAGGTAGAAGATAGACATGATTTGATAACAGTGGAATGATGCTCTACATGAAATTAAAAAATGATTTAAAAATATAATATTAGACATGTTGTCTCTTTCATTTGCAAGAAATAAAAATTAAATTTGAACTTGTTTAAAGAAAATAAATGTACTGACTTTGGGGTACATGATCAGGCAAGGCTGGATCCTGGTATGTAAGGCTTGCAGCTAGGCACCTACCTGACTCACTCCATCACTTGACTTGTCTTTTTCTTGGCATTGGCTTTGTTCTTAGGCTCTTTCCAAACAGCTAAAGGCTTACATTCTACCACCTTTGTGACACCAGCAGAGTATCTCTTTCCTAATAAATCCAAACAGTTCTCAAGCTGTTTCATTGGTCCAGATCAGGTCATATAACCATTTCTGAACCCAGCATTTACTCTGAATTACAGAACCAGGATTAAGTGCCAACTCTTTCCCCTCAGGCATATTAGACTTAACCCTACCTACACCAATGACTTGAGACTGAGAAAGGGATGGCTCTGTGAAACACATGAAAGAAAAAAAAAAAAAACAGAAAACTTAAACAAGTGGAAAGACATTTTTTGTTTTTGGATAGAGTGGCTTAAGCTCATAGAAATGTCAATTCTCTCAAGTTAATATATAAATTTAAAGCAAGTCCAATAAAAATACCAATGAATTTTCCCCTAGAGCAAGACGTATTGAATCTAAAGATAATTTGAAAAATGATCAAGCAAGAACAACTTAGCAGACCTTAAAATGAAAAGCAGTAAAAGAAACCATACTTTATTCCCCCATTAAAGTTTCCAATATTATCTATTATAAACAATATGGCAGTTTTCTCTACATGAACTCTTGTGCATATATGCAAGATTTTTCTATAAGATATCTCCTTAGAAGGGGAATTAGTGGTTTAGGCTATGTGCATCTTAATTTTTTAATTTTTTTTTGATTCTAAAGGTATAAAAGCTTAATCACAGTGTGACATAGATATTTCTGTATGTTTCCAAGTACAATTTTTATGCTTATCGGAAATACTGAGAATAATAGAACCTACCCCACAGAACAAGAGTTAATTGAGAGTTGAGTTTACTCAACAATTAATGTAATAATTATATTAGAGAAAATCTACAACTAAATAGCACTGTGAAGGTGTTAACTGAACCTCCAACCTCTCTTCAGCAGGGAAGTCATATAACTGACTGGCCTTTGTATTCTTTGATCATTTTAGTTCTTTGAGGCTCAAGATTTTCATTCTAGTCCTCTCCCATCTTTTTTGATTTGATCAGTCTCTTATGTCAATGCTTTTAATACTTAAAAGAGTTCTCAGACTCCTTGAGTCTTTTAAAATTCACACTTGACTGAGTTTTCTGTTTTAAGCACCTAGCACAGTGCTTGGCAAATAGAAGACCTTCTGTTCAACTGAAGTCTTTGTCAATTATAGTTTATAGCTCTAACTATCCCTGACCTTATTTGCATAGCTCCATGTAAAGTTTCATATTGGAATTTCCAATGCATGTTTGGAAATAGTATTGCCAGATGGTTCCAACAAAAATATGAAATCACTTGAGAAAATAAAATTGACCACAAACCAAAATTACATGTCATGAACAGTTTTTGCTGATAATCTTTATTACATCTTGTGCTTTACATTAGGTAGTCCTTAATCAAATATTTAATTTTCAAGAACTTAGTCTGTTTTCAAACAAGTAGGTAATATATCCTAAGAAAGCAAATTCACTTTTTTTTGAGCCAAACACTTAATCTGCCATGTTAATTGATCCATATGGTAACCATGACCAGCCCTGATTTTGTAGAGCAGCTTCTTGAAAGTTCATTCTAGAACATTTTTTTTCTGAGAATTATGTGAACCAGAGTAGTATTTTACAGCTAGATTTATATTTACAAGTAAGTTTTATATTATATTATCCATTACAGTGTAACAAATTACTCCAAATCTTAGTGGCTTTAAATAACATTTATTATCTCTTACAGTATTTATTATTTTTGTGGGTCAGGAATTTAGGAGTGTCTTGACTGGGTGGTTCTGGCTCAGGATTTCACACGTGGTTGAGTCAGTTGTCCACTGGGGTAATAGCCATGTAAACACCTAACGGGGAATGGAAGATTCATGTCCAAGATGGTTTACTCACATGGCTGGCAAGTTGGTGCTGGCTTCTTGCCACATGGGCCTCTCCAAGAAACTGCCTGAGTAATGCTCTGCAGGAGCACAATGCTCTGTGACAAGCATACTAGAGTCTGTGTGGAGATTTCAAAACATCATTTCTTGTCCTGAGATTCTCATAGTCTACTAACCTCTACTGATAGGAATGGTGTGGGCAAAAGTTAGAACTAAGACTGTATGTAATAGGAAGAATTATATCTTGTCATGATTTTCTGAAATCCAAGACAGTGGCATTCTGTCTACCAGTTTTTAGCTGCTTTCTCAGTGTCATCTTTATGACAATCCATTCAAGTGGGTATGATAATTATCGTCAATTCACAAATTTTAAAAACTGAGAAAGAGCCTACTCAGGTAATTGCTCCATGGAGCTAAAATTTGAATTTGGGCAGTTGACTCTGAGGTCTGTGCTCTTAAAAATCAAGCTATACTATCTTTTGTTTGGGTCTTATTTAAGTAAAAATTAAAAATTCCATTTTATACAGTAAAAATCTAAAGTTTATCATTTATAGAGACTTTCACTTGCTTTCTCTACCAATTGGTATGTGGTGCTGCATTAATATGGGGGCTGATTTCCTTATTGAAAAGCCACAAATTTAATTTCCAGTGAATCTGGCTGCTTTACTGGGCACAGGTTAACTATAACATATTACAGGGTTTAAAGGCAGATACACAAGCGTGGGCACCATTGTCGACTGCATGAAACGCCCACTCTTCCCTCAAGACATTTTAGGAATTTAAGGTCCACATGACCATTTACCATTCAGAGAAAGGCAGGGTGTCAGGGTCAACTGGTATATGAAATAATAGCAAGCTTAACTATTTTATTATTATTCTTTAAATAAAATAGAAATAATAGTTATGATTTTTTTTTCTAAGACTCCTGGGCTTGTATACCTTCTGTTTGGAGACCACTA
The DNA here is from genome assembly GCA_028627145.1 of Eidolon dupreanum. Taxonomy (NCBI): domain Eukaryota; kingdom Metazoa; phylum Chordata; class Mammalia; order Chiroptera; family Pteropodidae; genus Eidolon; species Eidolon dupreanum. The sequence goes on from CM053503.1 coordinate 137,617,089, forward strand.
ATGCAGAACACTTAGTTACTGCATGGTCACAATTTTTTTGCTATATCTCTTCTTGAGCTAAACCAATTTACTGGCGGTCATGGCCTTAGGCAAGTCAACTGTGGCCAGATTTGCATCACCTCCTGACACAAAGTTTAGTACCAGAAACCTTGTCTGACTGTTTTGTTCAGAAGCAAGTTAAGTAGTCTGTATTTATAAGTTTTCATAAAATTTGGAGCAGAATATTCTGGGTAGCAGAATACATTCGGGAACTATTAGAGGGGGCTTTGTTTCCCTTGGTTCGCTTCACCTCTCAACCATCCACTCCCTCACTGAGCCAACATCCTCTGTGGCCTCCGGAGGCATTCATTTTTCTCCAGGGATGGCCAGACACAGAAGAGTCAGGAAAAAAGAAAAAGTTATTTGCATTTCTAAATATACTAAAAAAATCCATAGTAGAACAAAGTTTTGAAAGTCTGGGCATTTTTAATTTGCAAGAGCTTTTTGAGAGAGAAAGGATTTTTTTTTGAAACTTCATAACTTTCACTTTGACTATCAAGAGCCAAGTGGTCTTAATAAATTTTCATATGTAAAGTTTGTCCATTAACTATATGTGAGAATACTGCCACCCACCTCTATTCTGCCCCCTCCCCAACCAACCAGCACACACAGAGAAGAGATACAAAAAACATTTTTGTGCTGCAGATGAGGAAAAGATTTTTCAAGAGTTGATTATGTCATTAACACTCCCATCCTCCAAGATGGAGAATGATCATAACTCCGCATAAAGTTTGGAGGATGGTTTAGAAAAGATCTGGGACTTATTTTAGAGGCTGTAGCTCAAGGAGACCATCAGCTTCTCCATGAAATCTACTGGTTTCCTTGGTGCTGCTGCGGTGGGTTAGTAATGGGAAGGGCATAGAATGGCTTGCAGACAGCTGCACGAGTCTCAGGCAGCAGAGCATTCCTGACCTGAGAAGCTGTCCAGAGATGGGGCAAGAGGGTGAGAGTGTCCAAAAGGACATCGCAGTGAGGATGAGGAGGATGCAGAGGTCACGAACCAGTCATTTTGAAATCATGGTGTGTACACAGACATTTCTTGTCATTTACTTTTGCTTCCCTTATTGCTATTGTCTTTGACAGTGAGCTAGGCATCTCTCCCCCTGCTTCCATGATTCTACATATGTCCAAATAGAAAAAAGATATAGCTCCCAGGGAAAAGCAAGAAAGGCCTAAAGCTTGAAATAACTGAATTAAGATCCTGAAAAAAAGATCAAGAAAAAAATAACTTCATTCTACATGCATTTTTGAGTTCTTATAATGAGCAGAGATGGTTCTAGCGATTCAGGATACTGTAAAGCACACAGGAGAGATAAGCTTTGTTTTTAAGAGCTTACATTCTCAAAGAGGAACCCAGACCAAAAATTGAAAAAAACAATACAAGCTAAGTATATAGTATGTTTGATGATGTGCTATGGAAAAATTAAATCAGGGATATGGAATAAACAGTGAGTAGGAAGGTGATCGACAGTGATTGGGAGGGGAGATTAAAATTTTAAATAAGGTTGCTAGGGAAGTCTTTACTAAGACTATAACATCTGAAGGAGGTGAAGGAATGAGCCATGAGGTAAGTGGGAAGAAAACATTCCAGTCAGAAGAAACAGTAAGTGCAAAAGCTCTAAGACAGAGGCATGACTGGTGGGCTGATAAATAGCATAGAAGCTAGTGTAGCTCACACAGAGTGACCGAGGGTAGACTGTTAGGAGAAGAACTCAGAAAATAACATTTTGTGTGTGTGTGTGTGTGTGCGTGCGCGCGTGTATGCGCACGTGCACGCGAGCTTATCTACATGTTTGGTGTAGGTAACCAGGAGGAAGGAGTATAGCAGATATCTAGAGAACTGTAGGCCACTGTAAGACCTTAGGCTAAGAAATTAGACCAATACTCTGAGTGAGACAGTATACCATAAAGAGTTTGAAGCAGAAGAGCAACATGATCCAACTTCTATTTAACAATATCACTCGAGCATCAGTGTGAGAATGGGCTGGAGAATGGATTGAGTGGAAGAAGTAAGGGGATCAATGCAGAAATTCTTGCATTAACTCAGGAGAGAAATGATTGTGACTGGATCAGGGTGATAGCAGTAGGGTTGACAAGAGATGGTGAGATTCTGGACTGATGGATAAATGTAGGGTAGGAGCGGAGCAACAAGAAGTATAAAATTTTCATGGACTGAGATGCATAGACTGAATAGGGCAGGAGAGCAAGATCAGAAGTTCTAATCTGGACTTGTTGAGATGGGATGCCTATTAGATATCCAAGTGGAGATAAGAAGGAAGGCAAAGAGCATAACATAAATGTCTAGAGTTCAGAGAAGTCTATGCTAGAGCTATAAATTTGGTAGTCATCACATAATGATGCCTTAAGCATCCAAGAGATTAGATGAGGTACCCAAGGGAATAATGATACTGTGCAAAGACAGAATCTCCAAAAACCTAGAAGAGAAAGAGAAGAGAATGGAGTCATGTCAAAGCCACACAGGAGTCAACATAAAGGAACTAGAATCATTTGAGCAACAAAGTAAATAACTTAGTAATGGTTATAACCCAAAGTATAAAATAAACATACATGGGTCCATACTAATAAGAACAAATAACTGAATAAATAAACAAATAAATACATAAATAAAAAACAAGCAAATAAATAGAAAAGAGACAGTTCTTTCTTGCAAAAGAATTTCATTTTGAACATATAGATGCTCTTCCCTTCAGGAAGTAGAAGCTTTCCTGACATGAAGGTGGGTTAGATTTTGTGACTTAGTTCTAAACAATAGATTCTAGGAAGGAAGAAACAGTAACTGTACAGTGGAGAAACCTGGAAAATACCGAAAACTGTTATAGACTAGAGGAAACTAGGGAGACATAACAAAAAATGAACTATGATGCCTTGTATTGGATTCTGAAACAGAAAGAGGAGATTAATAGAAAAATGGGTGAGTCCAAATAAATCTTGAGATTAGTGAACAATAATGTAACAAGGTTTTTTTTTTTTTAACTTTGACAAATATACTATGGTAATTTTTTTTCCAACTTTGCTGTCAATCTAAAATTATTCCAAAATAAAAAATTTATTTAATTACATAAAAAACTAAGAGAATGCAAGTATCTTCTTTCATTTAGAAAAAGCCCTCCCAAGATTGTCAATATTAACTGGGGCTCTGAAGTTATCAAAGATGTTTGTTATGGCTGCTAATATAACCTTAGACAGTACACTAATACAGAATAGGTAACTTGAGCCAATATTAGTTGCTCTGGTTACATACAAGAGACTTGCTGCTTAAAGAGAAAAAGTCAAGTAGGTTCAAGCTTGACCTCATTACTTGTGAACTATAAAAAGGAAAACACCAGTCCTTCCTAGGGAATAATATACCTTAGATCTACTATGCCTAGAAGGTTGGAAAGGAAAAAATGGAATCCGTATGGCTGGCTAATGCTGCTCATCACTTTCCACATGGTCCTGCTTGATTATGTGTTTTTCTTAATGAGGGCTTGTATTTTCAAAGTTAGGATTTGAGTAATTTAAACATGTTTTAAAAGATTTATCTTATATCTTGAACATGTGCTACCAATACTGTTTTAGTAGGTTACACTCATTAATTTATTATTTCTTTTACATATAAAATATTTCCATTCATTAAAACAACAACTCAACTAAAAACAACAAAAAGACTGAATATAGTATGGAAACCTAAGGACTTCTGAAACTGATTACTAACAGGACATGAAATATGTTAGTAAATTCAACGTCTAGCTTCACCGTTGACCATCTGTATGACTGTGAATTTATTTATTCTATTTCTTCAAAGTATTTATTCTCAGATTATTTTTGTTTTCTTTGTAAATGATAACTTTAGGGCATGTCGTGTTTCCAGTGTATTTGCTCAATTTTATCATTAAACAACATTTTTTTTTTAACCTAGCTTAGATATATAATGCACATATATAGCTAAAATCCCTAAGGGCATGTATTGGGAAATTGTATTATCTTTTGAGATAGCAACATTTCATTCTTTTAGAATTACATAAACATACTTTTGTATAATTCCATTTTAGAATATATAGTGTCTGTTGACAGTAAGGTGAAAGGTAATGATGTCACCACAGGTTTTAAAATGTCTCCTTTGACTTAGATTATCTTTGACATTTCTAGTTTAGGGCTTTTTTTTTTTTTTTTTTATCTAGCGAAAAACCCTTTTTTTTCTTTTTTCTATCTCATCACTTGTGAAGCTGGTGGGCAAATAATGCCCTGAGCACAAAAATTATATTTCAATCTTCTTTCACATTTCAATCTGTATGAACACCTGCCTGATGCAGGAAATTCAAGTCCAAAGGAGAAGCATTACATTGTAGTCCCCATCTATCAGTTCACTAGAGTAGGTCAAAGCATGATCTTAGTCACTTGAAGCTGAGTTGCAGTCAGGGATTTTATTTTAAAAATGATACATATCACACAAGATTTAAATTTCTAATCACTTTAAGGAGGTCTAAAGGAACGACAACAACAAAAAGGTCAACTGGAATACAGACTTGATTCAATGGCCAAAGAACATTTTAGAACCTGTGACTTCTGCTGGATTTTAGGATCCAGGAGAATTTCAGCTCTCTCTTACCTCCAGGTATACCCCTACACATATATTTAATTCAGTCGCTGAAAAAAAAAAAAGATCAGAATCATTGTTTCTTCATCATATTTTTAAGAACATTCAGAAACTTTGTATCACCTGGGGGAATGGAGATGTTGAATTTACTCACCTTCAAGGCACCGGTTTCTCGATCATAAAGGATCTGCCCTTGGAAAGCTCCAGTTTGTCCTGTCATACCATGGGATTGGCACTACCAAGATGCTCACTTGTGTCAAATCAATAATACTTCTCTTTTTTAGTTTACATTTAGCCAAAGTAGGAGAATATAAGACGATTTGAATGTGCCAAGAAAACTATTAGGAGATGCCTCTTTGGGCAGCTTTAGCTGTCCAAATTATATTGAAACATCTGTTCTGTATTTGGATATACACATTTATTTTAAAAAGTGAATGTTTATTAACAGCCTTGAGAAAGCTGAAGAAGAATCATCAGCTTCCATTTAAAAAGGTTTCTATTTAGTCACATTGGATAGTATTTTTAGAGTATTTTAATAATTGAGTAGCCCAGGTTGGGTATTAAGTATTAAGCCTGCCCTTAAGATTTAAGGTTATTACAGGATAGTATGGAGTTAAAACTTGCAACAACTAAAAAGGTGTATCTTGATATTATAACTACTTCTAAACTTTTAAGAATTTTGACATTCCAGTTTGATTATCACATTTTTATGACAGATTTCTCTGTCTCTATCAAAGTATAAGTGCCATGTGGCATACACATATATTTTAAATTAATGTGGATTTGAATTAACTTAGAATTGTGTGAAGCCTGTCGTTTAGAGAAATTTTAGGCATGGCAAAATCAAGGTGGCAATTAGCAACCAATTTTGAACACTCATTGAGCTTCATCTTCCATTGCTAAATCCTTCATTTTAGGTGAATAATTTTGATAAGGGAAGAGTCAGTATTCCACAAATTCATGATGAAAGACAGCTATTGCTCAAGCATAATTACCATGACTGACATAAATACTTTATAGTAAGTAACAAAACTCTCTCTCAACACTATCAGGCCATTCTGTATTCGAAACTCAATTTTGTAGATAAGGAGAATTACAAAGAAGATGAGAAATGGCATGCATTCTAATCTGCCATGAAGGTTATTCAGTAGTCAAATTCCTTTTTTTTTTTTGCTTTCATAACATACTCTATCTTTTCTAAAACCCGATTATTTTAATAATACAGTCTTACTTTCTAAAATAAAAGTGTTTATCAAGGAGGCAGATTTTTCTCTGGAAAAAAGCTTAGAAGAAAAAATTAGAAAAGAAGAAAATCAAGTTATAAAAGATGAAATAATTTGACTAGCCAATTTAAATGGTGCTGTGTCTAAGTTTTAATCTTTTATTTCCCCTGCAGTTGAATTAACCCATTTCTTTCATTGTGCCTCTTATTGGAGAAAATTTCTAATAGTCAAAAAGTTCTCATGGTCTTTGAACTTGAGTTCTTTGCTATGAAACCTGTTTTCTGGCACAGCAGCATGACTTAAGAATTAGAGATCTTGGTTATCAATAGACCAACCACAGGATTCTGGAATTTTTTATGGCTGTTTCAGCCCCATATATTTTTCTACTTTAAGTTTCTCTGTGAATTCAGTTTTAAAGTCACAGCATGACCTTGGAAAAATTGCTTAACCTTTCTGAATATCATTTGACTCCAAGATTCCTCACTAAAGTGCTTTTATTTCTAAAATATAGTTGATGAATTCTGTGAATACAGAGAATATATAAGTCAAACTAAAATATGGGGTTCATTCAGTCATTAATTATGTTCTTGTTTATGAGAAAAATACATTATTAAGACAAAATACTGTATGCTAAAATATGCTATGGTCTGAAGGGTTGTTTTTAGAATTTGGAACCATGAGGAGTTTCTCTCTCAAAACAGACTAGATACATTTCTAATGTAATGGGATAGAGTGTTTCTCCAAAGAGAAGGCTCTCCTACTTCAGTTCTGTTTAAAAAAATATCGAAAAATTGGAAATAAGGCAAAGGGATGGCTGTGTGTGCTTTCACTGTCATATACTGCAACATTGTCTAACAGCCCTGCTGAAGGGTTACTTAATTCTTTTGGGAAGTAAATACTCTTTTCTTTGATATTATTTGCTATTGATTAGGGCCCATATTCTTTGAAATTACATCAGTTTTGTCTGATAGATATGCAAATGATTTCTGTCTATAGAAAATGTAACCCCTAAGATTATGGTTTTATTGCTTTGTAGACTATCCACCAGTTTTATATCTAGCCTAGTAATTTTATTCCAGGGTTCTTTCAGTTTCTATAATTGCTCAGTTCTCTAAATGCTCTTTGAACCAGCTTTATCATCCTGCTGTTTCCCTTGCTAATGAGTTAAGTAAATTTTGACACACTTTATAATTATAAGAGTCATAGTTGTACCATTAAGAAATTTTTACTTTGACAGTTCATTGTTGCTTTTGCTACCTTCCTACTGCCACCAGCTGGAAGAGTAGAGGGTTGCCCAAAGTAGAAAAGGTCTAACTTGAAGTACTGAGCTCCTAGCTATTTGGATTTTCATCTTTTTTTCTTCTTCATCTGTGTCCTAGCTCTCTACTTCATGGTGTCTGTTGTAATGATTGAATCCTTTTACAGTACATTACTAGGATCTGAAGCTTAAACATTTGTGCTTTTGGCTATTTTCAAGGAACTTAAGATGTAGTGATTTGCAGTTTTGCTGAGGAATAAATTTTGTTTGCCGGCTTTGCAATACTGGTGAACTGGAATGACTCAGAAGTAGGGAGGGTCCAGCACAGCCTTTGATTTTTAACTTGGCAGTGTTGTTCAATACTCATTAACATGCACACAAAATCTCCTAGAGTGGTAAAAACTTAGTTTCTTCATGTAGAATGGGCTATAAAAGAAAATTATCTGCTAGTGTTGGTAACGGTAGTAAAGAGAAAATAGGGAGATCTAAGAAAGCAATGATTCTTAGCCATAAATGGAAGTTCTGGAGGTCTTAGATGCACTGTCGATTCACAGTTAATTCAGCCAAGAGGCATGAAAAATGTTTATCAATGATCAACTACTCAATTAAAATAATATATTTATTCTTATGAAGTTGTCAAAACAGTATTGGTGTTTCAAGGCTTTGAGAAACAGCTGTTCATGTTTGAAAGGTAGATCAATATAATGTAGATGTCACTAAATTTGTATTCATGATATCTGAGTTCAAGTTTTAGTTCTTCTACTAATTAGCTATAGAATCTATACTTGTAATTTCCGGGTTGTAAATTCTAGAAAGATATTGTTTGTTGATTTATTGACTATGTTACATGAAGTTCTAGGTTTGGGGGAGATCAGTGAATACTACAAAGATTGCCACTCTCTAAGAGCTTTTGTTTTGCCTTGTAGAAAGGAGAGATAGGGAGAGGAGGAAGATGGTGAATACACAATAAAGAAATAAGTAAATTACCAATACCTTAAATTATTAACTACCTTCGACTATGATAAATGTCATAAAATATAGAAATGGAACAGGGTAAGTGAGGGTTGGCAAGATTGTGTGTGTGTGTGTGTGTGTGTGTGTGCGCGCGCGCGTGTGTGTGTGTGCGGGCAGTTGTGTTGTTAAGATGGTGACGATAAGCCTCCATGTTATGAGCAAAGACATGAAAAAGGTGAGGAAGTTAATCAAGCTGGAAATAATATTCACCCAGAAAGAACTGCTGAAGTGTAGGTGCTAAGGTAGGAGTTTGGCCCATTTTCTAGAAGCAAGGAGGGACCAGTATGGCTGCAGTGGAGTGATGGAAGGGGTGGATATTTGGAGATGAGGTCAGAGAAGTAAGCAAGAGGGTGTTGTTAGTCCTGTAAAGTTTAATAAGACATTGTTTTTACTCTGTGCCAATGAGGAGACAATCAGGAATTTTGAGCAGAGAATGATATGGGTGTTTAGAAGGTTCACTCTGGTTGCCATACTGAGAGTAACTTGTAAAGGGCCCAGTAGTTTGGGGAAGTGGGAGAACTGCTAAGAGGCTACTGCAGTAGCCAGGTGAGAGATTACAGACCAGGAGGCAGAAGAGAAGGTGATGAAAAGCATTCCGATTCTGAATATATTTTGAAAGTACAGCAAGATCTGTGACTGGATTACATGTGGGCTGTGAAAGAAAAAGATAAAGAAGACTCTAAGGTTTTTCATCTGCTGAATGGGAAGGCAGGGCTTCCATCAAATGAGAGAAGACACCGTAGAGCAGGTTTTGGCAGTAAGATCAGGAATTCAGGTTTGGGCATGTTGTATTTAAGATATTTATTTTTTATCCAAGGATATAAAAAAATCTAGAGCTTGTTAGAGAATTCTGAGTTACAGATACATTTTGTAGGTGAGCAGCATATAGGTGGTATTTAAAGCCATAATACCACTGTGAGGACAAAGAGAATCAGTGCAGTTAAAAAAGAGAACAGGATCAAGGACTGAGTCCTGGGGTATTGCAACATTAAAGGATCAGGAAGAAAAGGAAGGACCAACAAAGGAGATTAAGAAGAAGCAGCCAATAAGACAGGAGGAAATGGGAGAATGGTGCCCTGGAAGCCAAGAGAAGAAAGTGTATCAAGAAGGAGGGCGTGGCCAACTGTGCCAAATGCTGCTGATAGGGCAAGAAAAGGGAGGACTGAGCTACTGGGTTTGGCAACATGGTGGCTCTTGTTCATGTTGTTAAGGTGATTTCAGTGCAGTAATGAGGCAAAAGTTCAACTAAGTTGGTTTTAATGGAGAATGGCAGGAAAAGAAATACAGACAACAGCTGTAGATAACTTTCTGGAGTTTTCATTTAAAAGGGAGGAGAGAAATGAGAAACTAGCCAGTGATGTAAGTGGATTCCAAAGAAATTATTGTTTTATTTTTTAAAAATGTTTTTTAAAGTTGGGCATAATGTCAGCATGCTATTTGTATTTAAATGGAAATGATCCCGTAGAGAGTGCTGGAATGATGACTTGAGTAGGCTATTGGAGATGGAATTTAGTGACTAAATGGTGATGTAGGCTTTGGGGTGGATCATGAATAGTAGTAGTAGGTTGGGAGGTAGAGATGTGGTTACAGATGCTGGTAGGTGGGTAAATATTGTGTGAAAGTCTGTGTAAGTTCTCTTTTGATTGCTTTAATTTTCTCAGTGATGTAGAATAATGAAGCCAGGAGGAAGTCTGGGATATTTGAGAAGAGTGAAAATGTAAAAAGATTGTCCAAGAGAGTGGGAAACTGAAAGGTCTTGGGAAATTAAGTTGTGACATCCTGGTATTATTAAGAGTATATTTGAAGATTTGTTCATAAGTTTAAAATGAGACAAGTCAGCATGACTTTATGTTTTCTCCACTCACATTCAGTTGCATGTGGAGGTTTGGCATAGGGCAGAGAGTTGGATTTTAACCAAGATTCTGGTATTTCAAGTAAGTATGATAAATCTGAAGAGTGGCAAAAGAGTCCAAAGTATAATATGTAAGGGAACAATGATAAAGATTAAGGGTCAAGGAGTAGTGGAATAGTGGAAGATCAATGGATTGGAGGTCCTGGTGAGTTTGAAAGACGATTTGGTTTAAAGGTTATTCTTGATTATATTAATCTTAATTCATTCGATTACCAAAAGAAAACAGCATTTAAGATATTCTGTATTATTTTATTGAATCAAATTTGTTTATAGAGCACTTTAAAATCTGATTTTTCTCAGTGTGCACTATGACGTTTGGAACCTTTTTCTAGAGGTGCTGATTTTAGTAAACTGTATGAAAAGGACCATATTAATTGATCTACAATAGAAGAAACTTCCAATTCCAAATGTAAATGGACAAAAATCACTTTTTAAATGTGTTTTTATTTACCATCTATGTTAACTATTATAAATAAAGCAGAGATATACATTAAAAAAAAGAAAGGTGACTGGAGCTAGGATAGTAGAAGAAGTGAGTTGGAAAGATTGAAGGTGGTGGTTGGAAGGTGGAATGCATGAAATTAACATCAAGAAAGGTTGGATTTATTGCTAGTAACATGGTCCAGGGCCATGATTAGAAAATTAGAAGCTGTGGCAGAATGGTTGCCATGATCAATGGAGAAGTTCAAGAAATTGAAAGGCTGCAGGATAGTCTGCTTGTGTGTCCATAGCTCTAGGAATTAAGGCAAGAGTAGCACTGGAGATTATAACTATGAGCCAAAATTTAGAATCTAGAAAGATGAGAGGTATGGCAGAGGCATCACTAATGTGTGATATGTAATAATGTAAGATTCAAACTGTATTTTTAAGGGGGAAGGAAGAAGTATCTGAAAACCATGAGGATCAAGGATGACATCTACCTATCTCTCTAGGATCAAAGATCCAAAGGTTACAAAAAGAAAAGCAGTCTTTAATTGGAAGGCTAATGGGATATTCTCAAGGGAAAGTCAGGTTTTGAGGAGAGCAAAAGGTGAAGATGTATTCAGAAAATGGTTTGTGAAAATAGGGGAATGGTAGAGAGCCATTAAGATGATACCCAGTGATCCTCACCACTCAGTTTTTAAGCCTCTTTTTAGTCCCTCCCTTAATGAATCAGGCTGACCAATAGGCTACTGCAGAAGTGATGGCATGTAGTTTCTGAGGCAAGGTTATAAAAGGCACTGCAGCTTCTGCCTTGCTCTCTTAGATGATGGGCTCTTGGTGAATCCAGCTATCAGGCCATGAGGACAATAAAGCAGTCTTGTGGAGAGGAAGAGAGGCCTCATTCCTCAAAACTAGCACCAACTTGCCAGCATGTAAGTGAACTACATTTGATGTAGATCTTTCTTCCTTAGTCAAGCCTTCAGATGATTGCAACCCCTGCTGACATCTGACTGCAGACTCATGAGAGATTCCAAGCCAAAACTGTCCAACCAAGCCGTTACCTAATTTCCAATCTACCAAAACTATGCTATCTAATAAACGATTGTATTTGTGTTATACCACTAATTTTTAGAGTTATTTGCTATGCAGCAAATCTATTGATAATTAATACCAGGGGATTTTGCAAATAATGATTATGAAGTTCAGAGGCCCCGTGGTTGGGTTGCAGGACTGGGGGAAAGGAGGAAGAAGAGTGTGGGAGATGAGAGAGAGAGTCTGGGAGGTTTTGTGGTAGCTGACATAACTGGCAATAAATTTTAAAAAATGAGATTGTTATTGAGACAATGTTGGCAAAGAGAGGGGTTCTGGAATTCTGTCTCCATCTTTGATGATGGAGGCAAAAGGGCTGGAGGCAGATGATCTTCATCACAGGGCCAGTTCACGCTCAGCCACTGATCTTAAGTGTGGGCTCTGTGTAGATTCCTGTTGCTTGGTATATTCTGTATATTCTCATTTAAAACTTTGATTTTCATATTATTATCTTCACTTCACAAATGGGAACACTAAGACCAAAGGAGGTAAGTAACTGGTCGATTTCACACAGCTAGTAAGGCAAAGTGAGAATTTGAATTTGGGTCCCTTGCCCTCCTTCCCTATTTCACCTGGAGACAGAAATAGTTTGAAACCAAAGTACTTTAATTTTCTAAGGATGGGTGAGAAGTTAGTCATCTTAGACATCAATTTGTGAAGTATGATTATAAATACTCTTAAAAAACCCAACATGATGCATGTGCATAATAAGATAGAAAGAGTTTAATATGAAAGCCATTGACCATGAGCCATCTAATTAGAGTAATACCAAGACCTGGAAGATGCCAGCAAATAGAAGAAAAAAGATGAGAACTAAAGGTATGAAATGGATGAAAAAATTCATTGTTTCGTCATCTTTCTCCTCAGTTAGAATAAAAATTCTATAAGGGCTGAACTTTACCTAGTGCCTGATACTCAGTAGGTGCTCAATACATAGAGTGTATGTTGAATGAATGAGGAAATGGGCTGAGCCAAAGGAAAAGTGTTTTGGATGAAAACATCGTATATAAAATGTTCAGTTTAAGAGAGCGGTCAGGACAAGTTGAAGACAGAATTTTGAGGTTAAAGAAATTTGTTTTCAGGACTTCCTTCTCCACTCTCCTTGTTCTACTGATCCAAACTCCAGGGCGTGTTCACATTCAGAGGCGTTTCCTCACATCCTTTTTACTGCTTTTTTTCTTTTTAGGCCCTTTAGAAACATGAGAAACAAATAGTTCTTACCTGGCAACATATAGTAGATCATCTAGAAACTTAAAAAACAAAAGAAAAAATAAAAGTAGAAAGAGCGTCTGTGCATAAGCGTCTGTGCATAGCTTAATTTAATTGGCTTGGGATGGGACCCAGACTTTGGTAGTTTTTTAAAGTTCTTAAAGAGATTTTACTGAGTGGCTAGGACTGAGATGCAACAAACAACTTATATGTAATAACTTTCTCAGATATTTGAATGTTGTGAAATTTAAGCTTTTATAGGAAAGGAATGTAGGTTTAACTAGTATAATTTCAGACAGTGGGAGGAGAAGTCCCCAGAAATCACACTAACCTAGACCTAATGTAGCACTTGGGGAGAAAGTGTTCAAGAAATGTTTGCTGACGAGATGAATATATTCATACCAGGCAGATGCTCTTTGCTCTCTGTGTGCAAAGGCCAATTTCTATACCTGGAGAAGTTGAGCTACAGAGACTGCTTAGATGATAGAATAGTCCAAGAACCAAGAATTCTACATCAGCTGTGGTAAAATGTATGGGTAGGAGGATGGTTGTGAATCCATGTGTAGATGAAACATAAATATGTCTTGCATAATATACTACTTTTTTTCCAAAAGTGTATTAATAATTCTATGGTGAATAAAAAAGTTTTCTTCTTAAACATATTGAATTCACTGAAGCCTTTTTTAGTTCGTATTTCCCTGTTAAACAGAAAGCAAACTTAAAATTATTGTCATGTGGGAGTCTTTTTTTTAATATTGAAAATAAGTATATTTAAAAAGAATGATCTCTTGTTCCTCTGTTCTGGAGGAAAGCTGTTTTGAAGAAGTAAAGAACATGCATGGAGTAGTGGAGAACCGTTTATTTTATACTCAACATATTCCATTTTATTTTGCACTGGAGGAAGCTAGAATTAATATGAGCTTTGAGTGTACAAGTTTGATGTTAAATAAAGCTTACCCATCCTGCCCTTCTCAGAGGGTGGCCCAACATTATTCTTAAATAAACATATAGAGAGACAGTCCCAGAAACCTGTTTGGGGCTTTTGGGATACACAGTTTATCCATGGTCCCTCCAAAATAACCATAGCTCTGATTCTTATAAAAAGTGACAATATCTCTCTCTGTTATGATAATTAGCAGTCAAAAGAGTAATCTATTTCTTTATCAACTCCAAAGAAGAAAGGGTAAATGATAAAGTAGCATCCTTTCCTAAAATGAGTGAACATAATAGCTAAACGCTTATCTCTATAGTGACTCACTGCTTCAAGCTGATCTCTGAATGGAGGATACACAGGCCACTTGTGCATTCTCCATCAAATCATTAAGAACTGAAATGACAGTGACCAACCACTGTCTCTGACATTTATTATATACAAAACACATTTAGGGACATGAAAAACCAGGCAGTCATAAAACAACAGTAAGATGCAAGAACAAAAACATCAATAGTGACATTCAGCTGCTCGGTTATGTCAGAAAATTGTTAGTGCCCTTTTGTTTGAGACTTTAATTTTAATGTGGGCTCAAGATACGAAAAGGCCACCAACATATAATGGTGGATTAAATATTTGACTTGGAGTCCTATGTCCTGGTTTGGAGTCACTGCTCTGACAATTAAAAGTTGTTGATCCTCCACAAGTCCTGTAATCTGAGTCTCAGTTTCGCTATCTGTAAACAGAAGATAACCAGAACTTTTGCTCTATTACTTTTTTAGATAGTTGTATGGTTCAGATGACATAATAAGTATTGTAAAAGTATTTTATAAAATATAAAACATTTTGCAGATATTTATTATCACTGCATTGATCATTGATGACCATATTTAGTCTGAAGTAGTGTTGCCCAGATCATGGCTTCACTACCTCTAAGTTCTGTTTTAGAGCATCCCGTCTCCCCACCAGCAATAAATATTTATTGTAGGGCCCAATAGCTCTCATGTGACTTCAGGTTAGAGGTACTTGTAAATGCATCTCTATAGATATCCATAAATAAATAGGGGAGAGGAAGATGGCCAAAACTTATCTGGGGAGAGTCAAATGCACTATATATGCCAAAATATTGACTTTTTGGTGAGGTCGATAATAAAAGGTTTTGAAAAGTTATAAAAAAACATAGATATTGCAACCCTCAGGAAGCTTGTCACTAGAAGGGAAGAATTGCTTAAATAGTAGATATATAAGGACCAGGAAAAGCACAACATGAGAGCCATCCAAAGCTGCCCAGTGCTGCGAGCGGCCAGCTGTGTGGAGGTTTCCCTTGCTTTCTGTTAGAGCATGACATAGATAATCAAAAATCCCATGTAAGGTAGAAAAATATTAGTAAGTGTCTCAGAACTGAGGTCTTGCTACCTTAGCAACTTTAGCACCTTAGTGTGCTTCCAGAATGCTCACACTAGCAGTTATCTGCGCTATGAGTCTTGAGGACTCACATCTCTTTCTCATGCTTTGCCCTGCTCTATAGAGGTTCCATATCTTTTAATATTTACATTTTAGTTTCTGGTACTCAGATCACAAGCCCAGACAATGCTGCCTTTGCCCTTTGGCTTCTTGAACTGCAATTATGCAAATCATGCACATGAATTTTCATTTCCCCGTGCTCAGTTCAGGTCTCTCAGACCCACAGCAGTTTCCACCAGTGGCCACCACCACATACCCACACACCTGGGGAGGGAGATCATACAGAGATATTTATGGCGAGTCAATAATAAATATACAATTCACAGTTTCTGGACAACCAGAGCAAGAAGGAAATTTAATGAGTTATAAAAAGTGACAACATCTCATACTTATCTGGCTTTGGAGCATTGTGTGGTCTCTGTGTACCTAAAACTTCTTTGGCTTTGAACTTCTTTTTATCTCTAACCACTTCTTCTAGCTCCTAAAATACCTTGTCTGGGACCGGTCACTTGGTAAGACCTAACTTTTGCCTTTTCTAGTTTCCAGCATTAACTCCAGTCTTCTACCCAGTGCAGCTGTATTCTTGATGAAGGGTCCTGAGAAGTAAGTGCCTGAGTAACTGGAACTTGGACAAAGCCCAATTTGTTTTTGTTTTTCGAGGCTACACAGGCACATAAAGAGAAAAGAAATAACGTAGTCATGATTTTTTTTTTTCACCTGTGCTAAGTAGAATGAAAATAGACAGGCCTACTTCATCATTTTTTTTTTTTTTTCAGTAAAGAAACATATGGCCTGATTATATTTCTCCATTTCCTAGATGAGTAAAGAATTCTAAATGCCAGTTAAAGATTGAGGGAGATGTTTGCAGAAAGAATTAAAGGTGGCTAGATGGAAGGAATCCGGGGAGGTGCAGTGATTTTGGCTATAATAATATTAAAACCTTAGGAAACCGGTGTGTGTGTATGTATTCCCTTGGCTGGTCCATTTGGAAATAATGGGCCATCATAAAGCTTTTCTAGAAGTTCCATCATAATAATGATTCAGAAGACCTTCAATTTCCGGAGGAATAAAGCTTTACAGTGAACAGAGAGTATTATGCAGATGTATCCTGCAGAAGAACTGCTGGACAGATTGCTGTCCATATGAATTCCTTTGGCAAGAGGTACTGAAAGTTCTGGATTCGTAAAGTTAAAATCTGGTAGCAAATGAGCTTAATGAATCAGAGAAAGGGAAAGTTCAGCTGCCTGTGTATGGGATATATTCTATTAACACTGAGTATCGCTATTATGATACAGCAGAAGTGCAGCTGAGTCAGACTCTAGTGCCTCTGATCAGGGCAAAATTAGGATCAACGAGAACAAAATTCTGTGGTAAGCAGGATGAACTAAAAGATTCATGGTATTCATTTTAAGAATTAGTTCTCAGTCTTTCTCTATCTCTTTTTTGGTTTATTTACATTTCCATAATTCTTTAATCCCAGAAAGAACTTATTCTTCAATATGATAATATTTTTAATATGCATTATTAATTTTTAGAATTTAGATTTGTGACCTATGAACAGATTTCCCCCTCTCCCCCAAAGAAATAATACAGAGTAATATAATAAATTTGATTATGTCGGAGTATACTTTGGACAATGTGAGTCATTTAATCAGTGAAACAGAGTTCCCACAGCTCCTTTAGTCCCTAAGTTCATTGGGGAAAAAAAGAATCTCTGCTAATATTTATTCAGTCATTTAATTATTTTATAATGAACATTGACAGCTTTTAAAGGACCTAGATATAGCAGCACACACATTTCTGTTTGTTTCGTCATGGGTTTGGGATTTTTGTGCAGAATTTCACGGTTCTCTGGTTCTCTGGTTTTTAAATAGATTTGTGTGACACTGCAGAACATTTCTTGTTAGTGGGGAAAAATTGGCAGCAATAAGTGTCTAGAAAAAGTAGGGTTGTCTCTCTCAAATAGAGTGTTCTTAAAGCTATGAAAACTAAAAGATCATACTCTGTTTGGTCTTACTGACACCATTAGTTTTAGTTTGCTGTGTATCTTTCTCTTTTGTCTACTCTCTTTGCTCACACCCTCACTAACTCTGACGTCTTCATGTACTGAAATCTGAATAGATCTAAGTTTTGATATGTTGTATTATCATTATCATTCATTTCTATGTATCTCTTGATCTATTTTTTTTATTTCTTCTGTGACCTAGTTATTCTTCAGTAGCATGTTATTTAATCCCCATGTATTTGTGATTCTTCCTGCTTTCTTTCTGCAGTTGATCTCTAGTTTCAAAGCATTATGATCAGAGAATATGGTTGGTATGATTTCAACCCTCTTATATTTGTCAAGACTATCTCTGTGTTCCAGTATGCGGTCAATTCTTGAGAATGTTCCATGTGCACTAGAGAAAAATGTATAAACAGTTGTTTTGGGATGAAAGGCTCTGTAAATGTCAATTATGTCCAGTTGGTCTAATGTGTCTTTTAAGGATGTGATTTCCTTATTAATTTTCTGTTTGGATGATCTGTCCATATCCGACAGTGAGGTATTTAGGTTCCCTACGATGATGAGTGTTTTGGTCTGTTTGTCCTTTTTTTTCTATTAGTAATTTCTTTACATATTCTGGGGCTCCCTAATTGGGAGCATAGATATTAATGTGTTATGTCTTCTTGATGCATGATTCCCTTTATCATTATGAAGTGTCCCTCAGTATCTTTCTTTACCTTTTTTATTTTTTAGTCTATTTCGTCTGATATTAGTACCACTACTCCCACTTTTCTCTGAATGCTACTTGCTTGAAATATCATTTACCACCCTTTCACTTTGAGTCTATATTTGTCTTTGTAGCTGAGATGTGTCTCCTGAAGGCAGCATATGGTTGGGTTTTGTTTTTTGACCCATTCTGCAACTCTGTGCCTTTTTATTGGTGAGTTCAGTCCATTTACATTTAGGATGATTATTGAAATATAGGGTCTTCTTATAGCCATTTTCTCTTTTGCTTTCTGGTAGCTCAGTGTTTCCCTTGCTTCCTTGTCCTTGTGTTTCTGTTTTCTTTATTTTGGTTGGATTTTGTAGGTTTTCCCTTGAATTCTTCTTGTTTTATGTTATATATTTCTGAATCTTTGGTGTGTGGTTACTATTATGAATATGTCAAGGATAGTTATTTATATATAGTCATCCATTTTCTTCTGTGCGTGCCTTATCTCCATTCTCCTTTGCAAATTTAGGTCTTTGAATCCTCCCCTTTTCAGTCATTGTTATCTCAATTTGTTCCTATGTATGCTGAACATTCATTACTACCTTGTTATAACAATTCTTTTCTTATTATTTAAGCTTATAATGCCATGTTCTTAGCAAGGGTTGCACTCCTCTGCTCCTATTTGCCTGATAGTCACTTTACTCCTAATTATGTTTTTTTTTTTTTTTTTTTTTTAATTTTGTTTCATATGAGCTGATCTCTTTCAGTATTTCCTGTAGTACAGGCCTGGTAGTGGAAAACTCCCTCAATTTTTGTATGTCTGGAAAGGCCTTAATTTCTCCTTTATATCTAAAGGAGAGCTTAGCTGGATACATTATTCTTGGCTGGTAGTTCCTTTCACTTAATAATTTAAATATTTGATTCCATTCCTTTCTGGCTTGTAAGGTTTGAGCTGAGAAGTCCCATGGTAATCTAATGGGTTTTCCTTTGTATGTTACTGTTTTCTTTTCCCTGGCTGCCCAGAAAATTCTGTCTTTGTCATTCATTTTTAATAATTTTAATACAATGTGTCTTGGTGAAGGCCTTTTGGGGTTGAAATAATTAGATGTTCCATTGACTTCTTGAATTCCAAACTCCAGTTCATTCCTTAGATTTGGGAAATTCTTGTCAGTTATTTATCTGAAAATGCTTTCTAGTCCCTGTTTCTTTTCTTCGCCTTTGAGAATGCCCATTATTTGTATTGTTCCTCTCCAGCTAGTTCTTAAATTTCTCTTTCATTATTTTTCATTCTTCAGTTTCTCTCTTCTTCCTTCTGATTTATATCTAGATTTCTGTCTTCAATATCACTGATTCTTTCCTGCATTTGGTCGACTCTATTTCCCAATCTTGCTATTTCATTTTTCAACTATTGCAGTGTGTTTTTTTTTTATCTCCAAAAGATCTATTCTGTTCTTTTCTGAGGGTTTCAATCTCCTTTCTCTGCTCATCTAGTTTTTTTTTCAATTCCTGAAATTGTTGATATGACTTATTTTGGAATTCACTGAGTTTTTTAAGAAGTACCATTCTGAATTCTCTGTCATTTAAGTCACACGTTTCTATGTCTGTAAGCTTATTTTCTGGAGATTTTTCTCTTTCTTTCTGAGATGCCTTGTCACTTTGGTTGTTCATAGTGTTTAATGGACTATTTCTCCTCCTTGGCATTAATGGAAGTGTATTCTGCTTTTTCCCATAAAGAAGATTTATTATATAAAGGTCTCCCTTTAGTCTGTTGCAAAGAAGGCACTTTTCTTTTGGTTTCCAGTAGGTGGCGTCTAAGCCTCTTGGATCCCTGATTTATATAAAGCCTTAATAATTCTTTTTCAATTTTCCTGTATGTATTTAATCACACTTACTACCCTCAGTTTCAGTCCCTGTCAGTGTCAACGACAGCCTCGGCAGTGTTTGCTCAGATTCCCCTGTGTCTTGAAGGGCATGGGAGGAGGGGCTTTCTGGGTTGGGAGTTGGGGGCTGTGGCTCAGCCTCAGTTTTGCAACTGTAGCTGGCAAAAATCAACTGTTGTTTCTCTGCGGTCCCGTCCCACTTTTCTGCTTTCTGCCCTGATGACTGGGCCTTGCTGTGCAGGGAGCTCACAGCACTCCCAGGCAGGGCTGTTCAGGGAAGTTGCTGCAGCTTCTCCCCTCCCACTCCTCCTACAGGGAGCTCCAGTGGCTGTGAGAGGCAGCTTCTTTTTTACTCCCAGTCCAGCGCCCGACACCCAGGGTTCTGACCTGTGATAGCTCTTTTGCTCAGGTCCCATGCTCAGACATGCTGGTGTGCAGTTTGGGTGTTTTCTGTTGACTTTTAGATGTTCAGCTTATTGTTGTTTCAAGGGAGAGATCTGGGGACATCTCTAACTTCGCCACGTTTCCAAAAAAATGATCTAGGTCTTTTTGCTCCTGTCAAAATCAGAAGAAACTGAAATAAATTATAAAATGCATTTATAATTCTGTATTTTTTTACTGAAGTAGTTTGAAGAGATGGTAAACTGGAAATTCATTGCACGGCACATGGCAAATATTCCTATTATCCACATGTCTACAGTATTCTACCTCCTTGACTCTCCCAACTCTTTTTTCTCTCCCCTAGATAGTCAACCAGAACCCTACCTCCTCCTAGCTTTGCCAGGTACTCTTCCTTCCCCTCGTTCTCTCTTTCAGTTTTCTAGATCTATTCTATTGGTCTCTAGCTATTTGCTCTCTAGGGTCTTACTCTTCATCAAGTACCTCATGTCAGCATAAAGAAGGCCCTGGAGTGAGCAGCAACTAAGCCATCTCCTGAAGTTTGCAGAGAAAGAAATGTTGTGCATATATTATTTTTAGCCCTGGGTTATCGTGAATGTTTGTGAGGCGATAAAGGAGCCCAGGTGTCGAGTGAGTAGATGTGAAAGACTTAATCAGGATCTTGAAAATTCTGATAACAAGTCTAACTCCAGTTATATCATCTTGATAATATTTACTTAATTTATTTAAATACAGTTTTGTGTGATAAACTTGCCTATTACCTTATATCTTATCTAACTGACTAAGGCTATTCCTTGACATTTACCATGAGTAAAATAAAACACAATAAAATAAAAATAAATACATTTAAATTACAATAGGAAGCCATGTTCATTGTGGGAAAAAGTATGAATTAACTATAATTTCTTTCAGACATATCAACATATAGCTATATATTCATACATTTTAGTACCAAGTAGTTATTTGATAAATTGTTATTTTATTTAATAACATAACATGAATATCCACATCATTAGGTTTCAGTGAGATGTCAGCAAATGTTGTTTGAGAGCAAGTTATATTGGAACAAATCCATATTTATACTGTGAATCATTTATTCTGTAACTTGAAAATCAGATGTTCGGAACAAATGGTATCATTAGTCAGGAAAAGATCAAATTCTTCCTAGGAACTTGAATAATCATGAAATACACAGCTCTTCAGTGTAGCACTCAGTGTAGGAAAAGCCATTTGGAAGGCAGGACGGGGGTATGGCTACTTTTAATAGCATTTTTGCTATATTCTACTAAGGAATGTAGTAATTATTAATGAATTCACGTTTGTAAAGCATTTCAAAATCCATTTAATTTAAAACTGTACACTACATTATCCATAAATATCACTTTAGGCCATGGTTTTGCCTTTTATTTTTTCCTACAAAGAAAAAATGTATTTCAGGTTAGAAAAATGTCTAATGTATTTTCTGGTTTTTAGTTTTGAACTCATATTCTACTGAAAAAATGAGATATTTTAGAAAATGATTTAATGTCAGAATTACAATACCCAATTTATTATTCACAGCATAATTTTTTATTAAATACATTTTCAATCCCATTATCATTTTTTAAGCTACTTAGTTCCAATCAAAATGAAAATGCCCATTTCTTCATCTTAATTCATGCCTTTCACATTCCAGTGCCCTGAAAAAAGGTTTTCTCCATTTGTAAATGGAAAATTCTGGATTACTCATTATATCTGAAAGATAGAAATATGTAGTGGAAATGAATGATGAAAAAGCTCTACAACAACAACCATTTGCTTCATTGTGTTTGTTGTTCTAGAATATTATCTGTTATTTTTGTTTTCATCAGCACCATGTGGTTCCCTTGCCAATGTTGTTTATTCTCTCTACCTTTTTCTGGAGATCTAGATGGGTTAGTTGCCTGAGACTTGAAAGCATACTTTCTTCCCTTATGCATCATAATTGGGAAAAGTTTTCCTCCAAAAGTAGCACTAGGCTGAAAATAAAGTTCTTTAAAAAGCTAGTAAGAAAGCAAAAAGATTTTTTTTTTCTAATGGGTGTAAATAGAAATGTAGTGTATGTAATGGGTCCCAAGAAGACCTAACTGATTTGTAACATGAAAATGTATTTCCTCCAAACACTGTGTTTCCTGGAACTTTATTTTCAAATGATATGTCTTGGAAAAACGAAAGGTCTGCTACTATTTTAAAAGTCTGGGTTATTAAAAAAATAAATGCATTCCCAGATAAGACATATAAATTTCAGAAGAACTGTCTTCTAACAGATTTTATTTTATTATTTTACTTGGCATAACAGATAACTCAACACTCGATTTCGTAGATGCCATCTGTTTTTGGTTGACCTTAATTTTCTGGATGACTGCTTTTCTTCAAATATTTTAAGTCATGACTAAATTTCATTTAACAAGAAATGTTTAGGTTAGTTTTTGAACAAGAAATCAGATGTTTTGAATCCAAGCATATTTTAACAAACCGATTTATAAGTGTGCTAATGCCAGGACAAAGTCCATTTTTTAATTTGCTTCTTAAAGACCAACAACATATAAAACTGTATTTATTTTAATTCCATTTTATTCTGACAATTTACAAACAATAACATGATATTTATTATAAGGGCAAATTCTGGCTCATTAATAATAAAAAACTGATTACAATTTTTTTTAATTTAACTTAAAACTTAGAATTTATAATCGATTGAGTCACATTTCAATTGACAAGTTTTATTTTATTTTGAAAAAAATCTGTATGCCCCAAATTGGTCTGATCATAAACATTACTGCAAAGCTTGTTAAAAATACAGACTCTTAACCCTCTTACTCGGAAGGGGTGTGTCTGGGGCCCAGGTTTAATCATATCCTTATGTGATTCTTAGGACCAAGTGAGGGTAAGAAACACTGGTTCTCAACCCCTGTGACATATTCAGTTATCTGTGGGAGTGTCCAAATGTCAGTATTCAGGCCTCCTCCCATGACCAATTAATATAGACTCTCTAAGACCTAGGCTTTGGAATATTAGAGTAAAAATTCCATTTCACTACTCATATGATTCCATGCTGCACACTGATGGGAAGTGTATTATCCAATTATGTGAAAGTTTCTCTGTAAAGTTTAGCAAAAATTCTGAGAGCTAGAATGTTAGTTCCGTGAGGGCAGGAAATATCTATGTCTTGTCATCTCCGTTCCTTTGGCACCAAGCACAGTGACTTTCACAAATATTATGGATGCACAATAACCACTTATTGAGTAAATAAGTAGTCTCTGTTGTCTAAAATTGTAATCATGTTCAAATACTGAGGTCTTGCTACAAATGAATTTTAACAACAGAACAAAAAATAGTCTAATTATGGTTAAAATTGATATATTTAATGGTAGAGATGAGAGATAGCCAACGAAGTGAGAGAAAGACTAATTCCAAGATATCTCAGTGAACCAGATAGGCCTTTCCCCCAAATGCCCAGAATAGGCACCCATCTCAGCAGTCATTATTGCCTGTTTACTAGAAGCACATGTAGTAATCATATTTATGACCCTTCATCTCCACTTCTAGGGATGGTGCAGAGTAGTGGCCAGGCTCTGGGGACTAGGAGAGCAGAATCCTCTTCCTTCACCTCCCACCACCCATTCTGCACCTGGTCCTTGTCAAAGCACACACTTATTTCAGTTAATTTTGGCCCAACTCTTCCTGCCCACGTCTACTTTCCCTCCTGTTTATCAGCCATTGCCAGTGTGCTTTTGGCACTCTGAGACTGTCATTTTGTTATATGACCATAGTAGTACCTAGTATGGTGCCAACCACACAGTTGTGGCCAATTCTAATACTTAGAGATGATAAATATAATAGACAAAAGAAGATGATCAGGAAAATACGACCCCTCAGTAGGAAAGGAAAAGGTAATGATAGAGGACAGTGAAATGGCAGCTTTTAATGTAATTTTCATTTTGCCTTTTATATAAATGGTCAGATGTGAATACTTGGCTAGAAATATTATCAGCTGTGAGAGAAGATTGGAAGGCTGACTGAGAAAGAAGTAAAGAGTACCTGGAATGTCTGTTTACAGTTGAACTGGCAGGGCCAGATGATTGGCAGTGTAATGCAGTGGAAAGAGAATTAGATGAATGTTCAGAACATCCAGGTTTTATTCTCAACTTATTGACTAATTGAGTCACCTTGGGAAAAGAAGTCCTCTGAACTTTGCTCTCCATACCTGTAAAATGGAGATAATTTACCTATCTTATAGGATCGTACAGAGTAAATGAAAAAAGAATCATGAAGTACCATTTGGATCTGGGGCATGTTTAACAATTGCAGATGTCATTGCATAACCATTAGCCTTTGTTTTTGAGAAATCATGAAGGACAATTCTCGCAAGATAGCAAGCAGTGTATCAGTTTGCACTAATACCTGGTAAAGGAGTTGGAAAAAACATCATCAAACAATTAATTAGTAACATTTTAAAAAAACCAAGAAGTTGAGAAGCAACCTATATGGATTAAATGGTGCCTTACCAATTTAATTACCCTCTATAACTGAGGAAAAGCCTTAAAAGATTAGAAAATGGCAGTGGCTTCCTGTATGATTATCAAGATATCATTGTAAGCTGAGCTGTTCAAAACTCCCATTATCTTGTTTATTTTTGGCATTTGCATGATTATCATCAATTAACTGATAATTTACTGTATAGTGTGCCCTATATGAAAGGATGAAAATAGTGTAAGCAATCAGCTCAAGGATTTTAGGTAAAGTTAAATCAGTTTACCAGGATAACATAAGAGTTGATTTGAGTACACTGTAGACTCTGAAACAGGTATTTCCTAATGTTATTAAGAGTCAAGGAAATCAAGCTACTTGTAATCTCCAATGGCCGATAGAATTGGAATGACTGTGCCATTGTTTTATAAAATGCCCGAGTGTGGTAGAAAGAGAAGAAATATACCATGTCTAGTTATTATCCATAGACCCAGATGCCCTGAGAGCAGTATTTCCTTGAAGCGTTGCGTGCTAATCACCAATAACATAGTCTGAAGAACTTGTTAAAAATGCAAACTTAGAAGCCCCTTTGCAGACTTACTGATTGGGAATTCTAGGTAGAGCTTAGAGTGTGAATTTTATCAAATATCCTGGAGATTCTTAGGCTTATTTAAGTTTACCATCTGCAGAGAAGAATAGGATTATATCTATTAAACATTCTTACTATGAATATGGCTAAAAGAATTGAGACTATCGATAAACACTCAGATAAGCGTAAATATGAAGGATAATTACTATTCTGGAAAACCAAAACACAAATCAATGATTTTAAAAAATTTAGAAGTGAGTCATTCAAACGCAGAATTAATTCCAATGATGAAAGAAAGATGATATGTTTGGAAACCACAATTCTATGGTGTAATAATAGTCATCTCCTTGAATTGGGACATTTCAGGTCACCTCCTCAGAGGATCTTCACTCTTTTTTTTCTTTGTTGCCAGGAAGAGAATACCGTTATCAGGTTACTGAACCAAGGAGCTATACTTCCCAGGGCTTAGTAGTTCCCATCCTAGGTTACACATTAGAATATCCTGGAACAATTTTGAAAATTACCAATTCCCAGGGCCTATTCTCAGTTTAATCAGAATTTTATAGGTGGGGCCCAAGCACTGGTATTTTTTAAATGTCTCCAAGTAATTCTAGTTTTGAGAACCAGAACTGCAAACCACTGTGCAGATAAATGAAGGTGGGCTACAGAAGTAGGAGGAGAGAAAAATTAACATGCGAACTTACTCTATTATGCTTATGAACAAAAATAGAAATGTTAAATGTTTAAACAAGTATACCTGAATTAACAATGTTACCAGCCACATTCAATGACCTAATCGATTTTCCCCTTGCAATATTCCTACATCAGACTTCTTCATTTTCACTGTCCTTGCCAAATTTAAGGTTTTCATCTTGAATGGGTACAATTTCAGAAGTCTCTAAGGTGACCTTTTTGTTTGTTTTCATTATTTGGTCTGTCTGAAGCCCAAGATGTGAGGATGTTTCTCTGAGAATCAATTCTTTCTTTAATGGCAGATCTGTTTGTGGATCTGTCAGGAGCGTTCTATGCAATAGATTAGTCATCAATTTTATCTTTTCAATGCTTGAGCTTGGGATCAGGTGCATGAATAAGTACTTGGCCGGTTATATTGGAAAGGTTTGTGATTCCTAGTTTGGCCATAACTGTCTGCACAAAAGTTAGCCTGGTTTTCTCATTATTGACTGATTGATTATTTGTTCACCAAATTTATATTAAACACCTGAAATGTTACGAGAATTTTACTGAGCACCAAGTACAGTATATCAGGATAAAATACTTAATCATTGTCTGGGGAGCAGCTCATTGTTACTTTTTTTCTCTCTTTTTTCCTTCCCTGTTCTTCTTCCTGCCCTTTCTTTTCCTTCTTTGCATAGAAGAATCTGCCTTTAACATTCATGGAGTCTGGGGTAAGAGTATAAGTAGAAAACTATCTATTATGTGTCTAAGTATTTAAAAATGATAAAACAAGCTTATAAACTGTTAATTTATTTTTTATTCTCCTACATTGACAAATATACCCTTGTAATGAGGGAGAAGTGTTCAAATTTAGAATTCTCAGACTCCTCGGAATTTTGAGCTAAAATATGGTGGTTCTGGGAGAATCCATTCCTGGTACCTCACATTTGGCTCCCTCCTTTTCTTTTCTCATCTCTGTTTCCTCCAGTTCTTGGAGAGGCTTCACATATGTGCATGTTATGGAGCTTGCATGTCCATGTTCTATCCAAGGTCACTCTCCCACTTTCTCCAATCAGCAACCATTGGCCACACTGGAAGCGTGTATTTCAGTTTGGGCAGTTGGTGGGAAGGCAGGCCCTGGAAAGAGGCCTAGGCAGGCACTGGAAATCGCTCAGGGGTATTTGGGCAGGGAATTTTAAGGTCTTCCACTCCCAGAGCATGGTTAGGCATGGGACTAGTGGGCAGGCTTTTAGTGGGCATGTCCCTTTGGCCCCAAGGGGAGAGATGCAGTTAGAGAAGAGAAGGGCCTGAGTAGGACCCCTTATGAATGTGGCATCCTCTAAAGCTGAGGTCCCTCTTCTCTGGGTCTAATTGTGGTTCTGCTTTTATTTGCCTGCTTATTTTGCTAATTCAACATGTATTAAGCACCTCCATTAACTGCAAGGCATAGTAGGTACTATGTGTGTTGGTGCAGGAAAGGAAGAATGAGGAAAATGTAAAGAAAACTTGTTTTTCCCTCATCTAGTCTCACTTAGTTTCTCCATTGGTATTTTTGGACAGGCTGCATATCTCTTGGATTACGCTTCTTTGAAAGTGTCTACGTCCAATCTTTGTCATGAATACAATAGAGGACATTTCTTGTCTAGGACTTTCATGGTGCTTAAGGACACTACGGATCAGAGCCTGCTATGTCAGGTTGGGAGCAGAACAGTCTGAGTGAAATTTAAATTGTGGTACATTGCACATATTACATGTAAATAGGAGTTAGGCTTTATACTTGAGATATAATTCCTAATTTGAGAAATCTTTTGCATCCATTTTAGATTATGCTTTAATAAACACAGATAAATTTATCTGTGTCAGAATCTAATTTTATTTTACTCTTTCCTTGATGATGAGTTAAGGGAGTTCAGAAGTAGTTATAACAGTTGACTTCTGAGCCTAATGATAAATATGCAAATGCATGCTAAAATAGAAATCCAATTTGAACTAATTCAAGTGAAAGCACATAGAGAAGATTAGCTTAAATGGGTACTTTCTATCTGTCTTTTTTCTATATGGAGAGTGGAGAATCAAAGACAAAGTTTGTAACTGAAATAACACTGAATACATCCAGGTACTTTCCAAACACCTTGTACTTTTGTGAGGCATTTGGGGCAGCTATTAGGTTATGTTATGCTTGTCTGGGAATAAGCATACCTAGTAGTAAGTCCCTTCAGGTAATCCTAAAATAGGGAAAGACAATCGAGGAAAAATACTAGTAAGCATTCCACGAAGAAGGATACTTTAAGAATAAGCAAAGGCAGTTGGCAGTGAAAATCCTTGAAAAATGTGCTATGGGCTTTTGAGAGAAGAAAAGCATGAAAGGAAGCAGCACTTCCAAAACCAAATCTGAATGAAAATTGGATAGGAGATCTCTGGGACTGTGTGCCTTGATTGCTTAACCTGACTAATTATACAGAGGGAAAACTTTCTGGGTATTTGTTGTTGAATAATTTAGTTTACCCTGCTGATTGAAAAATGTCTAACCCAACACCAAATTGGCTTTAAATTGTTTCCATATTAAGACCAATGAGAACAATTTTTAAGTTTATCGTGGTTTCCTTTAAATACATTTCAGCTCTTTCTATAAAAATGGCTCATTTGGCAATTGAATAAGGAAATTTGATTAAAATGACTAACGTTCAAATAATCAAAATAGTAAAAAAACTTCATGAGATTCATAAAAAGCCTACGTGTATGGTCTCATCCTTGGAAATCATTAGCTAATGTTCCAATGATCAAATAACAAATACATAAGTGGATTAAAGAAACATAAATGCAAACTCATTGAAATTTAATTTACTTTAGATAAAATCACATATATATTTGAATATTGAATTTTAATGTTGTAAATATTTTAGGGAGAAAGCAGGAGTTTGAGAGTAAACATAATAAATTAATTATAAGTTTATAAGAAGTTATCCCTAGGTATCCCTTATTCTTTACTCTTGGCTTTTGGTGGAGCATGCATAAAAAATAACATTGTAAATCTCTGTCTTTCTTTTTGTTTTCTTTAGACTTTTTTTTTCTCTGAGTGGGTAAAACCACTTTAGAAGAGGATGAATCCTCTTCTCTTGGGGTTGTGGATGGCACTGTTGTGTAGCCATGGATGGTCTGAGGAGCATACATTTGTGAAGAAGGAAAATTGCCCATGTTCCTTTCTATTCTCTACCTCAAAGAGTCAAATTTCCTGTTTATATTTTAATTTATAATTTATATATACCTACTTCTAACTACAATTTCAGATTACAAAGGCACCTTTACCATAAGACCATAAACACAGAAATAGAAAATCAATGTGTGGAGGAGAGGAAAAGTCTACTAAAAACTTGGGTTAATACCATTGCAGTATTTATGCTGAAGCATGAAATCTAGCCATTCTTTTCCAATTCGGTGAATTTGGATATAGGACTGGATCTACATTGAGTCAAGAAAATGAACAGTTTAGTCAAAGCTTTTGAAGGATCCAAGTAAATATAAATAAAGTTTTTTAAAAGGGCAAATGAATTCTTATGTGTTTATGTGATTTGTACTACCTGCACTCACATAAGATTGCATTGTACTTGGAGGACAATTTATGTATTTATTAAAGGAATGGACTTGGCTTGGTAGTGAGAAAGTTATCTTCACAGTGAACTTTCTGGTGGTAAGACCCACTTAAAATTCAATTGATTTAGGAACTTGCTTGATGTTTAATGAAATCAGCAAGAAGCTGGTGATGATAATGCAATACTTCTCAAATTCACCTAGTGAAGTGTTAGAATAGCTAAGGAAAGTAAATATCATTTCCTTGCCCTCCAAGTCAGATCTCAATATCATGCAATGGGTCTAGGGTAAGGGCCCACATTAACTTATTTTATATGCAGAGTTTCATATTTATCATTAAAATTCACTTAAAATTTATATTCTATCTCATAATATACCTGCTATTCTCTTGATGTTAATAGTGTGTTTTAATATGACATCTAGTAATATTTTAGGAATGTACTATGTTTATCCTGAATCACCTTCGATTCCCCTGAGGATACTCATACCATGATTGGAGAATCATTGTCCTGGAGGATAGTTCCATCGAGCTGTGATGATTTTGTAAAATGCCCTTTTTAACCCCAGGGATGGTTCTATCCTGGGAAATAATTTTCTAGAAGTACTTGGTGATGCTGGCAACACAAAGAGCCATTTATCTCCAGGATCATCTTTTTCAACACTTGTCACTACAGTTCTTCGAATTACATAATTTTTTTTTCTTTTTTTGCTTTAGTCTGAAAACTCAACTACAAGTTTATGACAGCTTCAGGGAGAGAAAACTGCAGAAATTGACCTCGCTTTACTGTTTTAATCACTTTTCCCCCTTCAACAGCAATAACAAAAAATTATTGTTTCTTCTATTGCTAGGGTACACTCCTAGGGAATCAAAGAAGCACAGGCGTAATTCCTGCTCTTAACCTACATAATACAGTAGAGAAGATTGATAATACACATGGAAAGATATATAATTATAACAGGTAGCAAAACACAAATGATATATTTTTAAAATTAATTATTTAAGTCAACAAATGCATACTATGTGCCTACTCTTGATCAGGCATTGAGCAAAGCCATGGGGGAGATCCAAAGGAGAATAAAATGTTCTTACACATGAACATAATCTAATGTGCCATAATTAATACGGGAATTGATGTATGTGGAACCTGCTACGGAAGCACAGGAGAGATCTTTGAGAGATTTTGTGAAAGCAAGAAAGAGTTCTCCATTTTACTGAGTGCATCTGTTCTATTTTTGGCATCACTTCTTTTATTTTCTAACTAACTCCACAGTCTGTTACAGTAATCATTCTCTCTCCAGTTTCTTGGAATTTTGTCCTCTCTTTGGATAAGTTCACCTTTTTATCTTCTCAGCTCTTAGGACTGGATTATGAAATGGGAATGATGTCAATGCTATTAGATGAACTTAAAATTTTGTTCTCCAATCTCCAATGCTGCCAGAAATTCTTTACACATCTCACATAAGTTTCCTCTTCTATTCTCAAGAGCAGCTAATATGAACCTTTATTATTGTCCTCAACCCAGTCTCAGTTCTTCCGTCAGCAGGCAACTTTCTTTGTTTCACAAAAAAGATTTAGAAATCATTAGTATGCAACACCAGTGTTTAAAGAAACATAAAGGTATGAAAAACATATTTTGCCTTGGATAGGGCAAGAGGTTCAATGTGACTGAATGGGGTGGAGGTGGAAAGAGAAAGGGATCAGAGATGATGAAGGCACATAAGGGAAGAAACACAGAGAGGAGGCTGCTGAAAGAAATGTTACAGGAGTTCAAAGGAAGGTGAGATCACGGAGGGTCAGGACAGAAAGAAAAATCATCTCGGAATTGTAGCATTTTGGAAGTTATATGAGGATCTATATTTTGTTTGAAAAGACAGATCTTAGACAAGCAGAGAGATATGGGAAAGAATTCTCGACACGGGAAATGAAATGAATTATGGCTCTTATGGTTTGGAGGCCAGAATATACTGGAATTCTTCCTTTTCTAGTAAAAGCTGTGTCCCTCTTTAACCTCTGTACATGTTTAAGCATTTTTTTCTGGTTCATTTCCCATAATGAATTGTGTGAAGAAAAGTCTTTACCAAAAATTTGCCTAAATCATTAAAAAAAAAACCCTAAAGAGAATATTTTGCCTTTAATAGAAATTTTGTTTGATTAAAAGTAACTTAGGAAAAACGGGAAGAGTGACCATTTTTGTTCATAAATGTAGACTAGCTAGTACATTTTGGGCTGCATGGTATTTTGTTTATTAGCTCACTGTCAGCCTCTTTTCTTGCCAGCTGAAGTATAGTAGTATGATTTTGTTCCAAATTTTACACTTTGCCAAAGGTCTGTTTCTCAGCTGCATTTTGGGAACAGCTGTCAGCTCCAAGCAATCTGATTGCTTTTCATGAATGATAAATCACTTCCCTGTACACTGATTTGTTTAGGTACAATAGGAAGAGACGTCATTCCGCCTGGCATGTTAGCAGAGGGATTGGTAAAATGAGGATGGTGGGGGAGAAGTGTGAAAGTTCTAGTGGGCGTTTCCTTAGTACTTAATGTTCAATTAATGTTAATTTCATTTCACTTAAATAATGGAAAGAAATTCTCTTTATTAGTAGTTCTGAAGAAGCAAGAAAAAGCAAGTTTTTTTTTCTGTAGGAGCCATAATAAAGTTACTACTAGGTTATCTGTTTGAAAATAAAAAGAAAAGATTCTTTGGGATCACACATTCTTTTGTTTAAAAAATTGACTATACAAGTTGTAAGGGTTAAAGGGGTGTTAGAAGTTACAAAGAGAAAGCTCAAGTTTCTTTAAAGTATCCAATTAGTGAGACTCAGCAGTCCATGAAAATATTTATCAAATTCCCAGCTCAGCTAAGACCTTATCTGCTCCAATTTTCCTTGCACAAAATCACAGAAATCTACATTTGCTGCTGCACATTCCAGGGGAACAGGAGAAAACCTGGAGGGGGTAGAGGAATCTCATCTTTCATGTATTATGTTTATGGCTTCGATTTTAGTTTTGGAATAAAAGTTTCGAGGTGAGAGACAAGAGAATTCAAAATTTTCTTTTGCCTTGAAGTTTGTTTATGATGATGTTGTCTTTGTGTCCACTTCTGGTAGGCTTGTGTCCACATCTTTCGGGCAATCTATCTGCCTAGCTTCTCTTGAATATAAAAAAGGTAATCTTCAAATCACAGATTTTCACTTAGAACAGTAAGTGGCCTGCAGTGGCATAGCAGTGTTTTTTTGGACCCTCAATTTGTAAAAGTATGTACCTTCACTGTGAGCATTGGACCCCAAGCCCTCATTCTGTGAGCCCCCAGCCCCTGCAGCGGCTGCTTGGGAGCTGGTGGCTCCAGCCAAGCTGACTCGGTACAATCAGACAAAGCTGAAAACCAATTGGCATCATTCCTCAGCTGTATGTCAGCAGGCCAGGCACTTACTGCAGGGATGCTCTTTTATTTTAATAAGTAATTTATTTAATGAGCCGACAATGGCAAAATGTCAAATATAGAGACTTCAAAGATGAACAGCACGATTACAAGGAGCAGGAAGTCTACTGGGTTTGCGATATTCAGCATCCTCAGAAATGACGTTCCTTGAGCTGATTTCAAAATCACTTGGCACCTAATTTGAAAAAGGATCTCTGCCATTAGTCTTGAGAGAAGTAATGTCACCCATATTGAGTTTTAGAGTTAGTAAAATGAAAATGGCAGGTTCTGGATTTAGACAGTGTAAGGTAATATGCATGACAGGTCATCATATTTTGTGAGAAAGAGGGGTAGGGGCCCATATAACTGGCCCAATGGAACATATCTCCACTTGCCTTGTCATCCACATGGCAGCATCAGATGCTTGCCTTCAGGGTGGGCAAGGAAGAGGAAAGAGCCCTCCACTTTGATTCTGTTATCAATTAGAGGTGTGTACTTGGATGACTTACTTCAGGTTCTGAGATAGTTCTCTCACATTAAATGGATGGGTCTGCATTTGAAGAAGTTCAAGTTCCTTTCCAGATTCTGAGATATGATTCCCCTGCAATTAATAGCCCTTCAGTGTACAAAAGTGTTCATTAATTCCCTAATTCTTGTTGGTTGTGAGTTCAAATCCTATAAAAGTGATATGCTTCAGTTAACTTGAAGGTAGAATATAAAAGTTTATAGTAATTTTATGGACCCAACACTAATTTAACAATTACCCATTGAGTACTTACCTGCCAGCTACTGTTTTAGGTACTGGATGTATGGCAATGAACAAAACATCCTTGCTATCATAAAGCTAACTTTCCATTAGCTTACTGACAAAGTTAGCATCAGGTAGCTCTAATTCACACTTTGAGTGAGTATTCCTACTAGAAGCCTATATCAAAATTCTACTTATTTATTTATTTATTTATTTATTTATTTTTTTGCCAAAGAAAAAAATGTTACATTGTGAATTGTCCTGTGTCTGATGTGTTTATCTGGCATATTCT
Source organism: Eidolon dupreanum (assembly GCA_028627145.1). NCBI lineage: Eukaryota > Metazoa > Chordata > Mammalia > Chiroptera > Pteropodidae > Eidolon > Eidolon dupreanum. The sequence goes on from CM053503.1 coordinate 137,651,019, forward strand.
TCAGTCATTTCAATTAGTTTCTTCTTCCTATGTTAGAATTTAATTAAAACTCATATTGCCTAATTCTTCTCTTCTGACTCTGGAGGGCTCTGCAGTGTGCTCATAATTCTTTCTAGGCCCAAATGCAGGGACGAAAACCTGTTTCTACTTGGAGTCTGAGGTTCTGTGCTTGAGCCTGTTCTGTGTTGTTCCTCTCCTGGCAACGGTGCATAACTGAGAGATACTGATTTGCTGGTGCTGGCTGGCTTTGCTTCTGAAAGGAATAATGTGCATGGCTAGTCTCCGATTGATGTGTGGGAACTGCCATTTGTGGGTGTATAACACTCTTTATTTTCCACCTACTTAGAATTCAAAGGTTCAATGGTCAACATCTGTTGTCCTTTATGTTGAAATTTTTCAATTACCTTTTTTTATGATTATAACAGTAATGTTTATTATTAAAATTTAGAAAATATAAAAAGTATAATAAAGAAAAATAAAATAAACCATAATCCTGTGACTCTGAGTTAACCATTATTAGCCTTCTCTTTGCATGTATTTTATAATATCTATATTATGTTTATTTTTGTCCTTAGAAGTATGTTATGAGAATATCCCTGATGATATTAAAAATCTTTGAAGATCTAATTTTAATGGTTGTATAGTTTAATTTTATAGCTTTATTGTCATTTGTTTAACCAAAGCCTTATTGTTGGATGTAGTTTCTAATTTATTATTCTTTTAAAATATTGCAGGTAATAGCCTTGTTAATGTATTCCAGATACCTCCCTAAGTAATTCCTTAAGAAAAATTTCAAGAAATAAAATTATTAGATCATGTGACATACATGTTCTAAGGCTTCTGACACATATCACCTGATTATTGTCTAGAATGGTTCAGAAAATATATTCTTGTTGAATTATGTGTTCATTTTTTAGAAAAATCTATATCAATTTGTTAGGCAAAAAAGCATTTCATTGTTGTATTATTTTTCAGTTGTTAGAACCCTAGTGAGAGTGAATATGTGGGTCACATGTTTATTGGTCATTTGTTTGTTTTTGTTATTTCTTTCTATTATTTCTGCTACATTATCTATTTTTCTATTGTGTGGAACACTGAATAATGGCCTCCCAATGATGTCTATAACCTCATCTTTAAAATATGTAAATTTGTCATTTTACCTGGAGGAAGAGATTTTGTAGATGCAATTAAATTAAGGACTTTGATAGAAGAGATTATTTTGGATTATCCAAGTGGGGTCATTACAAGGGGGCGGCAGAAGGATTGGAGTCAGAGAAGATGTGATGATGGAAGCAGAGGGCAGAGAAGAGAGGACCTGAAGATATTACATTGAGGGCTTTGAAGATAGATGTAGGTGGCCTCTAGAAGCTATATAAGGTAGAGAAAGGGATTCTTTTCTAGAGAGGTCCAGCCCTATGGACATCTTGGCTTCAGCCCAGTGAGACAGACTTTGGACTTCTAACCTCTAGAAATGTAAGAAAATAAATTTGGGATGTTTTAAGCCACTAAATTTGTAGCAATCTGTTACAGCAGCTGAATACAAATATAGTATATTCTTATTATTCTCATTGATATGTAAATACTCTTATACAATCAAGTTATTAACTTGTCATAAATGTTACAAATATTTTTTCCCAGTTTGCAGTTTGCTTTTAAATATTTTTATGGTGTTTTCTGATATAGAGTTTTATTCTTACTTTTAAAATATTGATGTTATATTAGATAAGTTTTATTTCAATAGTATACAAATTTTAAAAAATTATGCAGTTAAATCTATGTATCTTTTCCTTGGTGATATATTCTATTGCTTTTAAATCAGTTTTATATTCACCAATGTTACTTCCAGCATTTTTATGGTATGTGATTTTTCATTTATTATTCTTTATTAAGTTTTTATATATTTTTAGTCCTATTTCAGGGCTATCTAATCTGACCCATTAATCTGTCAAGTCTTGTGCTATTACTACACCATCTAAATTATTGTAGTTTCATAAAAGTTTTTATAAGCCAAGCCCTCACCCATTACTCTTTTCATTAACGTTTTTTAAAGCTGGTCTCAACATTTTATTTTTCCAGATGAATCTTAGAATCATTTAGACAAGTTAAAAAATTCATGGGTATTTGAATTTGGAAAGATGGCATCTTTTTAATATCAGCTCCTCTCATAGAAGGAGATGGTGTGTTTTTCCACATACAAGATTGAAAAATATATTTCTTTAAAGTTTTATAGATTTATTGATGTAACCTCAGATGTTATTCGATAAGTTTAGTTTTAGGCATTTTGTATGTTTTGTTACTATTAGAATTAGAATGTTTTCCATGGTATTTACAAACTAATTTTAGCTGACGTTTTGGAATGCTCTCTATTTTTATATACATATCTTCTATTTTACTGGACTTATACTAAGTTTTTTAGTTAATTCTCTTTGGCTTTTTAAGATATATAATTATAGCACATGAAAATGCTGGTGATTTTATCTCTTACCTACACCTTAAAAGTTTACCTTTTTTGATTTAAAAAGTTTAAAGTATGAAACCAGAACTTCTAAAATCATGTTGAATATTAACAGTAACATGACGTGTCCTCATCTTATTCATACTGTAAAAATCATATCTCGAGAAATTCACATTCAGTGTGGCTCTGACTTTAAGTTTAAGAATAGTCTTATTATTTATGTTAAGGAAATAGTCTCCTCCTAGTTTAAAGCAAGGATTGAAAATATTTGGATCTTCATTTTCTAAATGGATCTATTGAACTAATATTTAAATGAACTGCTTTTTGAATAATAAACCTAATCTGTTTTTTTAAGATGTACTCTTTTGCTTATTGGGCATTCTTTACAATGTACGATAGAATTTGTTTGGCTAGATTATTTGTTTATTAGGATTGTTGAATCTATATCTACAAAGACAAGGTTGTAGTTTTAATATTTTCCTCTCTCTATCAGATGTTGAGATGGGGGGCAACATTTAGCTTCCTAAAACATTTTTGGTGCTCTACAGTTATTTTCTATTTTTTGAAGGATATATCGAATGAGGATTTAAAAGATGTTACCCATAAAGCTAGCTGCTTTGTATCATTTTGAAGGTCATTTGTTTTTTGAAGTTATTCAATTTCTTTTATAATTTCTTCTAATCAGTTTTCTTCTACTTACATTATTTTTGGTAATTTATATTATCTTCACAAAATTGTTCTTTTATTGAAATCTCAATAAATTAAGTTTCCAAAGAATGGTTTGTGGGACTATATTTTCTTTTCTCCCAAGGTGGTACATAACTACTACCATTCTAGATGCACAGAAAAGAAGTTAATTTGTTTCATGCAACAGATGCTTTAGGGCTTAATTCTCTCTTGGAACTGGTTGAAAAGGTCTGGAATAGAGTCATACATAATACTTAAAAATAATTGTAAAAACTTCCTTCTCTGTTTTTATATTCTCTCTCTCCTTATGGTTATTTACAAATGGATTAATTTCTTTTTTTCAAATTAGTTATTATTTTTTCCCAAAGAACCAGTTCTTGGATTTCATTTACAACTTGGTTATATTTGCATTTATTTTTATTATTTCTTTTCTTCAGATTTTATTAGGTTTCTTTTTTTTGAACTCTTTCTATTGGTTTGATTTGAATAGCTAACTCATTTCAAAGAGAACAACAGGAACATTCTCAGCAGAGTTGAATAGTTAAGGTAAAGCATAGTGGGATGTGTGTGATAGTAGAGCTATTACAGATAGAATCGGGGAGGGCAACGAATGCAAAAACAGAGACTTTATTTTCAATGTCATTCATTGTATGTCAATGGTAGTAGATCTAGAAAAGTTATTTACTCTGTGTGTAATTTTACCGTAGGGGTTGACCAGAGCCTACTCTCTTGTAAAGACAACCATTCCTTGGTTATAAGATATTTGTGGAGGGTCTGCCATGAATGCTAAATATGGAGCACTCTCCTAGTGGCAAGGAAGAACATGCAAGAGGAGCTGATATTTTTGAGCATTTTGTTGCAAAAACAAACTAAGCTTGTAGCAGCCATTCTAAGAAGAAAGATCATAGTCAGGATCTGGAATAAATAGACAAGACTTTCTGAAAAGGCACAACCTGAGCTGAGTCTAAAAGGAGAAAATGGAGGGTTTGGCAATGGAGAGAGCCTCATGGAGATGAGATTGTAGATTGTGGAGTAAGAGAATGGACTGATAACAGCCAGAGCATATCAGGTTTATGGAGAATTTTCATAAACCAACACCACTGGTGCCTCAGTGGTAGGAAGCCATTGAAGGTTCTGATAGGAATGATCCAATGAAAATCACATGATTAGGTTGGCCATAGTATTCATGCTGCACTGGAGGGGAAAGGTCTGACTGGTGATCAGGGAGGAAGCTGCAATAGTTCATGTATACAATGTTAAAGATGTGAACCTAGTGACGTTTGGACTATGAATGAAAGGATGATTCCAACAGGTAAAAATAGAAAATCAGAGAAAGACAGGAAAAGACTAAAGACATCTTTCACTTTTGATTCTTAAGCATTTGAAACCAGATGGTTGTAAAGGGGTTTTATTTGAGAAGAAATATAATGCACAGAATTTTGGACTTCTTGAATTTGAGGTTATGGACATCCATTTGGAGAGAGCCTGTAGTTGGTAGGAAACATGAAACTAGTGTGCAGAGGAATGGAGGATTTGAGGCAGGTTTGGCCAGAACCATGGACTTGGATGAATACCTCAGAAGGTTAAATGAAAATAGTGAAGAGCAGAGGATGGAGTCCTTCAGTCTTGTGGAGCTAAAACACAGTTTTGGAGATTGTTGGAGAATAAACTAAAGATGTGCGAACTACAAAAGAGGTGGGGGATATTATATGGGAATTGAAGCCAGTAGGTATAAAGTAACATGTGGGATTAGCTAGGCAGCAAAAGGAGAAACATGTGCTGCTTGAAAGAAAGGAAATAGGGTCAAGCAAACAATAACAATGATAATAATAATAATAATGATGATGATGATGATGATGATGCTAGAAAAGTTTTTATATAGTATAAACATCAAATTTTGCTTGCAGGTATGCAAGGAAAGGCATAAAGAAGTTCTGCAGAGAAAGACACTTAAGAACAGGAGCAAATTTTAGTCTTTCTCTGAAATATATTAGCTATACTGACCCGAATATGTCAATTAAATTGAATAAAATATAGTTTTAGAAGTTCTTAGTAGAAGTTAAGATAAATAAAACTAGCCTCAGAAAGTTATGTTCTGAGTGATAAGTAATAAAGTGCTATTCAATATTAACATATAATATCTAAGAGCACAGGAATTGACATTTGATGGCAAATATGAACTAAGTTCATGCTAAGAAATTGTAGGATAGCTAAAATCAGGGTTAATCTGTTCTAAATAATAACTGGATGGTTTTATCAATATTTCTGACTTGGCCCTTCAATAAATAGAATCTGTGTGTCTTTGAAGTTTATAAATCAAAGTGACTCTGATATAAGCTTCTTTGGAATAATTACAAAAATACTGAAGTTTTCTTTAGATTTTTTTCTTTTCTCTTGAGTTGTTACTTGGAATTTGCATACTTCTCTCAGAGTAATAAAATTTAATCTAGAGTTCAAGATAGCTATTTATACTTTATTAAACTCTTAAACTTCAGATAATATTTCTTGGAGTGATGATTTACATATGGCTGAAAATTTTACAGGAAAAGAATTGGTTATATGGACTTTTTTTTTTTTCTTTTCTTTCTGAGGGGTAGAAAGCCACAGGAGAAACAAAGTAGAAAACCATTTTTGCTTCTGATCTGAGAAAAATAGATAAAAATGTATATGTCAAGGTGTGATTTAAAAGTCTGTGCCCTTGCTTATGCTGAGGAGGAGAGAAGGAAGTGAGGAGCTAGAGGATTGAAGTTAGAAACAAGAAGAGGGTGCTTGGAAATGGGGTCACTCAGCAGGAAACCAGTGCAAAGATCAGAGGGTGCAGGAATGCTTAGATAAAAATGGAGAAGGGCTGGTAAGGAAGAAAGAGATGAGACCTAGGGAGCATCTGCAGGAGCCCCCTGAACTGGTCCGATAGTGCTCTTTTTTGCAAAACCTCCTCTGAAGGTGTAAGGCCTTGTCTTTACAGTTACCCCTCTGCAGAGTTAGTTATCTCTGTATCTTTCTATAGTTGCCAATGGACATTTTTTTTGCAGTAGAAATGTAGTTTCTCTTAAACACAGCATAATATTTTTTTTCTCTAAATACCTTTCTTATTAGGCATAACTTTGTTCTCCACACTGGAAAAAGTCCTTGAAGAAAAAAATGATTTTACTGGGCTCTACATATTCAGACAGGCTCTGCCTATGCTACTGGGGAGTTAATCAGAGTCAGACTGTGGGAAAACCTGGGGCATATGTGCTGCTCCTCTGGTTCTGGGGTGTTCTCAGGTGAATCAAGGTTCTAAGGTTCACTGCCCAGTACAGTTCCCATGGGGCCATGAATCAGAAAGAAAAGATATTTTATGTAATCTATAGACATCTGCAGAAAACTTTCTTCCATGGATTTATCAAATCCATTATCCTGACTATGAAAAAGAGTTTGGTTTGCTTTAGATGAATGGTATATTTTGAAAAAAAAATTACAGAACTGGAGAGGAAAGACACTGGAATGATTAGGGGCACGTACTCTGGAGCCAGAATGACTAAATTCCTATCCTACCAGCAACTTGGGTGATCTTGGCTGTAGGTGGAATCTTCTGTGCCTCATTTCCTCATTCATTATACAAAGATGATGCTCTGTGATAATATTTATTTCATTATGCAATATATGATGATAATACTAAAACAATAATAATGATTAGATTTTGAGGTTGTTGTACTGATTAAATGAGTTAGTATATATAAAGGACTTAGAACGGTACCTGGCACATGTTTAGTTAGTATTAGATAAACAATTCAGTGTCATAGACTGATCCTGTAGTTTATGTTTTCTGTAATATGTGGGCTATGGTTTGAGGTCAAAGTTTTCGTAAAGTATCCCCCCTCCTCAATATTCCTTTGTTTTTGTAGAAATCAAATCATACTTTTCCCACTTGAAAATGACAATAATGTTGTTAACTTGCCTTCTGGGTATTGTGTTCTATATTTTTGTTCTAGTGCCAAGATAAAATGAAGATCTTTGACTAACTATAGCTTAATTGAATTGATTTAGTTCAGCTATTGACTGGCTCCATCCACTGAGGCAGCTCTGCTCTGCAAGACCTTTTTTTTTCCCTAAAATAATATTTCAATGAGTTTGTTGCTAATTAAAAAAAAAAAAAAAGAATTCTGTATTGGAACTGGAACACAAAACTTGTTGGCTTACATTGCACTCAAAATAACAAAAAAAGTGACGAAAGTCAGTGATAGAAAAATACGAAGAGAATTGTTTCTGTTTTCTTTCTTCTAAGAAATTACTAAAGAGTGCCATTTGTTTGAAAAAGATCTTAAAGTTTAAGTTTCTTTTTAAATTTCTGATGAGGTTATGTTTCTAGGGGTATAGATAAATTTATACATTATTCACTCACACAATCTATTTATTATAAAACTTGTATTGAGCATCTACTTTAATAAGGCAACCCACTATCCTAAGAGCTAGAGGTGCAAAGATAAATGAGACATGGTTCTAGTCCTTAAGGAACTAACCATTTTGTGGTGGGGATAAGGTGATATATGAATAACTGCAATATATGACATAAGTTTCTAAGTGGCATATCAAAAAGATAAAGGAAGTGCTCTAAAGATTTAAAGAAGTGAAGTAGCAATGTTAGTTTGAAGAGTTAGCAAAATCGTCATAAATTAAAAGGTATTTAAATTGCATATTTGAAGGATGGGTAAAATTTAGACAATAAGAGAAATTGGTTAAGGAAATTTTGGTTAAGAAAAGTAGCATGAGTAAATGCAGAGAAATGGTAAAGGATGGAGGACATTTTAGGAAGAAAACATATTTAGTTTGGTGAACAAGGTGTAGGGTGCAGACTTTACACAATGAGCATCTATTATGTTCTTGGGGCTGCTCTAGGCACTAGAGAGAAAGAGCTGAACAAGCCAACTGGGTGTCCAAGATTTATGACACAGGTATGTTAGAGGCAGAGACAGATAATATAGAAGTAAAATATAAGAAAATCTAACAGTGAGAGATTCTATCAAATAAAAATAAAAATAATGGAATAAGAAGCGACGAAGATGGGAGAAGTTACTTTAGAGTGGGTGAGACAAGGAAGATATCTCTGAAGAGGTGGAACTTGTGAGATTAGAAAAATGGGGATTTAGTCTTTTTAGGCCTGGAGAGAGAGAACTGTAAGGTTATTGATAAAAAAAAATAAATAAAATAAAAAAAAGGCTTATTTGAAGAGTCATGACCAGTGGTGAGAATGATACCAGTTGAGATCAGAGAGATAGATAGAGGAAGGATCTCATGAGATCATAAAGATTAGGGCAACTATTTTGGGTTTTATTCCAAATGCAATGGGATACCATTGGAGGGTTTTATACAAAGGAGTAATGTCTGAATTACATTTTAGAAAGAGCACTAAGGCTTCTGTGTAGAGACTGGACTGTGGAGTATGGAGGAACAAGATAACAATTTCTTGTAGCAAACAGGCAACAGACGATGCTGCCTTAGACTAGGGCAGGAGCAGTGAAAATGGGAGCTAATTCTGGAAAGATAGTGAGCCACAGAGTGAAGCGATTTGCATTATCTAACTCTGAGGATTTGAAATTAGCGGAGGCAGAAAAGAGAGTAAAAGTGTTCATGGATTTAGATAATTCCAGTGTTTATACTTTAATTTACTTTTTCCTGTGGAAGATGAATTTTTTAAATACACATTAGTGATTGATAATTACTTCTGTGGTACCCTAGTGATTTGGCAAAATAAAAGTACCTTCAAAAAGCAGTCTACTTAATAATTGTCATAGAATCAGATTTCCTTTCTCCATGGGAAGGTCTTCAGGAAGACAGAGTATATATATACATACATACATATATACACACACATATATATATGTATATATATATATTTAGCATAATGAGTCCATATCGTACTATGATAAGTGGTCAATAGTAATAAAATAATGTTTTGTTTGTCTCGTAGATACTTCTGTCTGAGGAGTCTGGAAGTCTTAAGACAGGAATGCCCAACTCAGATGTTTATAGGACTAGGCAGGAAATGTGAATGACATAAGTAGTGAGCTATGAGGAAGGGAGAAACTAAAAAGCTTATCTACTTCTAAAAGTGAGCAGTCATTCCTCAATTGTGACTATGTGGATATTATAATTTTTTAAGAGAAGAATCTGAAAAGTCCCTGATTTTTAAAAGATGACAACTAATGATAAGAAATTAATACACTGAACAGACCAAAGCAAAATCTGTTTATAGGCTTGTTTCAGGCTGGAGGCCAACATTTTACAACCTCTGAAATAAAGTTTTCTTTAGCAACCCAAAGGAAAACTCTGCTTTGGCTAATCCATGGTAAAGCCAGAAACAAAGCTCAGTGCCTTGAAAACTGAGACCCAATGGGGAGGGAATAGAGGCAGAAAAGCATGGGAGAATTGTGGGAGAGGCCGAGCAGGAAGAAGAAGCAGAAAAATGAAAGAAGAATGTCCATTGAGGTGGATGGTTTGGTCTGATGATGATGACACAATGGAAAAAGCAAAGAAACATTCTGCATACCATCATCTGAACCCCATGAATGTCTGTGGTCAACTGACAGGAGGATTGCTTTCTTTCTGGTAACAGATTGCACCTACTTGTCTTTCTAGACACTACAGGTCAATCTAAGGGATTATATAATCTTGAAGTGATATAGGCCTTTAGAATCTGTGGCTTCATTTTGAGGAATTATAGATGCAAGCTTATTTCCAACTCTTTTTATTATTAGTTTCCTGATTAAAATCTCTTCTTCAGTTAGACCCAGCTTCCCACTGGCCTTCTGGGCCACGGTGCTGGATCACTTTGATTCATAGTGATCTTCTCATCAGCTGAGTATACAGCCCTGATTATGATAATATTTAGAAATCAATCAGTCGAGTACTCTTTTGTGGCCTCTTTGCATTGTTATAATATTTGACAACAATGAATATGTTTTTTCCATGTATTTATCTTAATGAATATGTTTTTATCCATATATTTATCTTATCTTCCCAAATACTGAGTAAGCTTGAAGGTGAACGATTTTAGCTTATCCTTCATCTATCCACCAGAGAATTTAACATGGTGACTTTATACGCTGTAGGTATTGCCCCACCCAAATGTTTCCTATCTACAAGGTAACAAACTACTGAGTTGAAGAGCAGATAATCAAAGTTAGCCAATCACTTTGTCTATGTGAAATAAGAAAAACCTCTTTGATTGATTCCCTCGCACACACTAGATTGATAATTGATTTTTTAAAAACTTAATTAATGGCATTTTGTCATTGTACAGGCATAATTTCTGTGTTGTGGAGCCTAAGAACAACCTCTACTCAAGCAGGAAACGATAACAGTTCATAAACTTGAAATTTACCCAAGCCATTTAGCAAGCATTTAATGAGATTTTTTTTGAGGGGGGAGGGGTGCACTAATCTTTAGAATTGTGGCTATCTTGTGGCTCAGTGTCTGTCATGGTTGCACTAAGCCATTTGGGTCAATGATCATCAGAGAAAAGCATAGCCAAGGAAATCTGCACTTGCAGAATACACTAGAGAAAAAAAATTGTCTTTCTTTCCTTATCCTATATTACTAGTTAAAAAAGAATTGTCTTGCAATCTGGCTAGAGAAGTTATAAAAACCTTCAGTGGATATTTGAAAGTGAATTTTAATATGACATGGAAAACAATGACAGAATTTCAACAAAAAGAAGCAATACATCAAATATCACTTTGTCAAGGTCTTATTCTAAAGCACTAACTTCATATTATCAAATATTTTGTGGGGATTATTTATGCATAAGGTCTAGGCACCTTGGGAGACATGCAGGGGGAAAAAAAGATGAAATCCCTGACTTTAAGTTCTTTTAAATTTAGAGGAGAAGTAATATCTTGTGATATGTGTTTAATGACACAAAATACACAGTGAGGAGATGGAGAGGGGTTAATCTAGCTGGGGAACTCTGAGAGAACCTTACAGAATAGTTAGAATTTGATGAGACCTGGATGGATGGATGCCCACGGGAAGGAAGCAGAGGGAGAAGGTGACCAGATGAAGAGGACCAGTTATGCAAAGATGCAGTGATGCAGAGTGTTGTGTACCTTGAAGGTTTGTGGTTGGTCCCAAAAGGCTGGGAGAGAATTTCTGCCAAGGGTGTGTTGGGGACAAAAGGTGAGGTGTCTGTGAGAGTTAAGAGTAGAATGAAACTAGCTTCTAGAATGAATATATCAATAAATACTTAGTACTTTTGTTACTCTTTATAACCTTGATATTTACATGAGTGTCTGGAAAATGAGGTTTTTTATAAATGTTGAATCTAGTTAAATGTGGGACTCAGCTATGTACAGGTAAGGAAGTTTGAGTTTGGTTCTGTGTGCAATAGGACTTTGAAACTTATTGAATAAAAAAGAAATTATATAATCAGAGCTATGCTTTCTGAAGATAAAACAGACAATCGTGTGAAGAACAAATTAGAGAGAGGAAAAGCCCAAGGCAAGGAGATCTGTCAGCAGTTGTCACAAAAATCTAGGTTAGCAGGGCAGAGCCAAGACCTAGGAGCAGAGGCTGTGGGTATATACCAGAAAAATGAACTCAATTAGTTTTGGCAACATTTTGATGTAAAGAATGAGGCAAATGAAAGCAAGGACCTGGAGTTACCATTACCTATCAAACTCAGGTTACTTAAAAACTTTTGTAAAACTTGCCACTTCTGTGTGGTTAAATAGGCTACTCCAGATCTCTTATTTCTCTACTGCTGGTGAAATTCAGCACAAATTGTTAGTCTTTAAAAACAAAAGCAGGACAAGCCAACAGCTTGATATTATCACCAAATTACTGTGGCTGGTGGAAACTTTCCAGGGGCCTTGAAGGCAGTAACCCTTTATAGGAAAGACGAAGGGCTTCAAAGAAAGGGTTAGGGATTAGTGAACATGGTGGCTCCCATCAAATTTGTCAGATAAGGAATAAAAGTGTCAGTTATGCCTCAGAGATTTTGCTGAATGATTTGGGGATGTCTTCAATATAAGCTCATGCAGCTAGATTCAATTTTTTTATTTATGGTATTTGCCTAGGTAAGGATTGTGATGATGAGGAAGAATCTTCTTTCTTTCCCCCTGTTTTTAGGGAATCTTTTTTCATTTGAAAAGTTTTACAGGAAATCAACAAAATGTACTTCACAATAAATTGTCTTCCTGTAGTGAGGAAATCATCATCACGCTTATATGAACTGAAAAAAAAAAGCGTTTATAGCAAATTTATACTGTAGCTTGTCAAATTGGGAATGGCTTCCAAAACAATAAATGTAAAGAATCCCATGACTTTATCAAGGATTTCACATTTGTTTATGAAATGATAAAATTTCAAGAAAGCACCTACTGACAGCCTTTGAAGGTTGTGTAGAATTATTCAGTACCCACAGGTGAGCTTACTATTCAAAGGAATGGTGACAAATGTCAACAGCCAAGGCATCAGAACAACAATACCAATTACCTGTGGACTGTCAGAATCCAGTAATGTCAGAAAAAAGGAAGTATGCCATTTACTACTTACAAGGTGGTTTTAAAATAAAGGTTGGATGAAACCATATGTATGACAAGCATCATGGAGACCTTCGAAAATGAAATATTCTATAGCTGAATGGCTATATAGTATTTTCTAACAGATAGAGAACAGTATTTATTTCTGAGTCCTGATGTTTGTAGCATTAAATGCAAAATAAGAAAGAGGCCATTTTTTCTTGAACTGAATATTGAGTAGCTTGTGGAGGAGACTAGCATAAAACTGATGAGAATCGATGTTCACCAGATAAAAGATTTTTTATGATCAGATAAACAATAAGAATTAATTTATTCACATGATGTTTTTGAACATTTACTTTGTAAAATGTTACAATAATACAAAAAATAAAAAGGACAAATGTACTTTCCAAGAGTACTGGTAATAACTAAATTATTATTGATTTGAGATGGGGCTATACTTTGGCAAAATTGGGATAGCATTGGGTGGCTTTCAATGACCTACATTTCCTGCTTTTTTTTTCTTTCTGCTTATTTTTCTTCTTTTGGTTCCTTTCTTTTCTTGTTCTGAACCTGCTCCTGTCTGCTTTCCCAGACCTTTACTGTCCTAGAGGAATGTGAGAGGAAAAGCTAATTTGCCCTTTGGTAGTGGTTCTTAACTCTGGCTCATGAAACTACCATGAGGGTGGGTAGGGTATGGAGAGTGCTCCCAGAGAGTCTGACTTCATTCTTCCTGAGTGTGTGGGTATTTATGAAAGTTTTAGAACCAAGTGGTCTTTACATTTTCTTCCTCATATATACTCAAACATAATTTTGAAAAATTCTTTTTGACTTGAACATTTTAAAGTTAACATCTAAAATATTTCAACTTAAGGTTAAGCAGCTTCAAATATTGTAATTTCCTACATATTCCTACATATTAAATATGATTATTTTTAAATAAAGCAAATAAATTATTACATGAATACAATTAAACTAAAAACTGTGAGATTTGATCCCTACCTACCATTTTAAAAAGCAGATGAACAAGCTCTTTTTTAGCAGTTGGAAATTTAAGATGATTTTTTTTCTTCCTTGAATTTCTACTCCCATTCTATTTTTTTCACAGAATTTTAGGTTTATTGATTATTTCATCATATTTCTCTTCAACAAGAACACATTTATCTATTGAAATTTAACATTAAAAAAAATTCCATACAGCTTCATGTTGATATCACCTCACCAGCTGAATTACCATTTAAGTACAATTAACATGAACTTGACACAAATATATTATAAATTTTCAAAACTATTAAACTTAAAAAGTATAATTTTAAATTCATTTCCAATAAAATTATAGGGCTTAAAAATCAGTTAGCTTACTATCCTTTAATGTATAGTACTTAATGATAAAATGAAACAGAGTTCAGCACCAGTATCATCCCATTTTTCAACTTTATAGATGCAGATGCTGAAAAACCTTGTTTACATCAATAAAAACATGGGCATTGGAAATAATACTGTTATGACAACACTGGTCGACTTTTTAATTTTTTCCTGAATTGTATGCACAAAATAATTATTCCTTTAAACATTTAAAAATATTAGTGGAAAATTGGATTCAGTTCTTTGTTCAATTTTGTTGGAAGTAAAAAACTACATGAGTAACCTGCAAAAAGTTTTCTTTACGTATTCATTGAATTATCCACTTTCTCAATACCAACACCAAATTGATCTACTATTAGTGATCCCCTTACTGTTACCTAAGGAAATGTAGCATTGTAATATTTGTGAAGTGTGAGAAGTACTTTATTTATTTATTTATTTATTTATTTATTTATTTATTTATTTAAAAATGAGAAGAAGTCAGAAGTGAGAGAAGTGAGAACCTAGAACTGGGTTAACATCTTGATTGTACTAATCTTGAGCAGATGATTTTTTTTTTTTTTTTGTAGGAAAGGAAAGAAATAAAAATTGAAGATTTTGAAAAGTCTTTTCCCATCCCCGGGTTATATATATTTAATGTTAGTACTCTCATGAGTGTATTTACATATTAAGTGAAGGTACTTAGGAAAATGTGGTTTATTCAAAGACATTAACTCTTGGAGTTAAATAAATGAGTATAAATAAGTAAATGAATAGCTGAATAAATAAATAAATAAATAAATAAATAAATAAATAAATAAATAAATAAAAGAATTTGTGGATGAGAATATTTTCCAACCAGAATCTCTCAGATCCTATGTTACAGGCAACTAAAATCTCACCTATTTCTTTCTGATTTTTTTGATTGGTAATGAAAAAGCTTTCATGAATTCAATCGTAATAGACTGACTACATCAAAGGTATAAACTACCAGTACTACTTAATAGAAGTATAATACAAATCATGTATGTAATTTTAAATGTTCTAGTAGCTGCACACAAAAATGGGAAAAGAAAAAAGATGAGATTAATTTTAATTTCATCTAACCCAACATATCGCAATATTATAATCTCAACATGTTATCTATAAAAATTGTTAATGATGTATTTACATTTTAATTTTGCACTGAGTCTTTGAAATCCTGTGTGTATTTCATACTTAACAGCATATCCCAATTAGGACTAGTCACCTTTTATGTACTCAATAGTCACATGTTCCTATCGGTTACCAAATGGGTAGAGCGACTATAGATGGTTGGAAACTGAGTTTTGTGCATTCTCTAATATCGTTTTGTAGATGTAAAGCCAGCTCTTCAAAAGTAAGAAGGAATGCAAACCCGCTAATTTGCATTTTGCTAATCGACATTCTTTACCTCGCCTCACACTCCCTATGAAATCTGGCACTTCACTGAAGTTCTAATTAACTACTGATTTTTTACAGCATGTATCACTTGTTGGCAAATGTGCATGGTATAGTACTTATCACACTCTTAAATTACATTTGATTTGAAGTAGAATAATCAAGTCTACTTTTCATTATAAAACTGATTTCTTTTAATTTTTTATTAGTTGTATTAGCTTTCTCTAAATCATAAAAATTAATACTTTTAGATGTTTCTCAAGCAATAGTCTGAGTTGAATAGGCTCAGTTTGAGTTGAGATCTATTTCTAGTACCCATTTCCATGAGAATTGGGGCCCCTTTGTGCCTATTTCTCCTTTTCCTCTTTATTCTCCACTTCTACTCCTTCTCTCTGCCATCTTCTACTCCTTTTCTGCTGTTTCATGAATTTAAGTTAAAGTATGGGAGACTTCTGAATCAAATTTGCTGAGGTTATGAAGCTAGGAAGACTAGAGAATGTGTGAGATATCCAGGACTTTCTGGTGGGAGAAGACGACTTGTTCCTGGTGGCTTCAGAGAAAATAACTGGTACTAGTGAATAGAATTTATAAAAAGACACATCTTTGTATCTCTACAAGAAGACAAATTTTCCAGCACCTAGAACATGTGTATAAAGAAACTTTCACTATAAAGTGATAAGATCTGCCTAATTTTTCCATTTATTGAGAGGTTGAGAAACCACCTGTAGTTTTGTAGGTTATCTTCCAGCAAAAAGCATCAGAACAAATGAAAAATTTCCCATGATATATATTAGGTTTAACCATATGAAATTGCTGGTTTCAATCATCTTTGACTTATAAAAATGGCAATTTCATATGATTCTACCTATTTGAAATAGAATAGTACCCAAGGGTCGAACATGAAGTCTTTTAGGTCACTGATTGAAAGGCCAATATTTAAACCATAGACATTCATCTTCAGATAGGTAGTGTGGCTTACATAGATCACAAATTTGTATTTAGTTCTTCCAACCTTCTAGGAAGACTTGGTAAAAAGAGTTACTGACCTAGGATGGGCCCCTGCTGCAACTAGCCCAGAGGTGTTTTGTTTGTTTGATTTTTATGGTGCTTGGGGAGGTGGCACCAGCTTTAGAAGTAGGAATGTATCTTCAGAATATCATAGGTTTTTCCAAGAAGCCACTGTTTATTTTTTAATCTGTGTCACTTCATTGGGAAATTAACTTCATAAATTTGCAATCAGAAAAATAGCAGCACTTCCTTTTATTAGCTCTTTATTTATTCTTTCAAGTATCTAATGGATCTTTGAAATTTTAGCATTTTGGAATATTATTCTGTTTTATCCATAATGTTTATAATTTTCATTATTATTATACATTTTATTACTCTGTCTGAAATTTAAAGTTCAATTTTTTTTGAGTTTATCCCTAAACTGTTACCCTGATATTTTTAGTTGTTTTTAATGGACATTTTAGGTTCTAGCTATATCACTCTGTTCCCTTTTCTTTCACCCTTGCAGTAGTTACTCCTACTCCTTCTTCAGATCTCAACTTCTAAGAAGCCTTCCATGACTTCTTTGAGAGTAGCTTAGGCACACCTGCAATGAGCTCTTAGAGCAATATATACTTCCCACATCACAGTGCTTTCCTATAAACTGTTATTTACTTTCAATTTTATAAATACTCATATAGCGCCTTTTAAGTGCTTGACACTTTTTAAGTACTTTGTGACATTAACTTATTTAACTTATTTGATCTTCACAACAAACCTTTAAGGTAGAACTATTACTGCCCCCAATTTATGGATGAAACAAATGAGGTATGGTGACGGTAAGTAACTTGCCCAAAGTTACAGCTAACAAATGATGGAGCAGGATTTGAATCAGATGTTCTGGCTCCTCCACCTTTTTTTTTTTTTTTAACCACCATGCTATGCTGCCTCTCACTTTATTATGAATCTTCGTTAAATGGTAATAGCATAGCCCCACTCCTCTCCAGCCATCATGTCTCTCTCATTAACTTTTGCATACCCTCCCCCAGACTGTAAGCACTTCCAAAGGACAGTAACAATGCCTACTTTGTTTCTTGTTGAATTCTAATAACTTCTAAGACAGTGCTTAACACATAATTGGTATTTAATACATTTTTTTAAACAAATGGACATGTATGTTCATTGTGAGATTTAACAGAGGTAGTATTTCTAAAAGGAATGAGATAATGACAGCATCTCTTAATACAATCCAAACGTGATTCAGTTACACCACAGGAAAAGGGAAATTTCACTGACAAGTAGTATTTTGAAAATTTCAAATGTCTAAAAAAGATTAAAGCTAAAGGGGTTTTCAAAGTTGGTATTGGGCAGTTCAATTTGAAGCAAAGCAGGTGCTATTCAAACCTCAGCACTCCTGGCCACAGGAAAAGGTAGACAGTTATGAAAGCTTGCAGGCTGGAAGGAAATTCTAATTCCTTGAAATGCCCTGAATAAGAAGGCAGGGCTGTGGACTGACTACTTTACTGTAAGAGCTGATAACCCTGAAAAGATATAAAAAACATATAGAAGAGGGCACAAGCCAGATTAGAGTTCAAGTTAGAGCTGTGTTATCACAGTCCTCAAGAAATCATCAGCGGGGCCCAAAATAAGGCAAGCTGCAGGCAATCACAGATTGTCATTAAAGTTAAAAATATGACCCACAGCACTGTTGCTGTATTGCTTTGGGCTACCAAAGCTCCATGCTGTCAGTTGTGACAGAAAGCATAAGAAAGGACAGACAAAATTCTATGCTATTTCTACTTTTTGTTATAAAAATAAGAATCTATACTTTTTTATACAATTAAAATAAGTAAACCCAGACTGATTTTCAAGACATAAAGAAAGAGAAGGCAGAGAAACAACACAAGATATACTTGAAGAAGAACATTCAAATGGTTATTTCATAATTGTTTGAGCTTACGTAGTAATATAACCAGTAACAAGGATGACTCTGTCCAACTGGTCTTCTTCAATAGTTTTCAAAGTCAAGAACTGCAGACCATAAACAATAGGTATTGTGTCTGATGAATTAAACAATGTATGAGGAAAATGACCAAGCAAATAACATTTCAAGTTGCTGTTTAATGTTCTGAAAAAATTCACACCAATGACAAGACTTCGATGAAAAAAGATTCAATTCTGAACGAGGGTACAAGGATTAAGTGAATGTAAAGATGAACATTCCAGTATGAGTACATTCTTTATATAACAACTGAATCCCTTACTCCACAGTGCAGTAGAGTGTAATTTAACTTAAGAGGGGATAAATGTGCAAAATAGAAATGATTTGGTAAAAAAGAAGGACTTATAATATGAAGGGTAAAGCAATTTGTAATTTGATTTTTAATCTGTAGACCATAGGTAGTATCAAGTATCAAACAATCCAAAGTATAGGTCGCTAATTGAAATAACTCATGGACACATTAATGAAATTGAGTAGAAATGATGAAGCAGCTAGATTTGTCAGCATTTTAGCAGATGGAATAGCTCTGATTGATGAAATGACAAGGCTCTGAAATAAAACTGAAAAGTAAATGTACAGCCAGATAATCCTGGCACCAAAAATGTACAATTGCATAAAATTTGAGGAATAAGCCAGGAAGGGATCTTGAGAAATGCTCCTGAATCGTGTTAGACAACACAATTGTTTGTTACTTGACTCAAACCTACCATTTCTGATAACTGCCACAAGTCTGACAGTCAATATAATAAAATACTTGATGCCATTGCTTAGGTTTAGATGACAATATCACAAATAGCAGGATGCTTTTTAAGTGACCATCTCTTCATGTTTATTTTACTACTATTGTTGCATGGGTTTTGTCACATTACAAACAAATCCAATGCTTTCTAAAGTGTGGACCTTGAGTCACTAGGGACCCAATGAGATGCTAACAGATATTCTGTGGAAGATTCTTTGATCAAATAAATCTGAAGAAGGCTTATTATATGATTCACTCTTAGATAGTCCCCATACACATTAATACAAAGTCCTATAGTAAAATGAGAATTTCCTAAGCTTCTGGGACTACTGTAATGAATTTTTAAGAAACACCCATAACATCTCAGAGGGACTATTGTTTTGGGAGCAATGTTTGATCCTCCCAAAGCATTTGTGTACCTAGGCCTTTCTTAGTACCTACAGACTGCTCTTTGGGAAAATGATTTAACCCCTGCAAAGAATCAGGCTCACCATAAAGTGTTTGCTCACTACTGACATTTCAAGGGTATTTGATTATCTTTGGAAAGATGCTGCCTTACTTTTCTTGCTTCAATTTGTGTAAATGATAGATTCAGTTTTTATAGGTGATTATAGACAGGCTGCAATTCTATTACACTGAGAATATTTGCCTAGTGCACAGTCTTGATTTATGGTGGCAATTCTGGGTAAGGAAAGCCACCCTCGTTGTCAGTGATATCAAATTCCGTAGTACACAGGAGCATCTCTTTAGATGTCACTTGAAAAAATTAAGACATCTGACTAGATCAAACATTTCTTCTCTTACTGCCTTACCTTTATTTATTTATTTATTTATTTAAAAATTAAGATGATTGTCTAAGGATATTTCAGTTAGTTTATAGACTAAACCCAATTTCTAATTAGCTTAATTTAGAAAGTAACAATATATGTGCCACAGGACTTTTTAAACGTCAGCACATCAATGTAAAACACAGCATTACTAGACTAAGGGACAAAAGCACAAGGAGAGGGAAATGTCAGGTATTGAGGAAGTAGACCAATTATTTTCACCAGTCTGACGACCCAAAAGGTGGGGGTGGGAGAGCCACATATGGTAAAACTTGAAGTTATTTACATCTCTTTAAATTTCTATGACCCATTTATTTACACAGACCAACCTTCAATCATGTTTTTGTGGAATATTTAGCAAAGGGGATGTCTTTTACAACTCTTTACTTGGGCATTTTAACCACGGCTGTTTAAGGCCTGTGGTAAATTCCACAGAAGATTGTACTGTGTGTGTCTCTGGGGATTTCTGAGTTTTGTCTGCTCCAGCCTGATTGCAGCATATCTTCTCCTATTTCTTAGCAAATTCACTGTCCTAGTTTTAGATATTTCATCTACAAGTGAACATTATGTTTTTGAAATGATTATTTTTGCTGTCCTGATTTTTCCCAAGGCTTTAATCTTAACAATTAAAATTGAGATTGAGATAGAAGCAAACAGAAGTATACACTCAAGAAAGAAAATCTCTTGAATGGGCTTCAGTTAATGAAATATTCTCTTTGGTTTCAATCTTCTTACAAGAAAGTCAGAGCTCTTACAATAATTCTTATAATTAGTGTGGACCCTATTTTTCAAAAGTGAGCAGATGTAATATATAGAATGTCAATAGTATTCTTCATTGGTGATTTTATTTATCAAAGAAGTTGTACTGGCAGATCCAGGAAGAGCACCCCACCTTGGGCTTAGATGGACCACTTCCTGGTTTAGAGGATATAAGAGCACCAAAATTTTGGATATTGATACTCCTGAGTTGCTTAAATTTGTGTTCACCTAAACTCTGCCTTTTGGGTGCGAGAGGAATAAGTATGGTTTGATCCATTTCTCAGTCTGTTTTATATTCCTTCTTTCTATAACGAGCGAGAAGGAAAGGAAGAGTGAAGTGGAGAATAGTAGACGTTTCATTTTTCAAACATTTATATACATGTATTTCCAACAGTTAAGTTTATAAAGCTGAGCTGTAATTTACAATCAAAGTTTAAAACATTGCTTGGCTTCCTAAGTGCAGATTGCCGTTGGCTAAAGTGACAAGAGAAGTGAGCTTAAGTTAGAAAAAAATTTGGGATGGGTGATGTTCATCACATTTTACCATAGCATGTCACTGGTTACTGCCTTCAGAGACTGTGGATGCTCATTAGGACCCAATAGCTATAGAATGACTTTGGATAGTCTTCCCAAAAACTGAGGGATGCTCACTGGGGATTGACTTTTGGGAGATGGTCAGTTATTTTCATTTGTCTTGAGAAACAACACATTTGGAATGGCTTCTGTAAATAATGAAATATTATAAAGGTCACAGTAGATATGTCTTTAGACAAATATAGCTTTCCAAAACCCAGAACTGAATAAGTTAGAGTTGTAGAACATGTCAGGAGAGACTAAGTATCTGGTATCCAAGATTGCCTAAGCAGAGACATTTCTCTTGGAAAGTGACAAGCTGTCACTAGAAAGTGAACTGTTTTCCCTTATTGGTTTCTAAGAGTTTGGCCATTTAGAGAGTTTCTATGTTTAACTGAACTTTTGATGATATATTTTATTCTCCCACCAACTTTCACAGGATGAAATATTATCTTAACTAGGTCAGCTGGCCTTTCCATGAACTAACTCTTACCTGATGAATACTTTTATCTTAGGGAGTGACTGGAATCCAGGAACCTGATTCTGCAGTTCTACAGAAGGGTAGAGAATCCTCATGTATGGCATAGTCACATTCTGGAGATGGGAGAGGTGAATATCATGGTTGTGTCCCAAGTTAAAGCTTGAGGCAAAGTGAAGTCAACTAGCATTCTGGGAATACTTTTGGAAGTTCTTTGTTTCACTCCATTTCTCTACAAGTCCTTCTCACTTTCATTGATTATAAAAACTATGTTCAGATTTGGAAGATTCTCTAAGATCATTTTACCTGATAAACACTCACTGCCTGTTGGAAAATATTTTTGTCTTCAAGAACTGTTAGTGCATCAAGGGGTCCTCCTCTTCTTATTCTCTCTTGTCTTTTCTTCTTTCATTATTTCCCTTTCCTAGTCAAGTCACCTTAAATTCTTTCTAGAATTTAATTTTTTAAAGAATTACAATTCTTTTTAGGATTATGACAATGGGAGTAGAAATGGATAGACTTTTATCAAGAGGAACTGACAAGAGTAAAGCCAGTTTGAGGAGAGAGGGGAAGGAATTGGAAGAATTACAGTCATCTAGCCCAACCTAGAAGAAAGGCAGGTTAACAACTTATGTAAAATAATTTAGGAGATGAGCCAAAGCTGGGAGAAGATGATGAATTAAGTTTTAAACATGATGCATTGGGATTGTCAGGGAAAAATTGAAATGAAGATGTAAATAGCCTTAAGTCAGTGGCTCAGGTTCATCAAACAAATTTGGGAGGTGTAGTATTTTCTTATAGTGGCTGTAAAAAATGATCTCCAACTTAGTTGCTTGAAACAAGACAAATTTATTCTCTTACAGCTCTAGCGGTCAGAAGTCTGAAATGGGTCTCATTGGGCTAAAATCGAGGTGCTAGTAGGACTGCACTCTTGGAGCCTCTAGGGGAATTATCTGTTTCCTTGCCTTTTCCACTTTCTAGATGCTACCTGTATCTCTTTGTTTATAGACGCTTCCCCCATATTCAAAGTGAGATGTGTAGCAACTTCAAATAGTTCTCTGCTTCCCTCTTTCATGTATGAGGTCCCTTGCGATTATATTGGGCTCATCCAGAAAATCCACACACCTAAAAAACCCCTTTGGCCATGGATGTTAGTTTACTCTCAGGTTTCAGTGTTGAGGACACGAGCATCTTTGGCAGGAGCATTATTCTACTTACAGCAGGAGGCATTTGTCTAGAGGTGACATTTGGATTTACTCTTTCATAAACCCAAGGGAATGTAGGTAGAGAAAGAAACCCAGAGGACTAAAGAATAACACTTCTCTTAGTTTTCTGTAATATTTTTCCTACTCCCTCTTCTCCTTTCTCTTTTCTATATCAGGGATAATTCTCTTGGCCAATTGTGTTTTCCTCCAGACTCTTTTAACTACTCTATAATATATTCCCAAACAAGAATTTAACTCTCTGGTGGAATTTCTCATAGAAAAGAGAAATTTATTTCCTTGTTTATTCTCACCTACAGTCTTATAAAGCACTGGAATTTCTAAAGAAGCAAATATTTCATTTTTTTAGTTTTATTTTCTTTTCATTTGTTTAGTCTTCGTAATCTTTAGTCAAATCTACTTAGACTGAATTTATAAAATACACTGTAGTTAAACTACTGCTAAATAAGCCACATGTAGTTCATTATTTCGCTCCATTTAAATAATAAGGAAATAATTGTGTTTTCAATACTAGGACTAAACTGCTGTGCTATTGACAAAGTCTTAATTGACTTCAAATATGAGAAAGCTCATGCCTTTCTCTGATATAATTGACTTAGACACTTAGGTACTTTACCTGGGCTTAACTATTGAGAATGCTTACTGATTGCTAACTTCTCATTGGAACATGTGTTGAGTATTGTCACATACATTTGATCTGAGAGGCAGTGTGCTGCAGGCTGAGAAGCCCCTTAACCTGTGACAGCAGTGTACATGGGCTCTGGAGTCTAGTCTACATTCATTTGTTCAACTATGATTTTTTTATTCTGCAGTAACCAGTGGATGCCTCTGGTGTGCTAGGAATTGTGCTAGACCCTGGGCATGGAATATTGAATAAACCATAGTCCCTAACAATTAAGATACTTACAATCAGTAGTTGGGGATGAAAGAGAGAAGTTTCACAAGAAAACAAGCAACTATAGTATATCATGAAAAGTGCTATGATGGGGGATAGGGAGCCTAGAGTACTATGGGAACATATATAAGAGGGGCTCGATCTAGGCACTGGTTCCAGGAAAGCCTTCCTATAAAAAAATCAAAATTGCATCCTGAAAGACCAAAAAGAATAATCCAGGCAACTATAGAGATAGGGAGAGGGCCTTATAATCTTTCTTGAGGGAAGGGTTAGCAGGTGCAAAAGATGAGGAAAGAGAAAGCAAGGTTGAAATCCTTACTTGACTCCTTCTACCTGGATGTCCTTGGGAAATCACTTAAACTGTCCAAGTCTAAGTCCTGTCATCTGTAAAATGAGGCTAATAATGTCTTGAGGAATTGTCAAGGAAATGATAAAGTTGGAAATTAAGATATTATCTAGGGATAATAATATGTTCCTTGCTTTTTTTGTGTCTTTTTCATTAGTTACAGAGTAATTAATTGGTGATATTCTCTACTCCACAAAAGAACCAAAACCCAAAATAACAAATATAAAATCTCAGCCTGAATCTGGGTTACTTATTTTAACAGCATCAATATAATTTAAATTATTAAATGATTAATAATGATTTATATATAATAATATATAATAATAATATATATTTATATATAATAATATATAATAATATATATATATATTACTGAAACCTTATTTTTTATTTTTAAGACAGTTTGATAAATCAGATAAACACATGCCCACATGGGTTAAAATAGACCAATCAAGAACCTGAAAAACAGCATGTATTTTTTTTTTATTTCTGTATTATATTTTCATAAGAAGTTTTCTTCCAAGAAACACTAAATTTGTTAAGCTGGAGGTGCTCTTTAAGATGTTGGTAACAGTTGGGGACAGTGGGCATGACTAAGAGGGAGTGAAAATCATTATTTTAAGTGAGAACAGTTTAATCATGCTGACTGAACGCATCCTGCAATTTAGAACAATTTGTCCTTTCTATGAAAGTCTGCATTATCATCATTTGTCATTGCTCTTGTTATAAATATATTAAGCTCATGGGATGCTGGACAATACTTTTTTGAGGGACAGAATTTTAAAAAATTATTTATTATTCAACAGTTAAATAGCATCCCAAATTCGTAGAAAATTGAGAGAAAAAGATATAGCGTAGCGAGTCATGGAGTGTCAGAGAAGAGGTTAAGTTCAAGGGTCTTTTAATGTCAGAGAGATCTCGGTTTAAAGTCAAGCCCCACCACTACATGGCCCTGAAAAATTATCAATCTTTATGCCTCAGTTTTCTCATTTGTAAAATGGAGGTATAAACAGTACTTCCTCAAAGGGTACTTAAAATAATAAAATAAAATAATTTATTAGAAGTAATTATGTTTAATATAGTGCTCTGTGAGAGAGAAATGTTTTTAGAGATAGGTGGGAATCAATAACCCTGGATATCTTTTCCAATGAGAGAATCAAAGGAAAGCAGCTGGACATGGGTCAGAGCGGCAAGGAACATGAAATCCAAGTGTCAGTTTTGTAGGCTGGCATAGCATCATGCATGCATAGGTCCTGCATAAATTGTTTGGATAATTATAAAAGTAATGGGATGTCAATAAATCAAGTCAAGGAAGGTCCAAATTAAAGTGATATGATTTTGAAAGTTGGTCCCAAGAGATTTTTTAAGCTGTTGCCTTTTGAATATGATTTTATCCTAATAAGCTAATTAAATCTAAAAGTGCGAAAGTGAGTCTGAACATGGACTTATCTTTGACTCTTGTCTTATTTTTTTAATAAGCACAGTACTCTCTATTCCTCTCTCTTGAGGTGTGTTTCCCAGCTAGAACACTTCAGAATAGATTGCTCAGGCTACCTCCATTAATGCTGCTGCTTTCCCCATTGCAGGTGGGGATCTGATCTCCACATGCCTGAATTAATGGAGACCCACTCCAAGTCACACACATGACTTGCTAAGTGATCTTCATCTCTTCCTCCGCTCTGCAGAGGGCACTGCTCAATGTTTGTGCGTAGGCCTACCTAATTAAGAAGGCGTTCTTACATTTAATAACATCCTATGTATTTTTAATTCTGAGGTGTTCTTAATTCTGATGACAATCCCACTCTTAAAAGGACCTGGACAACAGGCCAGAAATGTTCTTTGGTGAATTTATTAGACACTATTTAGGCTGATAACAATCTGTTTGGTAAATCAGGGGAAATTGAACAATTATCCAGATGTCCTCTGAGCAAAAATCACGTTGGATCTGAACAGATTGCTGCTTTTTTAATTCTTTCCTTCAGTGCTTCATATTACCTTTCTGCCTTTAAGACTATGCCAACTATATTTAAAAAAAAAAAAAGTTTGCTTGACTGTAAAAGAGGGAATATAAACATGAATCTATGTGGCAATATGCTACATGACCCACATCTAACGCACACCAGCCTTCCTTGAATAAGGGTTTCACAATAAGCCATTGCAGGAATACTTCAGGGCTTTACAAGCCTAATTAGAATTTCATTAGCTTAATCATAAATTACCCCTGGCTCAGGTCTGCTTGTTACCTTTTCCCTCTCGTTTAGATTTTGACCCACGGGTTTCCTGTTTAATGTGGCAGCTGCTTAGATCCTATGTGAAGGATAGGCTTGAAATGCATGCAGTCAAGGGGCTATCTCTCTTAGTCTGTTTGAAGTGCACCTGGAAATTGTAGGTTTAACAGGAAGAGAAAAAGCTCAAATGCCGACAGGCACTGAAGTGTTAAATGTGCGGCACTCTAAGGGAACATGGCGAATGCTGCCTCTGCACCAAGGGTGCTTTGGTCTTAAAAAAAATTCAGATCTCATTTGAAAAGGCTGCATGCAGTCCCCCCCTCCCCCTTCCCCAGATCTAAGTTTCAAGATCCACTTAGAATTAAAATCAGGCAACAGTGAAAAATGAAAATTTTAAATTGCCACACATTAACTCATCAGTTTATGGATATGGAGGAATACTAAGAAAGTTACATTCTGGAATGTAGTCCAATAGCTCTGAGAATTAGGCACTGCTCAAATGCATGAAACCTCTATCACTTAAGACAATCTGTTGGCTGCTCTAAGTTCACAGAACACTGTAAATTCACCTGAATCTGATTTATGTGCATGCAAACACTATAATGAGAAGAATTACTATGACTCTTAGTGTTGGATGCTATCTGAATGGGTGCCAAGATGTTGGCTGATTATTGGTGCAATGCCAGGCTTTTTTTCTTTTTCAATATATGTATGCTTTCAAATCACAGGATTGCTTTGGTCAAGAAGCAATTATAAATGCCTATGAAGTTTTGAGTTTTTTTTTTTCTTAATATGGATAGATCATTCTGCATTTTATTGTTTGGGGTTTTAATTGGCAAGGTGTGTGTTATCTTACTTTTCGTTTTGAACTGCTTTTCTGTGCATCCAAGGGTGCTAAGGTAGACTGTCTCTGCTAACAGTTACAAGATTGCCTTGATATCTCTCTATACATTGGTTTTCTGTTTTTCAAATACATTGTAATTTTTTTCAGAGTTGTTAGTGTAACTGAAATCCTTCATACATTTTCTTTTAGTATTCATATTTTGATGACTTCAGTTGAAATTTTAATCACACTTAATTTCTGCCTCTTAACCCTTCTCAAAAATATCACGGTCTTAGACCAAGAGTTCTTAATCTATTTAACTTCTCTAGCTGCTGAAGGAAAAGTCCATCCACTTTTATGATTCTCTGCTGAGGTTGGACTCCATAGGAATGGATTCTCTAAAAAATGAAGATGTTTCAAAAAAATCTTTAAATTTTTTGAAAAATATACAGCTTACTTAACTTCGAAGACCTGAGAGAAATTTTGCTGAACTCTAGATGCATAATTTTGCTGACAGCTGCTTGGCCATTGCTGGCATATTTTCTTTTTTAAGATCATGTAAGTTCCTGCTCAAGATGGGATAGTCTATTACTTCTAATCTCATGAGGACTGAGATCACGTCTTGTCATAATTGTACCAAACTAGTGTTCTAATTCAGATGCCTACTCTCCTGTAATATCATGCTCATACGTCCAGCCAAACAGGTCAGAAACATTCCTTTTCTTATAACGTAAGCATAGCTAGAAAAAAAGTCAAAGAACTAGGGGCCTCAGACAAAGAAAAAGAATAATAGGGAGACTGGCAGTTCAAAGACAAGGCAATAAGGCTAGAACTGATCTTTTAATCAAACATTCAAACATTGAAATTTATACTGAGTGCCTACTACATACGACATACTATGTGAGGTATTGTATTGACAGGAAAAATTGTGAAATAGGCCAAAAAAAAAAGAAAAAGAAAAAAAGATAAAAGAATCCTGAGTTTCCTGTCCAACACTACCTTCTGGGTTATCTCTGATTTTCATTGTCTTGTAGCTATTTTATAACTCTCTAAGTTGTAGGGAAGTGATAATGCAAATGATTCTTGTCCATGGAAATGTAAATTAATTGTGTCTAGTGGAATAAAATTGATTATAGCCCTATGAATAGACCTGTCTGGCATCTAATTATAATTTTATTTCAGAATTTCTTATCTGATTATAAATGTAAGGTACTTTAAATTCTCTTCTGAATAGATTGTAACAATTTACTGGTCCCCTCATTAATTATTGAGTTAAAAAAATCTTTGACCTGTTTATTTTATATTTGTACATGGGTCATGATTATACCCTCTTTTAAACACTCTTTTTAACAATTTGACAATAAGAAATATGACTCATACTTGCTCTTAAATTGTTTGCTTTTTAATTGGGGAGATCAGATATATAACTGCAAGCTGACATGCAATTCTGAGCTCTTTCAGTCAATGAGGTTGGTGTTACAATATGTTTCCAGGATAGATTGTGCTAATCAATAACTATTTGCACTTATTATTCCTTCATTCCCCTTAACTAGTTGATTACTTGCAACTGAAAAAATTCATGTAAAACGATAAAAGAGTAAACTTCTAGCTGCTATAGTCACAGAGATTTAAAAACAATTTTTATGACTTATTATCAAAATAAGAATTTTATTAATATTTAGAAAATAATAAATCATGGAAAATAAAAAATTTGAAAACTGTGGAAAAGCAAGGAGAGTAAAAACAATGACCCACAGCTCTACTAATTAATGCAAACAGTTTGATATATTTTCATCCAGATTTTCTATGTTTAGTTTTGTCGTTTGGTTTTGGTTTTAGTTTTGTTTGGTTGTTTGGTTTGTTTCTTTTGCGCAGTGTATATAGACTGAATAATGGTCCTCCAAAATATCTGCATCAGAGTCTATGGAACCTAATCCATGGAATATGTAAGGTTACACAGCAAGGGAGGGTAAATTGAAGATGTAGATGGAATTAAGTTTGCTAACCAACTGACCTTAAAATAGGTAGATCATCATGGATTATTTAGATGGCCCCAATATAACAGCAAGGGTTCTTAAAAGTGGAAGAGAGAGAATCAGAAAGATTTCAGTGTGAGAACTCAGTCAGTTGCTGGAGGAGAGGGCCATATGCCAAGGAATATAGGAGGACTCTAGAAGCTTCCAAAAAGCAAGAAAATGAATTTTTTTCTAGAGTATTCAGGAGGAATGCAGGACTGCCCACACCTTGATTTTTGCCCGCTGAGATGCATTTCAGACCTCTCACCTTTACAACTGTAAAATAACTAGAAATATAAAAAATACATTTATATTGTTTAAGGTACTAAATTTGTGATAACTTTTATAGCAGCAATAGGAAACCAGTACAGTGTAAATAACATCTTTTTAATCTATAATATTTATGTACCTACATGTTACTTTAAATTTTTTGTGAACATAATTTATAATGGATATTTCATGATTTACTTAATTTTTATTGGCTATTTAGGATACTTCTATTTTTTTTCTATTAAAACAATAGACTCCTAGTAGTATCTTTGGGCATAAAGCTTTTCATATATTTTACATAATTTCTCTAGGATATATCCACAAAAATAGGATTACTGTGTCAAAAGGTAGAAGCATTTTTAGGTCAAAACAGTTGTGAGGAAGTGCAATGGAAGATCATAGAATTTACTTTCTGACCAATAGGGGATGTATTTTCAGCTTTTACCAAACGTTAGAACAAACTATATTATTTTCAATATGTTTCTTATAACCAGCCACATGATAACCCACCTGTAATTCTTACTCTATAGGGCAGGCTAAGTGATTCTTAATAAATCTTTTTGCTAGCTTCCTAAAGGATTGTTATAATGAATCTCTTCAGATACTTTTACAGCTAGGTGTCTTGGTAAAGTTGAAACACTTGAAAATTGTAGTCAGAATTCCTGTATCTGGAGTGTGAAGATCAGTAAATAATTCCTCTGCCTCTCTCTTCCTCAAAACCCATGTGGAATATTGCTTTTGTCTGGATATGCTACACAGCACACTGTCACATGTTCACCTTGTACTTTCAGAGGTTAGTCTTTGAGCAAAAAAAAAAAAAAAAAAAAAAATGATGCAACCATTTGGGGAAAAATGTGAAATTTTTTCAATTAGCTATTTCCTGGATTCCCTAGATAACTAGCAGAAAGGAGATTTTAAGCTTTCAAGCCAATCTTAGTAAAATAAAGAAGTCTTGATTCTTAGATATGCAGGAAAAAGTAAAACAGGGGAAAAAAATGAACTCAAAGGTCCCAGCATAATGTTAATTATTATATTTAAAATATTTCCACTTATTAAAAGTTTCTCAGTCACCACTTCATCATCTCATTAACTTATTTTACAGGTAATTTCACTTAAGGAGCCATGAGAAGGTGGATCAGTATAAATCCAAGTGTGTATTAGGGCTGTTTGTGGGCTGGGAGATTACTTCATGAGAGATGGCTCTTTAGGAGTCATACTCAACATTAATGGCAAGAAGACAATTGAGTGAAAAATTTGTCATTCCAGGATGGAGTTGCACCTTAAGTCTGCTATAAACTGGTATAAAATTAGAAAAGGAAAGCATTATGTGTTGACCTAGAAAGACTGAAAATATGTTATAACTTCATTAGAATATGTGTTTTTTGTTTTTTTTTTTAATGAGTTAAGTTTTATATGGGGTTGCAAGGAGGATTGGAACTATTACAGAAATTTATTTAGACTAGTGGGAGTAATAAAGAAGTACACTGAATAAAATGGCAACAATTGCTCAAGAGCTAGCCGGCAGTTGCTCCGTTTTATTTTCCCAGGGTAGAGACATTTGCTTAGAATAAAATGGATTTCGAAATAATCACTTTCATCCTGAATGAGTCTACCCAGGAAGAAGAAGCTATTAAGCCATCAATGCAGCCTCCTCCCTTTTCCTCACCTAGGTATTAAAACAAAATGTTTGCAAACCAAGGACCTCATTTTCCAGAGAGGCCTCTAAGTTAATGACCTTGCTTATAGAACCTTGATTTGCAAACATATTTTAAATATTTACCTAAAAGCTTAAGTTCCTAAAATATCAATTGTTTTGAGATAAAATATTGAGGATCATGATGCTATGTACAGAAGTATATAATAAGGCCACTTTGGAGATTGAATTTTGCAAAAAAATAGTATCCGAATCTGTAGTTGTTTCAACACTCAATTGTGTGAATAAATTAAGTATTCTAATTCCCTGTTCTTGCTTTGCATGTATAAATATGATATTTTGTACTTGTGGAATTGTTTAGATAATTAGAGAGTTGGATTCTGTGCTCAAAAATCAAATTTTTCAAAGGCACATTTGGCTGAGAAAAAAGTGGGATGATTTTTTTTTTTTTTTGCATTTTTGTTTTTTTGGATTATGAGAAAAGGAAAATTCTTTTGGTCAATTTAAGTTATGTTGCTGCTGGCCTCTCAGAGTGACATGGCAGTTTGTGTGTGGAAAACTATTGAATCAAGTAGAAAAAATAAAAGGTGATTTTAAAAAGCATAAGATTAATGTGGAAAGATGTCAAATGGTGCATGGATGACAAATACAGGCTCTTGGGCAGTTTCAGTCATGTTTGTACTCAGGGAAGCCTTAAGTCAAGCATTTATTGATTCATTGATTTATTCAATAAATATCTATTGAATACCTAATAGGTGGCAAGTAGTCTGCTAGGTGTTGGTGATTCAGGAGTGAACAAGGCAGATGAAACTCAGGTCTGACCGGAGAGGGCCCAGGGAAAGGATCATTAAAGAGTCTTGAGGCCTGGAGGAGTACAATTGTGGTGCTGACCATGAGGGAAGTACAATTCTTAGTTTCTATCTTACTGATAGAAATGAGACTCCCTAATAACCAGGCAAGTGTATGAAAACAGTCTTTGGAACATTGTACACCTAACAGGTTCTTTGGACTTTTCAAAGCAATGGTTGGGGGCTGGAGACCACATTAAGAGTTGTCTTTCTGAGTATATTTTGATGACAGGTCTAGAATCTCTCAAGCAGGGTTAGACCTTTCATATAAATAGTTAATGAATAGTTATTTAGCTTTTTGGTTCCAGGTACCATAAAGACACAATAGAGACAAAATATGTCGATTCTGCCCTCCTGCAGTTTTGAGGCTAGTGAGAGAGACGAATGATAATCAAATAATAATAATAAAAATATGTGATTATTAACTGAGATCAGAAGTTCAAGTCTCTGCAAGAGTGTAGAATGGGACCTCTCAACTCTGCTGGGATCTGAAGGGTGAGTAGAGTTCAGTGGGAGGGGGCGGGGGGAGTGCAAGGGAGATGAACATTTCAAAAAAAGCCAGTTTATGAGAATTCCCAGGGTTCAGGAAGAAGAAGACCATTATGGCTAGACAGAGAGTTTGGGTGAGAGTAATAAGGTTATAGGCAGGGTAGGCAAGGAAAGTAGGTTCAAAGAAAAAAGGAACGTCCTCTTAACGTTAGTTGGGCTGGTGGTGGTTTCTAGTGAGTATAGAGAGAAGCTCTCTGCTTCAGTCAGAAAGCAGAGGTTAGAAGGGGATAGGGTATGGGGAGGCATTAGATTTTTTTTTTCAAAATTAGGCTACCAGACAGATTTATTGAATGGCAGTTGTTTGCTATAAAATTCTAAGTTCAAATGTAGTAACACACTATTATGAAATACCAGTATACCATTGGTTTATCCACATCTAGTCACTTTCTCTATTTTATGGGCCTTAAGGAGTGATTTGATAACACATTTCTTATAACCTAGCATAGTACTTGCCTAAAGTATGCACTAAAAAAATTGCTGGTAGATTAAGGCCCATTTAATCACAGTAATTACTATGCTGTAGACTATAACCTAATGAAGGCCTTATTTATATGATGGAAATCCAAGCAAAGGGATGGAGAGAAGACAAACAGGAATCATAACTAAATAATTTACATATTAATCTCAAAAGCTGGATTGTGTAAGACTTACAGAACAGATTTATTTTTAGCCACTGAAATTTTGGGATAATTCAGAGGCACTATCTATGTTAAAGCCTAAGACTTTATGAACGTGAGAATTTTGACTGTATGATCTACCTTCAAAAGATGTATCCTATGTGAGAAAAAACTACAACCATTGAAAGAGGAGATTCTACATGTTCACATGAATATTTTTGTACTATAAATTCTAGTATGAAGATTACTATTCTGACTTAATAAATTTATTTCTAGGATTAGTTGGATAGAAAATTTTCATTTTTCTTGTTTGCCTTTAAAACAGCAGTTCTCGAACAATCGTTCATATGAACCTGGAATTACATGAGACTGCAGAAGCACAAAGTCAGGGATATCTCCAAGTGAATCAATTTCCAGATTGTCAGCTTCTATGTGGACTCTTTCCTAAAACTAATCTCCCAGAGAGAATAGCTATGGTGGACCAGTTATCCTTCCCCGCTGTCTTTCACAATCACTCTATTCTATATAAGAAAATCGTGCCTCTAACCCATCTCTAATCTTACCATAGTGTGTAACAGTGATATTTGAGACTGCATTGGCTCCTGAAGGAGGCTGCTATAAGAGCAAAGCAGAGAAAACGTTGATAAGAATTACTGATGCATACTGTACCTTATTTCCATATCATTTCAGCAACAAACTCATGTTTTTCTGTCTGTGTCTATCTCACAAGGAATTTGAATTTATAGGTAAAGAAGGAGGAGATGTGATTTATTATGCTTATTAAAATAAACATGGAAGTCAGACATTTTCTGTTAGAAAGTAAGTCTGATTTGGTTGATTGGTTTGGCAGTGATGACAAGTTTTGCCAATTAGTTCTATGGCAGACATTTTCTATAAATTTAATAAATTAAATTTTCAGCTCCAAAGTTTTGACAGATACATGTTTAAAGCATGTATCAATATAAAATATGTTGGTAAATGCATCTCTTATAATTTAAACTTACAGTAAAAGTTTTAGAAGTTAATTTAAAAATATAAGAGGGGATACATAATTTCTCAAAAGCTCATGAATGTAAAATATTAGCTGATTAGAATAAAAGAATGTGTGGCAGCCCAGTGAGTGAAAAAATGTTCCAAACCTCTCACCAGGAAAACGATTTAGCACTAATGAAATACTTTAAACATTAAGCAAACAGGTTTCCTGAAGAATGAATATTTTATATGTATATATTTCTTAGTTGTTTGGAGGACAAAGGACGAATTCCTTGATGTTTTCGTTGACACTCTGTGCTTCTTCTAGGGGAGCGTATCTTCTTCTAAGGGAGCGTAAGTTGTCTTTCAGGCATTGAGAAACAAATAGGTCATTTTAATTTTCAAACACTCTGGAGCCAGGATCAGGAGAATAGTGTTTTAACTCCAGATTTACTACTCAAAGGTGTATTTTTTCACTACAAAAGTAATATTTCTTGTAAATAAAGAACATAAAACCAGCAATGAATTGCCATTTCAATGTATGTCCCTCTATTTATTTTTCTAACATTGGAATCTTACTATTATACTTTGTAACTATGTTTAATTTTATCAATACATCTTGATCATTTCTCCATTTCATGAAATGTTACTCTACATTATTTCTAATGATTGAGTAGTATTTCATCAGAAGGAGGTACCATACTTAACTCTGTATTTCTCAGACTTGAACAAATACATCTATCCTTTTCAAAGGAAAACTAAATTCTCATGCTCCCTCCAAGATTGCTTTATATTATTTTTATTATGTTATTACTCTTCTATGTAGAAATATGAAGTTAGGATTAATTCTTCATGATCTTAACTTGTATGCAACTATAAAACCAACACAAATTTACCTTTAAATTTGGATATTAAATCAATATAATCAAAATGCCATGCTGATGTTTAATAGTAGGATGCTAAATGTTTTATATTTCTTTCTTGGCATGGTTCATTTGATTTTGAAACTGATGGGTCATCATCTGAATCATCTTGATGATCATCACCATTATTTTTCCTTCTAATAATAAACTCATTTAAAACCAGTGATCTATTATTTTCATGGGTCAATCAGTATAATGATACAGCTCAAAATACAATAGCAACTAAAGTTTAAACTCAATGTTTTTTAATGCTAAACTCATTCTTCTAAGATAGAAACACGGTTCCTCACAGTGTGTGACAGTGATAGCTTTATTCCAAGTGACTACTCGGTCCTCACACAACTCTTCCCTAAACTGCCCTGTCTTCTCTATTCTTAGGGTACTATGTAGAGTTAGCCTTCAGTTGGCACTACTAATATGACTATAAATACAAATACAAACTTGGGCATTGAAATTATAGCTTAACTGTTAGTAATAAGTGGGTCTATCAGATAGTTCAGAATATCTTTACACTGACATTTAAGATTACCATCAAAATAAAAACACTGGATTAAAAAAAAAGAACTTCTTTTATAACTCAGACTCTCAAGTATAAGCCTTTTGGAGATACTCTGATGAGATTCTCTATTGCTTGATGTCTAGTATGTTTTCCATTGTTGCTATAACAAATTACCACAAATTTAGTATCTTAAAACAACACAATTTAAAAAATCTTAGAGTTCAAATGTTCTTTTGGGGTCAAAAGTCCTAAAATGGTGTCAACACAGCTATGTATTTTTTTTTATTATTATTATAATTTTTTTTGAGATTCTAGGGGGCAAGTGTGTTTCCCAGCTTTTTCCAGCTTTTAGAAATCACATTACTTGGCTCACAGCTCTATCTTCCATCTTCAAAGACCATCACTCCAACTTCTGCATCCATTATTCCATCACCTTCTATATTGTTGACCTATTTGCCTCCCTTTTTATAAGGAAACTTGTAATTAAAATGGACCCATCCAGATATTCCAGGATACTCTCTAGATCCTGAACTTAATATCAAGATCCTTAATTTAATCATACCTGCAAAATCCTATTTACCATGTACAGTAACATATTCAGAGATTCTGGGGATAAGGATGTGGACATCTTGTCAGAGGTCATTATTCAGCCTACCATATGTGAACACTAAAAACTTCCCTTATTATAAACGAGACTGTGGTGTCGCATATTGCATTCATCAGCCATGATTATTTTTTTAGGATAAATTTCTAGTGCTGGAAAATATAAACCATGGGGTATTTACGTTAAAAAAAGCAGTTTTTGGATAAACAATGGTCAATTACCTTCGGAAAGTGTTGCACCAAATTATACTATTGATTGTAGTGCATAGAGTAACTTTTCCTGTCCCTTGACCATAAGGGATGTTATTATTCATTGAAATTACTTTACTATTTGATAAGAAAAAATATGCATTATTATTTTATTTTAGGCTAATTTGATATTAATTATTTTGGTGACATTGAACATTTTAAAATATATTCACTGGTCATTTCTACATAAGAAAATAATTTAAATGGAAATTTTAGCCAAGGCTGTATGACTTATAGGGGTTTACTTAGCTGTATAGAAATTGCCTAACATGTAAATGGAAACTGCAGCATCAGAAGGAAAATATAGAATGCTTTTGAACCAAAGTTCATATTTCGGAGTATCTAGGAGAGTGAGCTAATTGCTTATGTAGATGCAAAGATGATGCTGTTCAGGAAGGAACTGAATTCAGCTCAGTGTGTTTTGTGTAGAGTCATGTGCTTCATACTGGGATAGCCTGGTCAAACCTAGATGCATGTCAGAAAGCTAGAGAGTGTCACTTGTTGCCGCTGCACTAGGCTGGAATCTTCTTTCTAAAGAAAACATCTTGTGAGGTTTTTCCATTGTTGGTAAATAAGGACTAGATATTTTATCTGAGAGCAATTATTACCTCATTATGATTGTAAAAGTGTGAGTGACAGACTTTTTAGATAGATACAAATCTAAAGGATGTTTATAAATTGTTTTATTACACAATATTACATGCTTATACAATAAAATTTAAATTCAGATAAGCAAAAGGAAAAAAAAAAACTAGATGGTGAAGAAGGAGTATTACCTAAAGCCTTGTTATCTTTAGGATGGTTGGAAAGACAGAGGCCTGGGGTGTTAGTAGCAAACACCTACTAATCTAGAATGAAAAGACCTTAGATGTAATGGGTGAGGCTTTATAGGTGGCTAGGTTTTTATGTGCTATTAAGACTCTATCCTTCTCCTTCCAAATAATTCTTAACTTGTTGTCAACTTAGGAAAAACAGACACAATGCAAGGCATTTGACCCTGTGGAAACCATGCTAAAATATTGCTTTCAGAGTTTTGAAAGACAATATCTTTTCTTTACCTACGGAATCTTAATGGGGCTTTGCCTTCCTTGAAGAAGCTAAGTGTCAATGGTTTTCTTCCTTTAGATCTCGGGAAGAGGCTGTTTTTAGCTGAGGGCTGCTGCTTTGCCTGTCACCGCAGTGCTGTGTAGGATGCCTGGTAGAGAAGGCAGCTGGAAAGGAGGAAGTCAGAAAGTGAATGCATGTAAAGAGAGAGCTCTGGAATAACGAGAGAATGTGCTAGGACTCCCGCACCAGGCAAGTGCAGTTTTTCCAGGCACAGCAGACCAGGGCACCTCCTGGGAAATTTTATTTGTTTGGTGTTCCAGGAAGATTGGATTTATTTGTACCATTTCAACGCTATTGTAAGGATATAAATATGTATCCTTGTGCATAGTAATTAACAATAGTCTGCAGAATGGAATATTCCGGGACTTAGAGAATGTTAAGCATTTTATCAGCTGCAGCCAGCAGATGGTGTCAGTGTACCATAAAAGGCAAATATATTGGGCTTGGTGATGCTGGGAGGTTCAGTTTTGTTTTGCTTTGTTATTTAAGCTTGACAATATCCATCTATATATTCTGTGGGTGCAGTGTGTTTGATCCCAGTCTGATCTTAAACTTGTTTTATGATGATATCATTATTTTTTACTGCTGCAAATTAACTGTTGGTTTCAATCTACCCCATGTTTCAGCTGCCTTCGGGGATCATCTTGTCAGTTATGCAGCTTTCCAATTTTATGGCTGAGATCAAGAATGATTCTTTAAAGGCACATGGGAAACCCAATGTGTCTTTAGAATGAAATGTGAGAAAGTGGAGGTGAGCTTTGCTACACAGCCAATACTGTAGGTATGCAGGAAAGATAATAGCAACAAAGGTCCCAGTTTGGCTGGAAATTTGAATGTCTTGACATTTACTCAGTTGCAATCATTTGCGGAAGTATTGATAGTGACTACTATCAATGGAGTGAGATGGAGTTAGATGACTTCCAATATTATCTTACAGAGTTATGTTCAAACATGTGAAAATGTAAAGAGGAACTATGGGCAACAGCAATGCTTCCAGATCCAGAGGAAATTCTTTAACTAGGACATAAAATACCATACATAGTCATTTATTCATTCTTTTTTACATCTAATGCTAATAGAGTTCCTACTAGGTGCGTGCTTTTGTTCCAGATGTTAGAAAGTCTTTGTGACCTTATCAGTCAGAAACTTGATTGTTCCTAACCTTTTATTGAAGCATAAGGGCAAAAAGAGATTAAGATCCTCTTTATAGAGTTGGGAAAGCACCACTGATTGATGGTAAACTTGAAGGAGAAAGGGGTCATATTCCAGCTTGTCCCAGTCAAAGATTTCCATCAGCAACACAGTCGTAAATCTGTCACTGAATTCTACTACCAGTTAGCACACTGTCCAAGGATGTACTGAGAGATAGGAAGAAATCTCAAAAGCCAATAAAATAGGCCAGGCTGTTTTTCAAATGTTGAATGGATAGAGTAAGCATGGATTCAAACTCTCTGCCAAATTATCTGGAGTGTACAAAATGTTTGTTCCTCTAGCTTCCTAAGTAATGTTATACCTGCTCCTAGAATTTGCCAGTTTTTATCAGAATTAAATAATAATGGCTACCCTATAGCATGCTCAATATGGGCCAGGCCTCTTCCAGGTATTAATTCAATCTTTATAACACTTATTCAAGATAGGCATTATTATACTCTTTTTACATATAGGATAAATAACGCTTAAAGAGGTTGATTAACTTGTCTGGTAAATAGCCAATCCGGGAATTTAAAAAAGAACCGTCTGTCCATGCTCTTCCCGTTAAGCCATGACACCCTGTCTTTTGAAACATCGTTTGCTATAACACTGTTTTATTGGCTACAAAAGGGATAAAGGCATCAATCTCAAGATTTTTGCCAAGAGCATGACAGATGTAAAGGTGTCAGGCAGAAGATATAATATTCAGTCCTCTGAGGGGTCCCATCGTATAGTCTGCAGAGCTTTGCAGTGTCGGGAAACAAAATCAGCAGACATACCTGGAGGTTCAGCCAGCAGAAATGGGGTGGCTTGTTCTAAGCAAGGGCTTCAGAGCAGCAGACAGACTGTGGAGTTAAAGCCAGGTAAACAGAGCATAGTTAGAACTACCGCAGTAGGAAAGTCTTTCCTTGAATACAGGGTACAGAGGATGGATAGCACTGCATTCGTCTTTTCAGCTCCACTGTCAGGCAAGGATAACAACACGGCCAGCAGAAGCATTTGAAACTCAGGCAGCCACTGGTATTTATTTATAGAGAGAAAATGAGCAAGGTGGGATAAATGCACAGAAACCCTTTGAACACTAAACATAGTGCAAATGGGTTCACTATTGATTCTTAGCCGAAATGTTCATGTCTGCCTCACGAACAAATATTACTCCTGAGACCACCTTTAACAAAATATTTAGTCTGATCTCTCCAGACTGCATATACAAGCTCATTTCTCTCTTTATGTTTTAGGGCTTTTCACTGAGTTGTAGGCTCTGTGCAACAGTCCCAGAAGACTTTCACAAGAGAATTCAGACAAGAGAAAATAATCCTAGGTGATTGTGCAGTGGGTTTCCATTGAAAAGTATCGCAGACATGCTGTAGGAGAAGAATGAGAAATTATAGGAACTTAACATAAAGGAACAGAAAGGCATAAAATCAGCCAGTATGGAATGACAGGAAGCAAACTTGTCAGACATTGACCAACTTGACTCCTTATTCATATGCACATGATTGAATCCATTGTGACCTGGACACAGCTTAGTGTGGAGAACTACTTAGGGCACTTTAAGAATCCATTAAAATCATTAGAACTCTTCTGAGCTAGCCAAAATAATCAAATTTATGTCCAAGTGGAAACTAGTTTAGCTGCCGATCTTACTTACCTTTCATAAGAATTGAAAGAAAAATCTTATGCAAGGTTCACTCACAAATGCCTTCTAATGGTTCTTCAAAAACTTTCTAATCAGCCCCAGTCAAGAATGGCTTCATATTAATGTTCCTGAAGGCATTTTTCAAAATGTGTGGTGACTTCATTAGAATAGTCTGTGAACTCAGATTATCCATAGAATGAAATTGAGTCATGTGTAACCATAACATAAGTGACTTAAAAAAAAAAATCAAGCTGCATATTTATTTGATTGTTCAAAGTTCTCAGTGCATTATCTGGATTGCTTGTCCATTTCTGTCTGGGTTAGTGTCAGGAGTTTTCAATTGCAAGTCTCTCCAGGGCAGGGCTGATGTCATTTCCATCACTTTGAGAGCCCCAGGCTCCTCATCCAATAAGCATTTCTTGAGTGCCCATTATGAGACAGGAGTTCTCTTTGGGGGCACAGTGCTCTTTCATCTAGAGATGGCACTGAAGACAGCTTTTTTTTCCCCTGCATAAATAAATATAAATGTGTGCAGAAAATTAAAGCATTTTTGTTTTTGTTTTTTTCTGCAAGCTTGTTTTTTCCTTCTCTTGATCTGTAGAGGGAAGGAGTAAAAAATCAGGTATGTTGTTTTTTGAATTTTGAGTGTCCAATTTCCAAGCTAAAGCTGATGATGTTGGTACAACTGGTTCAGCTCTAAGTGACTTGCTATTGTGTGCTCTGTGGCAGACATTTGGTTGTCTCTTTTTCTTT
The DNA here is from genome assembly GCA_028627145.1 of Eidolon dupreanum. Lineage (NCBI taxonomy): Eukaryota > Metazoa > Chordata > Mammalia > Chiroptera > Pteropodidae > Eidolon > Eidolon dupreanum. The sequence goes on from CM053503.1 coordinate 137,692,193, forward strand.
CTTTCTTTCTTTCTTTCTTTCTTTCTTTCTTTCTTTCTTTCTTTCTTTCTTTCTTTCTTTCTTTCTTTCTTTCTCTCTCTCTCTCTCTCTCTCTCTCTCTCTCTCTCTCTCTCTCTCTCATCTTTTTATTTTTTTGCTTTTGCTTTAATCACCTCATAGACAGGAAAAAAACACAAAGCATTATCTCAAAAACCGCACCTACAACTACTGAGGCTCTTTTATGCCTGGGGGCCACCTACCAACATCTGGGAGGCACGTTTGGTAGTTGAGCTGTCTTAAGCCTGTAAACCACATGATATTTCCAGCAGATCTAGGAAACAGGAATCTAAATATATTGATCGATGTTTTTAGTTAGATTACCAAAGGTCTATCAATCTTGGGAGCCTCATATGTTTAAAATTCTGTCTCTGTGGAAATGTTGGTATGGCTGTATGGACATCTGGAGTTTTTGCTTTTTGATATAAATCATTTATATTTGTAGAAACTATTGTCTTTTTACAATCTTTAATCACATATTCTGGATAATGTTGCCAAAGGTAGGAAATGAAATACAGCTGTCCCTCTGTACCTATGGGTGATTGGTTCCAGGATTGTCTCCAATCCAACCCCATGGGTACTAAAATCTGAGGATGCTCAAATCCCTTATATAAAACAAAGTAGTATTTGCATATAACCTACCCATATCCTCCTATATACTTTAAATAATCTCTAGACTACTTATAATACCTAATACCATCAGCCTTTGTCGTGACTGATAATTCTGTTCTCACTCATGATCTGCCACAAGCTCTTGTCCAAAAGCACCCATCATATTTCATGGCTGTGCTCCTCCTGCCATGTCAGAAAGGGCTGAGTTCAAATCACACTAGGTCCTGGGGAACATGCTCATCAAGGTGTTAAGGTTTACTACTTAGGCACATGGACTTTGGAGATAGATCTCCCAGATTCAAATCCCAGCTTTGCCCATTATCACTGTGTGACCTTGAAAATTTTATTTAACCTTTAAAACTCTCTTTTTCATCTGTAGTTAGGGAATAATGGTAATAGCCAATATTTATTTAAACTGTTTCCATGTGCTAGATTCTATGTTTTATGTTTAACATGTACTAACTCATTTAACCTTACAATAACCTGTGAGGTGGAAATTATTTCTAACACTATTTTATAAATGAAAAAAAAAATAAACAAAGAAAAAACCAGAAATACATGTTTCTGGGAAACACAGCTGGTAAATGTTCTAGTTGGGCTTCAATTCCACTTACTAGCTTGTGTTCTGGAAGTGATAACACTTCATACTAGCACTGGACTCTTAACAGTGCCTGGCACCTTTAAACATAAAAAAATGTCCATTAATTCTGTTAGCAAGGAGGCTATTTCTCTGGCTTTAGTGCTGTTGTCCAACTTGTTTGCATTTTGCTCAGTTAAATTTCTGAAGAGGTAACATTCTCTGTTATGAGACTGAGCTCAGGCTCATTAAGGAGGTTAAGTTTGTATAGTGTTAATTTAGAAAGCCATTCCAATCTTAAACTCCTGTAGGAACTGGAAAATTTTAGTAAGAAGTTTTTACTCCTCCCTTCTTTTCCACATTCCTCTCCTTCTCACTTTATAAATGTGTTCACTAATTCTCCCCAAGTAAATATAGAAATTTAAAATAAAGTCTTACTCTCTTGCACCAATAATAAAACTAAAAGATTCCATTTACTTTCACAAATCAAAATTCTAATTCCAAGATGATATATCAACTTGATCTGAGTATGAACAAAACTGTACTGACACCTCAGTACTCCCTCTAGAGAAGGTCAAGACACACTCGTGGCCACAAAAATGATTACTGAGCCCCAATATAAATAACAGTGAATTGGTCATGCTGACTGACAGCTTCTATGGCTAGCCCCTTGACTAAAAGATGTTTGGAGAAGGGTCATTAAAAACTAATTATAACTTAAGGGTCTTGCCTTGATTATATGAGGCTAGGGTTAGAAGCCCTTGCAAGTTACAATTTTGCTTACTTTTGAGAAATGATTTTTTTTTTTTAATGGATATGGATAGAGCAGAGGAATAAGGGAGGTGGCCAGAGGGTGCCTTGTAAGAGCTTAGAGCTGTTCTTTAACCGGAAGTCAATCTGACATTTTCCTCCTATCCTCTGGGTCTTGGCTTGTGATTTTTGTCATTTCAGTAAGTATTCTACATCTTCCCTGTCACAGAAAATGTGGCTTTCCTTATCTGTAAGGTGTCTCAATTTAGTGGAAAATAGAATTGAGTCCACAGCCCACTCCCTGTTCCAGGAATGTTTTTCTCAAAATAGGAAATATATAATATGTAGGCGGGGTGGCTAGAATTAGGTTGGATCAGTATGAAACAGGGAGATTTGTTTGCTTCAGAAAAAAATCTCCCACTGCCTTGTCTGGCTGCAGAATCCAGGACAAATATCTGGACTCAGAGGTATAAAAATCAAACCATTCTTGGTGGATTATTATAATGATAACCCTCCCTATGGATTTCTACATGCCCTTTTAACAAAGCCTTTTCTGGCCTAACTGGCATTTCTATTTAAGGTTTTGAAACCATTATATTTAATGCCTTCTCTTCTTGATTAGGTCAAAGAGAAAAAAATGGACTTTCCTATGGAGATAGGCAAGTCTTTTCTTTCTTTTTGCTTTTAAAATGAACTCCAATATAAAACAATCTATTCTCTAGACATTCAGATGAAATTAATCACCTCAAAATGGGAAGGAAGAAAGTTGGAAGTGCAAAAGTATATGGCTGAGTTTCCCCCCCTCCCCCCTGCCCCGTGGCTTCAAAACACCTATCTGTATGAAGACTGCCAAATTTATTGATATTTGGCCTTGAATTTCTTATTTCCTCTCTACCTGTTGGATAATAAGAGCTCAGATTTGTCCTGACTGTTTCAGTATACCACAAAGCAACAACGAAAACTCATGTCACTCCATCTCCAGCATAATATCTGGGAGGAAAGAAGGGAAAATAACTCAAAGCATGTTTGGAATTTCTAGTACCCCTAACTGAGAAATGGGGAGGGTCACAAACCACAGCAGAGTGTGCATTCTTACTAGGTGAAGGATTTCTCTGTAACAGGACTCACGGAATGCCGATAAAACTTTTACTGAGGAAGGAGACTTCTTTCTACTCCCCCAAATCTCCCAATCGAAAACTTCATTCTTCCATTAAAAAAGAATTGGGCTTTGTGATTTATAAAGTTTATTCACTTTTTCTTCAAGTTGAATATTAAGATTCTGCCTTGCGCCCTTAACTTAATGGATATTCTCAAAACTGGCAGCTTTTCTTTCATGCGGGAAGAAGGAATAATTCTGAATTAAGAGCACCAAAATAGGTTAAGGGTACATTATGTCAGAGGCTGTAGACTGTTAACAAGCAAAGGAAGCACAAGTCATAGGATATAATACAATTAAAGCCAACTGGGTAGGACTGCCAGCCATTGCAATCCCCATCACTTCCCCTGCTGATGCCAGAGGTGATCCTTTCCAGTCTGTCTAAAATTTGACAGAGTCCTATGTATTTTTCTAATTTCTGAGTGAATCACAATTAGCGAGCCTAATAGATGCTATGGGTGCCCTGCCTGGATCCCGTCACCAGACCCATGCACCCTTCCTTAACTGCTGTGAGTATTGGTTGCTAATGATCCACAACTGCCACTCCCTGCACTCTTTCCAGAGAATAGCTGATGGCAGCTGTGTCTTCCTGCAGGTCATAGGCTACAACTAAGATCAGGCAGTGATTGATGGATGTGGGGTACAAATGGCTGGCCCCTCACATCAAAAAAGAGGGTCATAATTAATTTTGTAGTGTGATCCCATGGATCAAATCAAGACCAACCTGGATAAGGGATCACATCCTTGCTCAGCCCTTTCCTTTTCCCCATCCTGCTTGTCATATCTCTCCTGAGGAGCTTTTTCTGAAGAGTATCCTTTCAATCAACTTTACACAGCAGAACTAGTGTCTTAGGCTTTGATTCCAAGAGTGTTCAGGCCTATGACAGTGAGTTTGTCCATATATTTTAACTTATTTTGTCCTGATAAATTAAACAATACAATATCATTGTAACCAGAATTTCACTGGAAAACAGTAAATTATTCTCTCAAAATCATTGAAGTCTGTTCTGTTGACCTTTAATAAGCTTTATAACAGAAGCAGAAAAGTTCTTTCTATTCAGCAGTGTTCTCTAAGCAGCCTTTCTCCATCAACTTACACAGAAGAAGCATGGTTGGCAAAGCTTCAAATACACAGAGATTGGAAATTTGAATTCAATGACTGATTTCTACTCCTTTCCTTCTAATTTTAGGTAGTTTGTCTAGTATTATCTCTATTAATAGCACTCTTTCTAAAAGCTTGACTTTTCAAGTTAGAATGATGTCTTGCCACAATAGGAATAATTATTATGTCCTTAGTTTGTGGTAGTTATCTAGGTGATACCATAAAAGATCTTCACTTGATATAAAATATTCAAGTCTAAAATGGTATGTATTTTCAGGGTCCTCTGTAATTAGCAATGTGTAAATATCTGAAAATCTGTACTAGTTTTAGAGAAATTGGCCTAGAGCCTGTTTTAATCCAGAAAAAAAAATTGCAAAATTTGAAGGTCTCCTTGTATCACTACCAGCTAGTGATATGAAGGTGGGCTGATTCAGCAATTGGAAGAATGGTGATTCTAGCTGACAGGCGCAGTCCTGGAGGAAATGTCGAGTTGACCTTGCTGGTTAGAAAAACAGAGCCTGCATAGAGGTGATGAAAAAAGACATAGGAAACAAATATTTTAAAGGCATTATTTCTGTTGGGTGGGGCAATAAGCATGATTCCACAGAGGAAGTTTGTACCCTTCACAGACATCCAAACTGTGCTTTGAACCAAACATATTGTTCAAATATGCTGACTAATGCACCAAATTGGATATTACTGATTCCCAATACAATATTTTGGTCTAAAGAAATTAGCTCTTTGTTTCTACCATGTAATTGCTTATTTATAATCAATATCTTATAATTAAATCTAAAACATTGTTTTTAAAGCGAGTAGGCATTTGCTATTTTCTATTTAGCCACCTTGTCAAGTGATTTTTGCTGGGTTCAGAGTATGTAAAGTTGTTAGCATTTAATCTTTGAATAGGTTGCATCTATTTGAAGGTCAGTATCGAAGAGTCAGGTAGTTGTTTATAATATTGTATCATTTATTGTTTATTTGTAAGAATCACATAATTTTATGTTCTAAGACTGTTTCCCCTGGGATTCTGATTCAGAAAGGCCACTGCTTTTTAAGGAAATGTAAACACAGTTTGTTATTGTTGAATTTCCAAACAAAAAATCTTGAAACTTGTTGTTCATTACTAAGAAAGCGTTACTAAGAAAGGTAGTTATTATAGTCACTAAGGTTCTTGTTCAAAATTCTTTCCCACTTGCCATATGATTATCATGCAACTTGAAAGAGTAGGTAACATAAGAAGCATCTCTGAAAGTTAGATACTTCATATCCTATTTGATAGAAGGGAAGAAAGACTTTGTGAGTCAAAATAAAAAGAATTACTACAGAAAATCTGAATAATTCCTCACTATTTTCCCTATGACCTTAATGCATTTTATAACCATTCCTTATGCAAATGAAAAATCTGTTAAATTTTTGAAAACAAGAATAGTGATACTGATGAAAATGTTTGTCTTGAAGTTTTATTATCAGACAAAAATTGAAATATAAAATGAACTTCAAATTTTATATTTTAATGTAATATGTTATTAGAATGTTTTATTCTCTAACTTTCATATTTGTAAGATTTATTAAAAGAAAAGTCAATGGAATTAGAAATTTTAAAATCTCATGAGAGTAAAATATTGACCTTAATTCATGCATCTCTAGTAGCATTTTTTTAGGTCAGAACCTAGCAAGGTAAAAAAGTAGTGTGCAGGAGGAAGGACACATGCTTATAGAGTGACTATATGATCTCTAAGTTGGTTTAATATATTAGTTTAAAATTTAATATTTTTCTTTAACTCTCCTTTTCTAATTCTTTTTTGCCCATTTCTAGAAATAAACTATGATTTTTTGAACCAGAGCAAAAACTCTGATATCAACCTCTTTCAGTTGTTTGGCTAAGTAATTGTTTAACTAGACTAACAGTTTTTGTCATTAAGGCAGATTAATCACCTGTGAATAAATAATTATTTTTATAGATACAAAGATGGGTGATGTATGGAAAAATAAACCAGTAACATAATGGAAGCCTTAAAATGATTAAATTTATATGTTCATAAAAAAAGGCATAGATAATCCAAGAGATGGATACTTCAGAAACAACCTGATACATTAACATGCACTTATATGATTGTTAGAGCAAACTTTCTTCCATAATTAAAACTTTTAAGGCTAACATCAAAGTTAACTGGTATTCTCTGCTTCTACTAATGATATAATGAGGCCATCTAGAAATACTCAGTATTGAAGGTCAGACAATCTAGAAATAAAACTTTAATTTTATGCAGTTAATTTACTAAATGGATAAGCCACATCTGGGTACTTGAAAGTTATTGTCAAGTAGGAAAAAACACAAAAATAATATTTATAAAAAATTGCAAAAGTCCCCAAGTCTTTGTAATACATAATGATAATTATTTGATTGTGTATGTAAAAAAGTATTTGCTAAACTAACTCATGTAGATTCCCAAACCATGTAATATACTGTGGCTGTACTGAGAAAGGCTGGTTGCAATTGCGTGTTGGCAAGTTACTTGCTACCTTTCTTCAGTTTTCCTCAGGGCCATCCCTAGGATGTACAGGGCTCCAGATAAATCTCTTTTGTAGGGTCTCATCTACATAAAAAATTTGATTTAAAAAAGTGTAAGGTATGGCAATTTTCAATAAAGTTTCAGAATAACAAATAAAATAGAGCTATCTCTGCATTCGTTTATTGTTCAACCATTCATGTAAAGATTCATCTTAGTAGCTAGGAGCTAGGCATTGTATCTTCTTGTTCTTTATTGTCAAAGGCATGGTTCCTGCCTAATTTCATAATTCTCACAGTGTGAGAAAAAGGTAGCAATGCTGTTATTGTTCACACTATCATGGCTCTTCAGATCCTGTTTGAATTGAAACAATATAGATCTTGCTCTGTAGTTTCTAACACCATTTCTTTAATGCTGGTTAACTCATTACTCGTGAGTTTGTATCATCCATCATTTCATGAACACTGGTTTTCTATGACTGTCTCAAAGGTTATTTCTATGCTTTGTTTACATTGACCACGAATGCAATTCTTATCCCAGTATGTGCAGAAAGATGTGAATGATAAACTGTTTTCTGGTCATACCAAATTTAGTGTTCAAAATTTTATAACATCAACATAGAATGATACATCTTCCAATTATGTCTTCTCCTGAACTCTTTAGGCAGTGACCGTGGCATTCCTAGAATATGATCTGTTTCAATGTTTGCTTTACTCCTGCCTTCTACCACTTCCACCTGGAAGGTAGGTGAGAACCATGGGGATAAGAAGAATGGTCCCATTTGTACAAGAAATGTCCATTCCTTGTACAGCTTGGCAGAGAACAACATCAACACATGCTGTAACATAAGAGGATTGAAAGAATCATTGGACATAGAGGAACAAAACTCTTTAAAGGTTTTGGAGGAGATGAGTAAGGTGACCCCAGGAAAGCAGCACAATATGCAATGTGGAACTTGATGAGGAAGTGGAATGACACACAACTCTGGATAAACCTGCATCCACTTTGCTCTCTTGGTGCTATAGTCTGAAGGTGGCACCTCTGTCTTAAGGATTCTTGTGTCAGCCTACATGCATGACTTCAGCCTAGGAGTTGGCAGTATACCATTGGTATTCCAGAGCCCTAAACTTGTCCTGTTTCCCTCAAAAATGTGTTTCCCTAGATTAGCATGCCAGCACTATTCCAGAGGCCCAATCTCATCCAGAGTCTCATGGCTTCATAAAAGAAATACTCTTCTGGCTAGCAGAATTTTCCTCCTGAAAGCTTTTTGGGAACATCTGGTTTACCTCTTACATGGGGTAGAAGCTTAGACAGATCTCTGAAAGGGAGAACTGAAAACTGGGACTCATAGGGCCCTGAGTCAATCTGAGTCTTCCTGCCTGATGATACCACCAGCCCTGATGAATCCCAGGCACCAGAAGAGAACTTACGAAATTTCTTTAAGGCATAGGGCTCCCTGAGGAGCAGGCATAGGACAGGATCTTTATTTGCCTGGGTCTAAGGGTAGTATGAGATTTCCTCATAGCTTCTCTGTGGCAATTCGTCTCACTAGCTATTGCTTTATGCAATCCTGGGGTTTATTCTTAAATTGTTGCTAAGTTACTACTAAAGTGCCCTCCTCCAAGTGCCAGTAGGTAATCTTCAGATATGTTTTTAGGGCATTGCCCTGCAATGGAGATGAGGGATGTTAAGACTTAAAGAACAAATCACCCATGCTTCAAGTATAAATTCATAAATTCAGAAGTATTCACATTATGTTTAATAGTTCTTCTTCATTTCAAAATAGTGGACTAAACTCTGAAGAGAGACTGTCAGTTCATGGACTCCTCACACAGAGAAAATGCTCATGGAAATTGGGGCCGTCATTATTGCTTACTGTGTTTTCATCTAAATTGGTGAAAGCAGAGCGACTTGTCACTTCAGTAGAAAAAAATGAATATATAATTTTTGTGGGAGCTTCAGAAGTTGCAAGTTATGACTAGTAATATAAATCTACTTTTTAATATCTAGTCTCATTTAAAGAACAATGAAAGGTAGTGGAAGTCTCTGTCTTTTTGTACTTATAAGAAACAAAAAAGTGGTATTCTAAAGACATAGATCAAACAACATAGTTTAAGAACTTTAGAATGATAGTAATTGGAAAGAAATGTATCTTTTGCAGAAAAAAAATGCATCTTTTGTGGAAAAAAGAAATAAAATATTTTATTTCTTTGATGTTGCTATGGAGAAAAGATGTGGGAATGGTTAGAAGGTGGAAATTTATTCCTATTCTGAAGCATAGATGAATTCTCAACTTTAATTTAAATTTAATTGATTTATTTTGCTTTTCTATATTCTGCCTCTTTTTCTTCTTCATCCCCCTTCTGCTACTTGTTTTCCTCCTCATCTTTCTTCTTCTTTTTTGATAACTTCCTTTCACATGTGAGGAATTTATAATAAAATACTTTTTGTCTAAACTGATCACTTCCTCCAGAAGTTATTATTTAAACTTACTTTGGAGAAAAGTTAGTTCACTCTTTTTTCCAAAATAGGGACACCTAGAGAACCCACCTGCTCTCAGAGGTGAGTGCTTCAGGTAGAAAAATGGATCTGATGCAAACTCCATATTTAAAAATCCTTGTCTTTTTTTAGGGATGATTCATTGCTGATCTCTTTGCTTATTCTTATGTAGCTATTAAAGAAATAAAAAGCTGCTCTTATGCATCTTTTATATTTTTTCCCTTGGAGAATATGTAAGAAAACTTGACCATGGTTACCACTGGGCTATGATATTGGAAGAAGTGGGAAAGGGCTAGCTTTAATTTTCATTTAATACCTTTTTGCATCATTCAAGTTTCCTTACCTTGTTTTATGATGTGATAAGCAAACTTTTAAGATAGACCCAATATTTCCTGTCTGCCCAGAGTACATGCCCTGCATAATCTCCAGGTCTGTAAATATGATAGATTTTACTCTTGTGATTTTATTATGTATTGTGATGTAATTCACTTTAAGAGAGATTATCTAGGTGGTCCTGACCTAATCACAGGGGCCTTTTAAAGGCAGAGAGTTTTCTTTGGCTGCTTAGAGGAGGATAAGAAACAGCAGTAATAGCAATAGTAGTAGCAGCAGCAGTTGTCGTAGTAATAGTAGTAGTAGTTGTCATCGTCATTGTCATCATCATCATCATCATCAGAGATTTAAAGCAAAGAGTTGCATGTGCCATCACTGGCTTGCAGATAGAGAGGACTACATGGTAAGGAAAGAGAGCAGTCTCTAGGAGCTGAGAGAAGTCCCTGGTTGATAGCCAGTAAGGAAATGGGGACCTCTGAACTACAACTGCAGGGAACAGAATTCTGCCAAGAAGAATGAGCATGGTAGCAGATTTTTCCCCAGAGCCTCCAGACAAGAACTCAGCCCAGGCAATCCCTTGATTTCAGCCTTGAAGAAAGGGAAAGAGAACCCAGCCACACACCATGCTGGGTTTCTGACCTCCAGAACCATGAGCTAATGGGTGCTGACTAATGCTGCTAAGTTTGTGGTAATTTGTTACACAGTAATAGAAAACTACTATGAGTTTTCTGTATTATTTTTAAGAAAATTAACAATTATAGCAGAGAGCATCTGGGCACTAGGATTATGGGTCATTATTTCCCTACTTAAATGTTTTTTACTTAAATAAAGAAACATAATAAATGTTATTTTTAAAAACCCAACTCTTATTGTAAGGATAACATGCTCTTTCAAAGTCGAATATAAAGTTACTGTACTTAAAGAAAGTCAAATTTTCTCATTGATTTCCATTGTATACTTTTATTTATTCATCCCTGTCTCATCCTAGAAAAGAAAATATATAACATTATAAATTAGGAATGTGTTTTCATGAGAGGAAATTTCCTAAAATTGAACAAACGAAACAAAACCCCAAAACAACACCAACTTGAAAGCTATTGTCAAGACAGTTACTACACAAGCAGTTTATTCCAGGGCATGCTGGAACTGGAGGAAAGAGCACACTTGGTTTGTTCTTGTCTACCAGGTGAACCAGGTACCTCTCACAGATCTCAATACAGTATGTGCTCCATATTTACTTGTTAATTAGAAGAAATGAATGCAGTTGCTGTCAATATTGCATTTTGAAGACTATAGGTTTTCTTCCACTCATACGCTCCCTTCCGCTATTCTGTTTCATACTTTAGAGCTGAGAAATTTCTATTTCTGTGTATTCTTTAACTCCAGAAACCTATGGCTTCTATAGTTTAGCCTCCTACCATCTCTATCCTGGACATTTATGACATGTTATATAGCTGAGCTATAGTATCTCCATTAACTATAGGACTGTTTCTCAAATACAATTTCCTAAAACCTGAAAATTTATTTTTCTCTCAAATTATTTGTTCCCTTTTGCTTTGCTACTATAAGTTCGAATTCTTTATGTAAGAGATACTCAGCACTTTCCCTTTCTTCAATAGATAATTTCTAAGTGGCAAAGGTTTTCTTTTATTCTGCTGTCTTACCACAGATGCCCAATAAATGTAATAAATCTTAATAAAAATTTTCCCCTCCAAAATGAATAACTTTATTGGGGAAACATTTCTTGTAGACAAAAACTCCCCATGGTTATTGGATAATTCAGGTCTAACTGCTTTTATTTAATCTCTGAAAAGTCTAGTTACAAGGTAATTGAGAAGGATCTTTTGGTCTCTGACAATAAAAAGAGTGATTGTAGAAAGAAAAAAAGAGAGAAAACTAAAGATTATAATTAAATTATACTCAATGCACATCAGTCTTCCTTTCTCTGGTTAATTTCAGGGGCAACCCCACAAACTAAAACATTGCTTTTCTCCATTTATCCTTGGAGGGAGTTTCCTTTTATTATGCAGGGATTTAAAATTATTGATCTAAAGCTCCTAGGAAATTTGATTTTTCAAATAAGAATACAATGCCTTTCCCTGCATGTCTTTGGGGGTCTGGCAACAGTTAACAGCAGTGGACCTTGGAGAACATAGATACTCCCTGTACTCCCTTAGAGCAGGGTCCCCAACCCCCAGGCCGTGGACTGGTCCCGATCTGTGACTTGTTAGGAACTGGGCTGCACAGCAGGAGGTGAGCTGCCGCAGGGCAGCAAGAGGAGCTTCATCTGTATTTGCAGTGGCTTCCCAGCTCTAACATCACCGCCTCAGCTCCACCTCAGATCATCAGGTGTTAGATTCTCATAGGAACACCGGTCCCTGGTGCCAGAAAGGTTGGGGACTACTGCCGTAGATCTTCAAGTAGTTGCAAACATAATGTTTCTCCTTAATGAAGGACATCTTGCCCCTTATGCTAAATCTGTACAATTTTTTTTTTTCTCCAACTCTGAGCTCTGAAGGCTCAATTTAACATCCAAAAAATTGAGCTGTGTTCTTTCCCTTTAGTACCTCATTACAAACAATAAAGAATTGAAGAATTGGAGTATTGGCTAGCAATTTTGCTATGATATATGGCCAAGCAGAATGCAGACTTGCTTTTTGTCATCTAGAGGACCTCTAAGTTATTGACAGGAGTAGATATTATGCAACTTCAACATAGAAATAGAGTAATCACACACAATGCCCAGCTTACCAAAAATACCAATCCCTTTGACATCAAAGGACTCTGCAGGTAACCCACAGGTAGCTAGCAATGCTAATAACAAGAAGTGGTGCTTTTTCATTAAAGCACCTATAAGCACCTTTCAACATGATTGGCAACTGTCTCCTCAGTGCATTAACTATGCAACATTAGCAGCAATTCTTTACAAATTCGGTAAGTGGCAAGAAAAAAGTTCTTATGAGTTCTGGCAAAATACATTTTATATTTCCCTAAGAAGGTTTTTGTGTTTTTTGTTTTTGTTTTTTTTTTTGCTTTTGTTTTTTTCCTAAGGAAAATCCAATCCTGTTAGTAGCTGCTATTCTTGTGTGTTTCTCAGAGAACCCGAGAACCTCCATTTCTGTAGACGGGAGTCAGAAACTGTGGCCCGTGTTAGGTTACATTCAGAGAGCAGACAGTTATGATTGGCTTGCACAACATTTAAAATGATTTGAGCTAGTTGCCAAAATTAAAAGCAAGGAGAATATCATGTAAAAAGAAATCTGATTTTTGACTCTTTTTAAAAGAAGTTCAAATTTTGGCAACACTGGCCTGATTTCTTACATAGAAACTGGAGTTGGGTAGTGGCTGCCAGTTAGCACTAATCCAGGGAGGCTCCTAGAATGTGCCATCCTTTTTTTGGGAATTGAAAAAATGCACTGCCTTTGGGTGGATGAATTATAAAGATGCCTCATCAGAGAGGACACAACCCACATATAACAGCTTTGGCATAATTGTTGCCACCTCCTCAACCATTTCACTCACGTATGATGAGCCTTTTCGGCATTTGGGTTTGTGACTCCTGCCAAAGCCTTTGGAAGAAGTCTGCCTCTGCATACGTCTTGATGAATGAGGGCCGGCCTAGAGGGTTTTCTTTGATTGCTTGGCCACAGGAATGGAGACACCAGCATTTGCTTGACCCAGCTCCTGTTTTCCTTGAGAAGATAGTCGAACGATTTTGTAGGAATTATAATTAGAGGCTAGGTCTCCCTATCCTCAAAGTTCACCCTACTTTCTTAGCCTCCATATTTCCCTTTCCAACCCTTTATTATTCATTTAGTATTTGCTTATTTTTTTTAGCCTATGAGAGGATGTGTCCAGGCAGAGTATAGTGATTTCTCCAGCATGACACAGGAATATGACTCTTTTAACTTAAAGAGTTTGAGGCAGACTTTTTGTGTCATCTTTGAATTAGCCGATCCCAGTATCTGTCTCTGTTGACAGCTTGCCCTTATTAAACCGTGCCTCAAAGTGGATCCTGCAGCCACTGACAGTGGACGATGCCAAGGAGCTTAGGAGTCCCTCTGTGGCCTCAGTGGACCTGGAAATAGTGTCTCTGTGGCTCTGCAAGAGCCATGAGCTGCTTTATCTTAGCATTTATATGACAACCATCAAAATCATCTACATAGTGCAGCTGTATGTGATGCTGTATAAGAGCCAATAAAATGCAGTTAACATTATACCATCTAACAGGTTATAAAGTGATTCATCATTACACATAGTTGGGTGATATAACTGGGAGTCTGTTTTGGCAGACGCATGGATTTCAGACCAGGGTCAAGCACTCACTCTGACACCCAATAGTTATGTGAACTTAGGCAAGTCTTTTAACTCTGAGACCTTCAAAGGAAAAGCAGTTAAGTTATAACACAATGAGTGAGAACTTAGAGTGGTTAAGAACTCTGGAGTTTCCTTCCTCCCCCATCTTACTATTTGGAGTAAATTAACTTCCAAAGTCTCAGGCGCAAAATGGTATCTTTTTAATAGGATGTGTTTGATTAAATGAGATAGTGCATGTGTCTGGTGTGTGGTTGGTACTGGAATGTCCAGCCTAGTGTAAAGTAAACTATTAAAAATGTTGTTTTCCTCTCCTCCATGCTTGTGTCTTACTGCTTTTGGCACAAAGAATTTTAGCAAATAGGAGGAACAAATGGTTGCATTGCTCAATAAATATTTAATGAATTGATTTTACAATAGGAAGTCAAGATGCTTTGCTAAAGGTGTGGCTTCTTCACTGGGGCAGTTCGTGTAGAAAGTTAAAAATAATTTCAGTGTTTCCAATAATGCAGCACAATGCAATGGTTGAAACGAAAATAAGAATGTATCTTTAATAATGACAGTTACTGCCTGTTCCCTTTAGGAATGAGTTCCTGGCTGCAGAAGTCTTTATCTCAGGACCTAGATCAAACAGAATACAAGGGTCACAATGCCAATTTCATCTGAAACTTGTTTTGCGGTGTCAGAGTCTCCGTGTTTAGAAAAAGACTGGTGGTTGCTATGGAACTGATAATAATGACTGCTGCCTGTACCTCAATTCCTCATCCTCTCAATCTCCAGTATAAAATCACTTAGACTTGGGCTGTAGGGCAGTAAACAAACTTTGGAGCAAGAATTAACTGAGCTTAAGCATTAGCGTCTTAATGTAGGAAATGACTTTCACTGTAACCTTTACTTACACGAGCAGCTTGGCTATGTCAAAGGAGCTTTTTTCTAGTTCCCTGATGGTGGACTGAAACACATGAGGTTCAAACCTTGATCTTCTGCACAGGTAGTGCTAAAAGCAGAAATATTTTGGGCTTTCATCATACAATAAATGTGAAAAATCTTTATTTTGTACAGAAATGGTTTTAGTGTGAGTCTCTTATTTTAATGTATATAAAGAAATTTAGCCATATATTAGATTCCTAAGCGGAGAAAGAAAAATATTCCTGTTGAAATATATGTCTATATATTTTTAAAATAAAATGTTGTAGAAAAGTGACATCTTTGTTACATTTCTGTGAGGTTTGTGATCCATGTAATAGATGCGTCTTACTCCTGAATTATATTTCTAAGATATGGATCTCAGTGCTTATTAATGTATAACCAATCTTTGGGGGAAAACTAATCCAGTCCTTGAGCTCCAGGCACATAAAGTTAGAAACGGGTTATTGGATGGGTGGGGAGAAGACATATCTGATTTGGGGACTTTGTAGCCTCACCAGAATGCATATAATTCAACAATAACCCAGAACGAATAGCTTCCATTTCCAGAACTGCTCCTCTCTGTAATTCCCACAGTATGTGTTTTCCAACAATTATCTGGCCCAATTCTCTCTTTTATTGTTTAGGATTTTAATGCCTCGAATGTGGAACATAGAATAAATGTTTGTCTATAAAATCTAAGAAGATGCCTAAGTGTAGTTTTTCACTACATGACATAAGAATTTTTTAAAAGGAAATGTAAACATTACATTAACTCAGGGTCCTCCAATTCTTTGGTGGCAAGAAGTGATAGCAACTCCATAAAGATTAAACAGGCATGCTTAGGGCCCTTAGTGAAATTAAGTCTTCTACCAAGTGTATGGATGCTCCAGAAGACAACGGTTTATCTGTATGAATAAACTGAATGTACACTTCAATACATTCATGTGTGCAAGCCACTTAAGTATTATAAAGTCTGGTACCAAACAATAAAAATGCAGATGGAACTATCAAATTCATCAAGCTGCTGCAACAAATTCAGATGCTCTCCAGAGCTGGCAAGGTGATGTCAAGAAAGTTAAACTTGAAGAATGAGACTTGGATTTCTAAATGAGATCAGGGAAAAGAGAAACAGAGTTAATAGGGAAATCAAGACTGAAAAAATCAACATTACAGCTACATTTGGAAGAGAGTTTAAAATTGATTCTTTCTGCTTATTCTAAAATTGTTCTGCCAAAAAACTGACATTGTTATGTACTTTTTATTTAAGTTTATTTAGTCTTCTTTAACATAGCTATTGTTAGTTCAACAATCTAATATTGGGGTACATTACTGCAAAATAAAGACATAGCTGTATAGTTATGCCATCGACACATTGGTTAATCTTATCCTTTTCATAAGACAAAGCAGTTTGTTAATACTGTCTTGGACTACCTGTATTTGTGAAGTTACTTATAGTGAGTGGTACATACTAAAGTTAGGGAATTTGCTCCTTGCTACCTGTCTTTAAAGTATAGTTTAACAGTTTCCTCAAAACAGTAGCATTCTGTAATTAAAACAGATGAAGCAATATTTTAGTATAATGTTAGGCAGTAGTAAAAATTACCCCATCTAAATAAATGTGCACATATACATAAACACTAGCATGTATTAAAAAGTTAAGAAACATTAAAATTCTGTGAAATTAATATATAAATATGACCTGGAATAAAATTACCATTATGTATAAAAAAGGAAAAATAGGCTTCCCTTCCCAAATCTGTTGATTTTAACATCTTATAAACCTACATTTGGAGTGTAAGGGTTATTTCGAGTTTGAAAAACATTAAAGAATAGTATGATCCAACTTCCTAGAAAAGGCAGTATATATTAATTAATTTTGAAGAATTATGTTCATTCTAATGTTAAAGAGACAACATTCTTCTGAGTATTCTTAAAGAAATATTTATAATGTCTTTTATTAAGAAAAATGCAGCTTTAACATAGTAATTGTGTTTTTTATATTATTTGAAAATGTTAGAAAAAATATTGTGACAATATATTACTCCAAGATATATGAATGTCTTTAGTACTGTTATTTGTGGAAATACTCCATCTAATATTGTAAATATTCTATTTTAAGCACATACTTTTTTTTTCTGTCTTCATTCTCATTGACATTTCCTGTTTCTTTTATTTTACAACATCTCCTTCTTAGTTTCCTTTTCCTAATAATCCTGACTTTTCTACATATCTTACTGCACTAGATAAATACTATAATCTTTCCATTTTTACTTCATTTTCATAAACGATGGCTTCTATTAAGTGGATGGCCAACTGAAATTCCTCTTTTGCCTTTTTAAAAAATGTTTTCTTCTTAAAATATAAAGTAGTTACATCTTTAGCTTAAATACATATGTATATTATATATCACACACTTGAAAAATAATACTTAGATTCACAGAGTTCCAAGGAAATTCAATATTTTACTGGTACTCTATCTAACAAGCTTATGGAATGACAAAAGAATTAATCACATTTCATGACTAGCATCCTAAGTAGCCTCTGGTTTTTCTGACTAAGCCAAATTGGTCAGTGTTTTTCAACTGCTCCATTTCTTCTTCTGGGGGCAATCTTGGAGAAATTCTATAGAAACAGAACCTAAGAGAAAATTAAAATGGAGCCCCTGACGGGTTGCCTTCATAGTAAATTTTGGTCACTTGTGTGCTGCTGCTGTGTAGTAAATGATTACTGCTTGGACAATAACAAAGTAGCGAGTGAATGGTGCTGGAGATGCTGGAGATGTGCAGGAGTTTGCTCTAGGCCCTGGTTCCTGACCTAACTGAAGGCACAGGACCGGTTCAGCAGCCTGTGCTGTTTAGGCGGTTTGGTCCACCTGCAGAACAGCGGGCTTCACCCGCTCTTCATCTGACCGCTCAGCGTCCTCAGAAGCCAGCACGTAGCCTCCCTCATAGCGCACCTTCTGTGCCTGTTCCAGGGCCACCGACTCTTCTTCCTCATCTTCCACAATAGCCAAGTCCACGTTGCTGTCCATGCCAGAGTTACTCCCTCTGGAGGCCACCCTGCCAGCATCTCCCTCTGCTCCCTTCTCTTCCACCAGGTTGCTGGTGAGAGATGCTTCGGAATGACCCTCCGCGAAGGAGCTCTCCTCGTGATCATTCGGCATCTGGTCATTGCTAGGCATGTCTTCAGACTTGGTCTCATTTTCTGTTGCGCTTTCTCCCTCTTGGACTTTCTTTCTACCGAAAGTGAGGGGAGAGACTTTGAAGGGGGAACTTTTCCCTGAGGATATTTTCTGATGACTGGAAGCGAGAGATTTCTTAATCTTCTCTCTCCTCTCTGCAGATACAATCTTCGTCCCCAGCTTGTTCATTTTTTTCTCGATGTTCTGGCGAGAAAATGCTTTCTTGAGGCTATCCACTTTTTGGAGGCTGGATCTTTTTATTTTTTCTGCCCTACTTTCCTCCATCTTTTCCTCTGCACTGTCTTCCAAGGCCTCTTCGTCGTGGGGCAATTCATCCTCGGATGAGAGGTCCACCGTGTGCAAGGTTTCCTCCAGGGACTTGTTTTCATCAGCGAGGTCCTCCTTCCCTTCCACTGGCTTGGAAACTGGCTCTTTCACAAATACACTGGCAGGGATCTCACTTTCTTCCTGAAAAGATGGACAATGTAGATTTCATGTTAATAACACATTTCACAAATAGTCTTGAACTGCTGTAATTTGTGTATATGTGTTTTCAGCATGATAGAAACCCAATGTTTGTGGCTTCGGCTTTCTAGAGCATGGAGAGTTAATTTTAAATTGGTCAAGGCATCCCTCTAACCCCCCCCCCCCCCCAGGATGGATAAGGCCAAGGACTGCCTATTGAAAAGATTATGAGGGCATCTGGAAAGGGCTCTATCAGTGACAGGCAGAGGGGGAAGTGGGCTGTGGCTCAGATAGATCAGGAAGCTGCCTAGATAACAGAGCTAAAGAAAGTTACTGTGAACCCTCTCTTCTACCCTTCCCTGTTCCTGCCAAAATCCCACTACAAAAGAGCCCAGAGATCAAGTTGGAAGTTAAAAGATGGAGGCGGGGTAAGAACCAGGAGGTCCTCAAGTGTCAGACACCATGTAAAGCCTTGATCAGGTTCCCTCCCTAACTAGAAGTCAGAAGTAAAGGATATGGTCAACTTTGGTATCTGTTCAAGAGTATACACTAATTTTTCTCATGACATAATTTTGGAGGAAGGCACACAAGGTTAAGCCTTATTGGGGACCCATCCACAAATCCTTGTGGTTTAGTATATCCTTTGTGGGTGTTAGTAAGGGAAGGTAGCGCACTATAATCATTTTTGGAGTAGTACAGGGGAATTATGCTGCCAAGTATGGCTTATCAAGTGTTTATTGTTCAACAGGGTTCCCGGGAGCAAGAATAATTTGGCTCCCACCTACAGTTAAAAGTGAGGAGAGCAGCTCAGGAATCTCTCTTCCTGCCCCATCACTATTTCCAGCATACCTCTTTCTCTAGCTTGTAGGCATACAGGCAAAGATCTGCCCCTTGCCATACCTTGGGGAGCAGAGCCTGAGAACCTGCCTCCAGACTGCAAGGGAGATGGTTCTCCAGTGCTGCTAAGCAGGGAGACTTGAATTTAGACAGACTTGGATCACACTGTATAGGAATCCCTCTGAATTTTATATATTTCTTTGAATATTGAAAAATGAGAGCCAGCCAGCAAGGTGTCTCCACATTTTCATTGAAAGAAATGGCACAGTAGAAAGCATGTGTGACAGGAGGCCCAAGTCCCAGTCCTTGCTGTACTGCTAGGGCTGTGTGACTGTCAGCAAATAACTTAATCTCCTTTGGTCTCAGGTTCTTCCAAATATGAACGAGAGGAATGACCTAGATTAGCAGCTTTCAAACTGCACTCTCAGGACACTAGGGGTTCTGTAGGAAGGCTGAGGTGGGCCAGGCTCCCAAACCCATGCCATCCTGATTTCAACCAAGGCCGCGATGTTACATGATTATTCTGTGGACTGTCCAGTACTTTTCAGTTGGAAAATAACCGGATGTAGTGAATGTAAAAGTTGACCTCGACTGAAACTTCATGCAAAGTTCACGTGAACGGCGGGAACTTCCCTTCTCATTCTGCAATTTTGATTAACTGAAAAATTGGGGTTATAAAAAAAAATGTTCTAACAGTGAGCCTACACATTTTTTTAACTTCCTGTCACAAAGACTAAATGAACCAAGTTTTGATATAGAAAAACTTAAAAATTCCTCTCCTTATTACCATTGAATGGTATAACTATGATACTCTGAGAAGACACAATGTTACCCCAAAAAACTCAATTAAAAAATTAAAAAAAAACATAGTATGAAAGACAAAGTGAAAAATTGAAAGGAGTATGGGATTCTCACAAATCATACATGACATAAACTTTTACAGAGTGTAACTTCCCCATGTTTCAAGTTTCAACTTGTCTATCTCATTGGCATATACTCCCTATGCCAGTGGGAATTTCTGTCTCTTGTTCACTGTTATGTCCCAGAGACTAGAATAGTTCCTGGCAGCTCAACAGCTGTTTGTTGAATGAGTATATGTTGGGTAAGGTGGCTTTCTAAGACAGCCCTGAGGGTGGCTGGAGTGGAGATTTCAAGCCCCTCTCTTGGCTAGGCTTGAAGACTACAAAAGAATGGGTTTCTCTCTGTGCCTAGAAGGAAGCTGGCTGATCGTTGCTGTCACTGGGAAATAAGAAGAACTCAAGGCCTAAGGGGTGCAGTGGTTTCCACTTTTAAGGAAGGATTTTATCCTCAGTGGATGAGCATGACTGAAAGAGAGGCAGACCACAGGAATTGCTAGGACTTTGATGCTTAGTCTGGAAGCAAAATTACTTCTGGGGTTTGACAAGAGGATTGGGATGGTTTGACAGGAGTGGCTTGCAGGAAAGGAAGAAACCAAGAGCTCAGTGAAATGTTATTAAAAGTCCTTAGCGAAGAAGGCAAAATTCAGGTAGAAAACTGTAAAAAGAAGTCTTAGTTATCAGACAGGAGGTATATTTGTGTAGTATAATTTCTCAGGGTAATCAAAGGATTACTCTGATAACTTTTCTTCCTTCGACCTCAACAAAAGGAAGACATATTAATTCTACTGCTAAAAGAATTAAACTAATAATATTGTACTTTTTAATTTAAATGTAAATTATTATTATGTTGAATTTATTATGTTGAATCTTAGACCTTTGTCTCTCATCATATGCCCTTTGAGGACATTCGAGGAAAGTGCATGATCGGGTCAATCAGAAGGGATCTGTGGTAGATATCCACTGCATATATGAGGGCAGTTGAGAGATCGTGGGAAACCCAATTGAACTCCTTTGTGCAATGCCAGGGAAATTTATACAAGTGCTCTTTAATGTCAGCTATGAAAATAAACCCAGCAGGAGCAGACATAATCCAGAATGAGTTGGATGTGTCTTTATACAACTGGAAACAAGTGAGGTATGTCTTCTCGGCTAACTGCTATGCTTCTGCTGTCGTTTTAATTACTTAAGCAACATTTTGTGTTCTGTCTACTGGACAGTGTTTATTTTGTGGCTTCTTATGGCATCTACTCTGAAGGTGAGTCTTTCCTTTTCACACAGGAAGGTCTTGCCTTTCAGTAATGATTGTTTAAAAGCAGAAAAATATTCTCTTCAAAATCTCTATTTAGTAAAACGTGCATCATATTTGACTATGAAGTAAGTATTACAATGGTGAAAATTCAACTTGAACTTCAGACAGTAGATTGTAACTGCACTGTCCCTAAGGTGCCCACTCTCAAATACCTCAAAGAAACACTTGATATTTCACTTGCCTATAGGTGAGGTGACACTTCCACCTTTAGCTCACTGTCATAAAGTTTTTGATCTGCTTTCACTTCAGATTCCAAGATTATAAGCTCTTTCAAGAGGAAGGTTCAACTATACATCTTCAATTCTGTCATTGCTTACTTATGCTACCCATATATCTAGTAGGGGTTTCGATGGCATCCCTTGTGGGTTGCATCACTTCCTTGGGTAGTTCTATGAAGAAGAGGCCCCAGCAGCAGATGACTATTTGTCCTAGAGACTTATTTTCAAAAAGATACTCAGGCTCCAATGATGCAGCTGCTCCTGGTTCTGACCTTTCACAAGGACCCTTAGGAATTTTTCAAAGGAAGAAAGAATTAAACAGCATACTTCAAACATATATAAATGATATGCTTGCAGCATAAAAGAGAAAAAGAGTGGAAAGAACTCTTGAGAAGTGGCATTTTTCCTTGCACTTGAGTTTGTTTGCTCTTGATATTACTTCTTATGAACTAATAATCTCAGTTGTGCATGTGGATATCAACACAGAGAAACTTGCCAACCTGCTGGCTACTTCTTGCATTGAAGCTCATGGAAGCAAATCTTCTGTGCATGTATATAGATAATCACACTTTAAAAGAGAAGGAGATTCTATGACTAGCTAGCATCGGAAAAGGAAGTCTACAGTAAGTCATTTTTAAAAGGTTGAAAAGCTTGAATAAAGAGAGACAAGCCAGTAGTTTACTCTCTTGTCACTAACTTATCATTGTTGTTAGAAGAAAATAACGATGGCTGTCATTCCCACAGGGATGTGGTAGTTTCCTAGAGGAATATGAAGACCATAAATTTGTGTACATGAAATGTTTTATCCAATAATCTCTAAATACTAGTTATTAAAATGGAACTATGCCCACCTGACATTCTGATTTATAGGTCTCTTTACACATTGATGGTTTTCTCCAATTTGTGTTTCTGAGGTATAGATTGCCAAGTGGATAAAGCCATTGATTAGAACTGCACCCCTAAGGCAGCTGTCGGTGGAATCAGCAAGTCATAAGAATAAAATGCATTAGTTATAATCCCTGAGCAGTCTTTCACATTCTGGAGGATTTAAAAGTTTCATTATTTTTCAGTGTTATCAAGGGTTCAATTCTTTTTTAACATCACATTGGTTAGGTGTTCTTTGTTATACACAAAAAGACACAAAACAAAACAAAAACCAAATCACACTCAATTATTTAAAAGCTGATGTAGAAAACCCAGTAAACATGAACTTTGCTATAGTGGAATTATAGTGTTTGTTTTTACTAATTTCACAATTTGACTCTATAATTTCTATTAATAAAATGAAGCCTTGCTAGTCACTTTGTTTCTCTGGGCCTCTGCTTCTTTGATATCAAATGAGGTTAAACTAAATGATTATTAAGGTGCTTTTCAGCTCTAAAATATTTGATTCTGTGATATTAACCTAAATCCCATGAAAAAAAATTAACAAATTTTAGAAGCAGTCTCACAGCATACTAATGGCAAATATGTTTTTTGTTTCATGCAAGAATCAAAACTAAAGGACCTGAGCTCCACTGGAGAACATTTTTCATTCAATTTGAACAAATATAGATTAAAAAACAACAGAAGAGGCAACATTTACTTGGAAGGGCTGCATCTGAGAAAGAATTTCATTTTTTAATATGAGAGAAAGTAATGATTCTTTTGAAGAAATACCAACAAAAATCAGTTATTCACTTAAAGTGCCTGAGGGAGTGCTGACATTCCGTAAGTGTAAATAATAACAATAAGGATTAGTATTTTGTTTATCTCATAAACTAAAAGGGCACTGAATAAGTAGCATATTGAAACCAATATCCCACTATAGGAACATTAATCAATGTAATATAAACATCAAGATTTGCAATATAAAGGCGTCTTTGATTATCTATATCCTCATTTCTTCTAAGTCTGTACTAATTTAGCATTTTTCGGAGCAATGGCTTTGGATAATGTACAATCTTCTAAAAAATCAATTTTAAAATAGTCTGAAGTTGTCACACTTTTAGCACCTTTCTAAAATTCTGATCTCATCGAAGGAAACCAAATGATGAATATTTGAACACATTTATAGGGTTGATTCTCCACGAATGTATCCACAGCAAATATCTAACCTCTACTCTTTTCACCCAATTTCACAATTTTATGTGGATGAAAGTGTAAGCTGTCCATGAGTACTCTCATTTTCTTCTCTGGATTTGAAATCATTCCCAAACTGCTTTTTCAAATAATCATTACTAGAACCTTAAGAGGGCATAAGTGGGCATCGCACCGTCAGGCAGGGTCAGTTACCTATGAAATTCTAGTCTCTTCAATCAACAGAGAAAATTTCCTTTTGCCTGTAAATTCACCGATTTTCCGTACGAATTCTATTTTTAGGAAAAAAGAGCCGTACTTACGGGCAAAGAATTAGTCTTATTAGTCTTTGGCATTTGCTTTTTAATCAGCAACCTCTCTGAGTCTCATTTCATTTATACTGGGTACTGTCATAGTGTTTAGAATCCGAACATTGACCTTAAGCTATCATTTTAAAAAATGTAAAAAAAAGGAAAGCTGCTAAGTTTAACAAGGACTTTACAATTTATTTTATTATTCAAAGGGAGGTGAATTTTCTCCAGTTTAGATACTACTGGCTATAATTTGAAATAATTTTTAAGGCATGGGAGGCTTAAATCTGTAAGTCCAGCACAGATTTAAGTAAATAAATGATGTTTTAAATAAGACAAAATAAGGCCCAAGTTTGGAATTTTAAAAATGCAAATGTATCTAGTAGATGATCCAACCAACCAACCAACCAAAAAAGCACCTGCAAATTTTGGAAGACACAACAGGACTTTACAAACTAGAAACGTAATCTAAACACTACAGTACCAAATATGCTCAAGTCAGGTGACAAATTTTCTTTCCTCACTCTCTTATTTTACATCACATTTTTGTCTTAGACTAGAAACCAATGGGTTTAGTAGGAGAAAGATTAGCATAGCATTTGAATGAACTGAAAGTGACAAAAATAACTTAAAGATGTAAAACAGTACCTGGTACATTACTTGCCCTCCTCCCTCTCTGCAGGTCTAGGAAATACCCACCCTCTGCCGTACTGTAAAGACTGTCCTGCTATTGGAAGGGTCTCTTTAGGATAGGTTCTTTCTTTTCATAGAGTGGTGGTGACATAATACTGATTTCAACATGGCAGTTGTTATACAAGGTATGGCAGGGAGTGGATGTGTGTGAGTATGTAAGTGTGTATGTAACTTTTAATAAATCTCAACTGATAAAGCATAAGCATAGCTGTTTTAAGATCCTGGGTAGGGTGAGATCAGTTTTTACTTAAGAGGCATATTTCTAATCAAGCAAAAGTGTAGCTTCCTCTCTGTGCAAATGCATTTCAAATCTACCCTGGAAGAGCTATTCCTTGAGCTCTTGTACCATGCCAATCACTAACCATTTTAAGTATGTTATTCCATTATTCTTCACCCTAGGAGAGAGATACTAGGGAAGAAAAATTAATGTTTAAGAGCATACACTTTGGAATCAATTAAATGTGATTTCAAACCCCAGTGTCACCTCTTGCTTACTGTATAACTTCAGACAAGATATCCTCATCTGCAAATTGGGAGGAAATGAGATAATACACAAAAAGATGATAGGCAGAGTTATTAAGAGCTCAAAAGATTTTTGCTTTTATTATCTTCAGTGTACAGATGAGGAGACAGAAGTTTGGAGAAGCTACAAAAACGTACACACAGTTGGCAAGTGGTGAAACTAGGATTCAAACCAGTGTTTTATAGTAAAATTTATCTTTTCAAACCCTATTCTGGACCACTGTCTAATATAAATTGTTATTTTATCCATTGGCATAATTACCACCCTAAAACTCCTACTTTAAGAAGGATCAAGAGAAAGCAACCTTTCCACCAAGGAACTGCACTTGTATATGTTTGTTTATTTTTTTTAATAGTCATCATGCAGTGCATTGAGAGTTGGAATCTCTAATATCCTTTAGTCAAATAAAGGATCTTACATGGCTTAAAGTCCAATTCCTTGCTTCCTAAACTGCTCTTTTTAAAATTAAGTTTCTTTGGGGGCTGTCTGCTGAGAGGCCCAGAATGGAGCCTGAACAAGTTGCTTTGGATTCTCTAAACTACCACCTTGGTCATGAGCACCCCCATTTTACCTTTTACTCACTTTAAGGAGAATTTTTACCATTTCTTGGTGCAATTTCGTGCCTGTCAATCCAATGTGACAAAACAGGAGACCATTGTGGCAGGGCTTCAGGAGCAGCATGTGTCCTTAAGTTTCCCAACAATTGTTTTTTTTAAATGTCAGATTTATAATTCTCTTGAAATTTTAGTCACATATCCTCTCCACTCCTCCCCTTAACATCCACCGAACATCCGTGGCAAAAGAAAACAAGAACCAATCCCAACAAATTGTGATTTTCCTCTACGAGATAAATACATGTTTTTTTTTTTTCCTCTTTAACTGAGGAATAGGACAAGAGATAATCTCCTTGATTCATATTGGAAAGAGGGAAATTTCCTCTGATGACAGATTTAAACAGGTCTGTACATGTTTAGTTTTGTTTGGAGATCAGTATTTAATTTAGAAATGCCTCGAGAGCTAAGATTTCTAATATCTTTTAGGCTAATAAAGTAAGAATCTTATATGGCTTAAGAAAGGCACAGTTACCGTATCTCTTCAGTTCATCTGGTGCATGAAAAGCTATTCTATTTGCATTAAAGCTAAAAAATTTCCGGGCTGCAAAAGCCTGCAAGGTATAGGAGACATCAGCTGCCTGAAGCTTTACAACATCAAGTGCAATTTGGGGAGGACAAAAAAGCAGCCAGATGAGTCTTTCCTTTTATGGGGGGAAGAAGGCTTAGCTTCTAAGTTGGCAGAGCAGACTCATTTAGAAAAAGAAGGCTCCCTTGGTTTAAATCCCAATTTCTAAATCTCTCTTGGGAGATGAAGGCTCTTCTTGTGTGCCTTTCACAATCAAACAGTTGGTTATAGCCTCTCCCCTCCATGGCTTTGAAATCCTCTCCTATTCAATGGTCACAACAAGACAGCCCTGGGGCAGGGATTGCAATTGATTCCTGCGCTCTGTGCTGGCGGGGTTCCACTGGGCGGAAGGGCTTCCAGCATTAGGCAGGGCTGCCCTTGGATTCACAAATGCCCACCACTTGTCTGAACAACAGCCCCACGCAATCTCCCTGTCCCCAGATAGCCTCTTGCTACATTAATTGCATCACTGATGCATTAAAAAATTAAAGTGATCTTTTTATTCTAAGGCAACCATTGGAAGCAGAGAATATTCAAGACTAGCCTTTGTAACTTAAACTGATAACACTGCTTTTATTTTACTTTGCAGTTGTGGTCTCTGTGAGCAATGAGAAGCATATCTAGTGTGTTTGTAAAGAGTTATGCTCTATATTTTTATTGTATCATTTGCTAGAAAAGAACTCAACAAGATTGCTTTGGTCAAGAGTCTTAATAGAAAGATGCTAGTTCAACTCTAATGGAATCAGTTTTCAATATTTGGTTAGTCTCCAAAACACTGATAGCCTTTGGACAAAGGAATACTTTAAACAGCTATGAGTTTAATTTCTTTATTTAAAAGTCAACCAACGATCAAACCAAAAAGAACCCTCACGTGGTTACCTCATTACCACAAAGAGTTAATAAACAGCCACTGAATTAATTTGCCCTGTGCAACTAATAGCTGCAGTTAGAGCCCCAAGTTCATAATGCAAAGAGACAAATGGATTTGACCGGGCACCTGTGCATCTGCTCACCTTCTCAACCTGTATGAAGTGTATCCAGGTGCTCCCTGACAAATAAATGACCCTGGCCTACTAACCCCTGAGGCATCTGCTATGGGTTTAGGCTGCAGTGACCTGGGAAATTCCCACAGGGTGTGCAGATTTCACACTCGCCTGTAAAGTCAGACAGGGACAATGCCTTGTGTGTGTGATCACTGACAGACAGGACAGATGTACCATCTCACAGACAAATGGCCTTGAGAAACAGGCCGATCTCTCATGAACTTGAGTCCCAGCTGGGTGGGAGGAGTAGGGGGCACTGACCTGGAAGATGAGCACTTTGAAATGGTTGCGTCTGAGGAGCTGGGCATGGTTGTTCTCCAGCCTCTTCACCTGTGCGCATTGCCTCTCCATACGCTCCTTGACCGCGCGCGTGTGAGCGCTGACCTTGCGGGACTTCTCCAGGAGCTTGCTCACCGTGTTGCTGGTGGAGGCCTGGTACTTGGAGAGCTTGGTGAGGTCGTTCTGGATGCCCTTCACAGAGCCCTCTAGGCTGATCTGCCGCTGTTCCATCTTGTGCTGGTTGTCCTGCACGGTATCTAGCATGTTCACCAGCTTGTCCAGGAGTGTGAGCACCGTGACGGCGTTTACCTGCGAGTTGTCCCGAATGGCCTCGTCTGTGCTCCCCAGGTTTAGGCTGGGGCTCGGTGTGGAGGAAGGCACTGGGCTGGGGCTGGCTGGCCTCTCCTGCCGCAAGCCAGAACCCGGCTGCTGGAACTTTTCAGCTTGTGCAGCATCCTCCCCCATGGCTGGACTGGTGGGAAAGTTCTTCTTGCTCCAGTGAGAAGGACGGTGGTGAGGGGTGCAGAGCAAGGACGACTGGTTTGAGTTCAGAGCACAGCTCTCCAGGACTGGCAGAGGTTCAGACAGGCAACAACTGGCTACACTGATCTGGGGAACTGCATTCCAGCTGCTTTTAAAAGCCCTACTCCACCCAGTGGGAGGCGAAGGTTACAGAACTGAGAACTACTCAGAGTTCAGAAGTACGCTCACACTTCCTAACCACATTCTCCCCAGCCCGGGGCACTTTCCTGCAGGTTTAGCTTTTCTTTCTCACTCCTCTTCCCTTTTAAAAATAAGTTCAATGCCATATTTCAATCATGACTTCATCTAGGGGCGGAGAAAATCATGCTAACCTGGCCCAGCTCCACGGCCTCCAATTGGCTAAAGCTAGTAAACTTTTCCCTGGCTGCTATGCTACAGATGCAACAGAGTGCCTGGTTGGTTTTTTTTTTTTTTCCTTCCTGGATACAAGTTATTGTAACGGAAAGTATTGTTTACGTTTGCCCTAGAACTGACTGATGGGCTGCAGAACACCTCGTGTCCTGAGAGAGGCCAAGTTTAAAAGGAACTTGGAGCCAGCTTGTGTTGTTAGTTTTTAATTTCCGAAGGCATGGAAGTAATCCTGATAATGACAAAGAAAACAGCCCATTTCTTCTTACTACCCTTGTAATTGGCCATGCGAGATAAGTCGAATGAGACTGAGCTTCAGGGATGTTAAAGCATGTAATGCTGTTATGAACTGTTATCATGTAATAGATGGAAAGTTTTGAACGACTACTTTTTTTTTTTTTTAATAAATATAGAATTTCTTTTGAGAAGTAAAATTGAAAGAGAAGTCTCCTTTCCCCAGCAAAAATCCTGGTCTCTTTAAGAACCTACCATGCTTATTTGTTTTAAATAATTTTCAATCCCTACTGAGAGATTTTCTCAAATATCCATCTCTGTAAGGCATTTACTGACACGTGCCCAGAAGTGTGACTGTCAGGCAGGTTGAGTTGGAGTTTCTGAAGTGCTTCTAATGTTTGACATTTCCAAATTCCTGTTCAGTGAAGTGGCACACCTGTTCTAAAACATGGCCCTTCTCAGCTGAGCCCTTGAGACGTGGGGCTTATTTCCTAAAACGACTTTACATGCTTGAATTGGTTTTAAATGTATTCAGCCCTCGAAAGTGCTTTCAGCAGGAAGTTTGTAATAGGCCTTCTATGAACAGTTTTGAGAAGAACAAATGCCAGCTCATATTGGGTAGGGATTGATAATGGAAAAGTACCATTCTTCAGTGGCAAAATCTGAATGTAAAACAATCAATCAGCAGGTTATTTGTTGTCCCATTTATTAAATTTGTGAATTTCCACTATCTGCTCAATTCTGTGATTGATGAACTATTCAAAAGATACTAATACAGCATGATCTAAGACCCTGCCCTCAGTGAGTATACCTGCTAGAGAGATGAATTAAAGATATTTACAGAGGACCTTGATTTCCTCAGATAATTGGTAACCTCAAAATCTACTTAAAGTATTTATTTTTAAAAAATAGGGATAAAAAATGAAGAGATTTGGTTGGAACTTTATTTTTAAAAAATGTAAGAAAATTATTAAAATTAATTTAATTTAACAAAATTTAATTGGTTGATGATATGTTAAATATTAGAACAAAAGATGAATCAAGTGCTGATTTTAAGAAGCATAATTTTCTAACAAAATTATATGGTATCAGGATACGATATCCCTTTACATTTAACTTATGTGGGCAAATCATAAAGAGTCATCATTGTAAAAATATTTGAGGCTTCATCAGTTTCCTAAGAGCCTTTCTTAAATTTTGACATTCAAATCATTCTCCTTTGAAGCACTTATTGTGCCATCATCTGTGTGGATTTTTTCTTCTTTAAATGTTAACTATTCCAGCTGCAGATTCTCATTTGTCAGAGAAGTTGCCCATGATTCAATGGCTTCTCTAACATTACTTTCATCAACTTCATGATTTCTTGCATATTCTGAAAGATTTGTCATTTCACGTTATAATCACTTTGCCCTGATTTTGCATTGATTTGTACTGATTTTGCATTGCATTGTTGGGTATTATAGACTCTGTTGGATGAATAGTGACATTAAAGACATGAGGTTGAGGTGGCAAAGGAGAGAAGCTAGCTGTTAAACAGGAAGAAAGGTTCGCAAATGAGCTTATTTATTTTTTAAAATTAATTTTGAGTAACATAAGTAACATAACAGTTCTTTATTGCTGTGTAACAAACCAGCCTCAAATTCGGAGGCTGAAAAACACAAGTCATGAATTCTATTTAGTCACGATTGTGTGATTGGCTCAGCAGGGCTCAGCTGGAATGGGCTCAGCTGCCATGTTCATTCAGCTGTAATGGAATCTGAGGTGGTCTCTATCACATGTCTGGCTCCTTAGCTGGGATGACTAGAATGTGGGATTTCTCTCTTCTCAGTATTTTAGCCTCTAGGGACTCTTCCTCTGATCTCTCTAGTAGAGAAGCCAGACTTCTTTATATGATGCCCCAGGATTACCAGGAAGTGGAAGCAGAAGCTGCCAGATCTCTTACGATTAGGCTCTGGAACTCTCCCCTTGTCACTTCTACTACATCCTCACAGGCCAAGCTTGGATTCAAGGGGACAGGAGACAAATTCTACTTCTTTATGGGATGAGTAGCAAAGTCTCAAGGTAAAGGGGAAACAATGTGGGAGAGATTGTTGAAGCAATTTTTGGAAACAATCTACCTCAACCTAAATATGTTCTTTCAAAAGCTATTACAAATGAAGTTTAAGGCCCTTTCAAGCACTATTTTCATTCCATTTCCTTTCACCTCTTGTCAGAAGTAATCATTTTATGAATTTCACGTATGTCCTTTGGAAATTATATTTATAAGTGATCAATTCATTAGTGAATAGTTTGATGCTGTGACGTAATTTGCTCTGTTGCACAACCTTACAATCATGGGAATGATCAGGAGTTATATAATGGAAACCTGTCCTGTACAAGACAGCATGTAACTAATAAACTGGGTCACAAACTCTAAGAGCATCAAGAGTTTATACATGGAGAAAGCAAAGGCAATAAAAGAAAGCGCTGTTGTTCAGTTAGTTTGAGGTAAACTTGAGTGGCCATACTCACCATTTAGTTGACCTGAATTAAGTTTGAGTTTTGTCAGAGAAATGAGTGAAAGTCAACAATCAACTCTTAAAAGAAATTTTTTGAAAATTTAAATCTACTTATTACATACTATCATGTTCCTTAGAAATTAGGTAGTGGAATTTCGACTTGATACAATGGCAGATAGGAGGCTCCTAGAGGTTTTGAACATGTGAAAGTGCTGTGTTTAAGAAGGATTATGGCAGCAATGAAATGTTGCAAGGGATTTTTCTGTTTGTAATGTTTGTTGAATGGGAAATAAGTGCTAGACACTGGGAATGCAAAGATGAGTGTCATATATCTGCTACCCTTCAAAAACTCCCACTTTACTGGGATAAGGAGACAGGTTGACAAATACTGGGTATAGACATATAGGTGTGGTGCTGGAGTCAGGTTACATGAGGGCTTTAGCCACAACGGTATAGTTAAAGGTCTGAATCCTCCAACTGATCACCAGTTGCCTACTGTTACCTCAGGTCTCTAAGTCATATAAGGAGAGAGATCACTCCAGGAAACTGCTTGCTTTATTACAGGCTAGAGCATCATTCGCAATCTCTGTGAGGTTTCCCATTTTGGATCATTAGTAATCCCAAGGCTTGGTAACACTTCAGCATAATTTCTAGACCAGAGGCAGCTCAATGGCTTCTTTGGTTGGCCTTTTCCATTTAAACCCCTATGAGAATCCTGACATGCTAGGCCTTGCTATGCTTCCCACTGAGAGGTAGGATCTAATTTCCATTTCCTTATCGCTGAAATAGCCTTAATGACTTGCTTGGCCAAATAGAATGTGCCAGAAATAACATGCTGGGACTTCTGAAGCTAGGATATAGGAAGGTTTGTGATTTGTTCCTCAGTTTCTTGGGACACTAACTCTAGAGGAAGCCAGCTCCCTGTTAAAAACCTGACTTTGTTGAGACTGCCATGCTGTGAGGAAGCCTAAGATAGCCACATGGAAAGACTATGAGGAGAGAAAAATACCTGGCTATTTTTAAATGTGTCAACTATCTTTAGCCATTTGAATACCTCCTTCCCCCTGCCCTGCACATGACTCTGTAGTCATTGAAAAGCAGAGATGTGTCATTCTTGCCGTGTCCTGCCTAAATTTCTAGTCCACAAAATTTCATGCATAATAAAATGATTTTTGTTTTATGTCACTAAGTTTTGGGCTGGTTTGTTACACAGCACTAGATAACTGTGAACATGTAGTTTGCAATGAAAATGCAGCTCTTTATTATTTTTTATTATTTATTTTGTTTTATTATTTATTATTTATTTTTATTTATTTTATTTATTTTATTTATATTTATTTTATTATTTTTATTTTATTATTTATTATTTATTATATTTTATTATTATTTTATTTTATTTTATTATTATTTCCAGTCTGGTTTTGTTCTCAGCCTTCTGCATCCAATACTTTTTATATGTACTACTGCTCTAAAACTTAACTCCTAAAGTAATTTCACAAAAAATAAATAAAGTTTTTTGTGTAATTGTTCTTACCTTAAGAAAGTCTTAACTTTGAGCTTGATCCCAAAGGTGGAGGGATAATCATAAACTAAGATAACAAAAATTTGGCAGAAAAAAAGATGGAGTTGAAGGAACATCCAACCACATCTGGCTTAGCTCTATAGTACATCCTTCAGTGGGTACAGGTGAATGTAAGGATGTAGTTTGTAGAAGGCCTGAAGGTCTTGCCTTATCCTTTGCTATGGAAGTGCGGAGGAATTATGTTTTCACTTTCACTAGAAATATTAATGATGAGCCCTTCCACCATCAGAGGATACAATGAAAACTGTGACACTGAAGAGGGCCCTCATCTGACCATGCTGGCACCCTGATCTTGGACTTCTAGCCTCCAGAACTGTGAAGAAACTGAGGCAGAAGAAATTAAGTGATTTGACCAAGATCACACAGTTTGAGAGAAACAAGTCCAAGGCAAAAAAAAAAAAAAAAAAAAAAAAAAAAAAAAAAAAAACACCTAAAAAACGAAAAACAAAAACAGTTCGAAGTTTTTTTTCAGAAATGACCAGAGGAAAGCAGAAGCATCTGAAAGTAACAGAGAATTAATAGGCAAGGACACAAGAGGCAAATGTGGAGAGCTGAGTGTTCCACAGACAAGAAAAATCTAAGGGAGTTCATCACCACCAAAACAGTATTACAAGAAATGTGAAAGAGACTTCTTTAAGAAGAAGGAAAGAAATTAAAAAGATGAGTAAGAAAACATCGCCAAGAAAAAAATATCTCACTGACTAAGGCAAGCACATATTAAAAGCAGTGGATCAACCAACACTAAAACTAATATAACGGTTAAAAGGCAAAAGTAGGAAGATCATGTGTAATTGCAACAGTAAATTAAGGGATACACACAAACATACACACAAAAGAAGTAAAAAATAATGATGAAAACATAAATGTAGAGGGGGTGAGTAAAAATGGTAGTGATTTTAGAATCACTAAAGTGTTTTAACTTAAGCAGCCATCAACTTAAAGGAAACTGCTATAAACATAGCTTGGTCTATGAAGCACGTGGTAACCACAAATCAAAAATCTACAAGAGATATATAGGAAATAAAGAGAAAGGAATCCAGACACACACTACAGAAAGTCATCAACATACAAGAGAAGAGAGCAAGAGTATAAAAAAGGAGCAGAGAATAACAACAAAAATCAGAAAACAATGAATAAAATGGCAATAACTACATACCTATTAATAGTTACTTTAAACATAATGGATTAAATGCTCCAATCAAAAGATGAATGGATAAACAAGATTTAGTACATATATACAATGAAATATTACTTGGCCATAAAAAGAATGAAATTTTACTGTTTGCGATGACATGGGTGGACCCAGAGGGTCTTATGCTAGGTGAAATAAGTTAGACAGAGAAAGGCAAATACTATATAATTTAACTTATATGTGAAATCTAAAAGACAAAATAAATGAACAAACAAAACAGAAACAAAGTCATACATACAGAGAACAAACTGATGGTTGCAGATGGAAAAAGCGTTGGGGGACTGGGTGAAAAGGTAAAGAGATTAAGAAGCAAAAATTGATAGTTACAAAATAGTCATGGGATGTAAAGTACCGTTTGTAGTCAATAATATTGTAATAACTATACATGGTGTCAGGTGGGTGCAAGACTTTTTGGAGGGTCACTTTGTAAATTATGTAAATGTCTAACCACTATGCTGTATACCTGAAACTAATATAATATTGAATGTCAACTGTAATTGAAGAATTTAAAAACTTATAAAAAGAAATATTAATGATGAAAAGTACATGATTATATGACCTTAATCTCTCCCAACCAAAGTCCCCATATAACCTATCCATGATGTCAGTGTGAAATACAGCAGAATATAAGGAAATCCTATGTAAAGTGATGAAGAATAAATGATGTGTAGTGTTGACATAAAAAGTATATTCCACTCCACTTCTCATGTGCTGTCACTTAGGTGATGTCACAATTTTGGAAATTCTAGAAGAGTTTGCATTCTAGAGATCTCCTCTGCCTCTTAGACTTCAATTTCCTCATGTGCCATTTTCATTCTGCTCCATGCCTTCCCAGTTGTGAACTCCAACCCTTGCTTTAAGCACCACAGAATCTACTCACATAAAGCTTTCTCTACCACAGTGAATGTTAATGAAACTTTAGGGCCGCCGTCATGAAGATGGCTCTCATCTTACTGGTTTCTGTCCTCCCAGTTTCACGTATTCTGTTTTCTCCTTACCTCTACAGTCTATTTTATGAAGGAAAATTTTTTCTCAAATACAGGATCATGGTTTTATCCTTTACCCCAAGGAGATGTGTTATTATTATTATCATAAAGGACAGTTTCCTCCTTCCTAAAAAAGAATTCTGGTGCCAGTTAAGATAACTAAACTCTTTTCCATCTTGTTTTATCGTCAAGATCAGAGGCAGGGAGATGAGTACGAAAATATTGTTCATTTATCATTTATTCATTCATTCAACAAATATTACTGAGCAACAATTAGACAATGGGAATAATAGGAGTGAACAAGAAACAAAGTCCTGATTCATATGGAGCTTATGCTCTGAGAGGTGGGGGTGAAGACAGATGATAAATAAAAATACAGTGAGATTTCAGACAGTGATAAGAAGTACTATGTGATCAGACAGTGCTATGAAGATAAATAAAGCAGAATAAGGGACCAGAGGGTGATGATGGTACAATTTAGGATGGTCAAAGAAGTCCTCTATGAAATAGAGCTATTTAAGTAGTGATATGTTGAAGGAATCCAGGTGAGAGGAGAGAGCCTTCTTCTGCAGTAAAAGTGTTTTTAAGACAGTGATAGAATTTTAGGTGGGCACATGTACACCTAGCTACAGTAAAGATTACATTTCCAGTCTCTCTTTAAGCTAGGTGTGGATGTGTCACCAAGTTCTGTTCAAAGGATGTAAGCAGCAGTGATATGGGCCACTTCCGAATGCTGCCCTTCGAAGGATTAGAAATGTGCTCCATTGATTTCTATTCCTCTTTTCCCCATGTTTTTCCTAGGAGAGGGCAAACCTGACTTGGATGCAGAAAAGGAAACCACTGAATTAAAGATTGAAGATGGCAGCTCTTCCTCCTCTTTCCCTCTTGCTCGCTCAAATCTTTCTCTCTCTCTCCCCACCCCGACCTCTCTCTCCTCACCCACCTCTCTCTCTCTCTCTCTCTCTCTCTCTCTCTCTCTCTCATTACCCCCACCCAGGTGATTTAGCTTGCACAGAGAATAATAGTTAAGAGCATGGATTCTCAAGCTAGACTTCTCAGGTTCCAATTTCAGCAAGGTTTTATGACTTTGGTCAAATTGCTTTTCCTTTCTAGGCCTCACGTTCTTATTATAAAATGAGGATAATAATAATCCTTATTATTATAGGTTGTCAGGAGGTTTAAATGAATTAATGTTTGTGAAAAGCTTGGAACAGTGCATGTAACATGGTAAGTAGCATATGTGTTAAACACACAAATTAATTAAATAAAAATTCTTAATATTACTGTCTAATTTCTCTTCTTAGCTTCAAAGATGTAATTTAATTTTTTTTCAAAAATATGTTTATGTCTTGCATCGTATATGCTGTATTCAAAATTAAGACCGGCTTTCCCTTTCTGACTTGCTTATTACAGAGTACTTTGTGGTGTACTCAGAAGAAATGTGTGGGGGTGCCTCAATCTTCCCCACTAAAAAATTAATTAACTAGTTTCAGTGAGTTGCTACATGCTCAGCATAGACTTAGACAATACAAAAAAGTTTGTACCAAGGTCTTCGTCCTGGAGAAGTTCAAAGTCTTTTGGGAAAAGTGAGATTTACGCACAAGAAGCAATTAGAAGACAATACAAGGCAATACCTAATGAGGCGTTGAAGTTGTCCCTTTTCAGTCTCAGGAAACCCCTTAACCTCACAGTAACCTTAGCTTTTGCTTTTCTCATTACAGAACCCTAAAGCAAACAGGAATTGAGGCAAAGACATTTAAATTAGAAGAGTAACTTAATAATAATGCTTTTCTTATAATTCAGTGCTTTTCATTGATATTGTCTCAAGATACTGTAAGACCTTGAAAAACAATAGTTGAAGGAAGTGGGAGGGAATTCCACTGTTTTTAAAAATTTTTTTTTCAGGATTTACTGATGCTTGGAGAGGCCTAGGGCCCTGAAAGAGCTGTGAGATGAGCAGATTACCGTGGCGCTCTCTTCCTTCCTCCTCTCTTCCCTCCTGGACAGAGCTTCCTTCCCCAGCTGCCCCCTCTGTTTCCCCTCCCTCCCCACCCCCCCGCCCCATCGCATCATGCTGCTGTTTATTGAACTTAAATCTCCCTTATGAAGAAAATTATGGAGATTTCTTTAGTCACCTGTTTCAGAGTTTAATAAGCTTTATTTTTAAATAGCTATTTTTGAGGTCTACTTTGTTCTTTGAGGTGTCGTGATGAATGAACACTAAGAATTTTATCAGCTATTAAAAAAAACGCACACACACAAAGGCAACAACAAAAACTTCTCACCCTGTCTTAAAAGGAAGTTATATTAATTTGAAAACTTTAAAGAAGGAAATTCCAAAACCATTTTGGTAACCAAGTCTGTTATTTGTCAGGAAGTTCTTCATAGATCATTTAAATCCTTATTGTGCAATATAAAACCATTTCCTCGCATTCTGTTCTGTTTTTTTGAGTTAATAAACATCCACATAATGGATTTCTATAAATTACCTACTAATCATTTTTCTGTAATTTCTACATATTTGTGTTAAAATTTAGGGTCCCTGGTTAAAATGAGGCTGTATATATATAGAACCCATACATATAAATGCTTTTTATCAAAAATATTATGGTAATGCAACACATCTTAGTAATAAAATATTTTTTGTTGGTGAATAATGGTGGTAGCAAGAAGCACTTGCCTGGTGGTTTACACTTGACAAGCACTTGAAGTATCTTGAATTATCTTTGAATGCTAAAAATGTGTGATTCCAAATTCCTCTCCCTCTGGGCTCACATTTGTTGGCCTCAAAAAACTGTTGTCTTAGTTGAAGCTATGGCTTTGTTCCAATTAGAAAAATAAATAACTACTGAGTGAGCCAGAAATCCAGGTAACAAGCAGAGGCAACACGTGCTGAGGGAGTAAGGGTTTAGCTGGTCGTCCTCATGTGTATGACTGCTTTATTAAAACGTATTTTGAGTATCTCTTTCTAAAACAATTTTAGGCTGTTGCATAGACACAGTCATAATATCAGGCCTGATTAATGGCAAGCATTATGGAATGTATTATAATGCAAGGAACTTAGTGTCTTCAGGCTTTTCTTTCTTTCTTTGTAAAACTTGTCCACTTGATTTCTAAGGCCTTTTCTAGTGATAACATTTTATAATTTAATGAACACAGTAACCCATTTTTGCAGTGTAGTTTGCTAGCACTGTTTCAGATTCTCAATTTTAAAAATGATACTGACAAACTTGTGAATCTGAGATGTTCAGGAATGAGGAGTCAGCCACTCTGCCCCACAGCAATGTACCCTCCAATGGATGGATGCCGTCACCTCTTTCTCAGAGGCCTGGGCTGGGCCTGGGGTGCCACATTGTGACTAGGAGTCCAGGTCTCCCCATGCCTGCCAACACTTAGGATGAGCTGCAGTTGGGTCCAGGAGTCTTTCTAGGTCAGGTGGATAAGTCACAGGTCCTAACCTCCTTGCCCATTTTATACCTTAAGCCCGGCACACGATCATCTTGAACAGAGATAGGAGAGGGTCTATGGCTCTCTCTCACAGTCCAAGAGGATATAGGTCCCCTCCCACCCACAACCGTTCCTTTTATTAAAAAAAAAAAACAACTTACAACAAAATGAACACAAAAAATGTCCATGAAAATAACATATAAATAAAAACCTGAAACAAATAACAGCATCTTTCGGACACTAGATCTCACCTTTGCTCACAGCCAAGGTAGTCTGACAAAGTATGGCATTCGAGTGGATTATGAAGTCAAAAGACCTGAACTTGAGTTTCGGCTCTGACACTATCTGAATGACTTTGAGTTCTCGACCTTGAGAAAATGAGTGTCCTTTTATGTAATATGAAGAGTTCGACTAAAAGATCTAATTTAATTCAGTAAACATTTATTAATGGTTTCCTACATTTAAGAACCTTCAACAAGACATTAGGGTGGAGTTGCGGAAAATACAAAGATAAAAATGTGGAGAAGCTTTCAATGAAATACATACCCAATGAGAATAAAAGCAGGGTTAAGTATTGTAATAGAAAAAAAAAAAAAAGGCACAAAATTCTAGGAGCACAAAAGAGGCTTGATGTGTATTCGAGTTTTCAAGTATTGTGAAAGCTGATGTTTACCTATAGCTGAAGAGCCTTTTAAGGAAAGGTGCAGTTGGTCTGCATTTTAGACATTGTAACTGATGTATATCGTTCACTGCAGCAGCTCCTGAGAACCATGATCTACTATGGTGATTAGAAATGTCCACCTCTCACTACTAATTGCACTCTACAGGGTGTAAGAGAAATGAAAATGTGGGAGATGGAGTTTTTCCAGTTCAGGGATTGACCTTTAAAAGAATCAGGGCAGAGAGAGGGTAATGAAGCCAGCAGATGAAACTGGTGTAAATATCTCTGACATAAAATTAAACTAATTTAGTTTAAATGCAAGGAAACACAATCTAAATTAGAGAAAAATATTATCTAAATTATAGGATCTTTTTTTAATGCAATTATATTATTTGAAAGTATGTGTGGTAAGTTGAACTGATTGCTACAAAAGCATTTAAGTGCTGGTGGAATCTTCTTGTAATGGATAAATAAATTCTGATACATTAGGACTCTTTTGAATGCATATAATTTGTGTGTTAATGTATTTAAAATAAAATGACTAATCAAACTCTTTAAAATTTGTTCATGCTGCTCATTTGTTTAGTGATCTTCTTTTTTATTTAAACAGTTTAGAGGTAAACTTGAGTCCAATATACTTCCAGTTTTCAAAACTTTGCAAATAAGTGGGGTCTGGGCAGAGGCTGTCTCATTTTGGTCCTTATTTACTAGAAACGGTGCAGTTTTATTACAATCAGATTTGAAACTAAAAAAGCTTTTTTATTTCTAAAAAGCTGTCATTCAAAGAGTTATCAAAGAGGGAGGCCAGCTGGCTGCTTCAGGCTGTCATATGCCACGCTAAGGGCGTGACTGATGGGCTTCTGGAAGCTCTTCTTGGGCATGAAAACATTGACAGTTATTGGGAAGATGGAAGTAAAACAAAGAAAAGGAGAGTTCTTCACAGAATCTGCTCAAGCTTGGCGATTGGTCAGGAAAGAAGGAAGTCACAACCAGGCAAGAACCAAGGAGAAGCTGAAACAACAGAGTTTAAAAAGCATCCTCTAAGGAGAAGCAGTCTGGATGCAGGAGCAGCCAGGAGCAAGGAAGTACTGGGTGGTTTTCCTGAAGAGCTTATGAAAACACGGGAAATACTGTGTAAACTTTCTGGGCCAGCTTTAGGAGCTTATCACTGTGGTATTAAAATGGTAGGAATTGTCATGAGCTGACCTTACACTCTGTCCGCCAGAGTCATGTGGTCTAAAATATCAAATTCTCCAGTTCATAGGTCCAGAAGTTTAATCTTATCCACTCATTTTTAGACGATAAGGTTTGGGAGAAACTGACTCATGCTATTAAACACATAAGAGAGTGATTTATAAAGCATGTGTAGTAATTAACAAGGAGAGAATGACTTGGCATAACAAACCACAGTGGTCATTTCCTCTATCCTGGCTCACTGTCACGGAGGTTGTACCTCCTTTGGTACAAAATTACATGTTTGAAGGTCGTAAGTGCTGAAATAAAGCAAAAGAAAATAGGCATCTATTTTCTAGAAAGTATTTTATTGAGGTGAGCATTACTGTACGTACTGCCCTTTAATATTTTGGGCATACTTCTGTCTGTTCGCCAATGCCTGGCAACAAAGGTATTTTCACAAATCTGTAGCAAAATAAAAAATATATATAATAAGGGAATTATTATATTACAAATGAAATTACCATAAAACCAAATACATGTAACTTTAAAGAATGTGCTTTATTCTGTGATTATGTCATTATTTTTGATGTCAAAATCTTCTCGATTTTGGAGAATTTGTAATTTTTTTAACCTGGCAGAATGAAAATATCGATAACCCTGCGACAGGCAGATCCTCATTTTTCCTTTTTTGAGGGTGATTTATGGTTCCATGAAATCCCAAAGTCCGAGAATCATGGTTTAGAAAACTAAAATAAGATTTCTGTACCAACGGCTTTTAAACTTTTGACCAAGATCCACAGAGAGAAGAAACACATTATCCCATCAAAAAGTATATACAGCTCACACATACATAAATATGTATATAAAAATATTTACAATAGAAATAAAAGTTTCACAAAACACTACTTAACTTTATCTCATGGGATACATTCTGTTCTACTCTATTTTACTTGTTAAAAATGTCATTTGCTTTCCAACAATTTGATCTCATGACCCACAAATGAGTCACAACTCACAATCTGAAAAACACTGCTCTAGACTCAGAGTCCTATTGTCCCAGGACGTAGCTGAATAAACACTGACAGGTGTTTCCTTTTTGGATCTTTTTTCTAGGTTCCACTCAGATTATATCCCTCTTGTTGCACATTCATTGCCCTGGAAAGATTACAATACAATTGATTAAATAAGAGCTTTTTTATGCTAGTCATATCTGTGTCCTGAGGAAATTCTCGTGCCGCTTGCTAAGATTGAGAAATATTCTCTAGTTCCTTTGGATTTAGAAGTCACATTAGTCTTCTTTTTACAGCACAAGAAGTCCTCCTGGTCTTATTAGCCCCACATTACAAAACACATCTTACAGGAGGTTATTCTGCAGACCAGCAATTCCCATCTGTTTTAATTGCTTCTGTTTGCCTCAATTGTAAAGTATGCCATTTTAGTTACTACTCAATTTCAAGATTTAGGGAGAAACAGGAGGGCACACCTTACTCTAAACCTTGAACACCGACCAAGCATTGTAAGATATGAGAATCTAGAGGAAAGGAGAAGGGGCAACTCATGCTAACTGAAGAAATAAATGACTAAGAATAAATTAAAACATTCAGAAATAATCAATTTGGCTATGTAAACCTGTTGCCCAAGTAATGGAGAACGGAAAATGTCTCAGGTAGGTTTTGTAATTATTCTTTTATTCGGGTCATAGGGTTGTTGCCTTTGCAGCAGTGTTATGTGATGGTTCAGAGTGTAGCTGTGGTGCCAGATCATCTGGAATCAAGCCCATCCTCTGCTGTTTACATCATAGGTAGGTACTATTGATGTCCCATCTTAGGATGAGGGGACTGAGCCCCAGAGAGGTTAAGTGCCCTTCGATGAGTTTCTTAACCTCTCTGAGCTTCAGCTATAAAATGAGAAACACTAAGAGTACCTACTTTGTAGGGCTGCTATGAGGATTATGTGAGTTTTCATATGTAATGCGATTAATCTGACTTGTGGTAAGCACTTACACATTTTAGTCATATTGTAATTATCATACAGCTAGTGGTTTACAGGCTGAGTTTGAGTCAGTCATCTAGATTCAAGACCCAGCTTTTTACTTACTAGTTGAATAATATGGAAAAAAATTACTTAATCTTTCTAAACCTCATTTCTTCATTAAAAAATTTACTGATATTTACTGTAACGTTGTTTAATGTTTCTCAGATTTAATGATACCACACAGTGCCTATTGTATAGAATGTACAGAAACATTAGTCAGCTAGCCAAAATTACCAATGCATCTTTATTTTGTATTTATTCAATTAATACAGTTTTACTAATATATTAATTGAGGTCTTACACATTAGATGTTTTGGCTAAAATAAAACTTAATAGTTCTTTTTCTTTATATTTTCCTAAAAAGAAAAAACATTCTAACCCAGAAGAATCAGACAAGCATGGAACTTTAAATAAAGTTGAAGAATTCACTCCAATTCAATAACTGTCCTTTTGAATTTCCATTATGTGCTAAGTACTGTGTCCTATAAGGCAAATTTTGCCTGGCAAAGGTTGAAGAAAAGTCAAATTTAAAAGGCTATTATAATTAGAACTTTTGATAATGGCACTTAAACTGATTAATGTCTGATAGAACCCACTCTACCGAAGCATATTTTTTAGGCAGTTATACATTTATATTAAATTAAACATTCGTTGAATAAATGAGCTTACATAGAGGTGTCTCCACATGGCTCTCGGAGTTAATTCTGTAACGATATGGCGAGTGTAGCTGAAGGCCTTCTCCCTTACTGTTTGCCTGTAATATTCTTCCCATTCATTCTCACATGGCTGGCTTCTTATTTTCCTCATCATTCAGAGTAGACTTCTCTGGTCATTCTACCTAATGTGGGTCCCATTCTTAGCCTCTCTCCCCTATCACCCCACTCCCTTTTTATTTCGTTGTGCATATCACTAGTTAAAATAATACTGTTTATTTGTGAGCTGCTTATTGCCTATCTCCTCCCTATATCTAAAGTTCCATGAGAGTAGGAATCTTGTCTATAATATTCACTGTCTACATTATGTTTCTACCTGAATTAAATAGCTTAAAACAATACACATTTATTATCTCAGTTTCTGTGAGTTCAGAGTCTGTGCA
Organism: Eidolon dupreanum; assembly: GCA_028627145.1. Taxonomy (NCBI): domain Eukaryota; kingdom Metazoa; phylum Chordata; class Mammalia; order Chiroptera; family Pteropodidae; genus Eidolon; species Eidolon dupreanum. Next base: position 137,735,747 of record CM053503.1, read on the forward strand.
TGGATTAGCCGGATTCTCTGCTCGGAGTTTCAGCAAGTAGAAATTAAGGTGTTGGCCAAGCTGCAATTTCATCTTACTTGGAGTCTTCTTCTGAGGTCATTTAGGTTGATAGAATTTAATTTCTTGTGGTTGTAGGTCCTAGGTCCCCTTTTTCTTCCTGGCTGTCAGCTGGTGGGACATTCTCAACTTCTAGCAGCTTCCCAAGGTTCTAACATAAGTTTTTTTCACAACATGACAATTTATTTCTCCAAGATCAGCAAGAGAGTCTGTGACCCTTAGATCTTCTTTTAAGAACTCACTTGATTAGGTCAGGCCCACCTAGGATAATCTCCTTTTGATGAACTCAGAATCTGACCTAGGGATCTTAATTATATCTGCAAAATTTTGTCACCTTTGCCAAACAGTGTAACTGATTGGTAACTCATTGTATTCACAGCTGCTGCCCATTCTCAAGGGGTGGAGAGTATATAGGGTGGGTACATCAGGGGCGGGAATCCTGTAGGCCAATTATACTTCTGTCTACCACACTGTTGTAGCCCCAAGGCCTAGAAGAGCATCTGACACTTAGTAGGTATTTAATACATACTTGTGAATGAGTGAATGAATGAATGCCGAGGAAAGAAGTAAAAACCAAGAGTCAGTAAGAAGTGAATATAAAATATTGCCTATGTATTCTGATGTATGATTAGTCTTTTATTGAAGTCAAAACATCATGTGATTTGATTGTCCATTTAAGTCACTTTCCTCACTGAGGGGCTTGTGACCATTACCCAAGTAAAGGGAAATCAAGTGGTATTTATTATATTATATTAGCAAAATTTTGTAGTATAAGTTTGAGGGATTATTTTTCCTATAATGCTATGCAGATGAAATTGTTAAACTTAAGGAAGCTAGGATGGCTTATACATGGAAGTCCAGCGTATCATTAGCAAATCAGGAATAATTGAGATTAGAACTTAGAGTTTTGCTATCTATCATTCAAGATTTAGTAGTGCGCTGTTTCCCAAAATCAGAGAGGAAGAAGGCATTTTTATTTCCAGGAGAAATAAGTTAAAATAAGGTTCAGAGAGATGTTGTCCTGGCCACATTTAAGATATCATGTTGTAGAATGACCCTCTTAAGGAAATGTCAGCAGTCCTATTATGTGAGACATAAACTTCAAGGATGACGCAGGCATAAAATAGTGTAATTTGTCTGCTCAGGCTGTCATAACAAAATATCACAGACTGGGTGGCTTACACAATGGACATTTGTTTCCTCACAGATCTGGAAGCTAGAAGCCCATGATCAAGGCACCAGCAAATTCCATTTTTCGTGAGAGCTTTCTTCCTGACTCTTAGACAGAAAGAAGACTTGTCAAGTCTTCACATGGTCCTTCTTCAGTATGTGCACTTAGGGAGAGAGAGAGAGCAAGCTGTGCTCTCCCCTATTCTTCTTATAAAATGCCACACCTATCATTTAACTTAATTACCTTCTCAGAGGCCATATTTTCAAAAACAGTCACACCAGGAGTTAAGGCTTTAACATATGAATTTGGGTGGGGGGCACAGTTCAATCCATAATAGATAGCCAAGGAAGTTCTGAGGAACAGAGGGAGCCAGTTAAGCAAAGTGAGTAAAATCTCAGGTTTTGGATTTGAATCGCCTACATTTGAATTCCAATTCTACCTCCTGCTTACATGAGAGGCATATCCAATTTTTGTGGGGCCTGGAACTTATATATACAATTTTGGAAGCCCTTTTTAAGATAGAAAATACAAAATTAGGTACAATGTCTTGGAAGGAGCCAATGCAAATAAGGACCTCTGAAGCTTAAACTTCATTATTTTGCAGCAAGTTCACCTCCAGTTACCATACAGCCAAGCAAATTACTAAGCCTTTCTGAGCCTTGCTTTCCTCAAATGTGAAATGGATATAATCATTTTTATATTTAAATCACAGGGGTGTTGAGAGGATTAAATTTCAACTAATGAGCTCTCCTTGTTAGCTATTATTATTGTTGTCTTTTTTTTTTTATTATTGTCACCATAATCATCATTATTCAGTCCCTCCCTTCACAGAGGAGGAAATAACTATTACATGACTTGCCCTCCATCACTCAGCCAGGCAGCCGGGAGACTGGGCCAGAGTAATCCTCTTGACTCCTGATCTGTACTTTTTCCATGGCTCTGTAGAGATAGCCTATCATACTGCTTCCTCCCCAGTGTTCACATCCCTAAAGAGTATATTGGTATAATCATCATCTTCACCCCCGATATCTAGTCTATCGCTATTATATAAGAACAGCAGATACTAATTTGGTTGAATTTAAGCTTTATTTTTATTTACATCTGATGGGGTTAAGGTCTATGAAATAAAAATCTGTATTCATTAAATCCAAATTCTTATCATTTCTAATTGGAAGGCTAAGTTTCTATCTCCATTTGGGATGAAATGATAATGTGGAAACAAAGAAATTTCCATGTAACCTCTTTTGGGAGTGACTCCCAAGTTCCCACATGTGCAGATTTTGTCAGGGACATTAGATTTTCCTGGGAAAGGTCTGATGAGGCAGTCCCAAGGGCCTCGATCCTCCCCTTGGAAATTTGTACTGGATAACTTGGCTCTTCTCCATTCCTCTCACAGTCACATATACATAAGAATCTTTCCATGTTATCTTGACTCTGGCAGAAATTTGTGTCTCAGAGCTGGTTTTAACACTTTTAAAATACAGATAATGTTGATTCCAACATACCTAAACTTTTTTTTTCCCTGTGACCCACTACATACATATTACAGTTTTCCCAGGGCTGGACAAGCTAAGAATATTTGGTGTTGGACCCAAAAATGCTAGTCTTGAAAATTAATATGGTGGGAAGGATAAGCAGTATTTGATTCAGGGCTTTCAATCTTTTTCCTCTGTGTCTGAATGAAAAACTATATGACCCTGTGTAAGTATTTTTCTCATTCCTCTCATTTTCAAATGTGGCACAAATATACAATTTTTGTGAAACCATCAAAACAAACTTGCAACTTAATAGAATGTACAAATGTGTAGGACATGGATCAGCATGGATTTTCTTGGCTCTGCTAACGGCTATAATAAGCATAGGTAAGTTATTTCACCTGTAGTTCTTATATATGTACAAATAATAAAATTAGGTTTTGGAAGTTTCTAGAGGAAAAACATCATATATATAGGGAGGTTATGACTATCTTTTGGTTTTAATTATTACGATTATTAATATATCTATCAGAAATAACATTGCTAATGTTGTATGACTAGAAAACAACACTAACTCTTGCTTGTAGGATCTTCATGAGGATACTTTTGTTTCATCTATCAGATCTGTTATTTGTCCAAAAGCCGTGAACATATAGTAAAACAGAACAATTAGGAGAACTGTAGTGACAGCCAAGCACATCTGCCAAAAGGCCTCTCCCCTTCTCTTCTCCATCCTTCAAGGTGGGCAACGGAGAGGCTGGTGGACTCTTACCCTGGGCTCTGTGCCTTGCCTAACCTCCTGCCTGCAGGCCTTCTGCTCTGCTGGTTTCTGGCACCTGTACCTTTATCCTTCTGTTTTAGTCTCATATCCCTGTTTGTACTTGGTCCTCAGTATCCTAGTTCTTCCTTTCCTGTCCAACTCTCTTTTTTGGCTGTTTAGTGGTGATTCTTCTTGGTGTCAGGGCTCAATGTATCTGCCCTGATCTTTGTTTTAACACCTTGTAATATCTTGAGTTAGAAGATTTACTATAGTAGTAATTTCCTATAGACATAAGAGAAGAAAACATCTGATCATGAACTGGTCTTTATGGAACAGAAAGCAACAAATGAACAAACAAGATAAACAAACAAACAAAAACTCATAGGCACAGACAACAGTATGGTGGTTACCAAAGGGAAAGCGGGTGGGGCAGGGGGGAGAAGAGGGTAAAGGGGGTCAAATATTCGGTGATGGAAGGAGACTTGACTGTGGGCAGTGAACATGTAATGCAATATACAGATAATGTATTATAGAATTGTATACTTGAAACATAAAATATTATTATATAATATCACCCCAATAAATTTAATAAAATTAATAAAAAATATGTACCTGGATCCAGATATGATGCCCATCACCACATTAGTCTATATACTGATACTTGCCAGCATGAGACTATTTACTTCTTAATATTTATGAGCAGAATATTGGTTCCAGGAACAATGTCTTTTTAGACTTGAACTTAGAACAATCATTCTCAGTTATATTACTTATTCTACAATTATGTGTGAGATGCTACCATTCTAGGTGTTCGAGATAAATCAATCAACAAGACAGACAAAGAAAAAATATCTCTGCCCTCATGGGCTTATTCTCCATTTAACTTGTTTATATATAAAATATAGGTGGATTTCTCTACTTGCTTGCATCCTACAGCTCTCTCTGCATTTTGCCTTTGGGATGCAGCAGTTTGTGTTGTACAGGAAATAGTGTGCCTTCCAACAAAGTGAAAGTCATGCCACGGGCTGATTTTTCAAACAGGATGGGCTTTGACAGTCTTCTATTTAAATATGCGTGTGAGATATCTTTTTGTGTTTGTACAGAGTACCAGAATGACACGACTTTCATCTCAAGCAGAGTTGTGCCTATGATCTAGAGAAGAGGCATGAGAACTACGCAAGTTGACTAAGTATTAAACCAAGTTGTATTCAGAGCCTATGACATGTTGATCAACCCTATGGCCAGAGCCTACAGAACAAAGGGAGATCCTTGCAGAGATTAACAACACCTGTTTACCCATATCACGAACACTGCATACCCATATCACGAAAGGAAAATGGGAAAACAAAGTCTTTAAGTTCTACCCTACACAAAATAAACCTAATCATTCATTCCCTATAGCCAGACCATGTGGAACCTACAGAACAAAGGCTGAGATTACTAATGTGCCTTTAACCCTGCATACTCATACCTTGAAATAAAAACATAAAAAATTGAATTCCTTAAGTACTGGGGGGTCTTATTCATTGTCTGAGACTATACTCTGCCTGCAGAGCTTTATTCCTTCTCTAATAAACTTTCTTTTTGTCTCTAACTCTGGCTTTTGCGTGAATTCCTTCCAGAATGGAGTCAAGGACCCTCCCTCTCTTGGTGTAGGCCTTGAGTCCCCACCTGGAAGGATTCGAACCTCCTGCATTACCACTGGTGGTGAAATGCTACAACCCCAATTCAGGTCTGCAAAAGCAATGTGTAGTCAGAGTCAACCACGCAATTTTCATTTATTTTTCTTTTGACAAGACAGAATTCAAAAACAGCTAAATAAAACAAAGCCATTTGCGACAACATGGATGCACCTCAAGATAATCATGCTAAGTGAAATAACCCAGACAGAAAAAGTTGAAAATCATATGATATCACTTATATGTGGGATATAAACCTAAAAGCAACAAATGAACAGAACAAACAAACAGAGACTCATGGACATGGATTATAGACTAGTGGTTACCAGAGGGTAGGGGATGGGGGGTAGGGGGGTAGACTGGGTAAAGGGGGTCAAATATGTGATGACAGAAAGAAATATAACTATGAGAGATGAACATGCAGTGTAAATATATATGCCTTACTGTTAAAGTGTACAGCTGAAACTTATTGGATTCTGTTAACTGGTCACCATAAAAAAAAAATAACAACAAAAAAAGTCACTGTTACATTTCCAAAAATAGTAACTACTATTTTTAGTGGTAAGAATAAGAAGTTTAGGAATAGACATTAGATAAAGCATGGAGAATTAATTGTCATTGCTTAGGAGATTTGGAAATTAAATAATTGTGCTTGGATTAAAAAAAGACTTAACACGTGGAACATGGATCAGTATGGATTGTGTGTGTGCATGCATGTGTGTGTGTATGAGAGTGTGTGTGTGTGTGTGTGTGTGTGTGTGTATTTTAGGGAATAGAGGAAGTGTGAGCTGTGAGTTGGGGAAATACAAAGTATCTCCTGGTTTCAGAACCAGTAATCTCTCAGATGCTTCATTCATGCACAGGAGGCTCCTGGGGCTGGCTTTTTAAATCTCTGAATTAGCTAAAAACAGTTGTAAAATCACATGGAGATAGATAGTTTACAATTGACTGCAAATCAAAGAAGGCTCCTGTATGTTGTGTGTTTTAGCAGGCACAGGGAATATATTAAACTTGTGAAATGTGTTTTGATAACCCACTAACAAAATTTGCCTGTGATTACCACCTCTTACTTCCACGCCTGTTTTCCCTTCTTACCCCCATATTAGAGACAGATAAAATCCTCAGCGCCAGGAGCGATGATGAGGTGGTTTTCAGGATAGGCTGTGATGGCTCATTGAGTGCACCTGGGCTGTGTTCCTGGTTAGATTCTCCACATACACAGTCCTGACATCAGAACTGATTTCTGTCAGCTCTAATGTGCCTGAAAAATTTCTTCCAAAGCAGTTTCCTCTTCTAACACACCCCAGGGGAATTTCCCCTAGAGGGTGTGAGGCAACATTAGATTGTGACTCTGATAAGATATTCCCATGGTGGAAGAGTTTTGTATGACAAGCAGCACATTACATCTGTTGTTTTCTTTATATAGGGTATTTTTCACACTGAATGATACTGGAATACAACCCAGGACTCTGTCTTAACTCCCCTGCAGTCTTGTACTTCCTCCTCCTCAAGACGGCAGATCCTGAAACACTTAGTGACATATGGTAGCCTATCTGTGAAGTGTGCTGAATGCAGTCCATTTGCTTTCTGACTCTGGAGTATTGTGTTTCATTCTGGGCATCATATTTTTTAAAGGTATATTGACAAATTGAGACTTGACCGCCAGAAATAATTTTTGAAACAAGATAGGAGCAAAAATAATTATATTCATGTATGTATAAATAGTACCTGCACAAAAGAGGTCTCCAAGAATAGCGAAGAGTCAGCAAAGTACTATGAGAAACTGTTTAAAAAACTGGAGATCTATTCAGCCTAAAGGGATTTTATCTGTCATCTACCTATCTCTATCTCTGTTTCTCTATTCTGTCTGTCTCTCTGTCTGTCTGCTATCATCTATCTATCTATTTACAGGGTTGTTGTGGCCATGATCCAAATGTTGAAAAGGTTGTCATGTGAAAATGCAAATTATTATTATTTTTCCCATGTAGTTCTAGTCAGCAGAACTGGAATCAATACGTGGGATTCATGGGTAAACAGATTTTATTCTATATAAGGAAGATCATTCTGCTTGTTTGAGCTGTGCAATAATGGAATATATATGTGCAAGCAAAAGCTACAAGACCTTGTAAAGAGAATTCTTACACTGAATTAGGTATAATCTGTGATGAATCCTTCCACTTAAATATTCTATAATTTTGTCAATTAGGAGTTTCTTATTCAATTTACATTCTGACAAAGGATTGATAAAGACTTTAAAAGTCTCTCTTTTTTTTTTCCTTTCTACATCCTTTAACAGGATAAGACAACTGAGCCAACTAAGATATTCCATGGCTTTAACAAAGTTTGTTTTACATTCATTTTTTATTTTTGAGTTATTTTCTCCTTTGAAGTACATATATGAAGGAAAACTTATAACATCAGCTAAGTACCATGGATCTTCATTACAGCTTGAGCTATCTCCTAAGATTTTAACTGAGTTTTGATGTCTTGTTACTTCCCTGCTTGTAGAGTTGCCTTGTGGATTTTGCCCACTCGGTATCCATTCCCATTTCTTCTGTTTGTTTGTTTGTTTGTTTCCCCAACCCTCACCCCACTGCATACAGTCTTGGTAGTTCCCTCAATCAAAGATCCTTGCCTTTTCCAGGCTAAGGGGTAGGGACTGACCCACACTTGGCCAATCAGACTCTCTTCTCAGAATTGGAATGTTGAGTACTGTGACACAAGAAAGGTTCGAGTTGATTGTTTCCCTATAGCACACTGGGAAGGGAAAGTCTTTTAGCTCTTGTGTCCTAGGTCCACATGGCAAGTTGATCTCACAAGAGTGTGTTTTTTATGTAGCCATATTGCTTGATTGTTAAATGAGGAATTTATATCAAGATTCGGAGTGTGACCTTGTATGTTTTCAGTGATATATATGCAGTATATTCAATTAAGCATCTTTTGGAGAGAGATTTCCATTGGCTCTTTTGACTAGAGGCCTCAGGGTGTGAGAATTTCTGCTTCCCAAGGCACTGGAAAGTTAAGGTCAAATGCTGGATGTGTTTCAAGTTCTGAGACAATACCAGCCGATTTGAAAGCTGGTGTTTGTGTGTGCGTGCATATGTATGTGTACAGAACTGGGGAGGAAAGGCAGCCTCTAAAACTTTGCTTTGAAAGATGCCAAAACACTGAGCCACATATTTTTATGGGAAAGATCTGTGTGTTTGGATGAAACCTGTCTCTTTCATAAACATAAGGCACAGAGAGGCCTGACTCCCCTTGCCCTGCTTTTGAACTTTCGTTCACATTAAGCAATTTCCCTCACCTTGGCTGTTGAACTTCCTTTTGTAGTGAAATTTGTAAGTACAGTGACCTGGCAAGAAAATGGTGGAAAGAAGGGGTGGGTTGGACTAGATTGCATTTTTCCTGAACACTCTGAAATATCAGGATGTATGGAACATGAGTCATAACTTTCTGTTGGAAACTTTTATGACCTTTACAGAGTAGGTCAAATTCTTCCCAAGCTGTGCTTCTTCACACCCCAGTGCATGATAGTAAAAGGGCAAATCCTAGGGAGGCAGAAACATATTCATATTTTTTTTGCAATCTGTTACACATTATTGTTTTTTTTGATATACTTTGCTTCACATGACAGTACTGATGGTGGAAACTAAGGTTAAGTGTGATGAGAGCCTTGCCTGGTCTGCCTTGCATGACTGTTTAAACTCAGGCAGTGTAACCCCTAAGCCCTGCTAGAATTAGGATCATAGAGAAGAGGAGAAAGTTCTTGTGGAGGGCGTGGGAAAACCAATTAGTTACAGGGGAAGCCCCTGAGGGAAGACAGACACATGCCAAATGGTGAATCCTGGCCATTTAACAAAATTGAACTTGATTTGACAAACTCAAACAAAACAGGCAAAAGTATTGCAACTCTGTCTTGGCCAAGTGCCATTTTGTACAGGACCACAGAATTCTATAACTTTGTCAGCCCTAAGGTTTATCATAGTTTGACCAACAATGTTAATAGAGTAGAATCTGGACTATCAAGAAGAGTTTACGTTGCACACACTATACTTTTAATAATGCAAGAACTGGGGTGTGGAATAAGGGAGCAAGCTGGCAAAATTCACTAAAAAATTAAGTTTGTATAGAAAAACTTAGCCATAGAAGACTCCAACTATATCAGCTTCCATTTTTTTTTTAATCTACAGAAATACTTCCTTTTTCTAAAATCATTTAGAAATGCAGAAATCTACACAGTGAATTTTTTTTCTCTAAAACTTATACCTTTCAGGCTTCTGACCACTTTTCACTTTAATAAATTTTAATTCTTGCCTTTCTAAAATAAATTATACATTGCTTTGCTTTCTTAAAAGATTTAGTTAAGATAATATAACATTTTCATTTTTCTGTTTACTGTCAGATGCTCAGCTGTCACTTCTCGTGACTGCCATTCCTGCCTTTAGTAGACTTTCTCCCCATGTCTAATTTGCTGCTTTTAAATGGCAATGGCTAAAAATTCAACATGGATAAGCTTAGAAACTTTGATGATGTATGTCTTTGAATAGGACAAAAGAAACTGCTAAGTCAAGTGCATGAACTTTAGTGAAACCGATTTGGTGACACACATTTCAGTTTCTTGAAGACCTTTAAAGATGCTTCTCAGAGGACCTCTTTTTGTCCATCTGTGTCTTAGACATTTGAAGTTATCAGATAAGTGACCCTCAGATAAGTAAGGAATCATTGAACTGACTGCTCTTCAAAGGTTAGAAAAAGAATCAAATATATCTATTGCCCAACTGGCAGTTGGAGTCAGTTGTAAGAGTAGGTGGCAAAGTCATTTAGATTCAACAGCTTAATCGCTATTTCCATGCTGCTTTTCCCTGAGTGAATGCAGAGGAGTCTTCCACAGTGAAGATACTGAAGATACTGTGTCAGTAGGAGGAGCAGCAGCAGACAGCTCCTAAAGATGCTACGGGTTGGGCCAGGCTGGAAGTGCAGTGTTTGGATGTAACAGACAAAATGGGGAGAAGTCTTCTGCAGAGGGCGGCTGAGGGACTCTGTGACCATGACTGAGGGGTGAAACTCTGGGATTTTTAATTGAGCCTTTGTAAAACTGTTAGTGACCTGGCCTTTGGAGCTGTATTTATCAAGAACTCAAATGCCCTGTAAGACTCAGAGCATCTGGAAGCGGGGAAGAGGTTCCCCTACCCCAACACTTTTATTTTAGAATAAGGAACCTAAGCTGAGGAGAACAAGGTCTATGCCCCAGGATGAGCTAGAACAAGAACCCAGAGCCTGTGATGCCAAAGTCAGTGGTATTTTTTTCTTACACAATAATGCTTTTAAATGTAAAAAAAAATGTATACAGAATCAAAGATTTTCCACTAAAGACAAACCTATCACTAGTTTCTGGATATGAAAATCCTGAGGTTAAAATTAGGTAATTTTCACATTTGAGCAAAAGATGACAATTGATCATCTACGGCATAATAGCAAAATGATTCAAAAGTTGTTTTTATCTTTTTTATCTATCAGTAGATGGCAGGAGATACCATCAAATCAAGATTAAAAAGGGGAAGCAAATAACAAAATTCAGTCATTGTTCCTTGCATTACATGGAAAAAATGGTATCCAGGGTAGTGAGTGTGCTGTTATGTTGGTACCTGGGAATAGAGTATTTTTGAATATGGATTTGAGTTCAGTTATTAGTTTCCTGATTAATCTGTCAAGACTACAGTTGGTTTAAAACAATAGTCAAATATTAGAACTAAATTTATTCTCTTTTGAAGAGACACCTGGAGAAATGATTCATCACTCATGTTGCTAAGATTAATTGGGCATTGTAATTGTGTTAAGTGGATCCACACACCGTGTAAGAATCCAGGAGCTTTTCTTCTTTTTATTTTATTTTTTTTTTTTCTTCAAGCAGAAGAAAGAAAATAGAGCTAGCTAGCTTCAATGTGGGTTAAGGAAATCTAGCATCATAACTGGCTTTCTCCAAGATGATGCAGGCAGAGCACTACAGTTAAATAGTATTAAGTAAATACAAGGATGTTTTCCACACACCTTAATGGGCTCTGGTCCCATAAGCTGATGATTTTCCAATCCAAATAGAGGTTATTTTCAAGATTAAATTTGATTTTACTTATTAGTTTTTCTGAAGTGCAGAATTCTCTTAGAAGCCCCATGTTTTTCTTATCTGGAGATTACAGAAAGGTGAAGAATCTGTGGAATGTTCAAGATTGAAATTTTCAGTCTTCAAGTGTGTTGTTCCCTTTTTATCCACTTGCTACCACTTAACAATGATATGATTCTTCTCCATGATATAAGCATTTGAATCAGCTACTTTATTTCTTTTTAACTCTTTCATCATTTGACTCTTATTTCATGAAGAGTTTTTAAGAAAAAGTACTGTATACATTTATTGATTTTTTTTTTCTGTCTTAGATAACGACTTAACTGAAAACAATCTGCAGATTAGGAAGGCAAACTGCAGGAGCATTACACAGAAATCAAGTCTAACATCAATCTTGGTTAATGCTGAGCTGGAAATCATCATGGGCGTGACCCACTGGGCTGTCCAGGTGGGGGATTTGCGCTTTAGAGAGCATTCAACCCTGGAAAACAAAAAGGAGACTGGATTTGCTTTTATGTGGACCCTACTACTTTTCCTTGTAAATTTCTCCACTGGGAAAAATCTTTTACTCAAAAACACATTATGTCCTTCTTTTCAAAAAAATTCAAACTGTGACCAGTACCAAAATATCCTATCAAGGACTATAAAAAACAATCTTTTCAGTTTTTGTGGTATGTCGCCTGAAATTCTCACGTTTGTCAATCAATCAATGTTACTGAGCTTGGCATTGTGCTGTTGCACTGGTGGAAATGCTCTTTTGGTTCAGGATGCAGTATTTCTAGGTGTGGGAAACTAGGTGTGGAGCACAGAGTAAGCTGAACACCCTTTTTACAGTGATTTAATAATTTATTATATGCTATAAATCAAATACTCTATTCTATTGTTCAGTAACACCCCCTTTTATACTCTAAAGTGACAATAAATTACATTGTCACCCTATTCACTGGTTGTCGGCTTCTCTTCACTTCCCTTTCAAAATGCTCTCCTATTTTGTGTGTACCATTTATCTATTGAGCTCATCTGTTAAGGATGTATGTTATATTCTCATTATATTTTCCCCTGTATAAATATTGTTTACAACAAAGAATCTTATAAATTCTTTCACATAATAAATTATAAACAACTAATAAAACTTAAGTACTATCTCTGTTAAATATATGCTCATTTTAATAGAAAATAAACCTTTAAAGGCAGAGAAATACATCTTTAATCAGATAATTGTGAAGCACTGTGAAAAATTTGAGACTACCCCACTTGTAAGCTAACAAGTTAGGCTGTCAGAAGATATAAGATGCTTAGGTCAGACATAAAGGATTATTTATTGCTCACAGCAATATCAGTAGCCAGATTTCAGCTGTAATTCTCAGAGTGGTACAAAAGGACCAGGTGTTACTTCACATGTGTCACAGGAGAGGAATGCAGAACTTGGTGAATCCTAATATTTTATAATAGGCAGTAAGCATATCTGTCCTTTGCTCTGGAGGGAAACACTATATAGTCCAAGGCTGTTCACTAAACAAACACACTAGAGAATATAGTCAAGAATAAAGACATGCTGAAACATGAGAGACCCATGGAAATTTGTCTCCTAACAACAATTGTAGATCAATAAGAAGACTGGGAGAGATCTTTTTGGGAATTCTTTTTTGGCAAATTTTTAGTTTTACTGGAGGCAGTCATGCATTTTGCTTATGCATGGGTCTGGCTTCAGTTTTCCAAATCGTCCCAGAAAACTAGTCTTTCAAGTACATTTCTGTCAACACATATATCTTATTTTTTTCCCTCATAGTAGGAGTACTACATTTAGAAATGCAGAAAAGTGTAAAGAAAAACATAAAACTTATTTGCATTCTCATTACTCAGAGGTAATCTCTATTAAGATTCTGGCTTATTTTAATGACTTAGTACATATTTATTTTTTATATAAATTGAGATACAGTATAGTATCTTGCTAGTTTTGCTTATTTACATAATGAAAACATTACTTCAAGACGAAACATTTTTCTTTAAAGTATGAATTTAAATATAATTGCATAATAGTCTATCATGGATTTACCAATTTTTAAAACTATTCCTTCATCGTCAGAAAATTTGCTACCAAATATTATCATGACAAATATTCTGGTACATAACTGCCTGTTAGTGCCTTTAGTTAGATTCCTACAAGAAGGATTATTGGGCTAAAGCATCTACTTTTTTTTTTTTTTTTAAGTTCTTGATTTCTATGGTCCAATTGTTTTCAAGAAATATCACATCAATTTATACTCATGGCATGATCATTGAGATTGCTTTTCTCTCCACATTATTATCACAGGTGAATGTTTTAATTTTAAAACCCTTTATAAGATAGTTGAAAATACATTTTACTTAGTATTTCTGATTATTATTGAGGAGAAAATATTTCCTTTGTGTTAATTAATAACTTGTATTTGTTCTTTTATGGATTATTTTTTATGCTCTTTGCTCATTATTCTAGTAATGTTTTAGTAATTTTTTTACTAAAGAAAAGTTTTTCTAAAACACTTTATATGATATGAACTAGAATTTTGTCAAATATTTCCCCGCTATGTTATTTTTTAATATTCTGATGCTAATTTTAGACATTAAGAAGTTTAAAATTATCTAATAAAATAATTAACTTATTACCCATATGTTTTTTTTTCTATTGCTTAGAAATTCTTGTCCACTCAGGTGGTTGAATATTTACTATATTTTTTCAGATATTTTATGTTTCATTTTTACATTTTTGTCTATATTTCTCAATATATTTTTATATGTTGTATAGGCAAGGACATTTCCTCACTAAACAGCAATTTCCCCAACAGCAAGTGAACTATTTCTTACTCATTTATTTGTGGTGCTATTTTGAATATGTACTAATGTTATAAATTTTAGGGTGTCTGTAAAGTTTAGTGTTTGAGGTATATTCTTTTCTCCCCTCACAAATGTAATATTGAATGACAGTCTTGCTTTGGACACAGGTTACATCTTATTGATACTCATCTCTTAAGGACTGACATAGATGTATTAGAAATATTTTATTTCATGTATTGATAAGGACAAATAAAATAACATAATACTTGTTATAACTCCAACATATACTCTAAAAATTTAACAAAATTTTTTTTCAATTAAGAAAATATTTAAATGATAAAGATAAAATATATCATAATTTTTTTTTTACCAACATTGCACTTTTAATTTTTAAAAATTTTTTGAGAAGTGAAATTTATACTATATTCTTTCAGTGTGAAGTAACCTGCTTTAATATTCAGTTGCCATCCATTTAGAAGAAAATTGCTCTTTACGTGGCACATACATTTTTTTGTGATAGTGGTGGATTTCCTTGAGAAACAGTTTACATTCTGGCAGTGGTGTGGGTGAGGAGCAACAGAGAAATAAGGAAGGATTCAACTTTTTTTTTTTTTTTTCCTTCAGAGCCAGGCAAAGCCTGGTTTCATGCAAAATCAATGGGGGTGAGTTATTTTGACAGAAATTTGCCATCCTTCATTGATCATGTGGTACTCCAGATAATAAATATTTTAAGCCAGTGCATTGTTGGTAATTTATTAGGCAATATGAAATAATGAAAACAATGCAAAAGTCTAGAGATGATAAAACTTAGATTGGTGAAACCAGAAGATCTGTATAAGTGTTAGAAACTTTCTAGAATTTTGCTATTATAGTTAGTGTAAGAGAAGAACACAGTTGCTAAGTAGAGCTGGGCATTTTCATTTCTTTTAAAATTGTCTTTCTCTGTATTTTCCTATAAGGGTTATACTTTTTCCTGAAAAGAAAAACTTAAAAAAACATTTTTTGTTACAAGTCTGGGATGTAATTTCATTTCTATTTTATCTCTGTTTCCCTCCAGGTCTAGATAATGCATTCACATCTCTAAATTCAGATGTCATTCATGAAGATGAGGATCAATGCAAAAATTACATTCTTCACAGAATATCGAAATGCTACAGTCCATTAAACTCATTTTCAGTAAATTCAAGTTATTTTTTTTTCATGCTAGTGGGTCACCAGCTACTGAAGTCAATGTTGGGGTAACACAGCTGCTTCATAGATGCTTGGGATATCAGAGAAGGCTGCGCTTTGACCTTGTAGGAGCTTAACAGGCCTTCAGGCAGATCAATATGCATCTTAACAGGGCTTCAGGCAGATCAATACACATCACAAAGAGAGTCTAGTGAAGATAGAGTTGAGTCCGGCACAGACTCTAGACCCAGTTGCTAGAGTCCCATCCTGGCTCTGCTACTCAGCCTAAAACTTTGTGTGAGCCACTTAACTTTTTTTTAGTTTCCTCACTTGTAAGATGGATAAGAATTCTGCCCATGAGTGTTATGAGGATTATAGGAGCTAATTTGCATAATGCACTTCAAACAGGGACTGGCACAGACTAAGAACTTGATATAAATGTTTGCTAAAGAAATAAAAGAAACTTCTTGGGAAGACAGGAGAGGGAGAAGCAGGCCCATGGGATCGCCAGAAGTCTATTTATTGGAAATAGAGGATTCTTAGAGGGGGAAAATAGAGAAAATGGGCCTTGAGAAAATTCTGCAGTCTACAAAGTTTACATTCACTTCACAGAGTGAGATTGAGGCTATAATTAGCTAAGTGAAGTGACCAGTTTTTGTGTGCAGAATGTGGGTGAGAAAGATGATGAAGCTGAGCGATGGCAAAAGAGAGACTTTGAGAGGCCTTCTTTCTTGTTTTTCCTATTAAATCCCAATTGTGTATGTGTTTTTAAGTCACCTCAGATGCCTTTTGAAAGTAGGCAAACTATAGATTTACGCATTTAATAAGGTAAAAAAGAAGTCCAGGTAATAAATAAGTAAGTCTTGGTCCGGGAGATGGTAGTCAGGCTGAAGAAGTGGATTTAGGGATGTTGGGGTGACACTAATGTTTGGACTCTACAGTGAGTATATGTAGAGGAAACAGCAGACATATTACCTTGCAGTATCGGGCTCAAGAAAAGGTACTTACAGACTAATCTACAGTAATGGTAAACTTACAAAGGTTTTGAGTAAGCAAAAACAAAGAATTTATTTTTAGTTTAAGTAGAGATGGTTTCAAAATAATAGGCAATATGAAATTGGATCAAGGCAGAGAGAAGAAGAGAGAACATGAACAGCTGTTTCAATATTGGGAAAGCTTTGTCCTCTGCAGCAAACATGCAGAGATGCAGTGACTATAGTCTCTCACCTAAAAGGAACCATTGATGGAAATACTGTTTTCTATGTTAACTCCTGGTAGCAGTGAAAATGTGGTTTTAAATTAAATTTGGAAATTTTCTCAAAACTGCTCCTTCAAGGACAAATGATCCTCTTACAATGCACCTAGTTAAATAAAATAATGGATGCGAAAAGCTTTGCAAAACCTTAAGATGCTATATAAATGAAAGGTGTTATTATCATTGTGTACTATGTGTTAGAAAAATACAGTAAAAGACATTATTTTTGTGAACTAAATAGCCAAATATGGGCTGCATGACAGCACTGTGAAGCAGAGTCATAACTGATGAATGGCCATGTCCCTAGAGTGTTGATGAATGAGTGGATGCTAACCTGGAAGAGTACCACTGGTGTGACACCATAGGGTTTTTTGGTTTTGTTTTATTTCTTTGGCCCTTTCTTGTTTCAACTATTTTTCAGTGAGTTAAAGACATATTTATCAAGGATGATAATAAGGCTAGTATGAGGGAAGTAGCTAATATACATCAACCTTAGAAAGTATACTGCTGCATGAATAAACCAAGCTTCAGACATGCTAGTAACTTGCCCAAGACCATTCATATAATGGTAGACAGTACTACATGAGTAATCTACTCTTCAGCTAGATTAATAACTTTTCCAGTAGAGTGGCAGAGCTGAGATTTAAAACTAGGCAATATGAATCTAGAGAATGTACGGCTAAACGACTTTGCTTGATTAGTCATTCATTTACAGTAAGTCCTCACTTAATGTCATGGATAGAGTCTGTGACTTTAAGTGAAACGACATATAACAAAAACCAATTTTACCATAGGCTAATCGACATAAACAAGAGTTAAGTTCCTATGGCATCTCATCAACTTTATAACTAAAAGACGTTGAATGGAATATTATTTGAGGCCATATTGTATTTAACAAACACGAAGTGCTAACACTTACCCCAGGGATAGGTCTGAGCATTATACAAATGTTACTCACTTTATCCTTATAACAACCATATGAAGTAGACACTGTTATTATTTTTATTTTATTGCTTAGAAACCGAAGCACAAGGAAGTTAAGTAACCTGCCCAAGGTCACACGGCTGGTAAGTGAATTCAAACACAGGCTGTCTGGTTGGGGAATCCATGCCTCTGACCAGCATGCTATGCTACCTGTGCTCCCTGCTATACTCGGTTCAGCACTGTGACCAGCTTCACACAGCCAGATCTGAAGGGATCCTGCCCTCTCCTTTCACGTGGGAACCACAAAGCCTTTGAGGTTTCAAAGGAAGCAGTGAGCATTTATGATTTAGTGGATGCTCTTTTGACCTACCTTGGAGCATCCATGCCTGAAGGCATCTTTTCTGATGTCACCAATTCAATCTGAGACTCTTAAATCCTTGTCTGTGGTTCTCAGTGCCAGACAGCATTTCCTCCTGCATAAAATACATCCTCATTCTCATTACATCTCCCCATAAAACTTTCATCAATTTGAAAATTGTAAAATGCATTCCTTTTTATGCAGACATTTAATCTATGGTTAAATGACAATTGAGCAATATATCCTCCTGCATACTCAAATACCATCCCAACTCTGCAATTTGAAAATAAATTGACAATCTTAAAACTGGCATGGGTTTTAAGGAAAGGAAATACTGTCAACCACAGACTTTAGAGAATGTTTATCTGCAAAATGAACTGTAGGACACACTTTGGCTTGATCAATGGATTCTACTTAAGAGAGGTTTCAGGTGGAACCACCAGCTTAGCAAATCTGATTTCAACTTATCTGTGGGCCAAATGCTGCATTCCCTTCTCATGTGCATGGATGAAGCAGAACTTTCAACCTCTCAGCCTCTCAACCTCTCACTTTCAGAAACAGTGAAGTTTAAAATATAAAGGTGTTGTTTTTGCTTCACACCCAATGTCAGAGCAAGATATTTCGATTTCTCTTAACTGGCTCCAGGTGATGTTAAGTGGAATGCAGGAAATTATTAAAATCAATCTATCTTCAAAGGTTTTCTTTGATTCAAGATCTGAATCAATATGTAAAACAAAATTATTTTTATTCTAAGTTTTCTTCTAAGGTTTTTCATAGCTCTTGCCCACAAAAGAGCAAGTAAAATAGCATTTTTATTTTTTCCATCTAGAAAGGAGATTATTACAGCTTTAATATTTTCCCAAGAAATACAGTATCTCTTAAACAATCTGACTCTTGCTGACTGGATTCCTAAAGGGTTTAATCACTACCTTTCTCAAGGGTTATGAAAGAAAATTTGCCCACTTCAACTCATCAGCGTAGTGACTTACATATTAACAATAAAATGCAGAGCATGAATCATAAAGAATCCAGCTAATGCTGAAAACAGTATTACATGATCAATCATAATGGTTAAGTAGAGGTATTCAGATACTGCTATCAGAGAACTTCCAAGCACTGGTAGAGCAAAGGTCCTGATCAAAATCCAAATCTAATAGAAACTGGAATATTCTAGAAAGCAAAACAAAATTCAGAATAATTAAAAATATAATTTTGAAGATACTCTCTAATGTTTGTACATGACATGTGATTGGGAGACTGACAGCAGTGACTTCTAATTAGAAGTTTTTTAGAAATGCAGAATCTCAGGCCACACCCCAGACCCTCTGAACAGGAATCTAATTTTTAGCAAGATCTTCAGGTGATTCATTCATACATTACAACTTGAAAATTATTTAAAGTATTTTTGAGAATGGAATTATGTGAATAATTACTGTTTTTAAAAAACAGTGTAATATACCAAGAGAGCATGCTCTTGCTTATTTTACAACAGGGCCATTATTTCATAAGGGACATATCTTCACATTCTCTTGCTCTGGAAAGACAATGAGTAATACAGAATTATTTTTCCTGGAGGAGCAAAAGCAGTTATAGGGGAAGGAATATCACTCATCATTTTCAGTAACAACAAATACCAGCTTGACCTGCATTGTTATTTCTGACACATCACCTTGCATTTCTCGTCACATTATGATGGTTGATTCTTTCCCTTCCTTTTTTTATTTTTGGGTCAGAAAAAGAAACTGACCTAGAGGTTGCTGCAGGCATTTGGAAATATGGTTTTCCTTGTTTGTTCATTCGATCTGAAGCGTCTGCTGCAGCAGTTCTCACCTGGGTGATTTTAAGAGCTTATCAATCATGAGACTGTTGAGATACTCGAGCCATCAAGCAAGCACCTCTCCCATGGCATGATAACTTGGTTAATAGTAATATGAAGCTGCGATAGGAGATGTGGGAAAAATAGAAATCAGAGTGATGCCCTAAAGTGTGGAGGGAGAGGGTGAGGGCACCAGGACTAAATCGGGAGAGCTGTATCCCTAAGTCACGTGGAAAGATGTGGAACAGACAGACCTTTCCTTCAGCAGCGTTAGTTGCAGAGAGAAAATGGCCATCAGTCACTCCCTCCTCCTTCACTGAGGCCCGACAGCATGGACAGCACCTGCTACCACACATTTCTTGATCTATCATCTTGAAGGTTTATTCTGAATTTACTAGGAAAAAAGACGTGGCTGTTAGACACAAAGACCACATGATTACTTTCAGTAGTTCACATAAGCTAAAGATGTGGAGAAGTGCAGCTGGCTTGTTAACCTAGGAACCATTTCAGCCATCAATAGAAAGAACTGGAGTCCCAAAGCCCTGGGTGAGAAAGTCCCCTGCAACAGTGTCATTGATACTATCAATCACATTAGTTGCACACCATTGCTCGGAGAGGTTGACATTATAGCCAGGACCCATGAGCAATCCCAGCTAATTTTGCTACTTGTATGTTTTGAATGATATGATTGTCTGCCAGAGTCAAAATGAACTTGCAACTGTATGGCCAAATTCTGGTAAATAAAGAGGGAAAACCCAGTTTAGACTAGGAATAAACACTCTATAAATGCTGTTTCAACATTTTATTGCCCTGACTATATTCACATTCACATGCACTCTTCACCCACACCACCATCATCTAGTTCATGCTGTTGCTGTTGTCTTCTAGTTGGTCTTCTGGATTCCATCCTAATCACCCCTTGTCTATCCTCCACATAGCAGTCATAGTTCTCATCCCAAAATGTAAGGTGGGTCATGTCATTCCTCAGATCTAAAATCTTTATAATGTTTTCTTATCCCACCTGGGGGAAAATCCGAAGTCCTAACTTTGACAGACAAGCCTTGAGGACCTGGCCAGCCACCACCCATATCTTGTGCCATTTCTCTGACATCATCTCCTGCCTCCTTTACTATTGCCTAGCCATCATGGCCTTCTTTGTCCTTAGTCACGCTCTACACTAGACATGTCTCACCTTGGGGTCTCTACCTGGATTAGAATTCCTGAAATAGACACTTATCCTTTACTGTAAGTTTCTGCTCAAGAGTTATCTTATCAGAGAAATTCTCCTGAACACCTTCTATAACCCCTGCTCTCCAATACTTGTATAATTTAAAAATGTCTCATGCATTATATAGTTTTCCAATATATCTTCCCCAACTAGGAAATAACTCTGTGTGAGAAAAAATTTTATTTTGTTCACCACTGTCTCCCCAGTGACCTGACAAGTGCCAGAAATATACTAAGACAAATGTTCAGTTAATGTTTGTGAATAGATGATTTTCAATGCTTGTTTGCACACCTGGTACTTTGCTCATTTTCTCACTCTACTTACCTCAGAAGCACTTTTCTACCTTCCTGCTTTTGTATTTTTGTGTTTCTTCCTGTGTCTGGGGTGCCTTTCTAATTTCTCATGTCAGCATGTTCAAGTCTTACCTTTCTTCAAGTCCCATCTCCTCTAGGAAAGCTTCCCTCGTTCTGTTTCCAGAGCTGACCCCATGTCTCCTCTGATCCCCCAGCACTAATCGTGTTTTTCATGCACAACTTAGGCCTCTCTGCCCTGTGTTAGAATGATTCATCTTCACAGATTGGAAGCTTTAAAGCGTGGGCCATGTCTGATTTATATTTACCTACCCATCCCAATCCTCGCAAACTCAACTTGTTGCTTTGTACATAGAAAGTGCTCAGTGCACGTTGGGTTAATAAATATTGCTGAATAGATTGACTTTGCTGTCCCAGTGTTGATTTGATGGTGTGGTACCAGGATAAGAAAAAGTAGCGGAATGCTCTCATAGTCCTTTGGTTTCCATTTTTCCAAAGTCAGCCCTTGATGACTATTTGTTTTGTTGTTTTATGTATGAAGAGTGTAGAAAGAATTTTGGTCTTGGATATGGTCATTTTGCTTTATTTTAATAAGTGCAGAAAGAGAAACATTTATATGAAAGACAAAATACCTATTAATCATCAAATCACTTGTGCTGCTCAGCTGCCTCATTCCCAGGTTGAATTAGTAACTGGGGAAAAGATTTCTATCACAGGGAACTCTGTTAGCATTTTTCACTACCTGAAAAATCCTTTTCTTCACCTGTCTAATGAAACCTTTCCCTATATCCTGGGCTAAGAAGAGAGAATGAAGAGCAGAAAGTAGCTATGCTTAGAAAGACACCTGTTTAACAATCTGATTTTTCTTAGCATGGAATTTTCAACTCCAAACTGTCAAGATTCTCTATTAGAAGTTCACAGTGTACTTTTTTTTTTTTTTGTGCAACAGCTGGTCTAATTGGGCAAGTTTTGCTGTGGTGACATTAGGGCTCACTAGGCTTTCTCTTATCAGTGGTGTAAGCTGTGAGATTTCAACCAAGCAGAGGATTAGGTTCTAAATGAGAAATATAGATTCGCATTTCACATAATGAAATAATGAACTTCAGTGTTGCCTTTCTAGTGACAAAAGCAGGAACTTAAATCCATTGTAGGGTTCTTTGTTTAATCAATAAATAAACAAGAGACACAGAAGATTTATTTCTTCTGTGGCAACAAACACCATCATTTTTCTTAATTATCCTTAGGTTTGCCTCTTTTGCTTTCAGATTCTTTGAAAGTAAAAAGCTTCTCTACACTAAAAAACATACATGAGATCTCTTGTGTTTTCTCTCATACACACAGAGTTTTGCCTTTTCTGTGGTGATACCTGCATTTCTTAATTAAAACCTAATAAAGTCAAAGGTTTTGCAAGGTTGTTCAGGCTACGTAAGGACCAAAGGTTCCAGCTGAAGTAGACAAAGATCAGGGTAGCTGTAGGAGAAAAAAACAAATAGTTTGAACTTTGGATCCACAGATGGTTATGCCTGCCAACTGTTATGAGCCAATGAATATCTGGCCTATCATTTGTCATATTTATTGCAGTACATAATGCTGTAATTTCTCATGGCATAGTTATTTATCTTGCAGTGTTCTCTGAACAGCTAAAATCGCAGCCATGTTGGAGCATTCATATACAGTTTGGATTTTATCTCTAAAAAGGAGCCATGCAAATTGGCACAGGCCTCCCCATCCAAGAACTGGAATTATGAATGTTGCAAAAGCAATTAATTGGCGGATTATGGAAAAATTCTGACAATTGAAACTATGCTCCCAGTCTTGTTCCTATGTGTTTAGGCTCCTATGAGCCTAAAGGGAGTGGAAGCTCTCTGTCGCAGTCACTCCTCAGGAGGTGCTGGGCTGGCTTTCTGAAGTGGTGGCTACTGGAGCAGCGAGGATCATATCTGGAAGCTTCTCTGGAGTGTATGCAGAGCCCTCCAATTCTGCAGTAAGAAAATGGGCTCTGGAAAGAAGAAAGTTGAGGTGAGAGGAAGAAAGCACGAAGTACTCAGTCATTGATTTCTGACAGCCGTCGGGGGCACTGTGACGTCAAAAGGAGCAGCAGGAACACCTGTCTCTACTGGCACCTCTACTACTGGCAAGTGGTGAGTCACTGAATAGAGGCCACATAATGCCTGGTGACAGAAGGTGTGATTCACAGGTGGGTGGAGAGAGTCTTCAGGGTACTGTTGCTCACCTGCCACATCTCAGCATTCATGATGAATCATTGGGTCCAAGTGGGGCTTGAAGAGGGGGCAAATTTTAGTGCACATTGGAGTCTCCATGAATGGTAGGTGTGAAAATGTAGGCGTCTCTCATCCATGCAGGATTAGTTGCATTTGTTCTTGAGGCGTGAATGCTCACTCTGCTGTTTGTGATAAGGGAGCTATTGGCCACTCAGATCCCTGCAGAGCACATCAAATCTCACTTTAGTCATTGGTTTTCTTCACAATGGCTTCAATCACAAATGTTAATAATGATTATTTCTGAGTCATGAGACTTCTCTCCTCTTCCTTCCCCTGCAAGGCTGCGAAGAGGCCCTAAGGTGTTCAGCAGAAGAGAAAAGAGAGGCAATGATGTCATTCTCATTACTATTAGGGCTAATGTTAAAAGGCTGAGGGTTAAGATGCCAAAATCCTTAAGCCCTGCCTTAAACACTATACTGTCATCACTTACCACCTTTCAGCTCCTGGAATAGGTGGTGTTCCCTTCTGCCTCAGGACTCTGCATAGCTAAGACTCTAATAGGCAAGGTAACTCAGGAGAAAAAGGAGGCTCTAAAGATGTAATTTTGAAAAGACACTCCTGAAATATACCTTTCCTCATGAAGAAACAAAAAGGGTGGTATCTGTGGAAGCTCTAAGGCTGGCTGAGGACCAAAACTTGGGTTTAAAAGGCTGTGCTCAATGAAAGAATGAGTAAATGACCTAGGACAATCATGAAATGCACACAGGGGCCTTCAAGAAGAGAGTCAGGAAGGTTAAGACTTAGAAAGAACAGAGACTTTTGAAAAATGTCAAAGAGAACAAGAGGCTTTTAAAGTTATTGTCAGTGCTTAGAGTTTGGAGTGATAGTGCAAGGTCAATGAGCAACAATGAAAAAGCTCATTCTTTCAAGTCCTCTTTTGCATCTGTTTCCTAGGTTAGGTAGAATGCTTTTTAGCTTAGGAAGAACGGAAGAACAACTCGTAAGAGAGCACGAAGACCAAGATACGGACGAAAAGCATCAGAGAACGTTGTTCAGATTTTCAGGTCTAGACATCTATGTCTAGTTCGTATGGAGACATAAATCACTGTGTGACAGCACTTGAGGCAGCAGAGACAATGAAGGAAATGCTAGCACTGGATAAATGTCTCTTCTTAAGAAGGGAGGGTATATTATTAAACAAATGATTTATGTACTTTTGAAAATGTAAGCAAAGTTGAGAATGAATATCACAGTCACAGAGTTAAGGGAGTCTAGAGGTAAAGACAAATCTGAATTGGTTAATGAGAGCAAGATGGCAGGTAACATGCACAAACTTCAGTATGGGCAATTTGTGCACAAAGAACAAAATCTTTAACAAGAAGCAAGGATTGTTGTTTTAGGCCTTTGTGGTAGATGGGAGGAGAGACTGTGTTTCTCCTGAAATCCTTCCATTCAGGTCTCTCCTACTCCCTAAAATACAACCAGCTTTTAGAAGTACCTTTCTAGGGTGTGACTCTACTCTTTGTCTTTTTTCTCTTTTAGCATCTCTCAAAACCTAACTTGAATTGATAAATTTGGCATAATGGTTATTTATATTAGGAAGACAATTGAGAAGAAATTATGAAAGGTCTGGTTAGAAACTGTTGGAAAGGCAGCTGAGACAGGATTTGATAAATGTCTGCTTCCTGGTCACCTTGGGCATGCTGATGGCCCTGATCCTTGGTTTTATCATCTCAGAAATGAAAACAATAGCTAGGTGGCAATCAGTGCTCTCTCCTCTCCAGATTGCCTGCTCTCTCCCTTGTTTCTTGCTCTGTCCCTTGTTTTCTTTGGTCTATTCTTGGGTTTTCCATTAATTTTATTTGTAGCTTATTACGCAGCATATTTTATCAGGTTCACAGGATTTTGTTTCTTGACCACTCTGTGTAAATAGCAAACATTCTGAAACCACTGAAATGTGACAAGAAATGAAAAGAAAGCAGAAATTCAATCAGAGCATGGTAGTTCTAATTGTCTTGTTTATACTTTGTAAATAATCTCAAGGTGCCCTTACTCTTGCTGCATTTCCTCATAGCATCTTTCAACCCAAGCTGTGTAATTGAAAGGCACTGACTGAAAGGGGATGCAGGTTCTAGCAGGAGCTTTGCCACTAATTAGCAATGTGACTTTGAACATTTTTTTTTATCCTGGCTTTGTTTCCTCATCAGTGCAGTAAATGAATTGACCTATATTATCTCCCAGGTCCTTTCGAACTCCGAAATTTTAAAAGGTCCATGATTTCAAGCCAAAAACTATATTATTGAATGAAGCGACAGCATGCATAAGTGCAAGTTGATTAGGGAAATGGCATAGAATTTATCTCTTAAATTGGCTTTCACAATAATAAATTACAGAGTAAAGATACAGAGAAGAGAGATACATTTTATGTAAGTGTTCAAGGAAGCATAGCTTATTTCAAACAATGCTTTCTGAAAATAACCTTTCATTCTTTGCCCTTATATTTTTCCTAATGGATGGCATAAAATGGATACTCAGCCTGAATAGTGGCTTTCATTCAATTTTAAGTCACCCCATCATGTTGTGTACTGCTGCTTTCCATGTTAGCTGACATTGCAGGATGTAGCACAATGCAGAGTGAAAAGTTAGAAATGTGACATGGCATGTCGGAAACAATGCTTGCTTTATGTAGATTAGTTATCATTTAAAGCCTGGTATTTAGAACCATCTTTAGATAATTCAATAGTTCTGCGTCTCTGGTAGGGAGGATGTCAACCTGAGTTAATTTTTTTTTTCTTATCAGATATGATGGGACAATATGACATTAAAATGGTTGAAAGAAACTATTCAGAATGCATATAAAAAATATTAAGCAAAGCTTTAAGGAGCTTAGGAGTTGCTTGGATTGATTTACTGCAAACATGGAATTCAAAGAAAAAATGATAATTGTCACAGACTGTTGTCCAGGATAAACCTAGATATTTCCCATTGTTAGTCTTTGTCTTGATACATTAGTTTTCTGTGACATCGCAGTCTACTCATGTTGATTGTCTTCAAATTTTGTGAAGGAAAAAGTGTTTTAAAGTGACTTATTCATTTATTTGTTCTCTGAGTTGACTCAGGCTCACTAACCTGTAGGTACAATGGAGTCATATTATCAGTAATGTTCTAAATTTTACAGGCTCTCACTTTCACCTGCTCAAGGCACATGGTGTGGTCCTCTGAAATGGTAATTCCAAGTATTTCTACATGTGCCTGTGAGATGCCCAGACATCAGCTGGCTGCTCTGCTCTCAAATCATGCACTACAGCCCCCTAACAGGTACACGAAGGACAAGATAGAGCCCTCTCAGTGGCCAAACTGCAGGATGGTCTGTGGCAAAATGGAGGATGAGACCTTTCTCTCACTTTTTGTTGGAATCTTTTAGGGAACAAACATCTGGCGCCTCCATCAGTATGAAGTTTTATGAAACAGGACATTGGGGTTTTACCTGGAGCCCTGTCTCCTCTTGGATGCCAGACAGGTATCCAGGGGGAGGAAATGGAAAGATGTGAGTGCCAATGTCTGGGTCCTCTCCTCAGCAGCCAAGTCATTGTTTTGGGGTCATGTTTCATTGTTTTAGGGTTGGCTTTTCTGGAAAATTCTTCATCCCCTGAAGCAAATAAACTTCTGTCAGGTCCTCTTTACCAGTTTGCCTGAGATGTCCAGACAGAATTTTCTAAAATACAGTAGGAGCACAGGCTCAAATTGGGATTCAATAAACATTTCCTGAGCATATTTTAAGTGTGAAAGGCTTTCTTTCTCTTTTATTCCTCTCTTCTCTAAAGAAATTTTTTTTTCTTTGAAAGATTGGTTTGAGTTGAAGAATTGACATTTAGGGACTCCTATTAAATGAGACCATGAAACCTTTTTCAAATAAACCACAATTAGAGAAGGAATGTACTTTCGGAACATGGATTTCTCCAACCAGCGCTTTTATATATACAGAAGGCTATTATTAAACAACTTTGATTTAACCGGCTGAACAGACATCTTTGTAGAGAAACAGAAATAATTAGAGAAGTACAGAAGTATTCAAATTCTTCAGAACAAGCCAATAATGGATAAAGTATAATCTAACTTTTTCCTTGGTGTTTGAGTGGATCTATGTCTCAACTGGAAAAGCAGGTTTTGGTTGTTTGAAAATTGTCCAGCATTTTTATTGATATTTCTCTTAGAATCTGAACATTATTTTAGCAACTTATTTTTCATATAATTCTGCTGCAAAATTATTTTAGTTGTATTTTACAATATTACATTTTGCTTGAATGAAATATGAGACAATATTTACTCCTGCATGTATGTTGCTCTTAAAGTTACCTGCATTTAAAAAGAGCTTTGCGCTCTTAACCTTTTATAAATTGCATGTAAATGTTAATGAACTGCAGCGTTAATTTATAAGCACTAACACATTTTATATAATTGCTCACATAACATTCTGAATTTCAATAAAGAATGCCTGTTGTCTAATAGTGTCCTGCAATATATGGTAGTCCTTCATACTAATGGCGAAATATTGCTGCCCTTCATATTTGGAAATGATAATGATGACAAAGGTATGTCGAGATGTACTTACCAGATCAATATGTGATCAATAGTTCACTGTGCACAGAGTAGAAAATATTGTAGTCACTATTGGCAGAGTCTCATATTGTATGTAGCATTGTCTTACAGTTGAGGATTTTATATACGAATCAATGTATAGACTCAAGTAATCAATCAAGAAATAATCTAATTTACATACATGTATATGCAGCACTTTGATTTTTCATCGTGTCAGACCTTTTTTCAAAAGAATGTGCTGCCTCTGATTGCTGTGGAGTTGCATGGTCAACTTAAAGTGTACTTCTATATCATTTCTTTATTCCATCTTATTTCTGTTGGGCTCTCTAAGCTGCTCAGACTCATCTATTGTCTCCCAAAACATCTAACTTAGACAATTTGTGTTGAATGGCATTGCCTTTCTATATCTCAGGTCCGTGCTTTTGCAATATCCACTGTGGTCCAGTATTGACATCCACTATGCTCATTTCACAACCAGACACTGAGCTCTGTTCTGGGGATAGTGATATGAACCTCTTACAGTTCAGTGAGGGTATTTGGAGAGGTTGATTTTGTCTGCCCACCCTGCGTTCTCCAGTCTCCTTTATGGTCCTATTTTCGTTTTGAGGAAATACTCTTCCTCATGGATATAGCCATGCTAGGATTGTCAATCAAGACCAAGGGAGGGGCCCAGCCCAAGCTCTGCCATTGAGACTTACAGGGAAAATGAATCTGGAACAGAGGGAACAATAGCCTGAAAATAATTCTAGGCCATTCGCCCTGATGGTAGTACCCTGAGATCGCAACCACTTGTTCCTGCTACCAATAATATCTGATGTTGCTCAAGTCTCTGCCCTTTGTCAGACTTGGTTCTTCAGCTTTTCCTTTTACTCTGTACACAATTCCACATCCTTCCAATGATTTTATTTCCAGATTAAATAAGCAACAGTTGTTTTTTGCTGCTTTGTGACCAATAAACTACAACCCATGGAGAAATAGGTAAAATGCCATAATTTAGAACAGTAAATTCTCCAAGAAAAGGTAAGAAAAAGTATCTATCTGACTTTTAAGAGATGTTTTTAAGTTTTCTGAGGAAATAACATATGCAATGATTATAGCAGGTTCAGGTTTTCCACTTCATGACACTTCATTTTTAAATTGGTGGCCTCAGTACGACGAAGCCTTGCTCGTTAGATTGCTTATTTTGGTGTGGATTTTGTCAGTCTGTAGTGAATGAAATGGTGTCATAAAAGCCATGTTTAACTCTTATAGCGTTTTGTGGTAACAGTCAACAAGTAAAAATGTATAATTACTAAATAATAACAGTTCATGAGCAACTAACATTTTAAGTCTTTTTGAATTATGATTTCAATTGCAAACACTTTCAAACTTCATGAACAGAATTACCCTTTTCAGAATATCTAAGAAACCCCTCAGGATTTGAGAATGGAAAATGTCATGACTAACCAACAGGTCACACAGGAAAATACACATTTTTGATCTTAATGACGTTAGATGGCTATCTTTACAAGTGCTGTTAAACAATTATGTTTTAAAAAATATTTTACTATAGAAAATTTTAAATGCACAGATAAATAGAAAGAATATTGTAGTGAATCCCCATATACTTATGTACTTTGCTTCAACAAGTATTAACTCATGGCCAATTTTCGTTCTGTATTCCTCCTTGAAGTAAGGAAGTTTCTTTCTCTGACTATTTTTGGAGCAAATCCCAGACTTCCTTTTCACTTCATCTGTAAACATTCTGGAATGTAGCTATAAAACAAGAATTCTCTCTCTCTCTCTTACACATATCATGATATAATGATCACAACTAGGAAAAATTAATGATTCCTCTGTATCATCAATATACAGCTAGTATCCTTATTTCCTGTCTGTTCTCTTGTGGGAGAAGCATTAGGGTCTCCAACTCACATCCTTTCAGCCCCCTCTGGTTTCAGCCTCACAGTTTTGTGTGAGCTCAGGCTCCTTCTTGTGGACAATGTCTCACTCTAAGCATGAGTTCCATGTCTCTCTGTGTCAAAGGAGACAGCACACCATTGGGTGCACAATGGATCCCAGAAGAATCTGGAGAACCTGGAGAAACACTGAACCAATAGGGAGCAGGATTCTGTGGAGTGGGGTGCAATGTTTATTCATTCATCCATTGATGGACACTTGAACTGCCTCCACCTTTTTGTTATTGTAATAACACTGCTATGAATATGGGTGTACCAATTATCTCTTTGAGACTTTGTCTTCAGTTCTTTTAGGTACGTGCCCCAAAGTGGAATTGCTGGATAATGTAGTAATTCCATTTTACATTCTTATTGACAGTGCATAGGGTTCCAATTTCTCCACATTCTTACCAATACTTAATTTTAGCCATTCTACAGGTGTGTTTTATTCTCTTCTAATCAATAACATTTTCATCCATCTTTCTGTCTTCATGTCTATCTTCTTCTCTCTTTTTTTAAAGAAATAAGTTGGTCAAGTTTTTCCAAGATCAGGGTTTTTCTTATTACATGTCTATACTATCAATTCACAATGTGAGACTTATAAAAACCCCGGTCCAGAACGTGAATTGCAGATATCAGTACATTATAGACACATGATATATTTTATCCTTTTCCAGATTACATATTTCCTACCTTTGTTCTTTGTAAAGGCCTAGAACAAAGAACAAAGCAAACAGCAAAGGAGCACCACTAGCTCATAGTTGCCGCTACATTTAAACCATAACTTCTTGGAGAAGAGGCTGATTTCAGGTCTGGGACCTGAAATGCACAAGATGAATGTGGAAATCTTGTCATACTTGAAAGCAAAGCCACTATCAAAGACTACTGGGATCATTTCAAAAGGGCTCAGGAGTCAACATAAGCAGGTTAACACTGGCTAAAGGTGAACTAATTTATGCACAAATAAAGATAACCATTCCTATGGGTTAAAATATATAAATATATTTAAAGAAATGTTGCTAGAATAAATAAGAAAGAAAAATTTATTAGTCACCTTTGGAGGATTCTATGAGTCTGATTCACTATTTTGAAAGCTGATTAGTAAGTTAATAGAATCAAGCTTTTCTTCTGCTTTTTCCTGTACTAACTGTACCTAAGGTAATCAAATTATTGATGGGATGGTTTCTCTTCATAAAATATTCTAGTTAATAAATAAAAAAATATTACAGTAGCATTTTTCAACTCCTAACTACCTGATGGAGCTGGGCATTGAGCACCAGTGCCTGCTACCATCCAGTTATCAAATGGATGATAACTGGACATTATGTGATTCCCACTGGGAGTTCACAGAATCACCTTGGAAGGAGTCTCGTCAAAAAATGAAACCCAAATCTCATTAAGCCTGTAGATCTACCTTCAATTTATAAGAAATATAGGTCAAAGGGAACAGTTGTATTTTCCTTAACTTACATAATGAACTTAAGAAAAATAATAGACATCAAGATTGTGAATGAACACATATTCACTGAGCAAAGTAAGCCTAGACTTCTCCAGAAATTTTCCACAAAAACACAGAAGTGTTTGCCCAGCCCAGGTTTTTGTCTTAGGAAGAGGGTAATGTTAGTGGCAAAGAACATTTTTTAAAAGAGGTTGGCACTTAACATAATGTCTATTATTTCTCCCGACCCCTTACATCTTATCTTATCTTCTTATGTTGCTTTTGGTTTTGCAGAATAGATGAAAGAAAATTGTGAGCACTCTGTAGTACTATGTGCTTGGTTTTAGTAATCTCAGTTGACTTAGATATTTTAAATGTTTCCCTCTCTGAAAAAGGGGCAGCTCAAATAAAAGGCCTACAGGGATAGGGGCAGTTAAATTGGATTCTATAGTGTTCAGGTTCTTGACTACAAGAATAATCCTATTAATAATCTTGTCTTCTGACCTTATATAGTCTGAATTCTTTGTTCTCTATCTGTTGAATGCACACACTTTTCAGTGAATAGTGAAAATCTGAAAATTTTGAAATGCCAATTTACAGGTTACTTGCTTTGCTTAGAAACCAAGGAAGAATTCTAAGAGTTCTCCCCTATGTCAAGTCCAGGAATATTTGGATATTATTCACTTTAATGATTAATATAGGATTATTTTTGTATGAGAGCAAGCTGCAAACTATAAGATGCCTCATAATGAATCTTCATTTGAAGACAAATTATTTCTTGCTTGTTTCAAATCTACTTATGACTAATACTTATTGCTACAGATTTATTGTGTGGCGTCAGTTCATTCCTTCGAACATTTGACAATTATTCATGAAATATGTATTGAGCACCAGCTATGTATTGGGTATTGTACTGGGTCATGGAACTATGGCAATGAACAAGATCTATACATTCTCTCCTCTCCAGGAGGTTATAGTTAGATGGGTTTTCTAGGCAAACATATGCCAAAATGGCACTAAAAGTACAAGAGATTTATTGGAGGAAATGCTCATGAAAGATCATGAAGAAGGAAAAGAGTGTGAGTAGATGAAGAGAGCCTTGGATCATGATGTAAGACTGACAGTGTTATAAGAAGAAAGAAAGGAAGGAGGATTGGGTAGAAGAGCTTAAGTCTATAGTATAGCTATGAGAAACTCTCAGCTAGGCTGATAGGGAGCCCTGAGAAAAACTTGCTCATTAGAGGGGTACCACCCAGGCCAGAATGTCCTAGTTCTAATACTTTTGCTGTGCTTAGTCATTGACTAAGAGCAGCCCTGGCAAAGTATGACCTTGGTGTGAGTGCCATGGTGGATCCAATAGGTATGGCAGCTGGAGGCTGTCAGTTACTTACACAAGTTCTTTCCTGAAGGGCGATCTAAAGGGTACATTGCTATGGCTTTGGGGAAGCCATGTGGGGAAGTGCAAACACTGAACGAATGGATACAAGGATAAGTCATGTTACAACAGAAATATGTGGGAATATTTGACGGTATAACAAGCGAAGTTTATTTGTATTCATTGTTTCCCTGTTCTGCTCCGTGTCATAGGGAACAATGTTATCCAGTTTCCCTTATATGTACCAATACCTGGTACATATGCCTTTCAGATAAGTTCAGCCAATGGGATGCACCGGTAGATTAGAAGATGGGGAGGAGAATCCAGTGTATTTGTCCCCTATTCAATTTGCCTCCTCTTGTCTCTCCAGCAATAGGTGCATCTTCTCTGGGTTTTCTAGCTCCTATCAGAAAGTCCCTCACTTTGTGATGCTGGTTTTCTCTGAAGAGCCACCATCTGGGCAACATGGCTTGTTGTCATTGTCCTTTTACTCCATAGAGATAATAACAACTTCTTGCTGTTATAAATCTCTTGCCTTGCAGTCCCCTATTTATTTTCACAGCTGTTTTCATCACCTTTGTAACTGATTCCTTGTATTATTAAATCCCCTCTGTTTGAAATACCTAGAGAACTTTCATTTCCTAGTTATACCCCAACTGGTCAACCTAGCCTGAAAGAGGTCACAGGGAAGATTTTCCTAATGGACTGACATTTAAGCTAGCACCTGAGAGATAAGTAGGAGCTTTTCAAAATGGGCTGACCATAGTACTGTCATTGGGACAGTACTTGTACATTATCTTTCACTTCAGATGATTTGTTAGTTTTCAAACAACATAGTGGCTAAATGTACAGATTCTGGAGCTGAAGTGATCGGTACAAATCACAGTGTCTGCTACTTTCAGATATGTGACCTCAGGTAGTTTACTAAGTTCCCTGTGCATCAGTATCCTCTTTTGTAAAATAATAATAATATCACCTTCTATGGAATCTATGAGAAGTCAATAAGTTAATATGTATAGACAACTTAGTGTTTAATATTATTCTTTTTTATATGCATGGCAGGACTTTCCAGAAGCTTTCCCATGCAAATGTGTACTCTGAGACTTCAGGAGAAGCATATTGTAGATGTTGCTTCATTTTCATCTAAAATCTAATGTTTCAGGGAAGAAGTTGAGGTTAGCTTGATTTTTTGACACTCATTCTAGATCACTGTCTTTTTCTACCTGGATACTTGTGGGTTTTTTTCTCCTCTAAGAACTTCAATAATTTTATTAGGATATGTCAAGGTGTTGGTCACTTTTGATGTTTTAATTGACAAAGAGTTTTGCTCTATGATTTTGTAGATTTATTCATTTTTTCCTTTGAGGAGAGCCCCCCCTTTATTATATCAATGATGCACTTTTCTGTTCTATTATATAGTCTGTGGGAAACCAGCATTTTCCTTTCAATTTACTCAGTGAGTCAAATAGACTCAGTGAGTTCACTTGACATTTTACATGCAAAGTGGCAGGACCTTATAACCAAGGTAACTGTTTATGGTACACACCATCAAAAGTAAGGCCAAGCTTGTTCTCTCTTTCTTTGGACATTTAATGACCTCTTTAATGTAGATGGGCTCTGTCCAGTTGCTAGCGGGTGTGTGATCAGTTGGAATATGCTTGGTCAGTTAGAAAGCTATGTTTGCTGTCATATTCTATTGTCTGTGCTCTGCTCTGCCCCACTATCTCTCTTTTGTTAGCTCTTCATTTGAACAATCCATGGTTTCACTTATATCCAATACTAGGCTTTACTCAGTGATTAATGTAGTTCTGGCTGTGGTCAATAATGAGCTACAAATTTCTATACATTGTAGAAAGAATAACTGAGCAAAGACCCCTGGGGATTGATTTGCTCAAACTAGAGATCCAATCTTTCTTGATTCTTCATTGGCTATAACTGGGAGTGTAGGCTCTGGAGTGACCACAAAGGAACATTTTTGGAATGAGTGTCATAATCCAGGGCTACCTAGACTTTATGGCAAAGGCATAGTGGTTAAGAGCATGGACTCTAGAGAAAGATAAATGAGGCTCAAGTCTCTGTTCTCCATTCTCCTAACTGCGTGCTCTTTGACTAATTACTTAACCTTGCTAAGCTTTAGGTTACTAATCAGTAAAATGGTTTTTATAATAATACTTTCTTCATAGGGTTGTTGGTGATTATTAAATTAGATAATGCTTTGCATATTCCCTGACACACAGAAAATATTCAATATACCTAAGTTATTATTGTCACAATGATTATTACTGGCCAATAACTAAATCACTACCATATATTTTACTGCTGTGTCTTTCTTATTTTTATCTAATAAATACACTTATTCTCTTTTAAGACAAAGAATTTGAGATGCTACTCTCACGTTTGGCTCTTGAGGAAAACAATCCACAATCTGGGTAGGAAAATCAATGAACTGGACATTTGAGCTAGCATTCAGTTTTTAGCAAGAATAAACTGGAGGAGAATGTGAGAAGCTTAAAGCCTTATTTTTTAAATGGCTTTGGACTGGGGTATTCTATTTTCTCCTCAAGGAAGATCAATTATCTAGATGTCAGATTTCTGCTGCTTGCTCTTCTATTCTATCCTCTTTCTCTTTTTCATTTTTCATTTCTTTTTTCTTTAGCTTTCCTCTCTGAAAGAACGTGTCCAACCTCTCTCCACATCCAGATTTAATGTTCTGCAAGGTCAATTTATTTCTTTACAGCTTAGAGTGATATTTTAAATACTGTCATGGGATTATTAGTTACCTTACATGCTTTCATTTTTCCCTTAATGCGGTCACTCCCTTTCAAAAACATTTTCTTATATCTTATCTTTCATTTTAAATATAGCAAAAACAATGTTTTAAAATGTTTGAATGTTTCTTGGAACAAAACTTTGTAAAAATACACTCTTTCAGCTTTATCATGTTATCTTTATTTTCTTGTCAAAACTTTTCAAAGAACTTAATACTGTTTATTTTGTTTATACTTATCTTTAATAGAAGACAGGTCTTTTTAAATCTGTTATTCGAACAAAAATTAAGATGGTACATTCTCCTTGGGTCCATTCACTGCTTAGTTTGACAGTTTTCATTCCTTCTTTTAACCTCATGATGAAAAAGAGATAATATAGACTCATATTAATAGTTTGGTTACTAGTCAGACAGAGAGAGATAAAGAGAAAATTGAAGCCTGGGCAGTCCCGGAAGAACAGTACTTTATATCTCCGTTTTTCATATCTGATTTTCCCTGTGACCTACTGCTGCTTTTAGGTACGTGACGTTCTTTGCCAGTTGTCTGTCTGCCAACCTGGGCAAATGTCCTTTTAAGAAAATGTCTCTGAATTGGGATGAACTTGTCAGTTGGTGAGAAGCTGCCTGTCTGTGCTCCTTTTGCGTGGCCTCATATATTTCCTCAGCCCGGTGGTGGTGCTTCTGCCTTAGAGTGTTTTTCGTGAAGCACTGAAACTGACTCTAAGGCAAGGAGTTCCTGTTTTTCCTGCAATTCTTTTCTTCCTTCCTTTCTTCTTTCCTTCCTCCTTTTCTCCTTCTCTCTCTTCTCTTTCTCTTTTTTAGGATAAATTCCCATTCAATTCAGAAAGATATTCCATCACACTGGGGAAAGGGGAATCCATTAACAGGAAATTGGGGCCAGCGAAAATCCTTCTCTTTCTCTACCTGACATGGTTTGCTCCCATGACTCTGATGCAATAGTGCAAGGGATCCAAGTGTAGTTGTCTGCCCTTTGTCTTACTTTCCTATGACTCTTCCTGGTTGGGCGAAGGCACTTGGCTGAGTGGGGGCTGAAATTCATATTCTTGCTGACTGAGCTGTGTGACCTGGAGCATGACTGCTTCCACCCAAAGGAAGAGGCATTATCTAAAAATTATCATAAATACATTGTTTACTTGACCAGACTGGGAACCTGAGTCTTCCTGAGAAAAAGTGGAGCAGGGGGCGGTGTGCTTGTTTCTAATTCACGTGGAAGTTTAGCACAGGCTATAAGTGGGCCCTTGCAACATTAAGGTGAGTTTGGGAGCTATGTTTTCTTGGAAGAGAGACCATCACTCAGCTCCTGATATTTTGCCTTAATGTTGTTCTGCTGGACCATCTCTGGGA
This sequence comes from Eidolon dupreanum, assembly GCA_028627145.1. Taxonomy (NCBI): domain Eukaryota; kingdom Metazoa; phylum Chordata; class Mammalia; order Chiroptera; family Pteropodidae; genus Eidolon; species Eidolon dupreanum. The sequence continues at coordinate 137,772,586 of CM053503.1, forward strand.
CAAATTCCTTGACACAATTTGCTTATTTTTTAGCTGGTATAGAAAAAGAGTTTTGACCCACTTTTCTCTTCTCATCTTTCTGACAAGCCTCTATTTTATTTAAAAATATATATTATTTAGTTGAAAATTTAAGTAAACAAATGAAGAAATAAGTGGATAAATAATTAATGAAATATCTTTCTCCCAACCCTATTACCCAATTTGCTGAGTTCTTATTCCATTGCCATAGATAACTACTATTAATAGTTATGTTTCCTTCCATAATTTATTTATGCATATATAAGCAAATACTAATATATTTTTTCTTATTTTCCTATTATTCTTCTAAATAGAAAGGATGTATCATATGGCTTATGTTTGAATTTTTGCTTTCATCTAACAATACCTTCAAGGACTTTTCAAATTTGAACACTGAATGATTTCTCCTTCTTTTACCTAGCTGCATACTATTTCATTGCATGGATAATTTATTTAATCAATCTCCTCTAGATAAACACAGGAATATTTCCAGTCATTTGTTCTTATAAACAATGCTTTAATGAATAACCATGTAAGTTATTCACTTTGCACATGAGAAAATGTCTTTAGGATAAATACCCACAAGCAGAAATAAGTCCAGTGGTATCTGAATATCTATCAATATTACAAATATTACCATCCTTAAGATTTCAGCAGTTTATATATCTACCGATGAAGTTTGAAAATGTTTGTTTACCTATAGGCTTCCTAAAATAGTGTATTATCAAACCTTTAGATTTTATCCATGCTAATAGGTGAGAAAGAGATTACAGTGTCATTTAATTTGCATTTCTTTTAGTGTGAGGGAGATTGGGTACCTTTTCATAGGACTACGAGCCATTTGTATTTGACTTTCTGTGAGGGATGTTTATATTCTTTTTTCTCCTGGGTTATTGGTTTTTAATTATTTAAATCATTTTTTAGGAGCACTTTAATGTAGTTCTTTCTCTGTTATATGAGTTATAATTTTTTTTGTACCAGTTTATTTTCTGTTTGGCTTTGCTTTTATTTTTTAAATTTTATTTATTTTATTTTCTCAGGTAGAAATATTTTTTGATGTAATCAAAACGTTTCTTTTTTAAATTGCTGACTTCTGGATTCTGAATAATATTTTGAAAGAAATCCTTGGAACTAAGTTTATAAAGGTATTCTCCCATATTTTCTCCTATGATTTAATTGATCTGGAATTTGTCCTGGTAGTATTCATAAGGTATAAGTTATGGATATAATTTTTTTCTAGATGGCTACCCAGTGTAAACAGAAATAAGATATCAATTCTCATAGTTACTTTTATTCACCCTTAAACCAGAAGTAATAATCCATGCAATTAGACTAAAGAAAGACAACTGAGATATGAAAAATTCAAAGACAATGAAAAAAGTCACTATTGATGGGCAATATGATTATATCCCTGGAGAACTCAAGAGAATAAACTGGAAAAGGAATACCAAAACAATAAGAGATTAAATAAGATAATGTGGTAAAAATTGTAAACATAAAAATCAATAGCATCCATATACAAATAACAACCAGTTTTAAGAACTAACATAATTTTTTAAAAATCCCATATGTAATAGCAGCATTAAGAATATCTAGAAATACACTTAATAAAGTATGTGCATGATCTATATTTTTTAAAAAAAGTTTAGAATACTATTATAAAAGGCACCCAAAAATTGCTGAACAAATTGAAAGATATATTTTGTTTTGGATAGTAACAGTCAATGAAGATATTATTCTCACTAGACTCATAAAAAGAGCAATAGCATGCCAATAAAAAATCAATAGTGTATGTTTAAAATGTACATATTGATGTCAAAGGATAAATGGAAAAATAAATATGAATAGCTAGTAAAATTCTGAAAAAGAAGAACACTAAAGGGGCACTACAACTACCAGATAGTAAGCCTATCAGAGAACCTCGGAATTTAATGCAAGTGTTACCAGTGCATAAATAGACTCTAAGAAATAATAGAAATTTTGTACATGATAAGGGTACATTCTCAATCTAGTGATAATGAAACAACTCATTTATTTTAAACTGCAAGTTGTGAATCATCCTACAAACAGTGAAAATTCTAAAACGCATTACAACCATTCTATGCCCTGGAAAAGCTAATGAGGTTGAAGATGCACTTTGGGTTCCAACTAAATCCACAACTTCAGTAAAGGAATAACTTGTTTCTATGCCAAAATGAAGCAAGTTGCCAAATTCAATCTATAGAGATCAGGACACAATTTATATGTACCATTTGCCCATTCCCCAGTGTATATAGCTAAATGGAAGGGGAGAGGAGTTAGACTGTTTTACAAAAGGATAGCAGGATATCTTTAATAAAACTTCTAGGAATCATTTGTAGAAATTTCTTTTAAAAAATCCACCGTGCTTATTGGGGAAACAAGGTGATATTCTTGAACGACTTTTAAAATACCTTTTTTACTTGGTGTAAAAGAAATTTTATAGAGCAACAGGATAACTGCCTTTTATTGCCTTACAAATAATTTTGCTTTATTCTAATACTATCATGAAGAAAACATGTAGGTCATTGAGAGTCCACCAGCAGGCAGAATATGGGGGGAGACTAGCTGCATGCAGTGTTAATTGCTTTCATTAGTGTTTAGGACTTCTTAGGAAAATAGTTTGACTTAGAGAAGTAGCTCCAGATTTTTCATCTCCAGGTGCTCTTATTCTAGGCTTGTTGCTTTATTGCCTTGCTTATCTAATTTCACTTTTTACCCATTTTCTAGGTTAAATTTGAATGAAATGTCTTCATATCGTTCTGAGATATTGGGCAAGATAGTAGTGTGATATAGATTAACTAATTCAGGTTCTTAAAGTCATTTGATTCAGGGCGCAGTATAAATGCAAAGCAGGATGCGCCATAAAGCAAAATGCTAATTATTGCAGGCAATGCAGATGCTACTTTTAAAGGTACCAGATGTGTATCTTCTCTTATATCATGGTCTGGCTCCTGGAAAAGAACATGAGGCATGTGAATGGTATAAACTGAGTAAAACAAATCACTGGGAAGAATAAAAACCACCTTGCAAGCAGAGCTACAATTATCCTTGGAAAAATTAGAATGCCACTTTCTGGAAGACATCCAGGTAGAACAGGCAACAAAATATCTGATAAAATACTGGGTCTAAAAACATGTTTTAAACACTGATGAATTATGCTTTTGTTTATTTTCTTTGTACATTGTTATGTGGTTTAATAAGAGGTCGAAATAACACTTAGAAGATTTGGACACAGTTCAATCTAAGTTATGAGAATTTTTCAAGATAATTTTTTTAATAGTGTAGGCTCAGAGCAAAACTGGATATTTAGTTTATAACAGATTTGTTATGTGCTATGAAGACTAGGTAAACGCATAAGTGTTCATGGAGAAATTGAATTGCTCTCGACTATCCACAGGATTAAGTTGGTCTTTTAACCTACTTATTTGTGTCACATATCCCAAGAGGTTTATGTCCAGTAAAAACACATCAATTCAGGCTAACAGGCTAGAGGTAATGTTAAAGGAGGCATATGCTAACTACAGGGGTAAATATAGTTGCTCCAATTAGACATGAAAAAAATCCCTGTAGTAATATCAAAGAAGAAGACCTAGTAAGTTGCATAATTTTTATTATCAGGAAGGAGGAAATGCTTTAATTTTTCAAAAGATAATTTTAGCACTTGATTCTGAATAAAATTTAATACATAGGATCTAGTAAAGGGATATCTAAGCAACATAATATACTGTTTTTTGATGACAGTTTTATAAAAATAAAGAAGAAATTTGAAATGTAAATTTGACTCAGTTCTGAAAATCATAAAATCTTGTTATAGAATATGGGAGATAAAAAAATATATACCATTTCACAAATATGTAGTGCTGGGCCCTTTTATCTTGTGGAAGAATTACCTATATAGATATTGCAGAGAACTCAAAGTCCAATATGAACACAGGAATAGACAAAAACAAATATTCTTGATTGTTTGAAAATCCATCCTATATAGAAATATTTTATCATTTCAGGTAAAAAGTAGCTTTATTTTGGGATAATTTCTTGAATATATTTTTTAACAGTCTTCATTATTTACTTCTATGACCCTATTCTGTCTAGGATAATTTCATTTATGACATTTGATATTTGAATTATCTCTTCTAAAAAACAAACCAACAAACAAACAAACAAACAAACAAATCCAGAAAAACAAAAACCAGGATATACTCAAAGAGTTCCTGTGAGGGAATTGGCAATTTCGGGGACTGAATTGAGCTACCCACACAAATGGTCAGAGAAGGTGGCAAAGAAGTAAAATAATCTCTCCAAACCTCTCTCATATCTTCCCTCTCACTCTTGCCAGATAACCTTGCACCTTGTTTCAGGGGAAATAGAAGCCGTTATTCAGAAATAGCCTTAGCTTCTTGCTCTGCCCCTACCTAGAGTCTGCCTTTTCAACCTCATTCTTTCCCGCTGTTAAAAGATAAGCTGAGGAATCTTAAAACTTTTCAGAGTTTATTTGAGTAAAAATCAATTAGAATTGAGCACTACCAAACCGAAAGTGGTTAGAAGCTCTCCACTGTCAGAAGCTGGGTAAAGACTTTTATAGAGAAAGGTGGAAGCAAAGCCAGAGAATTATCAATTAGCTATAGCTTAAAGCCTAGTTGGCTATTGTGATTAGTTGTCCTTAGGTTTCAATTTTGTAACCTTGGGGCATTCACAAGCTTAGGTTTCGGTTTGTTTACATAGGCCTCCTGGCATTGGAGTCACCTTGTCAAATGGCCTCCTTGTTTAGCTAACTTATCACTTTCTTTCATCTGGGCTGAAGGATCCCTCTCTCTGGTATCTCAGTCCTCTGCCTTCTCCTGGATCTCTCTTTGTAAACACTCTTAATTCTTTGCTCCTTTCCATTATTCTTTGTAGTCACATCTTTGGGAAAAGCAACAGTTACAAAATTGATGACAATGATGATGAAAACTTCACTCTCCTGCCCAGTTTCTCCCTCTTTCTAGTCAAACCTCCTGATGTTTACAACCCATTGCCACTTTTTCATCTCCCATATTTCCTTCAATTTGATGCTGTCTGGCTTCCCCCTCCCACTCGTCACAAATGCAGCTCTTGCCAAATCACTGATAATGTCCTCGTTGCTAACTCCTGTGGCGCCTCCAGAATCCTTCTGGTCTCTCAGCAACATTACACCTCTTGTCCCTCTTAACAGTTTTTTTCTCTGCTCCAGGACACATTGCTCTGAGGTCCCACTATTCTGGCATATGATCCTGGCATCCTTTGGGCTTCTCTTCTGCCAGTTCCTTAAATTTTGATAGAATTTTCTTCCTGTCTTATTTTCATTTCACACAACACATTTGCTTTGGGGGAATCTCATCTATTCCTATGGTTTTAATTACTATCGATCTATTGAACTTCAGATTGTTACATCCAACTGTCTACTGGACATCACCTGCTGAACAAACATCAGGCCCCCTAAGTACAGCATGCCAATACCTGAATTCCTATCTTGTCCCCTAACTTGCTCTTTCTCTGTGACCTGAACTGCCATTCACTCAGAAACGTGGGTGTCATCCCTGACTTCTCCCTCTCTACCAACCCTACCTCCAGTTAGTCACTAAATCGTGGATATTGCCTGCAAACAAGTACAATTGTCTGTAGCTTCCCCACTACTATCTTGGATCAAGCATTTACTGTCTCTTACCTGGGTTATTGCTATCACCTTGTCTCCCTGCCCCAGGGATATTCCTCTTTCATCTGTTCTTACTGTGGCCAGGGAGATCTTGGTATAAACTAAATCAGATTATACCATTTCCATTCTTAAAAACCTTCAGACTCCCCATTCCTCTCAGGAAGAAGTTAAAACTCTTCGATATGGCTCATAAAACTCTTCAAGATCTTATTTTCACTTTCTTCTTTAGTCTCATCTTTTTTTAAGTATATATATTTTTTAAGCCACAAGGAATTTACTTTAATTCTCAAACACATGGGCACAAAATCCATGGTTAAGAGCACAGACTTTTTAGCACCAAACTATTTGAGTTCAAATCCTAGCTTAGTCGCTCAATAATGTTATAACCTCAAACAAGTTACTTAACTTCTCTCAGTTTTTCCATCTATAAAATAAGATGATAATAGGATTATTGTGAAGATTAAATGGGTCAATGAGTATAAAACATCAATGTTGGGACAAAAATAACATTTAATAAACATTACTTTCTATCATCATCAATGACCCTAAACACTGAAATGATTGTGTCTACCCCATATTTGGGATTCAAAATAAAAACAGTTCTAAATTGTAAAGTATATTTAGGCAATAAGCAAGACTAACAAAGGTATTATGTTTATTTTCGATGATTGCTACTTTGATCTTTTATGAAATCACTAGATTGAAAAAAAGTGAAATTTTGTTGCTCTCACTTTGTTGGAGATTAATCTGGATTTTTCATCCAGTACATGCTTTACCCTCTTTCTAGAGTACTTTTCCTCTTCTCACTGTTTCCTTTTGAGTCAAATCCTATTCCTCATTTATGTCTGCAATTATGTTAGTCCTTCTCAAAGGCTCTCACTGACCTGGGGGTCTGAGCTGGCCTCTGCTTACGCACTCTCAGTGCATGCTGTAGCCTCTAACTTGGCACCTATCATTCTGTGTCATAACTTCTCCTTTACTTCTATCTCTTGTGATAATGCTATGGCCATGAAGGTAGGAACGACTTCTATTTTGTCCCCATTATTAACCCCTGTGCCTGGCAGAGTACATGCTCAATAAATAAACCATGAACAATGAAGTACCAGGAACCTCACTTTTCTTTAGGCATCATCTCACTAGGACAGAGATAATTCTGTGTAAGAATAAATTCATCTGTTTAAAAAAAATTTTTTTTAGTTTGTTTATTTTCTTTTTTTCTTTAAACATTAAGGTGGCTCTGCCTTAAACACCACTCATACCCAATGAATTACTAGCTTGGCCTTCACTGTTTTCAAATTGAGATAACAAAAATGAGGTAACACATTTTCTAAGAGTGTGTGTTTGAAAACTTTTGCAAAATGTAATGGTGTTTTCTCTGTGTTGGGTGGAAGACCCAGGTATAAAGGCATCGCTCTTTTAAGTCTGCCCCAAGATTCTTAATGGTGGCTGTCTTGATCCTGGGGTGACTGGTAGAGAAAAAATTTCTGGCTAGGAGCCTCTGAAGCCAGGGTCTATTCACCTGCATACAAAGGAGTTTCTGTGTTTCAGACTTGAAGGTCCCTGGGAGGTCCTGATTCCCTGTTTGGCAGTTAGGCGCTGAGATTTCATCACGCTATTGTAAATTATTCCACAAACATTCATAAATTCTTCCTGAGAGATTTGTACTAGCTAGCACCTGTAGGGGCATGATGTGATACACAAAGTCAAAGACATGGTCCTGCTCTGCAAAAATTACAACCCAGACGTCTCCTGCTGCCCTCTAAGAACCTCTCCCCACACCTTAAAGGAAATACCAACACCTGGCCAGGACACTTGAAAATGTCCAGGGAGTTTGGATTTATCTCATCAGCTTGGGCTCTGATTTTTTACTGATGCTAGATTTTTAGTGTTCATTTTGTGTTTTGTGGCTGCTCCTTTATTCCTGCCCTGGGATGGGGGCAGAAAAATAATTTTTCCTCCAAATTTATTAAGTTCTGCTGGCTAGATTAATAACATGAGATAGATTAACAGGAGAAAATATCCAAATTTGTTACACATGTACACTCAGGGTTCTTTAACCCAAGGACACGTAAGACAGTTGAGGCTCATATACCATCTGGAGCTAAGAAGTAGGGTAGGAGGTGTGTGATTTGGAACTTCGAAGGGCAGGAAGGCAATTCACAGGGGTGTAGGAAAGCAAATGTTTGGTAAATAAATGTTTGCTGGGCCATTTTAACAATGGGACACAGATAGGACTTTGATCAAATGGTTCTTGCTAGGTTTTTTCCTATCATGTACTAATTCATATTAAACTATAGTTATTTAGGATAATAGCTTTCTTCCTGGAGTATGTCCTCTATCTAAATTCCTTTCAGGAAGTTAGGGGGAAGAGTTTTTCTGAGTCTTTTGAAAATAACCAGCTTAAAGTAATCAATATCCCAAAAGGCGTATTTTGGGGTGGCAAACTCTGCTTCCTCTCATTGGTATCAACCCAGACAGAGGACACCTGTCTTGCCCATGATTTTTTCCCTCATATTCCTAAAACATCACTCTGGTAAGTAGCTGTGTGTGGCAGCATTTTACTGAAGAAAGTGGTAACAGTGAGAGAAGTTATATGGCATTTCATGGTCAGATAATCCAAAATTGAACATTGGGCTCTTTAAAAAGTTCTTCAGCCATTTCTCCCAAACTAAGTGGGGTACTTTTTTATTTTTATTTTTTTTAGCCCTTTCTTTCGTCTCTATGCTGCCTTTCAGCCATTCCATAAAGAAAAATAATACTTTCTCATACTTGTTTATGCTGAGCAATCCAGCTCTCTCCTTTTTTTATCCATAAACTGCTTGGGCTTCCTCTGCATGGCTGTTATTCATCATTGTACTTTGCTAAACAATGCACTAACTACATGTTTTGCCCATTTTCCTTTCTCTCTGATTATGTGACTTATATCACTGCCACCACTCTAACCTCTACTCCTCTGAAGGCACAGTGAATACAGCCACTTTGGGTTTGAATGACACTTTCTGACATTTCCCTTACAAAAGTTTGAGACCTAGGAACAACTTGGAAGAAGAATTTATTTATGGAATGCTTTAGTTCAACACTTAAAGGACAAAGGCCAAGTCTTGTTCAATATTGTGTTCCTATCCCCTGTACACAGAGTAGGCATTCAACACATATTTATTGCCTGACTGACTTTACAATTTCTAGAAGAGCTGTGTTCATCTTTTCTTTAAATGGCTCAGTACCACCTAGTATTTCTATTATTTAATATATACTGATTCCAGTATATTCAGGGCACTATTAATTTGAAAACACGTATAGTCCTCTGGCTTGCATTCTTTTCACAGCATTCTCATTGATGTTTAAGGCAAAACAGTGAGGATCTGGCAAAATATTTTGACTTTACAGACTGTGGTGTTACTCTCTTCAGGGGCCCTGGCTGCCAATATCCTGAGGTAGAATGAACTTTTGACTTTGGGCACGGCACAAAGTCTCAAGCTGTTCTCTGTAGGAGTGAGGAGCTTGGTTGGTGGCTTTGTTAGTACTTTAAGGCAGCTTCACCTATATTTGAATTAGTGAGAAGGTCTGTGCCTGAGAAGACAGCAGACCAGCCAAAGATCAAGGCTTGTTTTGAATATGCCATCCAGGATTCCTGGGAATCCAGCTCTTGATATCAGTGTTTGACAATTGTGTTTTTCTTTAAATAAACCCCAACAGCTTTGCCACCAGCAGTTGTCTCCTGAGTGTTTTTAAGCATTGTGTCCTTGAAAGGAGTTTCATCTCTTACATATCCAGTTTATTTTCTCAGGTGAAATGATCTCATGAAGCCATTTTAACTTAATAAAATTACTAGCTTGGGCTGAAAAGCTTTCCGTTTGAATAGGGCATTTTTTTACTTCCAAGGTAGCTTTTCAATGAGAAGACTGACAGTGATACAGCTGTTGACCTTAAAGATGAAATATTTGCTTTTCTGTGCTGTGTACTTTCTCAGGAGAAAGTTATGTTATTTTCCTGGTCCTTCAGTAAAATACTGTGGTCCCTCATGTAGGTAGAATGCTTTGGATTTTAAATCGACAATGTCACAGTTTTCCTTACTTTCATCATCGACTGCTGCATTTTGTTTGGGAGCCAGAACAACAGAGCTGCTGGTGCTGTTTGAGTAGATTTCTTTGTTGTGTTCTCTTCTCATTTTGAAAACCATAAGAATTGCTACTCAATAAAAAAAAAAATAACAGTTGAGCTTCATTTTAGTATTGGTATTGTGACTCCAGCAGTGAGCACTGCAGCATGCTCCGGAGGAAGCTTTTAGGAGACGCCATCATTTCTTCCTGACCCCAGCTGGTGATCAGTTTATGTCCTGAAGCTTGCCGATGAATAGCCCTCATAATTCCCATCCTAGTGTGGATGCATTCTGGCGTGCCCCTATCTATAAAGAAAATCTGACAGTGTTTTGAAATGTTATTCCTCTGTAAGCAGGTAGAGAAACACCTTAGATTAATAGCTTCTTATTTGCTAAAAAGAGAAAGCATTTTTTGTGTCACATTAGAATGCTATTCAATAACTCTAACCCATTAGGATGTTTATGGTCCATTTATGGTTTTGTTCTCTCCTCTTTCCGTTAACATATTACTTCATTTGTTCAATAACTTAATCATTCGATGATTCTTATATTCCTTATTCATGTATTCTTTTATTCAACATATATATTAAGTATCTTTTACATACAAGATACTGTGCAAGATCATTAATTCTGTCCTTCAAAAATAAACAAACAAACAAAAATACCAAAAAAAAAATAGATTGTTAACATCCATGGGTTTATAAGCTGATAGGGCAGAAAATATCTAAATGTGTACAACACAGAGTTGTTAGAAATACCTTTATGTTGCATGCTTTAAAAAACTTTTCTATAATTTCCAAATTACTTCCCCCTAGATTATCTGATGTACACATCATTGTGTGTACACATAGAGTTGAGATTAGAATCCAGATCTTCTATTTCTCTTTTCTCTTGTAATTTTGACTTTACCATCCTTGTGCCAACTGTATTTTGCTTAGCATTAAAATCACACTTAAAGGATACATTCGCTTTTCTGAAGATTTTATCAAGGCATGAATTTTTCGCAATAATCATTCCCCTGTGTCATGGAAGTTGTTCGTTATAGTGTTTCTTTCCACGCCTGTTATTTCACTCATCCCAAGACCATTTGGAAAAGAGGGCATATTGTAATTAGAGTGTTCATGGAGAAATGTGGATGCCAGACTGCATTTCTGGCAGGGACAGAAGCAAGAGACAAACAAAACATTATAAAAGGTACCAGTAACTACCACTTAAAATATGTGCAAAGAGAAAAGAATTTCCTTCTTTGGAAGCTATAGTTAATTTACTTTTAAGAAGGGACACAACAGTCTGGAGCAGATTGTAATGGTCGTTTAGCCCACGAAGGGGAAAAATAAAATTATATCTCCCAAATAAACTTTACTCTCAATTATGATCTCTATGGTCTCTTCCAATTCCAAAATTCTATGATTCTAATTACGTTCTCTGTGAATGTGTGTCTCTACTTCTCCAACAACAAAAAAAAGACCACATGGTTCAGGGTAAAGTGAAGATATGAAAACAACTGATTATCATGACAGATTGAGAAAGTAGAGCCAGATAATTCTTTTTTTCCCTCCACCCTAGCTTATGTGACTCAGTTCACTTTGTGTTGTGTTAGTACAATCTGAAAGAAGACCCACATTGATGAGACTATGCTGGCAGATATGAAACGATGGATTATCAACAACAAATTATTCCACGCCCAGAGAATACACATATTTAGTTTACCTAAATTAACTATCGCATTTAGAATTTTTTGTTTGTTTGTTTTGTTTTGTTTTGTTTTTAGTAAAGCATTTTTATATTTGTTAACATCATTGTATCATAACAACCCTGTGTTATGGGCAATGTGATAACCAGCAATGACCTACCCCAGAGGCTATAAATCTTTTTTTCTTCCTCACAATACCTGAGTGACACAATACACTCAAATCAGTTACAGTGCTCACGATGGTGGTGGTTTTCAACATGAGGGCTTTTTTGTCCTCTCCAGAATGCATGTTGGGAATCTGAGGAGGGAGTTCACTCCATAGTGAATTTGATTTGTACTTTGCTATCAACCAAAAAAGTATATTATTATTTTTAACTGAATGACCATTTTTGTTTATTTAGAAGTCCTGTAAATGCGAATTGGGGGAAATCAAGGAAGTTACGAGGATTTTCTCGCAATCAGAGTCGAGGGGTCAGGAGAGAAACGCTGCGGGGGCATCATTTTTCCAACTAATCTCTATCTCAATAGTTTGGGGAGACATAAAGATCATGTGATGGTACCAAGCAGGGAATCCCTCTGGAGACCACTGAGGTTAATCAGCTGTGCTAATCATACATATCTCCCAGTTATTTGAATTTGTTTACTAACCTAATTATGATAGTATGTACTTTTCATTTCTATCATAGGAAACAATCATAACTACATGCCTTTCTGCATGTGGTATGTTTCACAAAATGATCTTAGGCGCAAACTCTGCTATCTTACTTTCAGAGAAAGAGAGTACTGGCAGACCTTATGAATGTTAACTTACATTTATTGATCAGGGTGTTTGAATTAGTAGTTAGTTTACAGGAGGGGAAGATACTAGCAATGCCTGCTAAAGGATATAGGATTTGAAAAATCTAGAGAATGGGTAGAATGTGCCAAGAAGAAATTTATAGTTGGGATATTAGTGCATTCTAAACAAAAGTAGCTGTTTTGAAAAGCATTTAATTTATTTGGCATGAGAAAGCAATGCTGAATGGCTGGAATATTAGAATAAGTGTAAAAGCAGGAAAAATTGGAGTAATAGGCCCCAGTCATGTCACAAAGAGCCTTTAGTGCCAGATTAACTATTTTAGAGTTACAAAAACATGATAGTTTTTGAGTAGGGGTCATGTCATGAATAGATTAATATTTTCAGAAGCTAATCTTATATCACTGTATGTAACAACAACAACAACAAAACAATTAGGAGGCTCTTACAATGCTCTAGGAAAAAGTTTTGAGAGCAGAAATTAGGATACCAGCAGGATCCCATCCTGAGGTAGCAATATAAAAGAAATGAAGGTAGAGTCACAAGAACGGGAACTGACTGGATACAAATTTGGGGTATAGTAAACAGAGCCAAAAATGAGTTGAAATCGGTTGGTTAGTAGGTATATGGACTATATTTCTCACTGAAATAATAGTATAGTGATTATGTTTCCAGTTTTATTCATAAAATGCAATTTAATTCAGAAAGTCACTCCTAAATTAGAAAAGCATGGTGGGAATGGCAGTCAGGGATCAATGCAGAGTTAATCAACAAAGTCTGCCTCAGATTGAGTGTGGAAGACAAGAGGAAGAGAAGATGATTCCAAGGTTTTGAATTGGGTGAATAAAGAGATAATGATGCCATTAATGGAAACAGGAACAGAGAAGGAGTTGTGAACAAGTGAAATTTGAGCTGGTGTCCATGTGTCAAAGTATATTGCTTAACAGTTCTGTGTACATCATTAGTGTCCTCCAAAAGGCCAACAACAATTTGAGCTTAGAGCTTAAATAGATAACTGGGGTTTAGAGACAGTTGATAGTCATTTCCATACAGAGTGACAGTTGAAAATGCAGGAATGAATGGGATGTCACTGATAAAGAATAAGTATAAAAAGAAGAGAGAAGGGGTTGAGGAAATCTTTGGAGAAAATAGATGAGAAGTATGGCTGATAACCTTCTAGGTATGTTCTGTTATACGTAAAAATCAAAAGTCAGAAGTGTACTACTGAAATATACAGCTTCTTTAGAATCACAACTCTGTGTGTGTGTGTGTGTGTGTGTGTGTGTGTGTGTGTGTGTGTGTGTATTTGGTCAAATATTATATCGTGGTTCTTACTAAAACAAGCAGAGCAAAGGTGACATAATTCATACATATTCTTAGTTGTCAATCCTGGTGTGGTATTTATTTTCAACCAGGTAATGTTTTCTCTTGTAAAAAGATCAAAAAAAGCTAAAGCTCTAGGTTTGTGCACATGGAATAACTCTCCTGGTTTGTAACACGCGTGCTTCCCAGTTTGTTTAGCTAGTGACCTCCAATTCGATTCAGAAGAAGTATTATTCACTGCAGAATGAGAAATGATTCATTTCTGGTTCAACTTTAGCCTTGGGCCTGTTCCTACATAAAGAATTGCCTGGTGAGCCCGATTATATGCAGAGGCTTAGAGGCTTGAACTTCCAGAAAGTGCTCTCTTAATCATTTCACTCAGGTCCTCATCCTGACAGAGCCTGAAGGGGAAATGCCAAAGGCTTATCAGTTTTCAACCAACATCTTAAGAGATTTTACTACTCTTGGGGCTTTTGTGGCCTGTTGAGTCCCTTGCCTTGCCCCTTTTCCATTCTCCCCCTAGCATGTTGAACGTAAAGACTAATTGATGAAAGCCATGTAAGTTATCATTGTTCCTGACAGAGATATTCTGAAACACCTCACTTAATTCTCACTCCCTGAAAGGGCTCTGACACTATATCCACCTTCTATCTTTTTTCAGCTTTATTTCCTTTCCCAGACCCTTCCCAGTCTCCCCTCCCTTTGACAGCCTATTTAGTACTCTGCTTTCCTGAGCAGAGTGAGAGTTGCTCAGCAGTGTCATGCTGTAATGGAAACTGGGTCCCATGGGTGCCCACTGCTTGCCCCTGAAAGCTTTACATCTTGTCCCTTGTTACCCCAGAGAATAATTACTTCAAAGACCAGTCCCAGTGCCTGGTATTTCAGTTTATCTCATTACCTCCGTTTTTTGCCAAGCCCGCCAGTGTGCCAGAAATCAAATCAGAGTTGTTGGCAATATTGCCTGCCTAGTATGTTCAGCCTCTCCACTGCCTGACACTCTAATGTTCCCTGATTGCAAACCCTGTCATCATCTTCTTTGAATTAGCTGTGCCTCCTGAAATGGCATAATGGCCGTGCAGTGCTGGAGTGCTGATGTGGAGCCCTGTTTTAACTGTCTGTCAAAAGCCCCGGCTAATGAATTCTATTAGCATATTAGCTTGCCAGCTTTGGGAACCCAGAAGAAGCCGGGCAGCCAAATGCAGTTGGCAGAGCATAGCTGTAGTGCTTCAGAGCGCTCCTTGGCAATGGTGGCACCAGAGACTCCAGTAATGTAAATGTATAGACATGGGAATGTATGCAGAATTAGAAAGGTTATTTGTTATGATATACTCAAGCATGAAAAATGGGATGAGAGATGACATTTTTTTGATTGTGGGGCCTACCTCAGGCATTTTAAAAAATAGGAGCGTCGTGAGAGTGCCCCAAAGGCACTCATAATCTAACTTATATTCTTTCCGGAAATTAGAATGTATGAAAAAGCAAGGTATACTTTCCACCTGGCTTTTAAAAAGATGGCTTGAGATACTCATCTGATATTAATTTCATTTTAACTGTGATGACCAGTGATTGTCATCATTGCATTAATGATTGGGAATCATTCTTAGGACTACTTATTGAGAGTGGATGATGCCTTAGAGACCAAGACACCCCCTTCTTGACCCTTCATTGAAATTCAACTCCCCAGGATAGCAAAATACAAAATTGTTAATAACAAAAAAAAGTGCATTTTTCTAATAGAGACTTGAAATAGATATATAGTTATTGCTGATTTTACATTAGCGTTTAGGATAAACTTACTGTAAGTGCTAGTACCAGGGTTGCTAGGCAACAAGCGGTGGTTGTGATGTCCAATATTCAACTCTTAAAGGTATGCTTAATGGGTATAATCTTCAATTTAGTGTGAGATTAATTTTGAAATGTATAGCTTGAAATATTATATGTTAATAAACTTTTAAATATTGCAACATAGCATTAACACTAAATGGGTGATAGGCAATGAATTCCAGAAAGGTTTCCTAAAACTGTATGAACTTGTGGTTAGAACTAAATTATTCTGTCTACCAACATAACTTTTGAATAAATTAACAAATTAATTAACATTAACCTCAAAGACTTCTTGAAAACCTTCATATTTCTGGGTAAAGAATTGCAGACATAGCAAATGTAATTATAAGGGCTGCAAGTTCAGTCCTAGGCTGTTTTTATTTAAGTCTATAGTCTCTTATATTAAGTATGATCACTTTTCAATCTTTACTGTCAATAGAAGAAATGCATGAAGGAATTTTGACTTACTGCCTTGGATGTAGCACTGAAATCCTAATACCAATTTTGTAAAGACAATCCACAGTATTCGAACATAGGATTGTTTTTACTCCACGATCATGGTGCTTAAAAAATTTTATGATCTTCTGATTTTAGTTTTCTTTCATTTGCTTTTGTTGTTGCTCAAGTATTATTTGTGTCTTCTTTCTTAAAAGTATATACAATTATGCTTTTTTATGGTAAATGAGGTTAATTTACTGTTTATTTAACTCTGGAAGTTGAATGAGTATAAAAAAATGAAGTTAAACAGGTCATTGGCTACTGTAGATACTGTAGATTAGTTGATTATTTAACAGTAAATCCTGCTTGTGTTTTCCTGCTCCTTAATTTCTTGCTTCACAACCTATCCTGATTTCATTTCTGTTCCTGGAAGAATCTGGGACCCTCCCTAGCCCCTTAGCAAGGTGAATCTTGATTTGTCCCAGGCTAAGCCAATCATAAAAAATCCAGTTCCCTTGACTGCCATTGGCTTAGGACCAGTCATGTGATGCAATTCTGGCCAATGAGACCTGAGGAAAATATGAAAAAGAGATATGCCTTAATTTCTCAATCTGGCATTTGGATATTATATAATCATGTGATATTTAGAACTACTGCACCAAATTATAACCATGAAGGACACAAACAGGAATAAAAACCTGAAGATGGCAGATACAAAAGATGTAATTGCTGAACCAGTGACTTAGCCAACCCTGGAAGTTCGGACTTCTTGGTGAGAAAATACATTTTCCTTATTGTTTAGGCCATAAACTTTTCATTTCTTATAGTCAAGACAGTAATTGATATTACCTGGTATTATTTTATTTTTAGGTAGGATTCATGCAAAGACAAATGTTTATGATTTCTCAAATGCCTTATTCTCTTAGTTCATTAAAGTTGCAGTCAATGTATAATATTTTTCTTTGGTTCAATTGGCTGGCTCTTTATGGCATATGGTTTCACACTTGCCTTCAATGCAGCAATCAGATGAACTGATTGGTTGATTGTTCTATTCATCAGTCATTTGTAGGCAAGCCCCTCTGCCAGCCACCTAGGAATAGTTATAAATACAACACAATCCCTATCATCAAAAGGTATTCAAAAAGACAAAACTGTATTTTTTGGAGCATACTAAGAATGCTTCTTTGGCTGGAGAATGGAAGAGGATGATGGATGGGAATAAGCGAGGGAGGAAAGAGTGTCACTTGTATTTTCAGGACTAAAATCTTGTTAGTAAATACATTTTCATAAAAATGCATTGGCTCTCTCAGTGTCAGTTTTTCTTTCGAGTGTTTGCAAGGAAGGTGAGCAAAGGTTACAATGGAGCACACTTAAAAGTTCAGTTGAGCAGTGTGCTGCTATGACCGGGGATGACAATGCCAGTTGAATATGGGGTGATGATCAAGGTGTTAATGTGGGCTAAAGCTGCACAACTTAGGAAACCCAAACAGACTCACCTTGGTAAATAAACTCCAATCAGAAGAGGAATAGATGATATATACACTTAGAGAAAAGATGTTTTTATTGTTTACTTTTCATTCCAACCGCACCAAAAAAATTTACAAATGCTAAACTATTCCACAAATACAAGCTATTCCCAAATACTATTTTATACTCTGTATCTTTGCACATATTAAAACATTTATGTGAATTGCCCTCTGTTTCTTTTTATTGGCTAAAATTTATTTATTCTTCCAAGGCATCTCAGCCACTAATAACTCAGATCATCACCTTCTATGAGCTCTTTTTGGGTCCCAATCCCTTAAAGATTTAATAAGCCTGTTCCACTGCTTGTATCTTATACAGTATTATGCCTTTCAATGATTGGCTTCCATTCTTTCTTCCTCATCAGCCTGGAGTTTCTTTGAGGAAGGACACAAGGTTTGTTCCTCTTTTGTTTGTTTTGTTTTGTTTAATTAATTTTTTTTTAATTTCTCTTTGTATTTTCAATAACTAACACAGTGCTAGGCATACAGTAGGCAGCTGAGGCTGCTATCATGGTATTATGTGGGACAGATGCTGCAACAGTATTAAGAATACAAGAAATTAAGCTTTCTACTTATTTAAGTATCTGGGCTCCCCTTTGAGCCAGCATCAGACTACATTTGCCAGTCTAGACTTAATACTAACAAATATGATGAACAGACTCACTTCAGTGCATAATATTGAATTTATAATTATCTGTGCTTTTTGTTTCTCTCCTTTACTAAGTGTTATCTGGGACTTTGAGGCATTGATAATGCTTTCTAATGAAACAAAGAGGAAGGAAAGATGAGGCTCAAAGAAGTTATCATTACATGTAGTAATGTAAGAGGAAAAATGAAGTTAAATTTAACAGCTGATGTTACAGTTTTTGATTGCCTAAGGGGTTCCATTTTTTTTTTGTTTCCTACTGGACCTACTAATTGAGATAATAGGTGAGACCTGGGTCTATATTGGTGGATATAATTGAATGGGTTCCAAGGAATTTCACTTTATTTTGTAATAGGACCTCACAGAATTGGTAACTTAATTTGACCACTGCCTATATTCCTGCCATTCCTGGGTTGACCCCAGTGGAGTCTGTCTTTGGCAGTCTCTTGAGTCTTTGCTAAATAGTGCTGTTAGGTCTGAAAAAGCCGTGAAATGAATAAGAGAATATTGATACTCTACTATTTAATTGCCTTATAAATCTATGGTAAATTTTTCAGTGATTTTAAATCCTGAAAGAATAGCAGACTCATTGATTTCTATAATTCATTTATTTAGGGATTTCTATTATCAACTGAATTTGATTGATGGCTTCATGACAAATAGCTCTGTGCTCAGCACATACCAGCATTCTGTAAGCTCACTCAGCCATAAACAATGTGTGATATAATTCTTGGGTCCTTTTGCTGAGTCTGTACTTTGATACTTAAGGAACAACTGATTGAGATTCCTTAAATGAAGGAGACAAAGTGAAATTCCAACTTAATTCCCTTGGCTAAAATAAAGAGATATTTGTATGTGGACACTGAGAATTCTCAAAATACTATTTTGAGATTCTGTGGCATTTTACTTCAAAATGTCAAGGCCCCTCTCAGGGTCCAGAACACAGCACAGTCACTTGGACAAAGACAGCCGCATGCTGTGTGTGCTGCAATAGTTGAGTCCATCTTTAAGTCTGTTTCACTCAGACATTAGGGATGGTAGGTAGTGATGATACATCTTCATCAAAAATGAAAGCAGAGCCCCATAAATCTTCTTTGTTTTTTTTTCTTATAAAGACTTTGATTCACAACATCTATATGGATGAAAATCAAGTGAATTTTATTTTAAAGATAATGGAAAGTCATTATATAAGACTCCTGAAAACTTGATTGCCAATTAGATATTACTGACTATAAATATTCTTTTCAGATTACATAAATGGAAATTAATGACACCTATTTAAAAATACTCTCTGTTTTTCCTAATTATAAAATAATTAATTTATGTTAAAGAAAATTGGAAAATAAAAAATATAAAAAATAAATTAAAATTACTAATAAAATCACTAACCAGATATCACTATTATTAACATTTTAGCTAATTAGCAGTTGAAATAATTTTCTTCTAATATCAAGCAGGCAAAGATTATTATTAGGCAAGGGTTTATTGGTCATAATGGTGAGGTTTTTGTATTTTTGCTATTTACCTAACATCTACCAGAGAAGTGTCGAGATTGAGTCCAGAAGTTGAGTCAGGGACACTGTGGCAAGTCGGACAAGTGTGTGGCTGCACTAAGTAGCAGAAATCCTTCACCTCTCGTGAGGTGAGACACGAAACCATTACCACCGTCTGCTGCAGAAGAATGGGAAGTTTCACTTTAACCCCACTTTTTGCTTTATAAGTTATAAATTCACAAATAAATGTTTCAGCTATCTAAAATAAGTTGAAGCTATGAACAAGCAGAGCTGAAAGAGACTAAAAAATTATGCTATCTTTTTAGATATGTAGCATAAAAATATTTACTCTTGGAATGTGATTAGTTTATTTTTTAGGACATGCTGTGACAGGATTAGAAAATATTGCACGGATTTTAGAGCAAGATCAAATAAATAAACATCTTGATGGATAATATTCCTATTGTCATCTAATTTCTATTTTACATTAGTTTTCTTGAGTGTCAGGTAACCATTCTTGGTTATTTGGTGAAATGAGTTAACCATTTCACACTTAGCTTCTTGGGATTTAAAAGACATGCTGTGAGTAACACACTGATGATGAGTAAAGAATCTAGCAACTATCATTTATAAAATTACTGTAGCTTTTAAGGAAAAACTAAAGAAAATAATTTACAATACTAATTTTTAATCATTGGTGAATGAAGTATATAAAAATAATGAAACAAATTATAATATAAATATTTGGGACTTCTAATGGGCATTTTCATCATGAGTTGTACTACACTGAATATAATTAGTGAGGTTATAGTTTATTGTATTGAATAGCTGAAATATTTGTATCATTAGAATTAATTTCCAATTATAATGAAGAAAAAAAGTGACATGATAAATAAAAAATTCAAATAATTGTCCATCTAACTACTACTGTTTCAATTCTGAGAGGAGCATCAAAAGATTTTGTGGTAAAATCTTTTTGATCTTTTTAGTTTTTCATTTTAAAAAAATGTAGATTTGTTTTCTAAATATGCATCAGTGATGATTAGTGAACTGGACATAATTTTTCTAAAGCTTCCTTGAATGCCTTTTTATTTCTAGTTTTAACCCTTCCTGGGTGGGGGTAACATTTTTTTTAAGTTTGTTCTCCATGTATAGTATCTTACTAATTTTCTTTGTTTAAGAACTAAATCTTTAACATTTCAAAGAGTAGACCTTCTACAAATTGGTGAATGAAGTCATAATCAGTCTATTTTTATGCTCCCCTCCACCCTGATAAACCTTGATCATATACTATCAATCAAGCTTTGTTATTCTAAGCCAAAAAGTTTTAACCATTTGAATCCATTTTGATAGTCTACTCGACTCCCTTACTGATTCTAGATATTGTTCTTTAGGCTACATTCAGATTGGTTGTACTGTCATTGAACTAAGGTGACCAGAAAAAGGAGACACCTTGTTACCTTAGACATATCTAGTCTTGAAAATGTTTTATATCTGAAATACCTTCCTAGGTATCTTCAGTATTATGTTTCTCTTTAGACATAGAGGTGAAATAAGCTGATTTTAAAAGGAATAGTTCATAGTTATTAAACATTGTTTTAGAATTTTGGAAATTGATAAGATCTCATATCATATACATATATTTCTACATTAATGTTTTCTAAAGTTAATCTTTTAATACTGGTATACATTAAAGCTCATCTACTATTTTTCTTTCTACTTAGGCTGACTTGGTAGAGTTTTGGGGGCATTTTGTCCCTCTGTAAACTCGGACAGTTCACTACTGAGATAAGTTTCATATAGCCTACAAACTTGATGTATCCATTTGGCCCCCTTTTTAAGATTTTATATAAAACTGCTTTATCGGGGCTATCACTATTAGCACTTTATCATCCAGAGAAATTCCTATTTATCTTTCCCCTTTGCCCTTGTCTCTAGGACAATTTCCTCTCTGTGAGAAAAGCTTTAATTGTAACTGAAAAAACTTTGAGTGTGTATATGTGTAAAATGTTAGTGTGGGACTTTGTCAAAGTATTTTCAGAAGTCTAAATAAATGGTTTTCATTGGTTTCCCTTTGAGCATATGCTTATATATTCCTATGTTTCCTCCTTGACTACTTTTTACCTTTGTTATGGATATTTTCAAACACACAAAAGTGGAAAGAAAAGAATAAACCACTGTACTCATCAACAGTCTGCTTGCTTTCTTATTATATCTGTCCTTTTTCCTAATTTTTTTCTTTTTGGTTATTTCAATGCAATCCCCCAATATTGTATTATTTCATTCATAAATATTCAGATTTCTAACAGATAAGCACTCAAAAAAATTTGAAAATTTCTTAGTATCTGGTTTAAATTTTCCAAATCATATGAAAAATGTCCCTCATAGATTATTAGCCAAGACTCCACTTCATATAAGCCATACTTCCTAGGTACTATGTTTTAAACATTTATATAGATGCCATTACCTTATCAAATTTGGAAATCAGACTGAGGGACTTTTGTTTCCAGAATCTCCTCTGGAGTGGTTCTCATGAGTATGAGTCATGCTGGCAACCTGCCATTCTTCTCCTATAGTGGTGGATAAAAACAACAGGTTGTACATTTTGTCCAACAGTTCCATATTTCACCCTTGAGTTCTTTTGGAAGTCTTAGGTGGATGCCGTCTGGTCCTGGTGATTTATTTACATTTAGTTTGTCATTTAGGTTTAGGAAAATCTTATGCTTTCTACTGTTTGTTTTACTATCTCTGACTTGTCTGCTTTAAAGTAAAATAAAGGTGAGACTCTTTCTGAAGTCTTCAGACTGAAGGGAATAATTAATTGATGCTCCCTCCCATCACTTTTCATCACTGAGTGACCTTCGCATTTTCTAGCTGGCTTCCTGACTTTATTGTACTTCAAGGGGTTTGCATTTTTGCTTTGGAGTCCCTTGTGAGGTGCTCTACCTATTTCTTCATGGACCATTTGTTTTTAGTTTGCCTCTGACCTACTCTACATTCCTTTTCTTTGAGAGTAGCAAGTTTTACATTTAAAAATACTTTCGTGGCTCTTTTATGTTACCAGCTTGGCATGAGTGGCTTTTGATTAGTGCTGTATGTTTGGATTGGCGCTCACATTTTTCCTGGCCTTTCAACAAGGTGCTTGGATATGGTATCTAAGAGTACTATTTTGAAAACTTTTCCTATCCAGACTTGTACCTTTTCACTCACCTTCCCTTGCAAAACCACAAGATGGAATTTGAGGCTTTCCCTGCCCTGCTTGAATGTCTGGGTCATAAATGGGACTGCTGTTAAAGACTGCTTCTCCCACAAGATACTTCTGGCTTTATTTTACAATCCACTCCTGAGAATCATGTGATTTGTAACTGGTTCTAGAAGGTACTGTCCAGCTTTCTTCTGCAGCCATACACCTGCCTGGTAGCATTTTCCTTACGCCGCTATTAAAACTAGCATTTGCATTCTTTTGTTTAACTGACTGGACAGTGGGAAAAGGTAATCAGGAATTTGATCAGAATTTAGGTGGAGCCAATTTGACATTTATTATTCATGTTTATTGTTTAGCAACATGGATAATATACTATAGAGAATTAAGATTTGACCTTATATATCGTTTAGATGATATACAGCAACAGTGTTTAGTAGAAATATAATGTGAGTTACACGTGGAACTTAAAATTTTCTGAAATCATATTTAAAAAGGTAAAAAGCAATATGTGAAATTAATTTTAATAATATATTTTATTGAGCCCAAATAACCACAACATAATTATCTCAACATGTAATCAATGTACATATTATTGAGATAATTTATACATTTTATACTAAATTTTTGAAATCCTATGTGTACTTAATACTTATAGCAGATTTCTATTTGAGATAACCATATTTCAAGTATTCAATAGCCACATGTGAAAATGGTTACTGTACTGGACAGTGCGGCCTTATATAAGGTCCTCCTTACAAAACAGTAATTTAATGCTCTACAAACTATTTAGAATTTATATACATATATTTATTTATTTTTTATTTTTGTTTTACTGACATCTGTGGCAGCACGTAAGTATAACAAACTCAGAAGGAGAGATTTTACTTGACGAGAAGAAAGTTGATGAATATATCTAACTGTATTACTCTAATATACTTGGTATCTCTCCTCTAATTAAAATAAGATTATCTTACAACTTATGAAATGAAGATCTGGCATAATAGACTCAGAATGTGATGAAAATGTTTTCATTAAGTGCTAAGATACCCTGCAAGGCATGGCATTTTATCTCAAGTCTCTAATAACATTAATATACCCTTTTAATCTCCGAAGCATTTTAGACTTAATAGGAACTTCTTAAAGAACAACAGAATTGTAAGACTTGCAAAGTTACTTTAATGTGAAAGTATTCACAGTCCTCCATGAATTTGAGTAAGTGTAAAATTCTTTATAGGCGGAATGTACAGATACAGTTTTGTTTACTCTGGGACAAGACTCAAAAGCCGTGCATGTGGGAGTGGGTGCAAAAGAGAGGAAAGTAGAGGTTGATGGTATTTTCTAGTAATTGTCCTTGGCTTCAGTTATAGCAATGTGACTTGGCTGCCATTCTTACTAGGTGATGATGGCTGTGTGAACCTAAGTTGGGAACTCAGAACAAGTGGTTTGGGAATTTTATCATCACTTTACAAAACAATCTGGGAAAAATGCAGTTACTAATTCTCTTCCTCTTTCACATTATTTATTGCACATATGTGTGTTTATTTGTTGCTTTTTTCTAGTAGATGAGCTATGTATAGATAATAAATATTTTATCTGTTTTCTGCATGTTTCACTTCCCATTCAAATTTCAGAAAGCAATATGGGGGGCAGGGATTTCCACTGAGTGTTTTATGTAATTTTTTATTTGCTGTTGAATAAACATAGCAATAATCTGCTGAAGTCAGGAGAACTGAACTTTATTTTTCCCTTTACTAATGGTTAATACCCACTTTGGTTGACTCTGTGTTTACTTTCTCTTGTCTTATTTTTATAACTATTCTAATGGAATAGTTTAGAGTTCGTTAGGGGAAAGTTTCTACATTAATCCAAGTGGCTAGTATGGCAATGCTTTGCTACTGTGGTAAGAAAATGATATTCTCTGGAAATGTATCTTTCTAGACATTATGACACTACTAGCCTGTGATGTTTTGGGCTATAACTTTTGGTCGGTTAGAAACATTTAGTGAACAAACTGTATTCCTTTGAGAACTCCCGCTTTACTCGATTCATTTTTCAAAGGAACTGGCTTAGAGTCCTGTGATAATGACACTGACATCTAATTGTATTAAACGAGACAGGGAGTTTGAGGAGGAGAGTAGAACAAAGCCTGTTGCTCAAGCCACTTGCATGGTGGGTCTCTGATGAACATAGAACCAGCTGTGAAAGCTCAGCTCCATCCTTAAGTTCCCTTTAGTACATCTTGGTAGAGCTGAATGCCTGCATTTTTAACCAGTGTTCTGGATAAAGTCAGTGACACAGAGGACTCACTTCGAGTAACACTGCCAAGTTCAGCAGAAACTACAAGACTCTCTTGTCCCAACTCTTTGGCTCTAGCGGCTGACTAATAATAATAAAGAATTTTAGTTTTTGTCTTGCTACCTTGCAACTTCTATGTAATTGACCTTGACTTTCTGACTATACGACTACTTGTTTATTTCTTGTCTTTGGTGGAATGAGAATTTACTTTTCTTTCAATGGCGTTTTTACTCAGTGTAGAGCTTTTGGTCTCTGACCCTGCTCCCAACCACATCTCTGTCTTGTCTTTTGCTCCTCCCTTAAATCCCTGAGTTTCCCTTTACCTTTAGCCAGAAACCCCGGTCAGTTGAACACATATCTGTCATTCAATTTAACTGGCTTCATTTTAGCATTCTTTTCCTACTTCATCATCACCCTCAGGGTTAGCTTGTGTAAAACAGGTCAGTAGTACTAACCACAGTCTTTTTAAAGAAGCCTGGTATTTGAGGCTGTGGAAGAACAAAAAGAGGAAGTAATGCATGGAGATCACAGTGTCTCATATAAACACCTCTGCTGAGAACATAACGAAGGTTAAATTGTGCCTGACACATAGCAAAGGGAACAGGGTTGCAGGTCTTAAGGGAAGTTGTTTGATAACATTATTTTAAAAGCAACCAAATCTATGGAGTTGGTGCCAATAAAAGAATGCTATTACAGCTTCATTTTCCAAACATTCTAAACAGAAGCTGTTTCTTAAAACAAAATGGTCTTTTTCCCCCTCATTTGACTAGCATTTAGAATACTTTTTCTCAGCTACCACTGAGTTTCACACACCTTATTATCAAGATGCTCAGAAACCCAGTCTGAGGGCCACTCATGCTGGTGCTGACCTTTTCTCCTTCCTAGAGTTTTCTTTGCTTGTTTGACCTAGTGGCTGATTCATCTTTTCACTCAGTGCAGGCCTCCAGGTCAGAAGTAATTCCTTCTGGGCTGCAGGATGGCTTGCTGATGTGATTGGGTTCATAAGAATAAGGAGGGTTCCTTTGAGTTTATTCAGCCAAGAACTTACTGGTTTAAATTCTGGTTTACTTTAATTTTTAAAAGATTTTCAAAGTGTGGACAGACAGATTACCATTGTCAGAATCACCTGGGGTGTATGAAATACTTAAAATTTCAGATCCATTCTGGATCAACTGGATCTGACTTTATGGGTCTGGAGCTCAGGATTTTTATAAAAACAACTTCTTCAAATGATTCTCACACAACAACAACAACAACAACACACACACACACACACACACACACACACACACACACACAAACAAAATTGAGGTCCATTACTCCAGTTGCCAGATTTTCTGATTTTTATAATTTAAAATATCTCTGAAATATTTAGAAAATATTAAACAAAGGACAAAACCATTTAGTGCACATTCTTTTAGCACAACTTTATGAACATATTGTACATTTAAGCAAAGGTACAGTGTTCCTATTTGAGTACCTAATGATTTGTGTTAAACAAAAGCCATTCAGTGCCCACAAAGGTATGTTGAAGACCTCCTTACTACCACGACTGCTCTGCCCTGATTTGGCAAGAACATTATTAGGGTGTTAAAGCTTCTTCCTTATCAGGCAGTCATTCACTGGGTGAACAAATATTACTGAGAGTAAAAGGATGGAAATATAATTAAAAAGTAAAATTATACCTCCTCTTTTATAATGTTAGAAAGCATCTCCAGGTATCCTTTCTATTTATGGTACCCTGACCAAAGCATGGTAACAGTAGGTATTACTGAATTACCCAAGCTGGATCAATTAGATTATCTCTCAAGAATAGGGAATTTGGGATTGGGAGACATGAGTTGGGTTAGGATAGAGCCTGAGAAAGAGGTTAGACAAACTCTTGCTGCCAACTAGACTACTCAGGCTCCTTACTTTCTTAGGCTTTTTGTTAAAGCCTTTCTTGAATTTAAGAAATTCAGTTCAAGGTATTTAACCTCTTGCAAGTGCAGGTCAAGTGGTCTGTTATGGCTTTGAACCAAGCACAAATACCTGGCTCAAGATTCAGAGAAGCTGCAGGGGAAGATCCAGGGAGAGGTTGGAGCAGTTGCAGGCCTCACCACTGCCTCATGCCAGTGGGTAAGCTAGCAAATCAGCAATGATATGTTTGTGCTACAGAATGGTGCTGCTTCATTTCTACATCTAACTTTTCTACGAGATTCATGGAATCCAGAACCAATTCAAACAAGTCATCCTTAAGATTCTGTTTCTCTGGATCACTCTCAAAATCAATGTCTCTCTAAGTTATCTATTGTTGCATAATACATTACCCTAAAATTTGGTCACTGAAAATAAATATTTGTCAACTTAGAGTTTCTGTGGGTCAAGAATCTGGGAGCTGCTTAACAGGGAGGCTTTGGCTCAGGGTCTCTCACAGGCTGCAATCAAATATTGTCTGGGACTGCAGTCATCTGAAGGGTCAGCTGGGGAAGGACTCAATGCCAAGCTCACTCTATTGGAAGGCCTCAGTTGCTTATTACATGGGTCTTTCCACAGCATAACAGGTTTTCCCCAGAGACTGTGATCCAAGAATGGATAAAGAAGAGCAAGTATCCAAGATAGAAGACATTTAAAAAAAAAATAACCTAATCTTAGAAATGACATCTCATTACTTCTGCCATAATATATTCATTAGAAGCCAATAAATCTAGTCAACACTCAAAGGAAGGGGATTATTTAAGGGCATAAATACCAGGAAGTGGGGACCAGTGGTGGGGTGGTATTTGAGGCTTCCCACTATAACCTGAGATTAATTATTTTTTTTTCTTGTGCTAACTTGAACTGTTTTGTTATGTAAAACCAAGTAAATCATCTTTAGTGTAGTAGAATTGCGAAAGTCTTAGCAAGAGTTTGGGGTTTTGTAATGATAAGGGTAAAGACAGACTAATACAAATAAATAATATGTTATACAATAATAAAATATTAGAAAGTCAGTATTGATCATCTTGACAATATTGGGCTCCAGTTCAGATTTGCATTTTGGTCATTGCATTTACTACATACATGAACTGGTGCGAGTTCTAAACCAATTTAAGTCCTAGTTCCCTCACCTATAAAAGAGTACCTTGCTCAGGGGGTTGTTGAGAGGGTGAGTGTGCATCAGTCAGGGTCCCAATAGGGAATAGATGGCCCACCTGAGTCAGCTGACTGAGAAGCCTTTCATATTGGAAAAGTTCACAGAGGTCTGGGCAGTGTGAAGGAAAAGAACAAGCATGATGAAACAATAGTTACCATCCCTGGGCCTGAAGGGACATGGGGGAAATCTGTAGCTACAGGAGATGGCCTCTGGCTAGGGTTGTCTATGCAGGGACATAGACAACATTTTGTGACAGGGTATGGAAGAAATAATACCCTCACCTCATTTTTTTCCTTCCCACCCCTCTGCTGCCAGTGACTTCTCTATATAAGTTGAATCCATCTAGAAGTTAAAAGCCAAGTGAGCCTAAAGATGTAATCCAGAGCAGTCAGCCTCCCAGGACACAGAGAGGGGCACAGAACAGGGTGAAGATACATACAGAATGGCTCTGAGGGACAAATGGAAATTATTCAGCATAGCACATAAGGTACTTAACATCAATTACGTCAAAGAGTAAGTACCCGGTTAATGTTAACTAGTATTATAATTATTATTATCTTCTAATGGGATATATATATATATATGTACATATATGTATGTGTGTGTGTATATATATATGTATATATATATATACACACACATGTATATATACACATACACACATATGTATATATCTATATATGTATATATCTATATCTATATCTATATCTATCTATATCTATCTATCATCTATTGAGAGAGAGAGAGAGAGAGAGAGAGAGAGAGAGAGAGAGAGAAGCTGGGTGAGAATGGGTGTGGGAAGAGTAGAAAGACTTTAAAAAAACTTCATTTTTCTACCCAGACAAGGTCTGTCTATCCCACCATCAGGAAATTTAGGCAGAGTGGAGTTTATTGAATTGCTTAGCATCATTTATTTAGGTCAAACAAGGAGAAAAATCTCAATCATTGCAATAGTCTATCCACTAGCCCATTAAGAGGAATTCTCCTCTTCATTTCCTAGTCATTTTGGAATGACATCACTAACAACTCTTCAGCTCCACCTTTGAGAGTCAGTCTTGCTAGGCATGGCATGTTGCTCCAGCAAAGCTCTTCTATTCTACGTTCCTCCCACCCAGCTGTCTGCCTCTCTCAGATCAAATAGCTGTGAAAGGTGCCACTCCCACATAATTCAGAGCCGAGTATTCTGGGGTTTCCTAAGC
This sequence comes from Eidolon dupreanum, assembly GCA_028627145.1. Taxonomy (NCBI): domain Eukaryota; kingdom Metazoa; phylum Chordata; class Mammalia; order Chiroptera; family Pteropodidae; genus Eidolon; species Eidolon dupreanum. Next base: position 137,801,948 of record CM053503.1, read on the forward strand.
AGCAGGTTAGCAACCAGCAACAGATGGAGAAGCTGTGTAATATTGAGTAGAGGTTGCAAGTAGAGGTAGGCAATGAGGCAAGGAGCCAAGTGGGCGGTCTGGGAGATGGAGGGCCAAAAGGCAGAGAGAGCTCTTAATGCCAAAATGGAAAGATTTTTACAAACTCACAGATTTCACAATTTCTCATCCCCCTTCTCCTCTTTTAACCCACAGCCCATCTTCAAATTCAGCAAACTTCATTTACCCAGTTTTCTTGGGTTGTAATGTGCCACCTTTGCCCACAAGGCTGATTGTCCCTATACGGCTGAACTTCAACAACTCTATTGTGTTTTTAAGGAAGAAATCAACATGGTGCAGATGGTATTTCAAACATATTTGTTTCTGTGTCATCTGCTCTGAACATAAATATCAATTCAGTAACTTCACTGTTGTAAGTGATAAGTTGAAACATCATCAGTTGTTTTTTAGTTAAATGACAGTAACAAAATGAAAATCACCATTAAAAAGGCTATATTTGCATATTTTTATGCTGTCAAAGAATATGGCACTAATGTAGCATAAGGAGAATTCTTAAACAGAAACATTACAGTTTTCAAAATCTACAGAAGATCAAAAAATAAATGCTGAAATTTCATTTATAAAAAGAAACAGGGTACAGTTATTCCACTGGCAGAATAATAAAAGCACTTTCTAGTGATATTTTTAATAGCATATTAATTCAAAATTGTAATTTTGAGGAGTGATTTCATCTACATAAACACTAAATGCATTCTAAATGCTTGGTATTATCATAATGACTAGAAATTAAATTAATAATGCCAAGATAGTTAAAATCTGATGTAACCTTCTCAAATCTTTTGTATCTACATGAATTATTTCTTCTTATTGAACTCTCATCTTGAACTTCATTTGTTGTTTTAATTTTTCAAAGATCTGAACAATTTTGAGAGTGTTTCACTTTTGAAAATTACCTTCAAAAGGCATTTATAGTAATTTTGGACCCATTAAACATTTTAACAGCTCTAGGTCCTGATTAGTCAGTCAAACACACGTACAAACATACATATAATCATAATGTTACCAGTAATTGTCTTGCTACACTGCTATATTTTACTTTATTTTACAACCAAGATGGCAGAACTAAATAGTTACTATTTCAATCTTGAATGAATAGTGCGGGAAGGATGTCTTTTCAATTTAAGTTATAACATCTGAGCAAAATTTCATAAAATTAAGATATCTATAACTCGGGGGAAAAGGTTTCTAATCTCATCCTGAAGAAGACTTTAAAAGTACTACAAAAGGTTTTGGTTAAGAAATTCCTTAGAGGGAGTTCTTCATTTCTTTTCTTCTCTTTCAAGTATTCATCAGGATGGTCAGCAAATCTAATCCTGCTGATGGTAGTGCCTTTAATGAGACACAAAGCAGCAGGAAGTCTTGTTTCAACAAGTATGTACTATTTCATAGACTCAAAGTCAAACTTAGAATTTGATTCTCTGATGTATGAGTATTTAGGGTAATTCACAGAGAGTGGGCATTTCTCCCACCCCCAAAATGTAACACTATCCAAAACCTTAAACAATATGCTTTGCTCCACTATCTCATCACTTGTCAAGTTTCTGTTATTATTGTACAGATCCTCAGATTTCTTTGTTTCCTAGACTATATCACACCTTAAAAAATTATTAGGACATGCAACTGATTCTGAAACACAGCATAGAACAAGGCAGATTGTGCTTCATCCAGGATTTGCCTTCATTGCCAAAATACCTTGCTGCCAAAATAATAGTGTGGTGTAGTCCTTGGCCACAATAGCTATGGTCATCACAGTGCCCAGATGAGATTTTTCAAAGGCTGTGCAAAACAACCACTTTCCCCAAACTGGTATTTGTGCTCTCAGACTTGGGTCCTCATCACCCCTTCCCCCAGGTTGCCCCAAACTCAAATTTTAAGAATGGTATCAAGAATGGAATAAACAAGGAAATGCTAAACACAATTTTTACAACCAACAAGAAATTAATTTATTCTGAAATTTTCATTGTTATTTAACTAGGAAACTGTAGTAATTTTTTTTAAGGAACCAGTGTGCATTATTTATAGATAGCTTGGCTTCATAGATCTTGCCATTGGTTTTTAGATCAGGTCTCTACTCAGAGATTAAAAGTGTATTGCTAACATTTTGCCTTGGTTCCCATGTACTTAGTGTGGAGGTCCTTGCAGCTGGTAAGTCCCTTTATAGTTATCTAAGGCTATCCTTGCACTGAATTTGTAGCTCCTCATATTGTTCTGTCCCCATAGTCTCTTCTTGGAATAGTTCATTGGACCCAGGACAAATCTGAATGGACCCAATTCAGATAACAAATGCAGCACAATTATATCTCACTGGACCTCCAGTTTACTTTTCTTATACCAAGGAAGAAAATAGTAATCAAATTTTAATAATAAATGTACAAACACATAATAGTAATGTATGCAATTAAGAACAGTTTAATTTCCTGTAAGATTTATCAGTTTTTCTCTTTAACACATTTTGGGTCTGACAGATTCAATGCCCTCTAGCTACTAATCATTTTTATTAACCATTACCTAAGCAGGTTCTTTTTATTTGAAATTTTAAAACAGGTAAGGGTTGCAATATAGGTCCTTACAATTAGGTCATTTAAAATGGGTTTTCCTTTCTTCACTCTCAGCTCTTCTATATGACAAAGCTTGGCATGTGAAATCCAAAAGTACCTGCTTTCCTCACTAGAGAGGGCTCTCTGTTTGCCTTTGCTGGTGGTAATTTATTCTGAATACATCTCTTTCATTTATGGCTGACCTCATGGAAAGCAGGGTTCATTTTACAGTTTCTACCTCAGCAGCTTTGGAAGTACTATTCTTCGGTAGCTAACATTTTTCTTTTGTACTTGCATCTCAGCACATGAATGGCTAATGATAGAATCAGGACCCGTGTCTTGAATAAATGAAATCAAACTAGGTGTCCCTTGTTCCTTTATTCTTGCCTAGTGTTTGAGTTTTATCCTACATATCAGTTCTCCTTTTGGCCATTCTGACCTCTGCCATGCAGAGCCACTTAAAAAGTTTCCCAACTTTGAGAAAAGGTCAGAAATAAGTGATATTAATAAGAAGTAAAATAAGGGTATGTTTCCATCCTGACTATTCAAAGTGTGTATGTCTGCTATCTGAATATTTCAATCATGACTTAGTCTTTACTCATTTTCCTAAATGAGCTTTATGATACAGCTGTATTTGGCAGTCAAGGTACCCAAAATGCATTGTGCCCCTTATGCTGCTTTGTACTAGGTATTGAAAGGACAGAATGAGGAATAGGAAAGAGAACAGCTTTTACAAATGAAGCTTAGAGTTCGAATGCCTTTTAGAAGCAACAAATCATTTTTAATCTGAAGACTCATAGTTAAATAGATTGGGAGATAAAATGCACCCCATAAGTGTCAGATGCACATGAGTTAAAAAGCCTGTTGGGTTGCAAAAGGCATTTAATGCTCCTAAACCTTTCTGAAAGTGGATGCCCTTGAAAGCTCTCACAGCAATGAGTTAAAGATCTCAGCTAGGGGGTAACTGACATGTTATAATGACTATAATTTATAGCACACAAGCTCCATACTACCTTTTGACTCATCAGGGTGCTGCCTGGAAGCTAGTATGGCTTATGGAGGGTTGGAAGAAAGAAAGAGGAAAGGAAAAAACACTCCAAGGCCCTTTTTAGCAACCTCTGCACTGTCAGCTTAGACTTTGGGGGCCTCTTTCAGAGACTAGTAACTTTCAAACCAAACATGTCTTGTACAACTTCTGCTGACTTATGTCATTATAGCAGTTATGTCCTTGGCTAACATAGCCAGTTATTACAGATAGATTCATAGAAGCTCAGAGATGACTTTAATTTCATTCATTCATTCATTCATTCATTCAACAAGTATTAATTAAGCACCTACAATGTTCTAAGAACTGTTTTAAGCATTGGGGTCACATAAACAAGACAGGCTTCTTGTTCTTGTAAAGCTTAACATTCCTTGAGGTAGATGGGCCAGACATGGAAAAGAGACAGAGAAACAAGTGTACATTTGAACAAGATATTGTCTCATATATTACTCATATATTATAACAAGATAATGTCTCATATATTACTTATCTGAAATCATCTTGTTCAACTCTTTCTCTTAGCACCTATACTTTAGATAAAAGAGCCATGTGGACAGCTGAGTTCATTAAAATGGAGAAAATGAGGAAGAAGGGAGAAAGAAAAAAAGGTAGGGAACTAGAAACAGCATTCTTATGATATATATGTTGAAACAGGTGTTCTGGTATAGTTCATAAATTGTCTCTGAGGACACCTTCCATAGCAAAATTTCAAAAATAATTTCAGCAATGGCAGCATCATCAGAACAAGTATTTGTATGGCCAACAGGTAACCTTGAAAGACTTCTAGCATGGTAGTATGAGACAAAGAGTAATAGAAAAGGCATGATATAGTGGAGCAGAATGGATTTTGGTTTGATCTGGGTTTAAATTTTGACCGTGGCTCATCCTAGCTCTGTGACTTTAAGTTATTTACAACTTTACAAGTTACTTTACAGTTATTACATCATAAAACTGTCATAATAATAACATGTCTCAGAGCCCTATTGTAAGAAATAAGTGAAATAGTATTCATACAGGGCCCAAAATAATACCTCTCCTATAAAAGATGAGTCAGAAATCAATATGTATGGATTTTATTTTTATCCTTATTTATTGTAATTTTGTGTACATTATACAATCACAATCAATCAACCATAATATCAATTCTTAAAACCCTCAGACATAGCTAGAAAGAAAAATCGGTCTTTTAAGGACAGTTTCATTCCCTTACTATCAGGTCAAACAGAAGGTTTTGTCTTAAATGGAAGAGGTTTTGACTTTGTGTATTCAGGATCAGGTGTGGCATAGTGTTCCTCTGAGTATGGCCACTATTCAAGTTATAGCTTTTGAGGCTTTTTGATACTGTGAAACAACAACTCAATGAAGGATCAAAGGGTAGAAAATCCAAGGCTGATTCACAGCATCAGGCACAATGGGAAGCAGCTAATGCCAGGGAGATAACTCAGGAGAACAGGAAGACCTTGATTTCAAAGAAGAAGAAAAAAAATCAACAATTTAATCTCTCCAACGTCTCAGATCCTGACAGAAAAATTTGCAGTGATGAAAAGAAAGAAGCAAAACACAGGTGACTGGACCAATGTCCCCCCAAACTACCAAGTGACTGCATATTACCTCCAGCCTTTCCAAAGATGTCTTTGAAAATCTCCCCACAGAAGCCCTCCTGGATTCAAGGACTTGAAGAAGGTCCTTTCACTTCAGGTTTTGCTATGGAATAGATAGGCAGAGATTATGACGTAAAATAATTCTGTATTGTATACCATGTGCTTCCACATATTAAATGCAATTTTTGGTTAATGACCTTTTCATGAAAGTTCTTAGGGTGATATAGGTACTAGTTTATTAGGCATCATGTTTAAAGGTTTTGCTAAAGAAATTAACTCAGGCCCTGAGTTGGGAATATGTACTTTATTTTTATATTTTCTGAAAATAAGATCCAATTTGCCTAATTTCCATTTACAGTACTTTCTTTGTAAATGCAATCTGCTCTGAGTATAAGATCTTGCTCTTCTGTGAATTTTCCTAGGCGTTCACTGGTTATTTTGTCTCTCTTTTTCTCCTCCAGAGCCTTTTCTTATGGCATCTGGCTCTTCCATGTACTAGGTGAAAAAAGGGTTGAGAATGTGGCAAAAATGAAATTTCCATCTTTTATGGTTAGCCAGTGCGGTGAGCATTTGGTCTCCTTGAGGTATTTTTGTGCAGCTTTTCATAGAAGCATTTTCACATCCCCACTGAAACTGATAACGATGAAACTTCAATCCCTGTTGCCTTCAATCATTTATTTATTGTGCCAGCTCAATGACTTTTCTTCAGCTCCGCTCTTCTGGCACCAGGTCTGGCAGAGGCTGGGGGAAAAAAATCTTTTGGTATGGGTTACAGTGTACTTCACTTTAATTCTCCGTTAATGTGCAATCTGAAGTCTCATTCAGAGAAAAATTGTGTTCACGTTTGTGGCAAAAAGGAATGCAGAAAAGTGACAGATGCAAGATGAGAGAAGAGGCAGCCTTTAATCATTTTGTTGTCAAAGTAGCTTTGGATCGCCCTTTGAAGAAAGCATTTTCCTTGCTGCTTTTGGAAAACTAGAGACTCATTCTCTTGCCCTTTGCAGATTCCTTACCCAGACAGTTAAACTCAGCAGTGTAGGCAAAACTTCTGAACCTGAGATTCTTGCTACAAAGCACTCTGCTTTATACACTCACATTTCAGAACTGGATCCCTTTGCTTTAATTAGAGAAAGACTCTCATGACTCAGTTACATGTAATCTTGATAAAAGGGAAGAAAGCATATGGTAAAATCCAGTGACTGAAAACTTGTTTTTGTTTGGGATTGGGCCAGTTATATTTTATAGGGAGGCTAAGTGTTAAAGCCTGTAATATTTACAAAGTAAAAGCCCTTTCTTCTTTAATCCCTGTGTGACTGTAATTAAGAAGGAGAGTTAATTTTATGTAAATCATGCATTATTGTAATGGGGCGCAAGTGAACATTCATGTACATCTTATTTAAAGGAGAAATATAATGTTATTATGTAAATGCTGGTACGGTGAAGTCTCAGGTCTCTGGGGGGACGTCGGCAATGTCACTGGCTGTTTACAAGACTTGGGTCTGTGAGCTTGATTACAAATCATCAGCTCAGATCATGCTGTCCTGTCAAGAACTGAGCCACATGCCTTTGGAAAGTTTGAGAGGTGGAACACTGGGGCTTCCATTCTCATTTCTTAACCTCCACTTATAGAGCAGTCATTTTTCACTTCCTACTCATCTTTTCAAACCTAAACAATACTTTCCGATGGTTTGCTCGGCTTGGCAGTTCTGACCCATATTTCCCCAGGCAGGCCACAGATGGATTTGTCTTTTGTAAGCAAGGCCTAGTCTGTTTCCTTTTTTTAGCATGTCTTTTCTAATACTTCTTAGGGCTTCTTTAACACCCCAGGATTTTGTTTTCCAAGTGTAGCCAGATTAGATGCTATCTAGCAGCCTGCTTTTATGATTGCCACCTCACCTCCACAGCCTGAGAGGGAGGGCTAGCCTCTGATTGGAGAGGATGAGCTGTTCCTTTATTCTCTCCCTAAGGAGCAGATCTAGTGCTATAGGACAAGGTTGTCCTGCAGAATATAAAGGATCTAATCTGCATATCTTGAGGTCAAGTATTGGGAGGAAGAAAATATGCACGACACAACTTTTATTTTAAACACATTTCCCTCCTCACCTGGAGGTCTGAACAGTCATTTTTGTAGTTGTGCCTTGGCCTCATTCTGCCCAGCTTGCCAAACCAGCTTCTTGCCAACCAACGCTGTACACATGGCAGGTTGACCTTCTGAGACTTGAGGGCAAGAGGCCTTCCCAGGGTGCCACCTTTCTGCTCCCTGTTTTCTTGCTGCCATTCCATATTCCTGCCATTCTGCTTAAATGCTTCTTCTTGAAGAACTATTTGAATAAACCATCCCTTAAAGTCCTTTTTCCATAAATTGCCCTCCTCTTTCCAATTCAATTGTTTGCTCTCTTCATTCCTCCCACCTCTCCAAGACCTCTGATCTCTCTCTCTTACTCTTTTTTGCTCCCTTTCTTCTCTCCCCATCCCCCATATTGTCATTTCTTGCTCTGAGGTGTTTTACTTGAAATGCCATTGGTCCAAAGGTTATGAATGTGAACAGATGAAGTAACTTCCAGCTCATAATTTTTTTTTCCAAGTAAGAAGTAAGTCGGTGTGTTCCCTAGTGGACACAGTGTTTTTACTTCATCTTTGTTCTAGTAAAGAGATTCCTTGAAGCAACATATCATAAAGCCTGTTAGAAAAAAAGACTGTATTTACTGGACTAGTTTGTCCAATAAGGTTCAGTGCCCTTTTGTAGTAGCTAATGTTAAAGAGAAAACCACTGGCCCAAGATGGCATCATTGTGCCAAAGCCCATGATACCAAACCTAGATTTAATACCTGACCTAATTGCTATTTCAACCTCTCCCAGAAACATAATTTTAATTAACTAGTCTGGAATTTTATGGTCAACGCCAGTGAGGTAATCTGTCACATAGTTCTCTCTCCATCCCCCATAGAAAGAAGAGGCAATCTGCATGATAAAAACCCCTGAATTTCTCCCCATACCCCTAAAAAAATCCTGGTCTAAAAATAATCCCTTCTTTGATTTTGTTAATAGCTTTCTTGCTCCACCCTTTTTCCTATGAAAACCTTTCATTTTGTACAACCCCCTCAGAACACCCTTCTAGCTGCTAGATGAGATGCTGCCTGATTTATCAATTGCTTAATAAAGCAATTAGATCTTCAAATTTACTCAATCGAATTTTGTTCTTCAACACAAACTTCAGCTCAGGTGATGGGTAGCAGCTATTTTTGGATTCCTTTATTTAAGTAATATAATATTCTTATGTTATTTTTAATCAATTTTATGTTGTGTTCAAGTTTGAAAGTGGTTCAAGTACTTTTTAATATAGTCAAGTGATACATCTTGAATAAAAGTAAAAATAAGTACATCTCTTAATGTCATTGCTATTGTTATTTAATGTGACACTAGTTGTACTAACTCCTTGTTCTGAACTAAATCAAATGCCTCCATTAATGTCAATGAATGGCTTTTTACTCATGCCATATAAGGCAGGGAAGGAGAGTACCAGTTTGAGAAACAAGTCAACTCAGATGAGCACCGTGCAAATGTTGTAGGAATGGCAACATTGACACAAGCACCTTGTGGACATGTGATGATTAAATGGCCAAACCCTTTTCTAGTCCAAGCCTCGGAGAGAGGCTTCCACAGAATAAAAAGAGAAGCAAAATATCTTTATGGTGAGTGGAAGGTAAAGCTATTTAGCATCCTGGGATCTAGATAGATATCAGTTAGGCACAGGGACAATTAAGGAGAACCTCTGTTAATGATGTCCCCATGTTATATGGGTAAATTTGGGGCATTTGCATACTACAAGACTGAGAATACCTTATAAGTGGTATAAAAGCTCTCAGACCAGAAGGGCCCCTGCAAATAGTATGGGAAATGGTGGGAAATTGATGATAATGGGGGAATGAAAGATAAAGATGCAAACAGGTAATTTAGAGATCCTCAGTTTAACTCTTTGAAGGCCTCACTGATTCCTGACTAGAGGGATTGAAACTTAATAAGAACCACACTGTATATGTGTGCATTTTGATAAATTATGCTTAAATGACTATGAAACTTTTTAGCTTGTTCTTTAGTGAGAATTAAGTTTATTAAAATGTATTTTATTGCCTTATAAAAACCTCAATATATATTTTATAAAAATTATCTGAAAGGATACACGCAAATAACCATGACGTTTGTCTTTTGGTGGTGGGATTATTTTATGTTTCTGGCTTGTCTATAATATATTTATTATAATTTGATGTTTTATAGTGACGATTTAGGACATTACTCTGTGCTTTGTTCTCATAGATAGACTCATAAAAACTTTGTTTTCAAGGCCTATGTCCATGGAGGAGAGTTAAGCTGTATTGTGGCAGAGAAAGGCTGTAACAGAGGATGGAAGCATCATGAGGTAAAAGAAAAAGGTGGTTAGGATCTTGAGAAGATGAGGAAGTCCAGTAAGGGGAGCCACCTCCAGAGAGGAAGGGCACAGAGCTTCCTCAAAATGCACCTTGCAGAATGGGTTGACCATGTAGATCCTATGAGCTGCTGCAGCCTTAGGAGATCACTGCGCCTAAGCTTCTTGTGTGAGAAGTGCCTCTGATGGATCAGGAAGACTGGCAGGTTTAGCAATGGCAATAAGATCACTAGGAGTGGAGGACCAGGACTTGCTCCTCTTCCCTCTTCCCTTATCCCCCTCTCCCCTGTAATACCTGATTTCAGACATCTCATTAACTTTGAGTTAGGTTCTTGTGTTTGATTAAATTTGGTTTGGAAAAATAAAGAAAAGCATTTTTTTTTCACTTCTTACCTTATGCAAGAGAAATAATGCAAATTAATTAAAAAGTTAGCAGTAAAAATATCTGAATTAAAATGACTCATTTAGTGTCGCTGGAGATAGCTATCAATCAAGACCATATTTCCAGAGCAGGTGAACCAGTAAAGTATATTTCTGTCCAGAGTGAGGCTGGAAAAAAACCTTAAAGTGAGGCTGGGTAGGCTGCACCTCATCCATACCTTCCCAATGTTGATTTCAAAGGGCCATACTCATTTATTTATGGATTGGTTATAAAAACCAATAGTATAATATGGATGCTCATATAAAGTTATTGATTAATTCAATAAAAAGGTTTTTGTTATTGACATCAAAACAATCTTTTTGTATGATATAACTAATTAATCAGATGATTAATTATATAAGTGAAATGTTTACGATAACTGAGGAAAAGTAATAGTTGGTGCAGGTGCTACATGACTTTGGAAAAGGGAAGTAGCTTTTGAAGATAAACATTAGTAGAGAGTCTAAAATGACTTGGAGATAATCTCTATCATATTTCGATAGTCTGTACTGACTTTTCCTCAAGGATTCATGAACGCAAAGAATTTGGCTCTGCAAAGCCACTGCAATATTGACTCAGCCATCCTGTGCTTAGAAACACACGAGAGGTTCAAGGGTATATGCTTTATCAGGATAGATCTCTTTTAAAATGAAAGAATGATCCTTCCTCTTGTTCAGATATGATACCAATGTACCTATTTGAAAAAAAAAATTAGAAGAGCTGTATTATTTCTTAACTCTATATTGCCATGTTTTTCCAGAGCCAGCTCTCTCGTCTCTAAAGGTATGAGAGGCACTCCTTTGAATAAGCATAATTGATGGGTCCTTCTAACTCTGACCATATGATTCCCACTATGTTTTATTTAACTGATGAAATATGCCTTATTCTTATTTACTTTTATGATAAATATATATTAAATCCCTAAATATAATTTCCATATATTAAAAGTTTGTTCTGTGCATTTCATTGCTCTAAGCACAACATGGATTGTCTTGTTTATTTCTCATAATAGCCATAGTCCATGTAGGAAGACATCTTTCTCTCCATTTTAAATATGAAGCATAAAGAAATTAGACAACTTGCCCAAGGTTAAATAGCAAAGTGGAGCATAGACTGGACCCATTTCTATTTTGCTTCAGAGGCCAAGTTTTAAATACTACACTCTCCTTAGAGAGACTTAATTTCCAGTAACCACCCAGTTACCTTGAATCACTTCATTCTATTTTTAATTCTTTGAATAGAACTTAGAACTTTCTAGTTTCGCTGTTGCTGTTATTGTTTATTGTTTGATTAATCTTCACCTCTACCTCCTCTGGTAGAACGTAAACCTTTTTATCTGCTTCATTGTTACATAACAGCACCTAGAATAGTGTCTGATATGGTGTAGGTACCCAAAAAAATGTTTGTTGAAATAAATGGAAACAACTGGCAGGCAGTAATTTCCTGCCTTCTCTTTGCTCTCAGGCTAAGGAAAAGACAGACTTGCATGGACAATTAAGAAATAACATGAGAAGTACCCTAACAGAATTAGGAAGACTGCCAAGGGAATCACAGAGGTTTCATTGTTAAGCTGTTATTTGCTCTGGGTATTGTGGAAAGAAGGATGTGAAGAAAACATGAGGAGTGAATAAAATCTCAGAAGCAAGAAGTCAGAGTTTGGATGGAGAACGATGAAGGCAACTTGTGTATCTCACTGTGAAGAGGCACATCTACCCAGACTGGAGATTCCCCCTACAGGGTCCCTAAGCATTCCAAACTGACCATTATCATAGCTTTTATTATATATTTTATAATCGTTTATTTACCTCTCAGTCTGTGAGATCTTTGATGCAAGGAACCAAGATGGTCTGATATCAAGTTCCTTTCAGGCCTGGACTCTGCCTTGTTTCTCTCTGTCTTCTCATAGCTTAGTTTAGTGCTGGTAATTGGTTCCCCTCGATACATATATAATGTTTAATAAAGGTATAATAAATCAATTGTTGAATAAATAAATGAATGAGTGAATGACATAGCTTAACAGCAGTTTATTTAGAAAGAGTTTTGAATTTAAGGAGAGAACAAGTAACAAAAATAGTGAATGGGGTCTTAGGTAGCAATAATAAAAGTATAGTGCTTAGTTTTTAAATATTTAAAATCTTGGAATTACAGAGATAAAAGTGATGAGGAAATTGAGACCTGAGATGTGAAATGACTTGGTCATGATTCTACAGTGAATCTGTGGTCAAGTAGGACTTGAATTTAGATATCATGGTTCTCAGTCAAATTTACTTTCTCCAAGTTCAACTATATTCTGTGCTGGCCAGACCGTAAGTGTGGTAGACTGTGCAATTCTGAGATCTATACTTAAATATATTGACTAAGTAGAGTTTTTCCGAGGAAAGATGATACAGATACTAGGGGGAGATGGAAACTATATCAAATAAAGATCAGATAAGGACATTATGTTTCATCTGGAGAAGAAACACTTGCAAAAGGGCCATGGGTGAGTGGAAAAACATTATATCCATCTTAATATTTTAAAATACATAACTCATTATTCCTTTGCTCCAGAGAGGAAAAATTGTTGCCATGGGTAGAAAACATAGAGAAGTAAATTTCATGTCAATGAGAAAAAAGTTCTCAAAATTAGTGTTGTTCAAGAATGAAATTCCAAATTATAAGACACATGTAAATAGAGGCTGGACGATTATCTTTCAGGACTTGATTGTGAGTTCTTTTATAGTAGAAATTGTGTTTTATTTGTATTTCTCTAGGACCATGAATAGTGCCTAGCACATAGAATATGCTCACTTAAGATTTGTTATTGCATCTTTTAAAAGGGATTCTTTCATGAAGTGAGTAAGCATGTGCTGCATTATTAACTCCAAGGACTTTTTCAACACTTGGGTTTGTAATTCTTCAATAAAAATTCATGCAAAATAATGTATCGATATTTAACAAAGCAAGTGATTTCATATAAGTCAGTCAAATTGTTGTTCCTTTTAAACTTTACTAAGCCCTGTGATGCTGCATTTTTGTGCTTCCTTTAGAAGGAAGGGTTTGCTTGCCACAACTCTTATCTTACAAAGGAGACCAGGGCTAGTTACATTTCTGCACCTGTTAACCAAACTAAAATTCCAGGCAGAAGTTTAAATGTAGTTTGTTTTATATGAGAGGCGTAGGGTTGATTTATGGAAACACCTGAGTGATGGTTATGCCAATAGATTCACATTTTTGTATGTAATGACTAACCTAGAAAACCAGGTTTTTCATAGAATGCTAAATCCTATTTAGTAACTTTTTGTTTTAGCAAATATCTTAAATATCACTTTAAAAACCTTACTTTTCATTGAATATTATATATTCAGAATGTATTCATTTGACACATATCTTTTTTTTCTTTTGACATGAGAGCGTCATTCCTTTTAGCTCATGTAGAGGTTATTTGAAGGAGCCAAAGAAAGCTTTATTTGGATTTATTATATTAGCCACAGAAAGCAATGAAAAACTAAATGATAAAAGGCAATTATTTGATTTGTTATTTTCATTTTATTCTTTGAGAATTTTCACAGTTAAATTTTTTCCAAATGAAATGGTCCTACTTATTTGTATGCTCAAAAATTCATCAACTTCTCACTAAGCTCTTTCTAATGCTATGGGATTAATTTTCTTTCTTATCTTATTATATAAATATGCTTAAAACATGTTTCTGTTTTATAAAATGTTATCATCATCTTATTCCATTTCAAACAATGGTGCTGTATTAGTCATAAAGCTATTCATGAGTATTTGGTTGTGATTTGAACTTCTTTTAAAAGAACTACATACTATAAATATAGCAAGGTGCTTCTGAGAATTCATGATTTTTGCATTTCACATTTAATAATATTATTACATTTCCCCCTCAGTTGTTGATTCCATTCACCTAAATGGAATAGATTTTGTGGTCTGTGTATTCCTAATATGTAACTTGTTCAGGACTCTTTGGATATGTGTGCTTAACTGGGAGATTCTAAGATGCTTCCAAATAAAAACCAATATCTTCTTTCCCTCTCCTGTATGAGTTATAAAACACATTCCATTCCATTCTTCTTTGATTTAATTCATATGCCAGAGATTTTTCTGCTCTGGGGATGAAAATGGAGGACCAGGAAATAAAGTTGATGAGATAGAGATGATTCAAAGGTCTGAAATATTTTATTCTCACTCGATATAAACTATTTTTTCTCTTTTTCAATAACCATCATTTCCCTTGATCTTGGCATCACTCAAAACCTAGACACTGAGTCCTATATAAACTAATGCTCTGTTTCAAGATGTGGAGAAAGATGAAATACTGGTACCTGTACAGATTGTACTAGCTTGATTATATTTACAGTTATGAGATACCGCAAATTTAAGAATGCCAATTTTTTCTCATCACTGAGTATTTATTATATATAACAAATACATGGGAAAGAAAAAACTATATTGTGTGATATAAATAGTTTATTTACATTACAGAAAAAACATCAAGACAATGTATACTATTTCAAATATATCCATACATAATCAAATATAGCTGTAGTACATGTTTTCATTGGTGTAGATTACCACAAATGCAAGGCAACATGTGTAGATCTCTTTTCTTATTCTTTCATCTATAATACTGTATGTGTAGTCCAAGCTTTCGGTAGTCCAGCCACTGTGCAACATGCTCCCTTTAGATTAACCTCGTGGATGCTCTTGTTGTGTTGTCTGAACTGTAGTGCCCTGTATTTTGCTTCTGTCTGTGAATTCTGTTGCTTCTGGGGCATTTCCTAGAAGGTTGGAAAGTTTACAGATCTTAGTCTACTGTTGTTACCTAAAGTTTGGCCCTACAATCACAGAGAAAAGCTGTAGATTAAGCAAGTCATTAAAATATTTCAGAAGAAAGAATTTATTATTAGTACTAGCCGTCTTCCAGTCATCTTTAAATGTCTGTTGAGGAAAACTGAAGAATAGAGGTGGCAGCTTGAAGACCAATACATTTACCTAGTCCTCAACTGCTTACTCATTAAAGTACAAAGAATGACTAAGCATAATGCAATCAAACAAGTCATGAGTCCATCTAATCTCACTTTAAAGGTCTTTAACTATTTTATATTTTAAGTGTCTTAAGGATGAATGATATATTGACATTTTAGTGCTACGAGTTTAAACCCCATCAAACCAGAGAATGAGTCAGCTGTTAATGTCCAATATATAATGAAAATAGGTATTATTTTGGTTCAGCCAAATATCATTTTTGTACATTAATAGTATAAGCTAAACACATAAATTGATACCAATTATTTCACATCTTTGAATAGCTAATAGTCAAATTATACCTTTGTGCGTGGGGTGGAGATAATCTATCAAAATAAACATGGAGCTGGAAGTCCCATTTTAGTGAGAGCTGAAGATAAAAGGATTGAAAATCCATCTTCAAAATAGGGCAACTCTTTTCTTTCCAGAACGTGTCTCTAGATGTTTATATATATTTTTTATAACATATGTTATTTGACTAACATAGTAGAAACAAGGGGAAGAAATTAGAAACAAAAAGTGGGGTGAGAAGGAAAGAAAGAAGGGAGAGGTAGAATAGAGGAGGGTCCAGGTGATGAAGAGATTAAAACTGCAGAGTATGAGGGGACTTGTGCTTGGTTTAATTTTGTAAATCTTTTAGCAACTGAATATTTTGAAATAGGTCTTGCCAGACATGTGTGGCCAGGTCACCAGGAAAGGCGGGCTGTGGCGGGGAGGGAAGGGGATGGCTTAGTGGGAAAGTCTAGTTTTGGGGCATAATGTTTTCAAGTAAATGAAATTAATCTACACTGGCAGCAGTGTGGTTTATTAACTAATACGAAACCTGGAAAGACTTTAGAAGGCCTGGATGTCCTAGGACAGATTTATAAATGCATTACAATAATGTTAATTAGCTCATGTGCTAGTTCTCTTTCTCAAAAGTAAATAGAATATAGGTTTTGTTTTAATGTGGATGATAATGACCATATGCTTTGAAAAGATGGCTTGCTCTAATTTAGAGCTCAGTTTAGGCTGCCTTATGCATCACAAAATACAACATCATGACCAGCCAAGGAGCAGTTTGAGCAGTGGTTAAGTAAACAGTCTCTGACAATAGGCAGCCCTCCATTTCAGCTCTTATTGCTCAGCTGTGTACACTCAGCAATTTAATTTATACCTCAGAGTCCCCATCTTAAAAATGGGAATAATTATTCCTTCTTTATAATGTTATTAAATGTATATGTGTGTGCATATGTGTATGTATACGCATACATGATATATACAAACACATAATATATACACACACAATTTCTGGTGAGGTTAAAGACCCTATGTATTCCAGTTGTATGGGAATAGAACTATGATTAATTACAGACTTGAAAACATCCTCTAAAGTATTTAAAGTTTTACATTTTTGTCAGTACATGAAGTAGTAAATCTAACTGTTATAAAATTAGATCTACTAAATATGAATTTTATTTTTCACGTGCTGATATTACTTAGATATTAGAAGGCTCAAGACCCTCAGAGTAATATGATGCAGTTGCCTGTGTTTTAGATTCTTTCCTATCTTTTCTTTTACACTCAGTGATTTTGGTTTCTTGAGTCATCTTTATGTTCCCCAGAATCTATTTTAATGTAATCCATTGACTCACTTGGCATCTAAACGTGCGAGTCGGGTTGATGAACTCAACTTGGCTTAGAGCATCGCAAAGCTCTAGTCAATGATCTTCCCTTAAGCCTTTAGGCCAGGCAAGGATTTGTGAACCATATTTTGTCTTTTTCAAGAGCAAATGCCACACTTGTTCTCAAAAAAAGATGGTACAATACAGAGACTGAAATGTATTATGGTCTTTCTTTTCTGAAGATATGATATTTTCTTTTATTTTTTTCTTACTTTTTTTTTCTTTGAAAATAACTTTTTGGGAAATATTTTGATTTATTGTAGAGCTGAACAGAGCAATAAAATTCTAAATGCCTTGTGAATTTGGCAAAAACCTTGAAAATTTCTTTAGAAATTTTTTCTCAAGGAGAATGAAATTAGAGCAGAAAGAAGTATTTTCAATAATGTTTCTGGTTAGACAGGACAAAAATAATGCATTTGATTTAGAATCTAATTCTTGGTCACCATGAATTTTCATGCTAATTTAAATTTCTAGCCCCACTCCTTTACCCTAAGCACAGTGTCAGACATCACTAATTAATTATGGTTTTCTTCCCTGTTGGAACTGGATGAGATTTCTGAATCTCTCTCAACCTAGCTCCCTGGGAAACAATTACCATTTGATTGTTCTGGGTGATTGATATAAAAGTTTATTTTGATATTTGCTGCATATTTCCATATAGCAAAGATTTTCATGTACTATAACATAACTTTTCTCCTATTTTTTAAATTTTGTGATATAAAGTATTTGTTTTTTTATCAAATATATTAAAAATGATTATATCTGAGAATTATACTTGGAAATATAAGTGCCAATAATGAGATCCATAATGTAATATTCTTCTAGGACTTGTATAAAATCTATTCTGATCTCATTTGGAATACTGATCTAGGTAAGTAAGGAAACACCAGTAATTTAAAAAAGTATGTTAATAGTTTGAATAAAGACTGACATTTTATAGTTAAAAGAGGAGCATATTAAAACAAAGATTGGCATTACACATTAAAGGGAGAGAAAGACCTTCGCTTAGAAAATAAATAATCCTCATCATAATGCAAAAATAAGGAAAATAATTTGTATTCCTTTGCATGAAAATCAATCACCTTTCCATTTGGCTATTCAAATGCTATTATGATGAAGAAATAGGACTCCAGAGAACACATGGTTGCAGAGTCCATGAAGGGACCTGCAATTAGAGTGATCTGATTAAGACGAGGAGGAACAACATAGCCCTTTACTTGGGTGGCCATCGAGTACAGTTACTGACCTTGTGATGCACAGGACCACTACACAGATGACAGCAATCTGAATCGTTCCAATCACAGCTGCGATTAAGACGTACTGAAATCGTACAGGGCCAGGAACAACATATAGTACACTGTAGTCCTTTTTTTCACAGTGTTGTCCAGTATAACCAGCATCACACCTGGAAGAAATTATAGTGTCCAGTTACCTGAAGCTGCTGGATTCATTTTTATAGTTGGCCTATAAGCATCTGTTTTCATTGTGAAAACAGGGCTTTTTGCTTCCCTTTTTAAAAAAAATGCTACTTTGTAGATAGGAGTTCTCAACTACTTGTTGTTCATTCTGTATTTTGTTCAGGTGTGCTTTATATTTTACTTAATTTGTTCTTTCATCAACCAAAGTCAGTATGATTACTTGAAAACCAGTTTCTTTTTGATAACATGGGTATAAAAAAATAGGGCTATTTATTTATTTATTTTTGGATAAAGCATTTTCTATGCTACTGTTAGAGTACATGTTGAAAATGTTAGGGCCAGAGGTATAAGAGTTAATTTCTTTAATTTACTAGTCATAAAGTTGCCTGCTTATGTTAGAGAGTTAAATTTCAGTAGAAAAAAAATGTAATTATGATGTAGGTGATACAGTTCTGCAAAGCAAGCCTGTATGCTATTCATCTGAGAATGAATGCTGCCTCTCACTTAACCCTCATCAGAAAGCTCAGGTAGACAATCTCTATGTTAAAACTAACATCTGACAATGCCGTGAGAAAATAGCTCACATAAAAACAATAAGAATAGATATTGACTTGTCATTGACTTTTTGCAACTATTTTAGTACGTCACTTTGAGTTTCTTCTAGCTACATCCTGGGATCTTTCCTGTCTGCATCAGAAGAGTGTCATAATGACAACGTTGCTGAGGATGACGGGTCAGCAGGAGCAACCTCTCAGTTATGTTCACTGTGCCTGGCTTCACTAGAAGGCAGGTGCTAGTGTATTCACTGAAGGAAAACATGAAAGGAAGACAGTTCTAGTTCTTGAGGAGGGAGGGATGTAGGAGGAGGAGAGAGAGGGGAAGAGAGAGATGAGAAGAAAGAGAGAGTGGAACTCCTTTCACTGTATAGTAATACACAGCTGATTTCATCATATGTCACTTGTATATTCCTTTAATAAAAATACATTTGTTCTTCACTTTGGCTTCACCATCTCTGAAATAATTATGTTCTATTCATGAATATTCAATAGATATGCATATTTATTAACTAAATCCAGATAAGCAATTTATTTTGTGTCTCAACTGAGTTTGAATCTGTTGAAGTATAGCTAATAATCTCACTATACAAGGTTTGGATAGAAGATTGACAGAAAAGAACGTATGCCTAACAAAACAAAGATTGATGATATTTATTATAAGACATAAAGGACTTTGGAAAATACGACCTCTCCAAAGCAACTATGTCATGTTATGTACAGTAAAGCCTCATCCACTCATTTTGTGAGAAATATTTATTAAGCATCTACTATGTGCTAAGTGTGGTTCTATGTCTGCAGAGAAGAGTAGTGAATAAAACAGAGGAGGCTGAGTCTTTAAAGAGCCTGTAATGCCCAAAGCACAATTTAAAATTATACTAGAAAAGGATATATAATGATGTGTTGCATAGTACTTGGGTGTGTAAGGCACACACATTTTGTGGTGTCCTAGTGGGTGCGTGTGTGCATATGTGTGTAGGAGAGTCGGAGAAAAGTTTAGCTGCTGATCACCCATTCAGGCCGAATGCCATCCAATCCTCTGCAAACAACCAGAATTTGGTTTCCACATTTTTACTTTATACTTTTTAAGAGTTAAAGAGTAAAAGCATTACCTGCAAGAGGGCTCCTGCATATTGATAGAATGTTCGCACTTCCCGTGCATGCAGAAGCCATTGTAATGTTCTGGGCAAGGTATGTGGTGTTCTCTGGCACTTTCTTCTAATTTGTTAGCATTCTCTGTGAATACAGACAAAAGCAAGCACCCCTGTAAATACCTTCTTAGCCCAGTAAGATCAACCAGTACTTTAAGAAGCAAAGCTACAGTAGGCAAAAATATTTTAAAGGGCAGGAACTAAAAGGCCATGCTTCAGAAGAAAAAAGGAGAAAGAACTGAAAGACAGACATCTTTACAATTGTGTTTAGAGATGAAACTGCAAAATTACCCAGTGCTTTTCATGCTTTTATGTAATTTCCTACATCTTTAAGAGCCAATAATGTGTCTATGAGTTGTCAGACAGCTTTAATTTTTCTTGTGTAGAGACTGTACATTGATCATAAAATAAATCAGGAAGAAATGTCCTATTTTTGAACTTCAAAGCCCAGCATAATGTCCCTAAAAGTAAATTGTTGCAATATCTTGATACTTTCTCAATGTGAGAGCTTAAAAGTTAAAATATGGCTCCATTGAATTGTTAACAGACGTTTTCCAAAATCAAATGCAAATTTCAACAAATGTATTCTTTCGGGCTTTTTTCTCTACTGTGAACATGAATTTTACTAGCACTCATACATTTTCTTATTGCCAAAATAAAGCTATTGAAAGAGCAAATGTTATTTCAGAATCACTTATGTAGATACTAACACAGTACATACTGAATTCTATAAGTATATTCTAATGCATAATATTTGGCCTCTGTTAATGTTATGTGAAATTTAAACTTATGATAAAGTAAAAATCTTGTGTTTTCCTTTGTTATTAACAAAGTATATTTGTTTTCTCATGTTTCTATAAAGAAATGAAATATTTTTCTGACCTTTGTTAGTCCAAATACCTTTGCTTCCATATATGTAATGTCATCTTTAAGCAGTCTTTTGATTCTTTACATGTTAATTTTATAATATAAAGTTTTGCCTGTGTGAGTCCCTGCTATAATCTGGGATCTGATATACTTTGAAATTTTTGCCCAAACAATGAAAAATAACTTTCTTGACGTTGATTTAAAGGTACTCTTCAACACCACAGCAATCGGTCAGCAATAATGAAAGATTGCGAATGAATTACTATTTTCATAAAATTTATTGTTTTCTATTATTTCCACATAGTGGTATAGTTTTTTTTTTATTGTAGTGTATCCCTTATCATTTTTACTGATAGTCATGAATGATGAGTATATTCATCCAGAGAAAAAAATGTACCTTCAATATCAGTAAAGTAGACAAATGTATTCTTTAAGTTTAAGCATATCTGTAAAATATGCATTTTAAGATCTAGGTGTCATCTGCAAAACATTTCAGTTTGAAATAAATTGTTAAATATATTAAGTGCTTTCCTGGGTAGGAATATTTACATATAGAGGTGTGATGGGTAAGATTTCAAATTACATACCCAAATTAATAAAGGACTTACAATAAGTATGCTGGAGAGACTGGAGATGGCATTTAAATCATTTGTTTGTTCTATATCTGCGTCTCTTTACCTATATAGGTGATCTTTTGTTTGCACTATAATATTTCTACTTTGATCATTGCCATTAAACTGAATGAGCCACTTCCATGAAAGGACTAAGCATATACAGAATTTTGGTTTCTCTCATTCTTCCAAACTACTTTGCAATTTCCTGTCATGGTGTTTTCAGTAGTAAATTTCACCTTCAGTAAGCAAAAACCAAAACTGAATTGAATAGCATTGAGTGAAATATCGGGATACGTGACCAAAACAGAAGCAGGGTAACCATGGTATTTAGAAGCATCTTGAGATGGCTGTGGTCATTATGAATCTATGGGGAAGACTAGGCTGATTGTGTGCCATGGCCAGGGGGCTACAAGCTAGAGTGGTCAGACTGTGCACCTGCCATTGAAAGGCAACTTTAGCAGTGGGGTTTGCTGGCCCCACTGCTGGTGTAATGAACCAACACTGATTTTCATTCCTATTTTTAGATCTTTTCCCCATAACAAACTTTCAACTTTTCTATTTAGTGTTTGTTAGTAACCCTTCAGTGCTTCTGCACACCTGCATTCAGGGTAATGTTCTGTAACTTCCCTGCGTTTCAGTGATATACTGAGATTTCAATCACAGTATTTTTTAT
Source organism: Eidolon dupreanum (assembly GCA_028627145.1). Lineage (NCBI taxonomy): Eukaryota > Metazoa > Chordata > Mammalia > Chiroptera > Pteropodidae > Eidolon > Eidolon dupreanum. The sequence continues at coordinate 137,824,019 of CM053503.1, forward strand.
TAGGGTGATTTTTCTCTGTCAGTTGCAAAAGATGATCAAAAATTTTCTTAACTCAAAATTCTTTTTTTAGGCTCTTTATTTTTAACTGTGTTTCTCATCTGTACTGTTTGTTTATGGGTTTGTACCATATTCACAATTATGAACTGAAGACCAAGAAATAAGAGCTTGTTCAATTGTTCAAACAAGAGCTTCTTGCCTTAGTGTTGTAAAAGCTGAATATTTTCATAAAGTTCATTATTTAGACAGGATGATCACGTGGGAGGGGAATAGTTTCCATTATAAAATTTGCTAATTAGTTTATACCATTCCTTATGAGGTTGGAGTGCTCTATTTGTGGGATACTGTCAAATAAGAAAGTAGAGAGATTGAAAATAAATGAGTAGAAGAAATGATCCCTGGGCAAGAAAATGAGGAATCATCAATATATGTCAACAATTTCATAGTCAATCCAACCAAGTAAACCAGTTGATTGAAAACCTGAATATATAACCACTTCCAGTAATGCAATAGACATATTTTAGAAATGAAATTTAAGTATATTAAGAAAAGTAGAGACACAGAAATATAATATCCCAACCAAATATGTGTATGGACCATAGTATTTGTAATCCTGATGTTTATGCATAGCTATTCACACAATAATAATTAATTTAAAGATTTAAAATTATATAAATATGATACTTTGGAAGTCTGTATATTCCCTTCAGTGGCTGATGATTTAGACATCAATTTATCTGTTCTCCCTTTAAAAAGAGGTTAATGTAAGGGTTGACCTCTTCTAAGAGAGACAGTGACAATGGTAGAACTCTTCATGCCTTTGTTTAAAGTCCTTGACTTGTTTCCTGTTTAAATGTTTACAAATAGTTTGTTCTAAAAGAGATCCTGACCTTTTTAGGAAACAATTTCTGGTATAATCTGAGTTACTTGCAACAGAGCTAATAAGGCTGCATACTCATTGCTAATCAGTACTCTAGTCAAGAATTACAGAAGCAGGGTGCTCTAAAGTGTAACTACATATATTGTTTCTATCCTAGTGCAGGGAAAAGGACAAAGGAAACCAGAGAGAGAGGAAATGGTGATAACCATTACTATGGGTAAATGGGCAGAAAAGAAGCAGAGCCAGGCATAGTAGTTTAGACACTTAAACCAATACAGCCCAGGGTGGGTTGTGTGTGTGTTTACCATTACCCCTGCTTTTTTCTCCCCAAAAGCTGGAAATAAGATATTCAGAGAATTAATTTATGAAAATAACACATTATGAATTAAAGTAGAATTATGACAGTGTAAAATTGGACTAAACCTATTCACATGTATGAAGGAAGAATGTTTCTCTTTGGACAAGGGTATGGCTAGGCAAAAGAAGTTTCTGAAAGTCAAGTTATATATTCAAGTGTCCCCCAGGTATACCCTGAGAAGCCAACTTGAACTGGCAAACCCAGAGTCTCAAGTGCAGAGATGGATGCACTAGACTATCAGTGTCTGATGCTCTTAAGTATTCACTTGGTCTATTTCTTTTGTTCTGATGCTCTGCTATCTAAATAGTCTTAAAATAATTTGACATCTATGTAGCCTACAAATTGGGAATGGCTTTGGCAGTACCATCCGAATATCTCATCCATTTGACAGTTATATATTTTGTTTGAGTGAATTAATTGGTTCTGAATTTCTGTGCATTTTTTTTGCGGGGTAGATTCACAAGTCAAATTCTTCAACCCACTCAGTTCTAAGGTTTTGTTAAAATCAAATTTCTGCACCTATAGGCTAGAGGACTGGATTCTATTCATGGTGCCTTACCATCTTGGAGGCCTTTTGGGTGCTAGTTAGATGATACTTCTCTATCTATATCCCTAATTTGCTTTATTCCAGCCTTTCTTTTGAACATACACAAATCTCTTATGTCACTGATTCTGCAGAAAGGGCTTGATTCTGTTTAAAGATTTCAGAACAACTTGGAAAGATCTTAAACTAGAGGTAACATCAAGGATTTAGTGGATGTTTAGGGGAAGCAGATTTCTACTGCACATTTTTAAGTGACTAGAGTTGTTCAATAGGGAAATGAGTTGTATAATGGATTAGTGAGTTTCTGGTAGAGTTGAAAAGGACATGTGTTACTATTTTTCAGGGATGTTGTAGAGTGTTACCGTGTGGTAGGTAGATTGGATTATTTCAGACCTCTGGATTCTTTGAACTCTAAAGGTAATACTTATTTTTACTGTTAATACTTATTTATAATAAATTACTAATAAATATTTGCTAATGTTTATTTTAAAATATTATCTTTATATTCTGGGAAGAAGAGGTGGAGAAATAGAGATGTTATTTAGATATAGCAAACAAAGGAAATCACTTTGCCTCAATTATGAGAGCATTTTACTTTCCAAAGGGTGTAAAATATCTTAAATATTGACTATGTCTATAATTCAGACATTCTAGCATAAAGTGATCTTTACTATGTATTGTCTTCCTTGTGGGGAACAATATGTTTGTGGATCTAAATTCAATTTTAACATCATGCTTTAACATTACAAATTATCTTGACAAGTGCATGCATATGAGTAGTACAGTTTGGTTTATTATCTTTTCAATTATCTTTTCCTGTGGGGCACACAAAATATGCCACACTTTTTCAACAAATTAAGATTTTCCATTTTGAATATATTTATGTAATATTTTAATTTTTTATGTTTAATAACTACAGGAAAACTCTAGCACTGAAATATTTGTATATGTGCATGCCTGTTGTGATTACTTGATTTTATTCTTCTATTTACTGTCATATCTCCAAAGCAATTTGAAATAATTTTCTTTAACCAGCTGGAAAAAGAAAAAATAATTTTTTTACATTATATTTATATTGTGCCTTAGACAGAAACAAATTCTGAATTTAGAAGTAAAGTCACGATCACCCTATTGTTGATTAGAGTTGGTTTCAAAGAAGATATATAATTCTTATGATTTCCTCTCCTTATCTTATCAGGTATAAACATACGAGGTGGCAGTAAAATCTCATATCTAGCTTGAATTGCAATCGAAGTTTTTTAAAGACCGGAAGAGCATTCTTATTGAATCGGTTCTGAATGTAATGTTATATAAGTTCTTGCAAGTTAACAAATTCCATAATCACCTCATCTGCTGTTACAGTTTCTTCAAGGCACAGATGAATAGATCAGAAGGGTCTCTCCTTTTTTAAGCATCTAGCACAGAGACTCAAATGAGAATGCTAGAGTGACAGCCTAATGCAAGGGACATGGAGGCATTTGAGGACATAATTAATTCTCAAGTTTTGTAAAGAGCAGAGACCGCATCACAACATTTTTAGTTACTTAATCTCTGCTAAAGATTTAGAAAAATGACTTCAAAACAGAGACCAAGTCCTTCAAATGCTAAAATTCAACATTCGTTCTGCAAGTTGAACATTATCCTTCCCCCCCCCCCAGAATGCTAATTTAGTTAAATTTATTTGATCCTAAACTACTAATTAGGTCATGGTATGGGTTGGGAGCAGAATGAATGGAGATAGAAATTTTTTCTTATCTCACCGTTGATCAGGCACTGATATAAAATGTGAAATGTGATTATCCATATCACTACTTGCATATATAAATATTCTTATTGGACACAAAATTAAAATAAAGTGGAAGAAAACTAATTTTCATGTTTCTACATTCTCAAGCAAGGCCTTAATGATATTATTCAAGAACTGCTTGAATTTAAATTAGAAAAAAGTACCAGCATCTGAAATAGACATAGTAATTTGGGGACTGGAGTGATTGAAATGCAACAATACCGGATGATTATTTGCCTGGGCTTTTATTATCTCAGTTTCTACTGGTTATAGATTTACATAGATAAAAGCTGAGAAATCTGTGAAATCTTGGGAGAGAAACTTATATGTAACATTTTAACTTATGACATCCAAATACAATTATTATAATTCAAGAATTTGGCATAACGAGGCTCATATAGATTTAGTTAGAAGTTCTAGACTCCCAAGGAAAAAAATATTCTTTTTCACTTATTATTAAGAGCAAAATAAGCAGATCTTTAGTTTTTTATTCTATGCTCTGACTTAGAAATTCTCTGCCTAGCTTCAGATAGCAGAGCCCTCAAAAGACTGATTAGAGAAGCTACTGGGAGAAACTGTACTCTGCCTCTAATGGTCCTTTTCAAACTTCACCATTCAGTCAAGAGCCTATTAACTCTCAGCAAGTGGGTAACTCCTATAGGTTTAGAGGATTTAGCTTGAAGACCTTTAAAACTATAGTATTTTATGGAACTTTAGATGTCTTTGACAACACTTCGTAAATATCAGGCCTTGGGAAGAGGAAGGGATCTATGGTTCATTAGCCTCTCAGGAGTCCAGAGCTGGAGCTGCCTTAAGCTTATCGGGGGCAATTTGCTTCAGCTCTCCCCATTGAGCTTTTGCTTGCTGCAGCAACCCTTCTCACTTGCAAGCTGCTCTTAGAGGACAAAATTTACTATAAACCTTAGAGAAAGAAAAAAATTATGGGAAACCATTTTATGCCCAGAATATTCTCCTCCCCTTCTTTCTCTTGTCTTAGACCAAATTCATGTATTTCTGGCCAAATTTATTTGCTTAGCGGCTAATTTGTGTATCCTTTCTTAGCGAGCTTCTTTGGCGACAGTGTTGAAAATGACAACCCAAGTGACAGAGGGTTCAGGTTCTGTCCACTTTTGCCTTCTGGGCTATTTAGTTAAGCTATTGTCTTCTGCATAGGCTGCATATACAGAAATGAATAAATAGTTAAGATAAACCTGCTCAAGTGACACATTTCTTTTCCTTTGTGACCTTGAAGTTACTAGCCAGCAGAGAGAATGAGAGGGATTTAAGCTGAAGCATTCACTGAAACACTGCAGAAATAAAGGTTTTAATAATGTATATAAGACAAAAAAACTGACTTTCAGTAATTCGTTATATGCATATTTCTTGAGTACCTACAATGTGTCTTGCGCTGTGCTAAGAAATGCATGTAATGTGCTACAGCTATTTGTTGTCTCCCCATGATTGTGCTTCTTGTCTTCTAAACACAGCCAACAAAACATTTTCTCAATACAAGATGATAAACATATCTATAATTACTTGAGAATTTACTACGTGCCTTACATTGTTTTAATGTTTAACATGATAAAAATGTATTCCTTATTATAGCCTTTCAAGGTAGATTTATAAAAATCCTATTTGGTATAAATGACAACACTGAAGCTCAAATAGGTTTCATTACTTGTCTTAGAAATTTACGCAATTGATTAGCAAAACTGGGGTCAACAAGAGGGCTCTTTCTAGTGTAACATGCAGACCAAGCAGATAAGAACTTATTAAAACATAAGACAATATCTGGCCTTCATATCTTTTTTATTGTTTGCCCTTTATGACTCCTGGTTATTTTGCCTGGATCCTATTGCTCCTCTGAAAACCAATTCTTTTCTTTTTTCTTTCTTCTACAAGAGATATTTTTCTTCCTTAGACAAGACATATCTTGTCTAAGGCCAAACCATTATGAATCCCAACTCCTCCATCTTCCTCAAGGACTTTCTCTATTAATTAGTCTCCTTTCTCTCTTGTATCTTCAATTCTCCTTTGCTCTTTGCACCTTACAATCTACATTTAAAAATTTTGAGTGTGTTTCTTCCATTCATTCTTTAACCTACCACCCTCTGGTTATTCCTTCAGAGAAAGTGTTAAGACCAAGGTCAGCCACCAATACCTTTGTTGATAAAAGGAGTAGTCTCTTTTTAGACCTCAACTATCCCAATCTCTCAGTAATTTAATACAGCTAACCACTTCCTCTTTTTGAAGACTTCTCTTCCTGGGCTTCCAGATCACCTACCTCTTGTTTTTCTGGTTGTTCTTTCATAGTCTAGTTTATAGGTTCTTCTTTTGCAACTGATTCTCTAAGTGTTGATTCTTTCCTGAAGTTCTTTTTTGACACTTTAAACATTTTCTCTGAGGGAGGTCATATTTACTCAAGACTTCTATTGTCACCTAAATGCCTCTGATTCTAAATTCTCATTAGTCAACCTAGACTTTTTCATAGAGTTTCATAGAGTTTCATATCTCTGTATCAAAGTGCCTAGTGTCTCTCAGGGGACTCTAACTCATCAGCCTCTTCTCTCACTTCCTTCTGCTTCTTATTCCAGGCATATTCATTCACTCATTGATCCAACCAGAAATCTTGGTTTCATTTTCAAATTTTAATTGCATAAATCAAATCCTATGACTTCTACTTCTTAAATAGCTATCACTTTTTTTTCATTTCTCTATATTTCTACTGCTACTCATTTAGATCAGACCATCACTGTCTCTTAACTAGTCTCCAATCTTTCCCCTTCCAAATCAATTCCATACTAGAGCCACAGAGATCTTTCTAGAAGAAAAATATAAGTGCATTATGACCTGCTTTAAAAAGCCCCACCTCCACCAAAAAAAAAAAAACAATTTTTGTTTTCCTTATTACCCCTCCAGTGAATTAAAGTTTAACATTACTTAGAAGGCCATTCAGAATCTGTTCTCTGATTCTCTGTCCTCACCTCTCGTAATTCTTTAGCATCCTCTGACATACAAAATTTCTCTCTGCCCTATGGGACTTACCATATGCTGTTCCCTTTGTCTAGAATGCTCATTTCCCCATTTAATCATCTACTTAACTCCTATTCATCATCAGGCCTCATTGTTGACATTACATACTCTAAGAAGTTTCTGTAATATTCTCCCCTGCCCACTCAGTTTGGACTCCTTGAACCTAAAATCACTCTTATCTTTTAGCAATTTTTGCCACCAAATTTTCTTTGTTGCTTACTTGTCTCTATGATACATTAGTTCAGAAACTCCTTTTTAAAGTCAAGTATTATAGCTGCCTCATTTACTTATTTATTTCTTACTGTTGCAAGTCTCTGCACCCAGCAGAGAAAAGATGATAAACACATAGTTTTAAAATAAAAGAATGTTTCCGTAGTTTCCCCCCCGACACAGTTGCCCAGCATAAAGAAGTTGCCAGAACAATATCCAGAACTTATATCAGTAGAAAAAGGATCTTAACATTGTATTGTAAGAACAACTTTTTGCAGAGTGAGGGTAGCATCAGGAAATGACCAAGGGGAGCGTGAGAAGTGCCTTGTGAAAGAACGTCTGCGAGAGGAGTATGATACCTATACCTATAGACCCTGTGGGAATGGACCCAGGTAAAGGGACATGATGCTTTCTTTCTATAGTTTCCTGTGGGGCTAATGCAGAAATGAGTAGATCATCTAGTTTTTAAAATAATATTCACTCTGTTAACCAAGGAAGTATGATTAGGAGGAATGATTTATCATCACCTTCATTTCAAGATTGAAAAATTTGGTAAATTTTGTTCTTCTAGATGGGAAAACTGATATCTATATGCATGTCATGCCTCAAAAAAACCACTCTGGAACCATGTACAGCCAATGCTGAATTCATAGATTCTAATTAGGTCATTCATACTGTGTCTACAGTATTATCCAGAAGTGAGAAATGTTGGTTTATATTTTTCAGGACCACAAGGAAGAAGAATTTTATTTTAAAAACAAAATAAAACAAAATAAAACAAAACAAGCAAATGAATTTCAAAATAGAAACTAAGATTATGAATGGATAAACATTTTCCTTAGTTGTCTGCTTCTGAATACAACCATGCCTTTATACCATACTTAAAAATAATAGATGATAAATGTCAAAACTATAAATGCAGATATACTTGATGATTCTACAATGACTAAGGCTAGTGATTACTTGGTTTTCCATAAGAGCACTCAGAAGAATTGGAGAGCTTTTATAGTTTTTTAAAACTAAGGAAAAAAAGTATTGCTTTTACTTTCCAATAGACTTTCACGAGCAGAGTCTCAAAAGTGCTTGAGAGAAGACACCAGGAGTAATGTAAAATTCTCCATGGAAACAGCTTTAAAACTGGACTTCCGTAAAAAATAAAAAGTAAATAAGTGCCATAAAATCTATGTTAAAAGCACTTCCGATATCTGGAGATGCTATATAATATTTAAGTGTAATATTTAAGTTTAATGTTTAATTTTAAGCATTCATAAACTGCTTAGCCTTGAAATTATAGACTGACACAATGAGGATATTATGTATTGCTAGATGAATGAATGGATTTATAGGTACAGAAACTCAGCATTTGTATATTACAGACTCTTAGAAGACACTTGATGCTCTGGTACCTTCACAAAAGTGTGTGTATACATATAAGAGTTTTATATAAGTCTACTATGATCCTCTTACAAATGGCAACATTTAATGTGATACCGAGTGGGTTAGTATACTAAAATTCTTCTTTTAAGAGCCATGCTGCTTGTTCTAGTTCAGACTAAAACTAACTGATTTCCAAGGTTCAGACCTCATCAACTGAATCAGAATCACTAGCTGAGGGGCCTGAAGTCTGCCTTTTTATAAAGTACCCCAAGAGATTCTGACACTCAGATAATTTGGATCAAACTACTTACTGACCCCACCTAGCCATTTCTCCTCATCTCTTTCTGTCTCTGGCACTCTGATGCTAGGCTTTTTTTGCTTCTTGGATCCTGCTTCCATCCCCTGGTAGCAACTCTAGAGCTCCTCCTTCTTTCTGGCCCCTGGTCTATCTCAGCTCCTTCTCTGTAAAGTACTGATCTCAGCTAGCTGTTCCATGTCAAGAAATATATGAGCAATAATTTGACCAGTGCTGCTCTTCCCACACCCACCTTGAATGTGAAAAGTCATCAAGGACCTCTAGTTATCAAGACTTCCATGACCCTAGTCATCAGCCTGAACAATGCATTTCATGTTAGAATGTCTTTGCCTCTTAAAAACACAACACTTAAAGAATAGGCTCTGTACCTGTAACAAATGCCAAAATCTGTGAGAGACTTCTAAATGTTGTCAAATCTCAGGTATTTTGAGACCAACTTTCACAAATCTCCAGATTTCTTTAATGGCTCATTTAGATAACTAACAGAATAGCAACAAAAACTCTCTGCATTAAAACAAATGAAGCATTCTCTTGACTATGGGAACAAATAACACAGCTGAGAAAAGATGCAGATTATATCAATGATTATGACTGGTTCAATTTCCAAGTGGAAGCAAAAGAACATTGGTCCATTGGTGATATCCTTAAAAGTTCAGCTATCCTGTAGAAAAGAGAGTCATAAGAGAAGTGATAGGGGCAGGAAAGAAAAACAAATATAAAGAGGGAAATAAATGGAAGCAAAATCACCATTTGTGGCAGTCTGACAACTGGGAGAAAAGATACTGCAACAAATAGAAGATGTTTACAGCACAAGAGAAGGGGCAGCAGGGAAAAGACATTTCTTCAGTGTCATGGGGCAGGACAAACAGCCACCCATGCTTCTAAATTGCAGGCTTTACAAACAATGACCATACTCTCTAGAGTAGAGTTTCCCAAGAAGAACATGGATGCTTCTGGAGCAGGCTTCATGGACAAAGGAGTTTCATAGTCAAGTAAGTTTGGGAAAGACTAGATTAAACTAAGTTATATGGGTTTCTTTAATGGCAGATTTCTGAGTCCATAAAAGGCTAACCTGCACTGTGAGATGCCAAGAAAGGATACACATTATGGAGTGTTCCTAAACTCATCTGTCTAGGGAATCTCCCTCTTCGTTTTAGGGACATTTTGTGTGGCTAATCCAACAGACTTCATTCTGAGAAACAGTGCACTAGACCATAACATCTCCAAATTTTTCACACCACCACACACATAGAAAATGAAAATATTGGCTTTTAGATAAAAGAGAAGACAACCAGCCTGTGGGCTGTAGCCACCCACTCCATCTGAGAGCTAAGGTAGATTGATGAGTTAACAGACCTGTTGCCTACTCAGGGCACACCAGAAAGCTTTGAAATAGACTTCATATTCTCGTAAGGCAGAGACAATGTATTGTTTACTGTAACATCTCCAGGGCGAAGAAAAGAGACTGAAACAAAGTGGGTACTTAATAAGTAACAAGATAAATGAATAAATATTATAGGTATAAGAATATCTTTGGCAATCACCTGTACCTTGATGTGGTGGCTTTCAAAAATTGATGGCTGTTAGTTGTTTGTATCAAAGAGCCAGTTGCACTTCAGTGATGTGCCCTTAAAGCCACCAACAATCCCTACCTTAAGTGGCAAGAACAATATAGCAGAGAATGCTAGCCTACTCAATAATTCTATATATTGAATATGACAGGATTGGATGCACAAGTAAAAGCTATATTGGCTATACACTTCAGTCTCCTTCAGTGAAAGGGAAAGGCTGGAGGGCAAAAATGTGTGGTGAATTGTAAAAGACAAGAAAGATATCTATAAAGGAAGTGAAAGTATAAGTATAGGCAACTGATGGGTTGATGAGTTTGTACATTTCTCCTGTATGATGTCACTGCCCACAAAGGCAGTTAGAGAATTTATAGTGTAGATTTGGATTCATTCACAAATTTGGAGTACTGCCATAGGTTGGTATCTGACCAACTGATGTAAGTGACTCTGGTCAAAGGGGTTAGAAAGTACAGCATCTCTTCTAACATTTAATGACAAACAAAATAATTTTAAGAAACAAATGCATTGATTGTGCTACGAATATTTCAGAAAGTTGTGTTGACATTTCACATTAGGATTCTAGTTAAAATGAATAATAAAAAAGTCATAGATTCAACTCTAAGACAAAATTTTGTAGTTTTTACTAAAAAGTAATTTCTGAACATAGCATAGCCCCTGAACAGTTTAATGGTGTGGAAATTATTCTGTTTTGATGATATTTCTCAATTGCATCTTGATACATGTCTGTGAATTAAGTATCTTTGTGTTTTAAGCAGAATAAGACTCTTATTGATGGTGGCATTACTTCTTAAAATAAAACTTTTAATGATATGATAATTCATCATAGATTTCAATATGATGTCTCCAGTTAACCAGTTACAGAGACATGATAATACCAATAAACAAGTCTTTTTCATGCCTAATACTGTATTTTTTTTTCCACTGTCCATAAAACCTTCTAAGTAATTATTTGGTAAAATAATAACCAAATATTTTATTGGTTACTGTACTGGGTATAAATAGCATTCCCCCAAAACTCATGTCCACCTAGAACCTCATAATATGATTTTATTTGAAAATAAGTAATTAGTTCAGGTGATGTCATACTGCGTTAGAATGGGCCCTCAATCCAACGACTAGTGTTCTTATATCAAGACACACAAGGAGAAGGTCCTGTGAAGATGAAGGCAGAGATTGTGCTGCTGCAAGTCAAGGAATACAGGAGTCACCAGAAGCTTGAAGAGACAAGGTAGGAGTCTCTCTTTAAGCTTTTAGAGAAAGTGTGGTCTTGCCAACAGCTTAATTTCAGACTTTTTTATCCTCTATAATTGTAATATATTATATCTCTGTTGTTTTAAGTCACCCAATTCATGGTAATTTGTTATGGCAACCTTAGCAAACTAATATATAGTTATCATTTAGCAACCAAACTCTTATTTCGATGAAATATACTTTTTAGTAGTCCATATGAAATCAATGAAAATGAGCTGAAAGATTGGTTTCAGCTAGTATGTGACCTGGATGGTCTTGGTTTATGTTTATTTTCACATAATTATAAAGAGTGCCTCCTTTCACTCTCAAAAGTTTCCTAGTTTTGGTGATAAATTATATGATCATCTCAGTTTAAGCTTATGCTGAAATATATGTGGTTTATTTCATTTACAAAATAAAAATTATGTTTTGAAGGTGCCGTTGTGTCAAAGGATGCCAATAACCACAGTAAAAAAGAATTTTTAAGAGGATAAGAAAACTGTATAGAAGGGTCCACATTTGTTTTTGATATTAATTCCTCTTATAAGAAAGGCAGTTATCTTACATTGCTCATTTTGTCATACAACAAATAATGCTACATTTTACCTTTATTAGAAAGAAGCAAATAACCAAGAAGCAGACTGACACTGATGACCTTCTCAACAAAAAGATTTCAGATGACATCTGGGGTATGAACCGGTGTTCTCATGAAATCCTGAATAGGAAAATGCTAGGCTGTATTTATTATCTTTTGTTTAAGAAGGATAGAAATTTAGAGTACTGCATTAAGAAAATTTGAACATTAAATGTCCTTGTATTTGAAGTGTTACTCTTCTGTTAAATGCAAATCTTTTTGCATTTAGGACAACTCATTCCCCCTAAATATTCTAAATAGCTCTGGATTTGCTCACTCACTCTTTTTCTTTTTTCTTCTCAGTTTTGAACAATTGATTTGCTTCTGGCACTTCCTTAATTTCTAGTCAGTGATAAATCTAAGTGTAAAAAACTGCTTAGAAATAGTTAAGGATGAGCTGTGGGTTTTAACAGTTTCTTTCCACTTGGACAGCACTTAGGGCTTAAAATTAGTAATTAACTAAGTAGTAATTTGTGTTAGTTTACCTTTGTGTTTAGTCATAGTGTTAGTTTACCTTTTAACAGGTCTAACACACTACCAATGTATAATTTATACATTTCAAGTACATGGTTAACCACTCAAGAAATCAATAGGGGTTATAAAACATGGATACATTTGAATTTGGACTTAAGTGCCTATTTTATCCATTAGAAATGAAACAGCTGACATTTAGAATTGGGGCTTACAAGAAACCATTTATTTTGAAAAGGAAAAAACACAAAATGGTATGTCTGGAGGTAGGAGTGGAGTATGATGTAGATAATTCAAACAATGCCCCTCACTTTTGCTATAATGAATGTTGTCATTATCCACCCACAACTTTTACCTTGTGGTGTGTAACTGTAAATCTTTGGATCCAGAAAATATAAGAAACATGTTTTCTCTTATGAGGTTTCAAAATTTATGAGACCTTGGTCCTACCTGTACCTAATTAACTAATCAATTTATTCATTCACTTAAAATATAATGACTGAGCTCCTTCTATGTGCCAAATATTACAGATACAGGGTATACAGTGGTGAATCAAACAGATGAAATTTCTCTCCTGCATACATATTGGAGTGAGATAGGCAATATATAAAACTAAAAACAAAAAACTAAACATCCAAATTAGAAATGTTATAGGGAAAAATGGAGTGTTCAGATATAGAAGATTAAGGTGAAGACCTATTTTAGAGAGCTGAGGGAAGGGTACTGAGGAGGGGGAGATGAGAAAGAGCTGACTAGGTGAAGAGCTCCGAAGAGGCCCTGGCTGGGTGAATGACACACGTGGAAAAAGATTCCCATTAGGACAGATGTGTTCTAGGGGCCGGTACTGCAGCTAGAGCAGAGGACACCAGGAGGAGTAGGAAGAGGGACAAAATGAATCGGAGAAGGCTCTCCAAAGAAACAAGATCCTTTCTCTATAGAAGTTAATATGCCATGCTAAGGAGTAGCATTTTAGTTTACAGTGCAATGGTAAACTGACTAGATAGTTTCTCGAGCAGATCTGGCTGGTATGGAAAATGTATCACTGAAGGGAAACAGAAAAAGCAGGAAAATAAATAGGGGACAGAACACTATAGTCATGTGGGTGAAAAACAATGTCCGAGTCTTGGATTTGAGTAATAGCAATGGAGAGAGAAAAAAAATACTTCTAGAGGGCTGAATATGACTTCTTTATGAGTTGCACAACAGGAATTGCAAATCAAAGATGACGAGGTTTTTGGCTTGACCATCTGGGTCATGCCATTTTGTATAATGGGGAAGACTGGTCGGAGAAAAAAGTAAGCTCTTATGTATAAATATGACAAAGATCCCTTATTATGATCTTTTGAGATTGTATTAAAAATTCTTTGTTTATGTTTGGATATGTCTACAATAGAATTGATGTTAACTGGAAGGAATTCATGGTTTAGTAGGAAAATTATTAGAAGGTAAAGTGTCTGTTGATAATATTATGCAAATTGATGATTATTAAATTGAAATCTTTAGTTACATGGTATCTAAATTAGAAGGAAAGACATTAATGGTTTACAAAGAATTTGGAGATGTAAATTTAAAAGTAGGACAAAAAATAATCTTGAAATAAAAGGAAAAAATTAAATCATTAAGAAACATCAGTATGAAATACTTTTAAGCAAAGCATTTGTCTCTCCTTTTGAAAAATTACAAAAAAATAAGTTATTTAAAGATAAGAAGTTTGTAGATTTGGTCTTCTCAATTTCTATTATATAACATAGGTTCTATTTTGGCCAAAAGATTGTTAAATTATGTTATTACTTTAAAGATTTATATTTTTCAAAGTTTTTTGTAGCTATTATTTTATTTGGGACTACAACACTCTTGAACATTAGGTAAATTTAATATTAATGTGTGTGTGTGTGTGTGTGTGTGTGTGTGTATGTGTTTCCTTGATATATTAGAAGGTAAAGACTAGAAGTAGTCAATTATTCTTTATTGTCATATAGTAGGTTAAAGGCATAAAGCTTGCTCTAGAAGCCATGTGTTCTCATTTTTAAATAAACTTTTTATTTCAGAAGTTTAGATTTATAAGAAAGTTACAAAGATAGTATAGAGAATTCTCATATATCCACATCCAATTTTTCTGCATGTTCTTTTTAATCTGGTGTTTTCTTTGCAATTTTTCAATGGTAAAGAATTGTCTTAGAGTTGTACATATAGAGATAGGGGAAAAATGAAAGAGGCAGTCATCTGGATAATTCCAGGCCAGAAAACAATTTTGTTTGAGAGAGAGATAATTGAGATAGAAATGCTTTTTTTTTGCCTGGAGAGATCCCTATGATTGCCTTCCTCCCCCACTTGTGTTTGTAGGTACAGTTATAACCATAGGTGTTTCATTTACTAATAGGAAATAGTATATCATTCAATGTGAAGAATGTGGATTTTTTGAGAGGGGTAAATTGCTTATTTCTATATTTTTTTTCTTAAAAATAAAATATGTTGAGTATTTTTTCATTATAAAACTATCCAATTTGATTTAAGAATAGTAGAAAATATAGAAAGTAAAAGAAGAATGGAAAGTCTTCATTGTTTATGACCTAAAGAAAACCACTATCAACATTTAATTTATTTACTTTCAGTCTTTTCACTGCATGCATTGTTTGGGTCTGTTTACTTAGAATGGCCCATGCATAGCTTATTCTTGTTTTTATAAGCTTTATATTAGGCCATCCTAAAAGCTGATCTCAGGTAGCAGGACAGTTAAATTGTTCAGCATTGTGCAATATAAGTAAGTCATTTTGTTTTTTTGGAGAGGAACTATATAGTCATTGAAAATCCACATCTTATGTTAGTTGGGCCAGTGGTTGTGCAGAGATAAGAATTTAAGATATAGTCAGTAGAAGAGAAAATGGTACAAAATTTCAAAAACCAATATGGTATTATATATTTCAAGAGCCTCAAAAATAGACAGACTTATGTTATAAATAAGTCGACTGCAGCATCTTTTATAAAAATGAAAATTGGGAAATTACCCAAACTTCCAGAAATTATACAATAGTATTTACAAAATAGTTAAGTAAACTGTAATTTAACTAAATGATATTATTTAACTAAAAAAAATTACAAAGAATTTCAATGACACAAAAAATGAGTAAGATACTAAAATATTTAATGTGTAGAAAATATAAAAACCTGGAAATTCATCAACACATTGGCAGTGATTTTTCCTAGAGAGTAGAGATAATTTTCTATAATAATATTTCTTGTTTATGTCAGAAAAACACACACACTAATTGAAAAATAAAAGTCATGAAGTGATTCTTCCCTTTTTTGGGGGGCAGTGTTGGGACCCTAAAAAAGAAAGGTCAGGTCTTTGAATTTAAGATATTCTTTCTTACTTGATCAGTTTTAGTTAAGTATATTTAAAACTTTTTGTCCCTTATTAACAATGTCTTCTAGTAAAAATGTGAAATCTTATTTCTCTCAGCTTGTTAAAACTTCTACTATTCAACGTCATGCTTCATGTCCAGTTCCCAACCTGACAGTATATTTCCGCTCCTAAGGAACTCTACAGTCTGATCTCTGTATTAGAGTTGGCTGTACCAGAGATGGGCTGATTGTTTTTGAGGGTCAGAACGTCTTTCATATTTCTTTTTTTTTTTTTTTTTATTGGTCTTGAGTCACTGGAACCAACACTATCATGTGCTGGCTGTGACTAGAGGTGACAAGACAGTCTTATTAGACCTGTGCTGGGCTTAACCTCATATAATATAGGGATCTTTGTCTGAGACTTGGAAAAATAAATTTTCCATCTGAATTAAAAAAATTCAGTTTATATAGAGAAGATGAAGTATGCCTAGCAGAAGAACAGCTTTGTAGAGCCTCAAGATCCCATCTGTCTTTCTGCTAAACAAAGTTGGACACATACAAGCTCTTTATCATTTTTTCAAGTTAAATCATTCCAAAGAAATTAGGAGCAAATATGAGGATGAATGGCTGTAAGCATGACCATTCCTCTCTTATTCTCTAAATCTCTGTCCATGTTCTCTGAGGGGTATTGATTATAAGGTATGTTTGCTATTATTCTCATAATACACAACTGATATATTATGTGAGTCAAATCATTTTGGTAATTGGCAGTGAATTTTTGCTAAGATCGAACATAATCTCATTTCTCCTACAAATGAGGAGTTGTGTCAAACTGAGTTCAAAATCCTTCATCTACCAATTGTAGGATATATAGTCAGCCATATAACCCTCAGTAGATCAGTTTCCTCATCTGAAAAATGGGGGTGATAATAGTATTTGCATCACAAGGCGGCAGTGAAGGATAAATGAGACTATCCATATAAAACCCTCTGAACACTAGCTAGCAAATAATAAGCACTTAATACATGTTTTAGTTATTATTAGTTATTGTCATTCTATGTCCTCACAGTCATGTTTTTAAATACATATAAAGGACCCAAACAAGAATGAAGCAATACACCTAGAAATAAACGTTGTCTGTGTCCTTTCTGGCCCCTGCCTTCATTTTCCTGGGAATGCATGTCTGTGGAGAAATGCCCTGATTCACAGTTAAAAGCCATTGTTCAGAGAAAGGAAAAATGCAGACTTTGGAACAGAGAGAGCTGAGCTCAAATCTCAGCAAGGCCAATTAATATTGTTAATAGTCTTCTGGCAAGTCACACCACTCCTCAAGTCTTCTGTTTCCTCATCAAAAAAGAAAGAAACAGAAAAGCAAATAGGCAAATACAATGTGATGTGATGACTGAGCAAAGATAAGGGCCAAAGAGAGCACAGAACTCACGCTGAATGCCAGGGTGAAGGTGGGGAGCCAACGGCCTCTGTTTCCTTGTTTTTGGAGTGCTTGAAATAATGGATCTACCTGTTAATACTTATGAGGTAGTAAGATCACAGGCTTGGGAGCTTGACTGGGTTCAATTCTGTTTTCCTTCCACCTCCAACTCTGTGACCATAGGCAAGTTATTCAATCTTCATGTATATAAAATATTTATAACAATGTCTGGCACACAGTATGTATTCTATAAAGTAAGGCTATTGTAAACTAACAAGTGAATGAGTAAATGAAATTTTATGTGTAAAGAAGCACAGTGCCTGGCACATGGTAAATGCTCAATAAATGAAAGTGGCTGTTATAATCATCATCATTCCCAGAGGAAGGATATCTAAGCTGAAACATGAAGAATGAACAAGAATTAGACAAATGAAAGAAGAATAGGACTATTTCATGTCGAAACGATACCTACGAAAACTCAGATGTGAGACAGAGTGTGGCCTGTAGGGGAACTATCCATATCTAGAGCATAGAGAGTAAAGAAAATGAGGGTAGAGAGCATGGATTAAGGAATGTGGTACACACCATAAAAGTTATTGTACCATCTTGCAACAAAGTAAGCACTTACTAGCTGGCACGGGCAAATATGTGCAGTGTTTCCACTCATGGGGAGGCTGCCTCTCCAGCAGGACCACTCCTACTATGCTTGTCTGATTTAGCCTTTGAGTTTGTGTCTTTGCTGGCACTTAATGAAAGGGATTCAGTGGTATTCAATAGTGGATTCTTATAGGAGCCCTGGGTAGTTGAAGGAGCCCTCAATAAGAGCTAGGTAGAAGGATTACTGGGTCAGTAAAGATATGCTTCATTTTGGCAGTCTACAAGGAGAACAAAAGCCATGGTGTCTATCTCTAACAAAATAATCTCTCTTCCGTGAAGTCTTATAAAAGAAATGGAATTCTCTCTTGGCAAAGCAAATTCATATCAGGTTTAGGTCATTTCTCAAACTCATGGTAATATTAAAAGTATAATTTATAATTTGAATCACTTAATTATAACAAAAAGTCTCATAACGTAAAATAGATTCTTATCTCTGAGATACTAGAGCGGCTGACTCAATATGTTCTATTCTGATGGAAAGAAGTTTGTTACAGTAAGATAACATCCATATTCCTGTTTTAAAATAATTTTATGTTTGATGGAATGATGAGATTCTGTAATACATTGGAAAAAACATGCACGAAATTCACTCATTGTGGCAGTATATCATAATTTCTCAGCTTCCCTTTATCATTAATAACGGACGATTGTGAATAAAAACATTCTAATATCTACCAGATGTTCAGAAAAACATAAATATCTCCACATGTCAGCACATTTTAGCAAAAAGTCAACAAAATTTTCTCTACTTCTTTTTCTTTTTTTAGTTTTCTGAACATGTTTTTTGATATGATATTTTTAATCCTCGTTAGGGATTTGCTTTTGGTTCCTTTAATATCTACCACAAGAGACTGACTGTATAGTTTCAAATGTAGCCAATATGCATTTTGGTACCATTTCCTATATTACTCTATATATCAAGAGGCAGGCTGCTGTAATAGAAAGAGATCATGCAGCTTTGTGGTCAAAAAGATCAGTTTACAAATATTCTCAGCTTTTTAGTTGTGAGGTGACCTTGGGGAAATTGCTTCAACTTTCTGAGCCTCAATTTCTTTATCTTTACAATGGCAATAATAATTCTCTCATTGAAGGGTCATTTCAAAGAGAAGCACTAATAAACTGCCAAGCATTCAGCCATTTTCAATAAAAGATAGCAATTACATTATCCACCTGAAAACCATTTTGATTTTTTGGTTTTCTTTAACTACTGGATTTTCCACTTTTCTTCTCCATTGATACATTAAGCTTATTAAAATTTATTTTTCTAAAATTCAAGTGTTTTCTCTTCTGTTATCATTCTAGATGCTTATACTTTTGTCCCCAGATCCCCTATAAATATGCTGTGCATGGATGAAGGCCGGCTTTGTTATGCTTCTTAACACCCAAGAAGAAACTGTGGTGTAGGCACTACCTGACAGATTGCAGATAGGTTCTCCTGTTATGGAAATATAACTCCCACCTGGACTCGATGAAATGACTGGTAAAAATTGCATACAATAATTGGTTACATTTTTTTTCTGTGGCGAATTCCATAGTCTCAAATTGGAAAGGAACAAATGGTCTATTGTAAAAATAATACCTGGGTACCTGGCCCCCAGAAATGGGCTGCCTATTCAGGTGAGGCTAATTAACTCTTCCAAAATTGAGGTACACCATAACAATGTAGGTAAAATATGGGTTATAGAATGGCACTTTGGTGTCTTGGAAGGATAATTCATTTAATAGAGAGGAGTTATGCATCCCTTTCTGGTAGTTTACATACTGTGGTTTACCAGAAGAATTTTCCCAAAGTGACCATCTTATACTAAGGCAATGGACCAAATATGAAATTGGAAAGAGGTAAAAATTAAAGGTCTTTGCTCTTTTAGTCCAACCTTTAGAACCTCACATAAAGAACAATCTTGACACAGAAGTTAAGTATAGCAGACATCATAAGGCCCTTGATTTCCACGTCAATATTTAGAAAGAAGCAAATACTTAATAGGAAGTTGTCATTTTTCCCCCAATCTGTGAATCCCTTTACTTCTAGCTGGTTCATTTTTATTACCATTCAAGTACTGTGGGATTTGACTTCATATTGGTTTGCATTTTGGTCAGGTGATCTTTGACCTAGAGTGCCACAACTGTATTAAGAGGTAGTAAAAATGTGTTCTTCCATGTCTTGACTTACTGCTACTCTATCAGTTTACTTTATTTTGATATAGAAATTGGCTAATGCTATACAAAGTCTCCCTTGCCTGGAATTCAGAGAGCAGCTTATTTATATGTAGATGTAGCTATATGACATTTTCAAATGCCATACATTTGCATATGAAGGTCTCTTTCTTCCCCTTTCAGTAAACAGTCTCTGCTATTACCTCCAAAGCAATGTTTAGAATTATATTTTCTATACAGATCCTTCCTTAAAATGTTTTTTTAAATGCCCAGTAGAGATAAAAAAAATAAAACCATCAAACTGAAATCCATCTTTTTAGGGGTCAAAATTTATATAGATATATATAAAATCTTAGCACCTTCTGTTTCTGTGGCTTTGCATTAGGAGTTTTGTAAAATAACAAAAATACTACTGTAGTCAAAATGTCTTAAGAAGAAAACAAAAATAACATTAATTTGATATAAAACTTCATTTAAAAATTCATATAGTTTGATTTCTAGAGTGATATCAGTCTTACTATTCTACAAGAAATTATTGAATGTCTACTATATGCCAAGGTATTTTTTTCCAGGTGCTGTATTTATAATGGGGAACAAGATGAATTCCCTGTCCTCATTATGGTTATATTATAACAAAAGAAGGCAAAACAAAAGGTAAAAACACAAATTCATAAATAAAATTCTGTTCTCATTCAACACTGTGAAGACAATTACACATAGCATTGGCAGAGAGGACACACGGAGTGTGGGTGGACGTTAAGTAGGCAGGCTTCCTTTGGAATGCTGTGAAGGGTCTTACTAAGGGAAGGAAGCTAAGAGGGGCGCACCTTTAAGAGCACAGAAGAGGCTAGGGCAAATAGTAAGCTTCAGACATACTTGTACATGAAAATAAACTTTGCAACAGGAAGAACATTTTAAAATACAACTCTGAAAGCGAAGTGAACATTTATTTGATGTTAGAGTTTTAAGAAACACGAAGGAAGGAAGGAAGGAAGGAAGGAAGGAAGGAAGGAAGGAAGGAAGGAAGGAAGGAAGGAAGGAAGGAAGGAAAGAAGGAAGGAAGGAAGGAAGGAAGGAAGGAAGGAAGGAAGGAAGGAAGGAAAGAAAGAAGGAAAGAAGGAAGGAAGGAAGGAAGGAAGGAAGGAAGGAAGGAAGCTACTGAGTGTTTCCACAATTTCCATTTGCATCCAAGGCTCCTTCTTGTGGAGTCCTTGTTCTCTGGGGATTTATTTTTGGTCAGCTTTGCTTTTCCCTCTACCTGCATTCCCTTTGCACCCCTAAGCTCAGCCACTGTTTGAGGATTACCACATCAATATGTCCATCTCCACTTCTCTCCACACATCTAGCTACAATATGTTCATTTCTACATTGATGTCCTCAAACAGAACAGGTAAAAAACTGATTCAATATTTTGCCTCCAATCTGCTCCTTTTCATACTGCTTTATCTTAGAGAATGGAACTATCATTCATCTAGGCAGTCAAGCAAGGGACCTTTTTATTTTCCTTGACTATCTCCTTCTCTTGTTATTTATATCTGGCCAATTAGCAAATCTGGTATAGTTTTAGCTCCTAAATCCACCCCAAATCTGTTTCTTCCTCTTTGCTGCCACCACCATTAATGCTTCGCTGTTGTTTGGTTAACGCTGTGTTCTCTTACTTGTCTTGCTTTGTGTGTGTTCCATCTCTAGCCTATTCTTCACTTTGTTGCCAGGGTTCATTTTTTTTAAATAAAAAAAATATGACATCATTTATGATACCTGAATGGCCTCATATCGAGCAAAAGGTAGATTTCAACTTTCCTTCCAAATGATTGAGGTTTCACACCACTATTCCTGTTTTAGCTCATTTGTTTCCCTTGCTCATCCCATGCTTCAGCCATCTCAAGCTATTTGCCATTTCCTAAAAAATGCCTGCTTATCAAGGCCTCTTTGCTTTTTCAAATGCTGTTCCCTGTGTTTATAACGCTTTTTTCTTTTCCCTACCATGTAAACCTAATGGAAGCACCAACTTCTCTGTAACACCTGACTTCTCTTATGGCCAGTCATAGTTGCTCCATCGGCTTGAATCTCTGCTCTATTACAGAAGCATCTCTGGGTTATACTGTCCTCATTTTTAGAAAGGACTTATTATGCCTTTTCTCCAGGCAGGCTGTGAGGATATAAGACAGCATGCTGTATATTTAATGCATGACACAAAGTAAATGGAAAATAAATCTATTTTCCACTATTTTCTATTATTTTATTTCTACTGCAGCACTCTTTAATGCCTTATTTTCTATTTGCTGTAAAAAAAGTTATTTGAATAAGTATTATTTACTATAAAAGTGCTTGTTCGAGTAACATGGCTCTCTGAATTTAAAGTTAAAGAGTGGCTTGGGTGTAGTTTGTCTCTGAATTTCCTTATTTCCAAAAAGTCAAAACAAATATTACCAATATCAGTGAGAAATAGATCAACCCTCATAAGTTCACTAATTAAAATTCTGAACCCAATTAACTAACAAATCACAATCTCTCTAAGGCACTGCATCTTCCACTTGAGTAAATTTTGTGGGTCTCAGGTTGTTTGCTGTACCTGCCACTCTGAAGTCCTGGATATCACCAGCTTAAGAACCAGTGAACTTTACTTCAGGGGTGTCACAGTTTGAACTCAGACCACTTGATAGTGTCTGAATAAACGCTGGCACTTTTCTAGCCTAGGAATTTATCATTTTGATGAGCTCTAGTAATTTGCTAATTGCTTTTAGGATTTTAACATATTTAAGCAAATTCTGGGGAAAGTCATTGGACTAACAGACTGAGCACTTCAGTCTGTGGCTTTATATGCTATCACTATATAGAGCAATGGAGGAGACTACTGTCGGGAACAGACATTGAGATTATCTATCTAAGACCTACAATTTACAGATCATAACATTAAGGCTCATGGCAGTGATGGTCAAATGCAGGACCCAAAGCAGTTCTCCCTGGGGTTTAGTGCACAACAACAACTACAATCAAGGGTGTGTTAAATCTCAATTCTGAGATTTTGCCACCTGCGTGGAAATGCCTACTATTCAAAGATATTGTAACCCATTTCACAGGTGTTAGCAGGAGGTAATGGAAATGGGTAAAAGGAGAAAAAGGCAAAGAAATAGAGAAAGAGTTTTATTAGTATTAAAATTACATTAAATGTAAAATAAAAATGTTAAAATGATTTGAGACAAATGAAAAATTTGAATGACTGCCAGCTGGTCTTAGGAATTATGACTTTTATGCTAAGAATAAGAGATGAGATGTACCATCATTTTAAGTTTCTGATACTGTCATATTTTTCCATCAAAATTTCTATTTAATTTCTAATTTTGCATAGGTCAAAATATTCCTAGGCATTTAAATATTAACAGTTTTACGGAAACAGGTTTTCTTTAATCCCTTAATTTTAAAAACATTTGTTTTCATTTATAAGGTCTGTTTTTAACCTCTTGTAACCATTTCCCAATATAGAAATATTGTGGATCTTATAATGAAAGTCATCAGAAAACAGAAGTCATTTACCAGCAATTAGAAGTAGACCTTGCAGTAGACACAAGAATTCCAAACATCTGCATTTTCCGTTAAGCATGAGGGGAGATCGAGCATAGTAATTTCTTGGTGACAATTTTGGCCTATAGTAGGATTCCATTGCCTCTTATATATTTGACAGTTTCAAAAACACCCTAATATACCTCATAATGCTCTAAAAACGCAACGCTAAAGGGGAATGACCAATAATAGACATTGGTAGATCAGGATAATATGACAAATTGGATGAACTGACAGGCAGGTGATGAATAATTTTAATATAACCCTAAAAATAGAGAAAGGATGTTTGTACATTGACACTTCTCTAAAAGCAGATGGATATACATGACCTGAGTTTTTAGACAGGTGTCAGGAATATTGATGGTTGATATGGGAATGATCATTTTCTTGGCACTGTTGCAAGAGACAGTTTGCATGATTAATGATGCCTCTTAGTATTTTTTTTTCCTCCTAGGGGCAGAAAGGGATATGAACCTTTGTCGCCCCTAGGAAAGTAAGAATTCTGCCTAAAGAATAAATCAGGGGAGCTTTATTCACCTGAAAGCACCATTTTCTTTTAGGGGGTGAAGAAATAGTAGTAAAATATACAATTGATCTTGACATATGAGATGACAGTGCCTGCTAGGATGATCATAACATGCTTATTACTAACAGAGTTCTACTCCAGGGCATAAGAGCCTGGCACAGACTGAAGTGTGGAGTGCAGTAAACCTGGGCTCTGACAGAAGCAAAAGTGAGCTGTGGCTTTGGGATGGATTCCATCACATATGGTGTTTGGGCGAATATTAAGAGCCACTCAAAAGAAACAGTATAAGACCATGGCAGGGAATAAGAGGTGAGATCATTTTCCTAAAGTTTATATACATTTCAGGTTTTCAGAGACAATTTTCTGATTTAAATTAGTTAATATTGTTTCTAAATGCTGAATCTAGTAAGAAAGGGCTTTTCTTTTCCAAGAATAATACTGTTTCCTCAGGTTTTTAAAATGTCACATAGAGCACTGAATGAACAATGCTATTTCAAGGTTTAAAATTAAATACAAAGTCTAATAATAATTTGTAGATGTATTCTGCCAAACTCTGAGTAGCCCTTCAACTAAAAATATTATGGTATGTAAAGGTAGATATAAACTATGAGGGTAAACTATAGAAGTATCTTTTTCTTTAATAAAGGACACCCATAAAAATTAAGTCCCAATGAGAAAACTTTGTTCATTAAAAGAAATCATTTTCTTATTTATATCAAGAGTTATTAACCAATAGATTAGATGATCAAGAAAACAAGCATTCTAGTTCTCCAAAGAAATATAAATACAGAATGAGGCTCATTTCTGTGAGGGGGGAGATAAAAATTTAATCTTCATGAATACAAGTGACTAGATTGTTTACTTCTTTATTTTCTATTAACCCAGAGAGAAGATAAGAGTTATAAATTAAAATCCTTCTGTTGCTGGTAGCAGGAACGTTTATGTTTGTATTCATTGATGAAATTCTCAATGAGTCAAACTCATAACCAAAATGTGGGAATGTGGAATGTGTCTTATCTGAAATAATCTCTTAATATTTTAAACTCAACTTTAATTGACATACTGCTAGATTGAAATTCTCATAGAGTTTATAATAGAACTGTAATAGAGTTCTCTTAACAGGGTTGAGTAATATTACTTTAGGCTAACACAATTTTTACTCAAATACTGAAACATTTTATACATCTTGAATACAATGGCCTCTTCCACCACTTGGGAACATGTTGAGGGGAAAAATTCATTGTAAATATGAATGATTGCCCCAAATAGCCCTGGTGCTTTTAGAAAATGGGGCTGAAACAAGAGTCAAGTCAATCAGTGGGGAAGACAACAACCTGGGACATAAATTTGAAGCTGTATGCATAGTCAAGGGAAGATGGAGGCCAAAAGCCTTGTCATCTATTTTTTTATATGACCAATTAATACACTCACACACAGAAACGAGAAAATAGAACTCAATAACCTATAAACCTTCAGTTTGAATTTTGTTAAAATTAAATCAAATTATGCTATCTAATTAAATAAATATTTCAATCTGGAAAATAATTAATACTTTGATTACAACATGAAAAACACATTGGCATTAGAAGTATCCCCATCCTAAATTTATGCCAATAATAATTCCTTATAACTGCATAGTGAGTCACATCTCACAAAGGGCTTTCGTTTCTAAAATGTGAAAAAGACAAAAAATATATATAATATTCATTTTAAAGATTCTTAGAGAGATTAGGAGGCTTTTAAGGATTATATAGCATTTGAAAGTTGAACAGCTAGGTTTAGAATTTAGGTCTTTTGATAACCTGTCTGGTGTGTTTTCCACAAATTCAAAACATTTCAATAGGATATTAACAAACCACACGCAGAATAACATTCAATAAATGGATTATAGATACTCGTATGTTATTTCACTTATTTGTGCCAGAAAAATTTACTTTGTTGTTTTCCTTTAATGACTAACTTTTGGCATAAAACTAGCACAGATGAAAAAAAATTGTCTCACCTTTCAGAGATAGTCTGTTACCAAAAAAGACATCGTACGTCTTTCAAAAATTAACACAAATCTCTCAGACAATTCATTTACAAACTCCTCCTTCTTTAATATTTTTTTATTCCAGTAAAAAGGCAAATTATACACACACTGTATGAATAGATAGCTGTGTATGTAATTCAAGACAGAAAATAGCATTGCTGTGAAAGTTATTCGTTTCAATACTAAAGTAATTACTGTAGCAAAGACTTGCTCATTTATCATTTCCTGTTGTCTTTGCTGTTTTTTCAAGTTGTCTTTTTAAACAAATATCCTCATTGTCCTTGTAACAAAACCAATAACTTTATTTCACTAGGTATGACAGCAAACCAATGCAGCAAGGTTTATTTCCTGTTCCAAGGAGGATCTGTGTCTGGGTGTCACTAAATGGTATTACACATCAGAGTCCTTCTTTAAGGAATGTGGCACAGTCTAGTTGAGTAGTAAGTTGCTATTTAAGAGACATCTTCAGGCTCCCCTTCTGTTTGAACTAGGAAGTTTTCCATAAATACTTGAGTTTTAATGCCGTTTCAAGCATTTTTTCATGAACAACACAATTTTAGTCTTAAGAATTGCCTTTGGACACTTTAATAGGATTTAGCCAGTTGGTTTTAAATATGTTTCTATGAATCAAGGTTTACAAAGATTTATACTGTGGAAGTGCCAGATAATAAAAAGAAGCTTTGAAATGGTTGCTGTTGTCTCCTCAAAGAACATCCTGAAAGATCTTTCAAACAGGCGGTGGGTGTTTGGTTCAGCAATTTAGTCAAAATGTGTAAGGAGTAGCTAATATGGACAAACAGATGACACAACTTTGAACAGAAGTGAAGCAGGGACCCAAGTCATTAGAATACTAGTTAGAAATGCTGAAAAGGAGATTCATTATTCCTATGAGATTTTCCTCAGTAACTTATGATAACTAACAGTATAACTTCCTTTTTAGCTAAACAAATTTTTATCACTCTGATAAACTTTTTCCGAAACGGATATTCCTTCTTATTTGTGAAAACTTAAAGGATGTTTCTATTTATGAAACAGCTATTTTTTTTCTAAAGTGTGTTTTTTAAGCAGTAAGATGAAAAAAAGAAACTTAGACTAAACCAATGATCTTCCATCTGATATTGTATCTCCTTTGAGGGCACAGAAGAATTGAGAAATGATCAGGAAACCCAGTTCTAGACTTCATAGTGTCTCCCAATGTCTAGAATGCACATAATATGTGCTTTCCCAATTTCTAACACCATAAAGTAGGATTTCCAAACCTTAGCAATACTGGCATTTTGGCTGGATAATTCTTTGCTGTGGGGGCCTGTCCTGGGCATTGCAGAATGTTAGCAGCATCCCTGGCTTTCACAGACTAGAGGCGAGTAGCACGCTCTGCTGCAGACAACAGAAATATCTCAAGACGTTGCCAAATGTTGCCCCAGTTGGGAACTGCTTCATTTGTCAACAACTTTCCCTCAATTTTTTTGATTTCTGAACTAAATGTTTATTCTTGGTTATAGAACCCTAAATCCAAAAAGACATCATTATAATCTAATCTTATTTTCAGATTTTACTGATGAGAAAATTTAGGTTCTGTGAGACTAGATACCTTTTTAAGTTTCGATACATTAGCTTATAATAGAGGTGAGACTAAATTGAAAGTTTCCACATTCTTATTCTGGGCTCTTTCTCCTACAAAATGCTATTTGTAAGTCATTGGCTCTGAAATTCAAATGAAATTAAGAAATGAATATGACTACCTATATGATCAGAGAATAGCCTTGTAGAGAACTCAAAACAAAGATAATACATATGATTTCTAGCTGATTTTAGAATAAACAAAATAATCCTATTCCAGCGGTATTATTTTTCTGCTATGATGATGACGATGTTAATAATCATAATTATAACAAAGATAACAGTGGTTTTCTTAGGATAATGTTACAATTATCTATGTTTCTTAAGCACATCCCAAGTCATCGCTAAGGTGAACAGCTAAGAAGCATACTAAATTGCAGAAGGTGACCAATTTGAATGTTAAAATACAGTCCTGAATATCTGCTTAGATAAGTGAGAATTAATATTGACAGGGTATTATGTTTATATATGTTCTACATATAGAAAACAACATGAACACTTTATTAAAACTACCTTACAGATAGGTTTCTCTGGATTGCCTGTTGCTTCTTTCTCATGCTTCCATAGCTACATTTTATTGAAAATCAGAAACAAAGGCATATATGCCAACCGTGACCAAGGGTGAGTGGCTAGGGGTGTGGGGACAAGAGTGGGATATGCTCAGAGATTATTTCGAGCAATCAAGAATCTTCAACATCCCTGGGACCTGTTAAGTAACAGAAAAATAAATAGGAAAAAAAAACCTAGTGGTGCAAGGTTTGTAGAATAATTGTGACAGTACATAAACAGTCAAGCTGCAGAAGTGAATTCGGATGTGTACTGCCTGACAAAACACTAATTGCTTGTTGGTTTCAACTCTGTAAACTAATAACATTATCTTTCTGGAATACTTAATTTCTGGAGGACAAATGGAATTTGTTTTTGGACTTTATTTTCTGAACAATTTTTAAAGATTTATTTAATGTTTCTTTTTTTAGTTCAACAGATTTATTTCCATTATTAAATGAAATTTTTAAAGAAACTATTCCTACGAGGGATAAATCGATCTTATGTACGATTTAAATAGTTTTACATTTTAGAAAATGTTAAGAAAGGTTAAAAGCAGTGGATTTTTTTTTATTGGCCATAATTTTATAGACATATTATGTTACACTATCAAACACTGATGATGCATTCACAACTCTCTGCAGAACCTTCCATCTCATTCTGTGTGGGATAATTAATAAACTAATCCTGTTTATGTTTCATGAAATGAAATGTTAACAATGTCACCATAAAGGATATTTATCAGCATAAGTGCCAAGAATTACTTTACCACATACCAAAAATATTAAACTTGCTTTCTAAGATATGTTCATTTTTCTTTGTTATTGGTCAAGACCTTTTTGAATTATATATTAAAGAATGGCTTTCAAAGTTAACTTTGTGTAAAAACTTTCTGGAGTTTTCACAATGTAGAAGGGCCTACCAATAATAAGGTTAATATAGGTATTCTGTGCTAATTTTGTCATTTCTTGGAGGCTATTGAATAAGATCCCAGAGGAACTCAGAAGTAAGAAGAGTAAGATTGTCCTGTGCTTTTCCAGAGCCCTACAGTGCCTTAAAATCATCAAATGGCTTCTGGGAGAACAGCTTCCACTTTGCCCTGATTAAATTTACTATATCTAGGAAATCAGGTAGATTGAACAAGAACTACACAGAAATGGAAACTCAGCAAAGGAGAGTCAGTGGCCAATGGTGTTAGTGCAAGATTTGACCATGGGAAAGGAGGTCCTGGCCAAAGACTTGTTAACTACACTAATTTGAGGGCAAGAGTATCCTTATTGTGTGGACATTTGCATCAGGCAGTTTTAGCTTGATGCTTTAAACATCTAAAGGATATATGCTCCAATTAGTTTTACTAAGTGAACTAACTCACTCATTATACCTGGGCTTCTCAGAGAATTCGACTCTAAGAAGAGAATGCACTGGTCAGAGGATCCAAGTCCTCCAGGTAACTCTTTCTCATTGCAAATCAATACACAGACATTGAATTTAGTTAATTTGAATTCACCACTGAGCTAAAACTCACTCTTTATGTGTTGAAAATTTAGATTTCTGGGTCTACAAGATCAAGAGCTTTGATCATGAATTTAGCCAATATCTATTTCTTGCTCTGTCCTGTCCCAGTTGTTCCTCTAGTGAAGCATTATATCCATAACGTGTTGCTCTTGTTGGTTCTCTGTCCTTGACTAAACTTGTCTCTCTGGCCCCAATTTTCAACCACTTCCCAAAGTTCACTTAGAACTATGCTCTATAATCAGCCAATTCCCCTCTGTTCTCAAATGCTCCACTGAAATTCTTATCTCTCTTCTTGCATACCGAAGCACTAGATTTCCCTGAGAATACCAAATCTCTTCAGTCTTCTGACAAGGTAGTCCTGTTCTCCTCCTCTATATCTCAGGACTCAGAGATGGTATGGGGTGCTGTCCTCCTTGGTCCTCACTGCTTCCTTCAAGTCTTAGCACTGATTTCGATACATTGATATGCCTGAAGTTTGGCTCATAAATTAGGTTTCTCTTGATTACATCTGAGTTCAAAATAAAAGTCTGAGAATTTTCCTTGTGTTCATGAGCAGATGAAAACTAGAGGGAATAAGCTATGACCCATGAAATAAGTAACAGTGTTTAGAAATGCAATTTCTCTGAGAGATTTTAGTTTCACAGACATTTAAAAATATTTTTAGTTGATTATGTTTGTACACAATCTCAAATCATCAAGCTGTGAGAACTGAATTTTTAATGTGCTTGATAATGTGGGTTCATATGTTTGGGGCATGTCGTACTCATTAACAAGAACAGCAAATCAAAGTGCTCTGGATATTCTGGATTTTTGAAACTGCTTGAATTCTATTGATTAGTTTTATGGAAAACGATGTGTCTTGAAATTATACAGAGCATTCGGACATAGCCTACTCTTTTAGTTTTACACATGCGACTCATACTTATACTACTTTTCCTAGGAATGGAAATAACATGTGTAAGGTAAAAAGTTAAATTAAGTTGGAGAATTATGTCACTTTCATTAGTGATATCTAGATGTTTGAGCTCAAACAGCTTTTTCTCTTTGTGTCCTCTGCTTAGTAGACTTGTGTTTCCTTGATGATCAGTTTATGTTGAAAACATTTTTTCTGACCTTGATGCTCTGCCTCTTTAAGGTGTGTGTGTGTATTGATGATGTGTATATATTAACTTCTCTAAATGAAAATAATTTTTTACATAACTAGAAATAAATTCTTATATATACCACATTCTTGTTCCTTTTGTTTGATACCTCCCCATCAGTATGGTCACCCATTACATGGGTTTTTTCCAAGTAATGAAATGTAGATCCTTCAAACATATACCTTGGGGTATAAATGACTAATTTTAAAGGTCAAATGGAAAAAAAAACA
The DNA here is from genome assembly GCA_028627145.1 of Eidolon dupreanum. Classification (NCBI taxonomy): domain Eukaryota; kingdom Metazoa; phylum Chordata; class Mammalia; order Chiroptera; family Pteropodidae; genus Eidolon; species Eidolon dupreanum. Next base: position 137,855,198 of record CM053503.1, read on the forward strand.
TAACAAATATCATACTCTTGCAGTTCTGCCAAATTTTATGTCCTCTCATTAAATTTCTATTTGAACCTTGGGATTATAATTTGGTGATCATATTATTTTAAAGTGATCAAAATATACCATATATAAAATTATATTGACTAAAGGAAAAATGAAAATTGGTCATGTAAATGTTTAGACATATCAATGTGTTGAGGACTTATACATGGTAGGTGCTCAATAAATACTTCTTTATAGATGATTAAATCAGTCAAAGTTTTTTGCAACAGTTGTCCTGTGACTTGAGTATGAAAAAAATAAACCTTTTATAATTGTGAGTTCATAAATGACAATATATATAAAAACTCTAAACACATATCATATGAACAGACCACATCTCATATAATCTGTTATATTTCCTATAAAAATAAATTTTCCATTGTCAAATCAAATGGAAAATAATAATAGCCGGCTTACTAGTTGCCTTACATGATTTCTTTTAATTTAAAATTCAACCCTATGGAAGCAGGCTTATCTCCAAAGAACAGATGAAAAAACTGAGGTTCAGAAAAGTCAACTAATTGGCTCAAGGTTAAATAATCGATAAAAGTATGGCCAGTGTTTAAACTCAGCCAAGTCTGATTTTTAGTGGGTTTAACCACTGGCTGTCATACTTTTATAGAAAGGGAAGGTAGAGAAGTAACACCTCAAGGTGAAAAATTCGTTTCAGAAGGAGCAATTCAAAAAGGAAAAAGTGCACATAAATGATGCAGGATGCATTTATGAACTGGGGCATAAAACACAAAGTTTTTCCGGGTGTCTATCAGGGCCCAAGGCAACACTTCAGTAGGAAACCTTCATCTGTATTGCAAATACTATTTCTGTGTTTATCTATAACTATGAACATAACATAATATTACAGATGACTGGCTACATGATTTTATGGGGAAAACAATGAAAGCACAGAAGTTCAAGAGAGCAGGAAAAATTGTGAGTTAGAGTTCATAGAAAGCTTTATGAATTTTGCAGCACTCTAATGTAATCCCAGAGGGGAAAATACTTGAATTGAGACACTTTTCCTTAGAAATCTTGAGAAAATCTTGACATCTTAATTCATTTCCTGAGCTTAAATATTCTAGGCTAGTCTGGTGGCACCGTAATAGCCTGGGCAAACATTTTTATTTATTTCACTGTTGATACCAATATTTGTGCTACAAGCTGCTGCCTGCATTTGCTGCTATTTATTTATTTCCTACAGATCAAATTATTGGCCTAGACATAACGTGGTTTCCAGTGAAGTGCAACTTGTGCTCATGAGCAAATGGAAAAAGCCTCCATCTAAATGCATATTTTTACCACATGACTGAATTAATTCATGTTATAAATATGATATGTAACCACTTGATATTCATGTCTATGTATGTATAGTGGAAGAGCAATCGAGGCAAGTAGTAGATAAATCAAGCAAGTGCCTTATTTGCATGGGTGGGTGGTCAATATGTTAAAATAACTGCATCCAGTTCCAGGTCAACCACTTAGCTTCTTTTAGCCTCAATTTTATTTCTCCTAGTGTTTTAACCCTGTTTTACTGGATTGACATTAGAGCAAACGAGGTAGTGTGAATGGATCTTTGTACAAGTGCAAAGTATCACATACACATTTTCAATTAATGTGGGAATACGTGGTAGCAAACACTGTTCTCTTTGGCTTCTCTTGTCTGTGTAGGAAAATAGGAAACAGAACAGGAGAATTTTAAAACCAAACAATATAGTCCTTATAGAATTTTTATAATTCAAAGAGAAGAGTAACTCTTTGGAGCATCTCACACCAACAAGGTAGACGCCATGGTGAAACATTTTTGAGTCTGGAACTCCCAAGGTGTAGAGTGAGTCCCAAAGCCTCTAAGGATGTTAGTTAGTGACACTTCTCCCCTGATCCCTCACTGTTCACACTTTGCTGGAATTTGGAATTAGCAATGATGGTTTGAACCTTAGCTTTATCACATAGCCTTTTTACTTAATCTCCCTGAACCTTCATTTCTCGTCTGTCAAATGCATATAATAACTCTCTCACATTTCTGTTGTCAAGACTGAAGGAGACAATGACTGTGAAAAGCCTTTGTGAATTACAGTGGTTTCTATAAAGAACAAGTTATTATGACAATTCACTTAGACTATCTAGATACCGTTTCAAGATGTCAGTTTCCTCTTAGTGTCAAAAAATGGGTTGATGGAATAATAATAGAATGGATAGAAATTGGTTTAAATGTGTATTTCTAATTTCTTTCTTACACATTTCAGGACTGAGCTTAATATCTAAATTATTGCTTAAAAATAAGGAAGAGGTTTCTAAAGAGAACATTTTCTAAAAATTAACCCTCCCTAAATGTTATTAAAAAATGATGAACAATCACAGTGTAATGTGCAATAAGTAGACATAGAGACTCCCGGCATGCCTGTCTCTAGACTCAGAGATAGGGAGGCCCTGGCTCTCTCCCAAAGCTGGAGGTGACTCAGGGCTTGCTTTTCTTATTAACAGCTAATAAAAACAGGGGAAATTTCTTTTCCCCACATACATACTATAATCTAATGCATTTTTTTAAATCTTTATTCAGGCTTTCTGACTGTTCTGTTATCCATTCCTGTTGAACCTGTAGATCCATGAAGAAGATAAGCTCTTCCTCACAGCTTTCCCTCAGTATTCTGTGTTATTTATTTTTTTCCAGTTTGGAAATATACATAAATGTAACTCATTACTTTAGTTTACCATAGAAACATTATCATTGAATTATACATATTTTAATACTATGCTCTAAAATGTTATCAAAATTGATTTAAAAAATCCCAAGTCATATGAAGAGCTTCTTGGCATATTTTATAAAAATCGTTGAAGATATTACCTATTCTGTGTTTTTCAGTGATGCCTCATAAAAAGATCTATGCTAAATTATTTTTTTAGAATTTGGCACTAGAGAAACTTTGTCATTGGCCTTTGAACTGATTATTTATTTTTATCAGGCAATGAAACCTAAATTCCATTTTAGTATAGACCTAGGTTGATGTGTTCTTCTTTGTAAAGCCCAGGACAGTGGAATGCATTTAGCAGGGACTCTATAAAAATTTTCTGAATGAATTGATTCAACTATAATTTCTTTTTTTTACACTGGTTGCAAGGAAGCTGAGGAATAAATGCAGTAACCATAATATTCTACGTCGTTGATATATTTATTTTCCTCAACAGTTCTGTTTTTATGTTTTCAGTTTCTCTTTAAATAGTCTTATTAAATATTTTAATTATAAGCCACTGAAAATCATTTTGGAAATTGGTACAGAGCATCATAAAAGAAAATACATTTTATTTTCTAGATAGTAAAAGATAAAATAATTTAACTTAATGGGTTATTTTTCATCTAACAACTTATGAAATGAAGTACATTCGTACTGAAAAAGTATGTAGCCATTTTTCTGAAGCATGACCAGACTTAGAAAAACACCCCCATCAGAAAAAAACATATAGCAGATGAAGAAAAATAAAATAGTTGAACTTTACTTTTTTTTCATGACAAGGCATGAAGGGGGTGTGTATATATATATATATATATATATATATATGAAGAAAATGTTGTGAAGTTTAAAAGATGCAAAGCATTTGCTATTTTAAAACTTCCAGGAGGAAAATTTAATATTAACAACGAAAATCCCTAAAAGCCCTGACTTTGTGGTTTATTAAACTGTGTTCTCTGAACCTTTCTGCAACTAAAGAGAAAGATCTAAATCTAAGCCCAAATCGTAGACTGATGAAGGAAGAATAACATTAGGTAGCTTGTTTCAGTTTATCAGACAGGGATCCTGTCATTCTGCCTTGAAACAAAGAGATCCAAAGCTCTTAATTCAGGACAGACTAATGCTTTGGGTCTCATTAAAGGAGAGAGGGCAGAACAGAGATCCAAGTCAGATACAACCGGAAATTAATGGCAGGTATGATTTGGCGAACTCTTTGGTTTCCTGGTGTCAACTGCAGTCGTGTGCCTGTGAGGATCATGGAATCCACAGTTCTGCTTAATTTCCGTCACACTCTATTCCACAGCAAGGCAGTCTTGCTGAAGGCATGGCTCCCTTAGTTTGCATTTAATTTTGGAAATTAGTCCCTGTCGTCCTTACTGGAGTCACTTTCTTTTCAATTGTATTAAAAATAAGAGAGCATATTTAAGATTTAGGCTTTCTTTAAGGGGCATTTCCATTTTTTTAAGCAGAAATGTGTGTTCTCGAATGAATAGCTTTAAGGTAGGCTGAAGGAAAAAAAAGTGTGGGGAGGTGAGGTTTGTTAAAGGGTTTTAACTTCTAGTATTAATGACACATAAGGAAAAAATGCGTGTGTTAAGATCAGTACTTCCCTTTGGTGGGAGAGTCCATGAATGTTTGTCTAACAAGGGAAATAACTGTGTCATTAAATTAGCTGTGAGCACACAGCAAACTTCTAGGGATGTGAGTTGCATCGTTCTTATTTTCCCTCCTTGGGGAGTTTTGGGCATGTTAAACGGAAATTAAGAGGACATGACATTCTGAGTCTTCAGTTGCTTGCTCATACTTTTTCCAAATTTTATGTTCCAAAATTCAGTAAAATGCTACTGGAAGGTTGGAAATGTTGAAGAACATGACCAATATTTAAATCATATTATGCAAATCTAAAGGGGGTATACATTGCATTTTAATAAGACCATCGATGAAAATAAAATACCTAAATTAAATTCAAGGGGCATCATAAAGTATGGAATCAATATTTAATTAGGAATTGACATCATCTTCCTTCCTGTCTTAAATTTGGATTTCAATAAACATGTATTTTTAAAGTTTACTTTCATCTTAAAAGTTTTTCTAGATAAATCTGATGTCAAACTAGAAGACCTTGAACAACATTGAGTATCTGAATAGTTTTCATTTGCATGTATTTAAAAACAAATACTCTTTTCTTCTCATGTTCAATAAAGTGATATGACAGAAAATAATGTCAATTAAAAGCACTGACACTGGAAATCAGAGATTATGTTTAAAACCAAACTCAAAAGTGAAGTTTTTTGGAATAAAAATTTAACTACTCCAAACTCTTTAAAAATGGACAGATTGTTACATGTAATATGAATAACATTGAGAGAGTGGTAAACTCCATTATGATATTTATTGGTATAATTTTATAATGCACATATATTTACATATTGACACTAATCAACTTGAAGAGTTCTTTGTTTCAGGGACAAAATCCTCAGGGAGAGGTTTGATTTTTCTTATGAGTTCCATGATGGATGGTTCAATGGAGAAAATATTCATAGAACTTTAAATTTTTAAAGATTTTTTCCAAATGAATTAGTTTGCAAAGCAGGTATAAAGATATTTTAAGCACAGTATGTAAGCTATTCTTTAAATGAGAATGAGATCCTCATAAAATTTAGAAATATTATAGATTATAGTAAAATTAAATGTGTCAGCCAGTGGCTTATAATGCTGTTAAGATATAGATATCGTTTATAATAAAAATATAATTTAAATTTGATTTTATTGAAAACATAAAACATGTATTATTAGCTTCAGAACTTGATTTTCTATTATTATCTTTTATTACTTTGAATATTTTCCTGTGGTTCAGTATATTTTAAAGTGCATTCTTGGGAACACTAGTACTATAAAACTTGACACAAAAAAATGTGTTGTTCATCAAATAAGTTTGATAAAAGCTATGTATTATGGATGTATTTATAATCATTTTAGGTGTAATGATACTGTAATATTGTTTTAAAAAGGTTGATCTTATAGAGATGCAAATTAAAGTATTTGTGAATGAAATGATGCAATTTCTGGCATTTATTTCCACATATTTTGAAAATGGGAAAAGTGGATGAAGGTGGGAATAAGGCTAAGTTAGTTATGGGTTGATGTTACTGAGTTTGAGTGTTGAATATATGTGGATTCATTATACTATCCAGCCTACATTTGTGTGTATTTTGTGTTTGTTAGAAATTATCATTACAATATTATTGACTATATTCCCTGTGTTGTATTTTACATCCCTGTGACTGTTTTTATAACTGGCATCTGTACATCTTAATCCCTTCTCTTTTTCACTCATTCCAACCCCATTCTATCTGGCAATCATCAAAATGCTCTCTATCTATGAGTTTGTTCACATTTTGTTCATTTGTTTATTTTGGGTACTAGATTTATTGGGGTGATCACTTCGTAAGTTATGTGTCAAATAACTATGTTGTACACCTGAAACTATATAATATTATGTGTCAACTGTAAATGAAAATTTAAAAAATAATTTAAAAAACCCCAAAAATAAAAATTAGAACTTAGTTCTAGACAAAAATTCTTCATAACAAAAAAGTAAAACAATAAATGAAAGATGCATATCTCAAAAAATGTTATAGTACACATAACAGCTGTGAGAAGTCCTGGGTAAAAAATTCATTTATTTATATGAGCTCTTCCTAAATGTATTGACCATGAACTATTCTTTTTAAGGAAAGTCTATTAACATCTCTCTTTAGGACACTTTGGGAACTGCTATACAATAGTAGAACTAATGTTTTTCCATGTATCATTATCTATGATAATTTCAGGTTTCTAGCACATGAAAAGTTTTATTTGAATGTTGAAAAACATTAAGATAAAAATGGAAAATTAAAAAATAGAATCGTTTTATTATTTCCAAATTCTAAGAGGTCTGAAGTATCTATAAGTAAAACATTTGATTGACTAATTTTTTCAATTACATCAAAATTTACTTTGAATAGAAATATAATATCAGAAATACTGTGAAAATAAATGCAATTTCAAAAAGAATGAATAGTAGTGCATATTTTGAAAGATATGAAGCAATTTTTTGATTGAATATTAGCCATAAATCTAGTAACAAACGCTAAGTAGGTTAATGGAAGATTCTGTTAAAAAAAAAAACACATAATTTTCAACTTCAACAATTTTATTTTTATGCTTTTTATCCTAAATTTTGTATAAAATATAAGAGTCTGTTAAAATCCCATTTGCACACCCATAAGTTATTTCACACCTTAGGAAAACTATATTAGATAAAAATATTCCTCAAAATAATATTCTATAATTGCTAAATAGATTTACATTTTTACATAAAATAATTTATAATTTTGTATGTGTCGGAAACTACATTTTAGTTTCTAAATAACTAAAGGAATTGATTATTAAAAAATTATATAAATCTCTTCTTAACTTTCCATCTAAATAGAGACAGCCTGTATTTCTATTTATAGCTGTCCTTTCTTTCCAACCTTTTTAGAGACTAGCAAACATTTTTATTGTTGACTTTTATGAAAATTCAAACAAGAACATTTGCATTTATTATAATATACTGCCAAAAATTGCATTAATTTCCATTGATGCCCATTAATTTGATAAATGTTTTGTCATTTGTACCATTTGCACTGTCAAAACAAGTTAATTATACCTTACTGACATTTTTGACAATTTCTTTAACTCTGGCAAAAAAAAAAAGAGTTTTTTTGCTTCAAAAAAATTCATCCTTGCCTATTGGAAGTCTGAACTAAGCAAGAGAAGATTAGCACATATCAGAAGTCTTGCAAGGTTCAACTTAGGATCAATAGTAAAAAATGAATCCTCAGGACTATTTTATAGAAGTGCTCAAATTTTGTTGTAGAAAATATTATATACCTGCATAATCCGTTCTTGCATAATGCCCATCTTCAGATTTAGTAGTTGCAGTTGTGTTATCTGTGTTAAAAAATTAACAATAAAGATTGATCAACTATTTCTTAATATCTAATGTCAAACTTTTATTACCCCTCCAAAAGTATCTTTGTTGCAATAAGGGAATTTTACAACAATAGTGTTAAGCAATCTTTATACAAAGACAGATTTACAATGTCAATTTCAGTTTGAAAGTGAATAATAAAATACCAGTTTTCTAAAGTTTAGGGCAAGAAGAAGGTTTATAATTATAATTAGATAAATTGGGTAAAAAAATAAGTCAAAAACCAAGAAAATGTTTGTTTCTGAACAAGAAACAAAATCAGAACATTCTCATACATCCTGCTTTTAAAAATGTACTTGAAATATTTCTATTGAATCAATACATAAAAATAGTGTGATTTACTTTTAATTTAAGATTATCTAATAAATTCTTAGATTCTTTGCTAAAATGATATTGACTTTCTTTTTTTCCTCTGCAAAGAGAATGTTTGCTATCTTACAAATAGCGGCTCCTGTGTTTATGGCATTGTGAGGATACAGTTCTATTATATGGAAAAAGATATGAACTATTGCCAATAGGCCCTCAAACTACTATAATCAACACAAATGCTACAGTAGACTCTACTATCCTTTATAAATCAGAACTGCCCTTCAGAAATGAAATAGCTGCCTAATAAGAAGTTATCTTCACTTTTCACTTCTACACAAAGACTGAAAACATTCTTTGAAATGAATTTTGGTATGAACATTACCTTGACATCGACCCAATGACATTACTTCAATTTTCTCCTGTTTCTGACATGATGCTTCTTTGATTTGACATGCATTATCATAAGATTTCCCATCAGAAGCACAGAGGGGGTTGAAGTTGGTTTGAGAACAGTCAATGTTGCACACGCACCTAAGGAAGAGAGAAATAAAAATATGTCACATCAGTAATGTTGTTACCACATTATAAATAAAACACAAAGTGGAAGAATTGATAGGTTGGCAAAATGCAAGTTGGCAAAACTTCCAGGAAAGTTCCTTCACTTTTTCTACTTGAGATTAAAAGAAACACAGAACTAGTTGAAAATAATTCAAAAGACTGAGCAATAGATAAAAAATAAAAAGGGAAAACTCAGAAAATAATCATCTGTTAATCTGTGCCACTGGAACTTTTAAAACACATACAATAAACTTCCATGCTGATTCCTGCAGAATTTGAATAGGCTGAAGTAGCCATGAAAATCTTCTTTACAATTTCTTTAAATGAAATCTTAGTTTTAGTTCTTTTCTCAGGATATTCGAACAGTGAAACATTGAGGAAAATGATTCAGAGAATATTTAACATTAAGTAAATAAGAAGATTATTTGGAATGTAATCAGAAGTTAAATTTCTTCAGCTTACATAAATAAACACATGAGATGCGCTAAACGGGAATCTTCAGTGGTCCTTAACATTTTTGGGGGGGCACCAAACCCTTTGAGAATTAAATAAAAGGGATGGATCACTCTTCAGAAATATCCATACTCATATAAACAACTCAACATAACATTTCAGGGGTTTCCTGGCCCCTGGCAGCCAATCCCATGGCCTCTTTCCCGGGTATCCACTCTTTTTCTTTTTCAGTTTTAAATAATAAGTTGATATCGCTCATGATTTTAATGTTTGTTAATATAACTAAAAATTTGGTGAATTAATGAGAATTAGGTCACATGAATTAGAAGAATTAGACATTTTAAAGGAAACTTTTGATGATTTTTTCTATGTTCTTATTAATTCTCTGTATTTTACAATCTACTTTATTACTCTGAATATTGCATTGTTTTTTTCTGTGTGCATTGCCTTAGCATGTAAACATATATTTTAAATTTGTATTGTTATATTATTTTTCTAAATGGAAGTGGCAAACCATACATTTACCTCTGTATATTCTCCTTAGAGCTGGGCACATACTATAATGATGACAAAAAAACCTGGCTTACTACATGCTGAGTTCTTAACATTCATAGCTTTATTTAATCTTCTCAACAGCCTTTTTATAGACCAATGATATTACATAAGATCAGAGAGCTAACAAATTGTGGGACGAGGACCCCCTATGGGTGTGTGAAAATAAAATGCAATCCCTTTCTCTTGCCATGGAATGTGTATTAGAATTTTTCAGAAAACTTAAACATACTGATTTATAAGCAGGGTTCAGTGCCCCAGTAAATCTGATGGTTAAGCCTAGAATTCTGTATTTTTAAGCAATCAGCCTGGCACCAGTTTCACTTCCTGGGAATCACTGCTTGATCGGTTTGTTGATTGAATGAGAGAAGGTTTGTCTACTCACCAGTGCTTCTCAGAGTGTAGTCCTTAGACCATCTGTATCAGAATTAGCTAGATCTCTGTTAGAAAGGCTGGAAGAAAATCTGCTAATGCACTTCTCCTTTAGGAGCACTTGGTTATTTTTACTTTCACCTATTAAATAGGAACAAATATCTCAGACAGATGGTAACTGTCTCTCGATACTTAAGTCCTTGAGGAGTGGTGTTCCTACTTTGGCTGTGATGTTGCTGTCTGATGACAGCTACTAGGATCATGGCATTGTTACCTCAGCTGATTCTTGGCATCTGAAAAATCTGAGATCAGTCAGATTTTTGCAGTGGAGAAGTGATTTTGTAGATCAGGCTCATTCTCCTTAACTTCTTGTAGTTAATAAAGAGGGGAGGGGACTGACATTTTGTATTTTTTAAAAAGTAGTTCCATTTATCTTCAAGCCAGTTTAGGGTTTTGACAGTAGTTGTGTTAAACTCTAGGGACTATCTCCTTGAAAGACACCAAAATAATTATCTGTTAGCAGCAGAGGAATGGAGAGAAAATTTGTTCTGAACTTGTCTATCAGTAAATTATTTAAGATATCAAGGGCTTTGCAGGTATCTTCAAATTTAATCCAAAGAAATTCAGAAATGTACACCATACATCATCCTGACCAAAAAAAAAAAAAAAAAAAAAAAAATGACTGGCAGTTCAAAAATCCATTTGATATCATAACAAAATGGTGAAATAAAATAGAGATGAAAAGAGAAACTTTGGTTCAAATAAATTGGCTCAATTCAATGTTTCAGTGAAAAAAAATCTCTTATTTAAGCCATAACGCTAAAGTAAGCAAATGTTCAGAATATTTTATAAGATCTTCCTTTTCCAGTAGGCTATTTTTTTTTCTGTTTGACTGATATGATCTTAGTTTCATAGATTTTTCTGTTGCCGACATTTTCATTTTTCTTTCTTAGCATCACTCACTCAGGGCCTCCTTTCAAAGTTTGTTTCCCCTTTGGAAATCCCTGACTATTCCTGCCTCAAGTCAATCTTTAGGGAATGGCTATGAAAAAGTATAGACATTTGGCTTTTTTTTCCCTCCTCAAAGGAAAGGAGACCCTAGATTCCTTGAGGTGAAAATAAGGTACTATTTTCCTGGGACATAAGCTTCATGAGGTATGGATTATATTTATCTTTTTCTCTGCTGTATACTGTCATTATATCTCAGTCTTTCCTCTCTTCTCTATGGCCTTATATATATTAAATAACTGCAAAAGTATAATAAAAATTTTTGCTTATGAATTTAATCAAACATTGGAAACTGAAAGCCTATGGAGAATATTTTTCTTTCTTCGAGTAGGTGGAAGAAGCTTCCACGATTTACTGAATGATTTGAAAACTATGTAGCCCAGGGAAGGGTAGATGTTATGACTAGCTTACCAAGGACTTACCATTCTTATGTTTATGTAAAACCCATAAATTGGTTATATGATCTAAGTTTATTAAGCTTAATTAGTTAGAAAATCATGCAGAATTCCAGAGCCATGTTGTGGAACTCTAACTTCATCTTGACCTCTTTTGGTAGTAGCTAAATTATTTGTGTGTATGTATTCCCCATTCCACTAATATCTAGCATATACTAAACTTTCAATAACTACATGGTCAATAAATGAACAGATAAAATGAATGAATGCAGTAACACAATTTTATATTTTTAAAGAATACAATTAATATAAATTATCATCACTGTACTGCCATAAAAAACAGATAGAGGATAGCTAAATAATTTTCTTGGCAAATATTAAGTGTCCTCCTTGAGATGAAATAAACATTCGACTGAATTTGAAGATAAGGATAAGAATAATATTGGATTACGTAATGATAGTGCTTGTCCCAGTGCTATATGTTTTATGTTATTACTCCTTTCATTCTTCTATGTCTACGAGGTAGCTATTATTACTATCTCCATCTTACAGATAAGAATATTGAGGATTAGAGAAGTCACACAAATTGTACAGGAAGAATCTTATTTCAAACATAGGCAGTCTGATTCCAGAGCCTGCATCATTCTACATACTGTTCAGTTCAACATAAAAAAGACTCAAATTCCTACTATTAACTAATAAAGGAATACTCTGGATGAATGGGAATTGAAAAAACAAGGCTACTTCTACTGTTGGAATATTTATCATGATTTTATGAACTTACATTAACTCTAATTTCTGTTTTGCCAAACAAGTGATCCAGGTTTTTTCATATTGTAGTGATATATCAGCAAATATTCATTTAAAGACATTCTGAACTAATACCTGGTATTAGAATGTGTTACTAATCTGATAATTTAAGAATATATTATTCAGAATATATTATCCTTAACAAAATTATATAAAGTTGGCTTCCCATAAAAACACACATTTAGACAGACACTCAGACACTAAAACATACACCCCCATTAACTCTACTGACATTATAAAATTGGAAAGTTTTAGCACTAAAGCTTTCCAAGTCTCTGCTTCAGAACTTTTAAAGTATCTGGAATTTTTGGAAGTTGATATTCATGGGGCAGAGAGGTTTTGTGTGTTTATATGAATGAATGAATTTGTGTATGTATGTGTGGAGAGTGAGCTCTATGGTGGCACTTACTGAATTGTTAATGTGACTGTTCACTAGTTTATATCCTTACTTTTCTTCAACCTTCTCAAGGGCAAGCTATCTTTTCACCTTTGACTTCCTGGTATCTAGTACAGTATGCCATAGCAGGTCTCCAATAAATACTTATTGAATTAATTAGTGAGAGAATGGTAGGATGAGTTTGTAGGAGTTAAAGAAAGCAATCATTGTTCTAGACATTAACACACAGGAGAGAGAATCAGTCATATGTTCATATAAACTCTCATCTAACTTTGTGCTACTTGGCACATGGGATCTCTAAGGAAGGAGAAGGCCCTTGAAGAACTGAGGTTCACCTTCCTCCTTTTATTTGTGTCTACACAAAGGAAACAGAGCACTAGCCCTTACTAACCTCAATGGCATTGAAATCCAATTGTGAAAAGAAGATATTTTCACCAGCCAGGCTATTACTTATACTTGTATTTGAGTGCAGTTTTGGGGAAACAAGATAATTTAAACATGTTAGTGACTTAATTTATTGCTACTCAAACAACTGAAAAATATAAGGCTCTCATAAAAAGGTAACATAATTATCATATAGTGTGATGGTGAAATTGCAGGTCACTCTGTACTTTAGCAGCTTATGTAAATTTCCGGGGTTTTTCTTTCTACAGAAATGAAAGGCAGACATTTTTAAAACAGAAACTATTCCTTCTTCACTGCCTTTGGCAAATAATTGCATTATTATTCATTCTGAGAGGAGTAACTAGTTAATTACAGCATGTCACAAGTATTTTATGTGAGCCAAGGATTTGTTAGGTTGAGGACTGCATGGATGCCTTTAAGGTTTTTTTGTATGTTTTCTTTTCTTCTTTTTTTCAGTTTATCTCAGTCTTCTGACATTTTGGCACTGTGATTACATAGATTTCTTTCCTTCTAGGCTACAAAGAAAAAGAGTCAGCCTTACTTGAAAATAATAATTTCAAGGATCTCTATGTGGAAATACTACCCTCTAAAATCCTTCCAAGAAAATTAACACTGACTGAAAACCTTAGTTCTCTGAATCATAAGAAAAAAGAGAAACATCCAACAATTTTAAAAGACCACTTGATGGAGTAAAAAACCTAAATTATAGGAAGTAAAGGTAATGTCTAAGACAACTCACATATGTTTATAATTATCTTATGAATATTTTGGGGGGGGGGCTTGACATGAATTTAATTCCTGGCCTCTCTTAAAATGGCTCTTCCAAGGAGGTTCTGCAGAGTTAAGTAAGCCTTTGCTGTGTATTTAGGAATGCCTCATTGTCTGCCAGAGTGTGAGGATGCTAATGGTGCGAGAAAATTACTTCTTCATGTGTCTGGTTTGTGGCTGCCCTCTAATGTCACTAGATTTTGTTTAATCTATTAAATATACCTGTCACTTATTCCCCTTCCAATGTCCTTGACTGGTTGTCCATTCAGAATTTTGACCATACAACATCAATAATCAGTTTTAGAGCACCCAGTTGCACTACATTTAGGTTGGCTTTCTGGCTTGTTTTGGACCTTGCTGGTTTGTTTCTCGTGAGCTTGTCTGGGGCTGTTACATAGATCCCTTCTGGCCTGGCCAGTAAATGAGGTCAGAGCCGCTGTCCGTGCTCTCCATCACAATGATAATGGATGAGCTGCATTATATTAATAACAGTAAAACAGCATGTACCTTTCATTCAAGACTCTTGTGATACTTTAGGCCCATTTACTCATTAACTGTTACATCACTCCTTTTGATGGAATTTGATTATTAGTATTTTATCTGTAAAGAAACTGTAATTCAGAAATGACAGAGTTGAAAGGGGAAAAATGAGATAAGAGATATAAAAATCCATTGAAAACTTAAACCATCTACAAAATGTGGAAAAGCATTGACTAAAAGGCAAGACTAGTAAGTCTACCATATTGTTATTCAGGTGACACATGTGACCTGGGCCAAGACTTTTTTTTTTGAGAAAGGTCATCTTTTTAGTTTTGAAACCTAGGAGGAAGGAACAATGCACTTCTCCAGACACGCTACCCGGGAATACAGTGAAGTTTTCCGAGGACCAGACTTATCCTGTATATAGAAAAAGCTTAGTTGCCATTAATATCTATCTCTTTACTCGGAGGCAAAGCATAGAATTGGTCTGTTAGATGGAAAGTTCTGGAGACTATTGTGAAAAGACTCAGGACAATGAATAGCCAGTCAGTAGGTATCTGAATGAAAAAGGAAGCTGAGCTGAGTGGTCTCTGAAACTTCAAAAACAGAATAACATATCAACAAGAGGCAACAATTTCTGGGAAAGAGATTGATGTCTTATATAGTCTTAGATAGTAACATAATGTCTTATATAGTAATATAATGTCTTATACAGTAATATCTTATATAATAATGTCTTATATAGTAATAAAGGTACATGGGAATGTGACTAGAGCTTGGAATTTAGAATCAGACCTGTGTTTAATTGAGGCTTGATCATTTATTAGCTGTATGGTATTGGACTAGTTACTTAACTTCCCTGAACCAATGAAAATAGGGATACTAATTTAGGATTGTAGGTATTAAATGAAATAATGCACATAAACTACTTAACAGTTTCTGAGAAGTTGTAATTACTCAATAAATATTGGTGACTAATAACTTTTGGTTTAGTGGTTTCCAATTCTGAGTGCAGATCAAACCTCTGTGTAATATTTCAACCTTGAGCCTCAACCCAAAGACTTTCACCGAAAAGCTCTCACGAGGCCAAGGTAACTGCAGTTGTCAAAATGCTACAGGTGGCTCTGATGTGCAGCTGTGGTGAGTTGCAATCATAGTAAATAGTCTTTCTTACCCTCTAAGACTAAAAGATTTTCCAGATTTAGTGTAAGATTCACCATGAGAAATTCTGATGCAATAGGTCTGGGGTGGGACTCAAAAATCAGCATTTTAAGCAAGTTCCTTAGCTCTTTCTGGAGGCAGATAGCTCACAGTCTACTGAGAAATCCTAGCTACTCTGGCTCCAGCCACACCCTTGTTTGCTCATCTTCATTCCATGATAAGGAGTTTAATATTGTTTAATGTATCTGTTTCAGTGACACGCATTAAAAAAGGCTTTCCTTCATAGGCTACAGGTGATATGTGTGTGGTGACAGGGCCAGGTGATTAAATGCATTGATCTAAAAACATTAATGCTGGAGCAGTCGACAGAACTGATCCACCAAGTAAAACCAAGACAGAGTGGTAAGAAAGACCAAACAACGGAGCAGCTCTACTCTGCCAGGCACTTAGCTTTGACTTTCACATGACTCCCGGGTTTAATTTTCACAAGATAGGGAGAAAGGTGAAAACTGAACTATCTCAAAAGATGGGTAGGATTTAAGAGAATCATAATAAAGTGAATGACATGGGGAAATGTGTGGAGGCAGACAGTGCACCGGGTGCTGGGGAGACCACAAATAGATCAGTCTGATTGGAATCAGCTCTTTCCAACAAAAGTGGCAGAATACAACACTCTAGACAGATTGTAAAGGGCCTCCATTCCAGTCCGAGGAGTGGCCTTTATCTTCTAGGCAATGGGGAGTCCTGAAAGCTTTTTGAGCACTGGGTGATGAGAAGGTCAACATGATGAAAGGGGTGCTTTAGGAAGACTATGCTTGCACTGGAGTGCAGGCAGAGGGACCAGTTACCAGGTTATTGCCATCAGCTAGAGGGACTACCAAGGAAAGCCCAGGAGTGAGCCATTCACACTGAAGGACTAAAAAGAAGAATCGATAGGGCTTAGTGACTTGATACTGAAGTCACATTACAATGAAGTACTAAGGCAAAAATGTCACTACCATGCACATCCTGCTCTACCCTTTCCTGCTTTTTTTCCTGACCTGTGTTGTGTTCCAAGTCGGGAAATGATGAGAGGAGCAGGCAGGCTCGAGGAGGCAGCTGTGTGTGGGGCTCAGAAAGGCATGCTTTCCTCTCTTGGCAGGGAAAATTTTCTTGCTTTGCTATTGGGGCAGGGGTAAACAGGGTTTTATTATGACGAGGATATCTTGTAAGCACCCCTAACTGCAGTTTAAAGAGAATTATTAATGTATACCCTGCTGGATTCCAGAATTGATTTAAGACAACTGTGACAGCAGATATTTATTAGTACCACTGCCTTAGCAAACAAAGCTCCCTCCAAGACAGCCCCTCTTCAGCATGTACTATAGTTGAAACAGGATTTAACTCATGATCCATTTTCATGTATCATGATTGCATTTTTCTCAGAAATTATTTTTTCCTTTTCGAAGCAGCCACATTTACATTTTAAAATAATCAAAGCAAACAATTCTTCCTCATATACATTTTTAAAAGTATCTTGAAGCAAAAATCCTTCATTAGCATCATGTGTATGCTCTTGCTCATTAAGCTGGAAAACATTTTCAATAACCAAGGGTGACTCTGATTACTAAGAACTGTGGTCGCTCTGACTATATGGGCCTTTAATACACAACAAAGTCAGAAAGCATGAAAACCCCCAGAATAAGAGTTGCAAGGAAAAGCAATGCAAAAATTAGGGGGGGAATATCACATTTCAATAACTTGACAGACTCAATTCCCCTTGCTTCTTTTTCACCATCATGTTGAGTGTTTCAGTACTTTCCTTTGGGCCCAGCTGCAGGGCCCACCCACGTCAACCAGCAAGGCTACTTCGTGTTCATATTTTACAAACTGGCCATCGGATATGCTTTCATTTGACAAAGGCCTTTCAGGAGTAAATATGTATGAACATCATTAGAGTCTAGATTTTCCACAAAGCTGTAATTTAACATCATACCCCTGGATTTTATCTATGAGATATAAGAAATAGTAGATGAAAGATAGCTCTGCATTGTGGTAACATTGCTACTTTGAAAATATTATCCATTACATTGTTCAGGTGGTTTTCATTTATTTAATTTTTATTTATTTTTCCACTTGGATATTCATGATAATTCTTTTCAGGGAAAAAGGTAGTATAACTCAATGATTTAGCATATCTACTTTGATGAGATAATGTCACTTAAGACCCAATATGTTTTCCTTTATTCCTTGGCTCTCAGGGAGGTTGGAGATAAGCAGTGTGTGTGTATCAGCAAGGGGCAGGGGTGTGGCGGGGGGCGGTGCTGGTGGTGAATGAACGATGAGTGGTACATAGGAAAAACAAAACATCTATCCAACAAGTTTTAATCAATTGTATTGATCTTATAATATAAAGGTAGGAAAATAAGACGACATTTGTGTATACTTGTAACATTTCCTTATGGAATTAATTCTCGATGTTTTTATAACAGGCTTTTTCCAGACCAATGGCAACAAAAGTTTATGCTGTTATAATTGGACAGAAAAATAAAGGATTGATTAAATTATTCTGGTATGAATTTCATATATAATTAAAAGTTGTATCAAATGATCTCTCTTTATGATTACACCATCTTTTATTTTTTACTCATAAATTTTAGGATATTTAATTTAAATTTGCATTTAAAGTAATACTTAATATATATTACAACATGTAATCATGAATTTCATTACTGAAATAATAAAAAAATAACAAAAACATTCATAGGAAATCTGTACCCTAACCCTAGAAAGAAAAGGTGGGAAATGTGAGTAAAGAAGGAGGATGCCTCAACTTTATCTGCAATGTTATATTTCTTAAGAAAAGATCAAAAGCAAATTTGGTTAAATGTTTATATTTGTTAAAACTAGGTATTTAAAAATAGGATGCACAAGTGTTATATCATTTTTGACAGTTTTAAGATATAATTAAAAATAAAAATATTAGATTTGACATTTACTTAAAATGATTAAATTACCAAGGTTGGTAAATATATTTTACATTGATTTAGAGCTGAATAATTTATCTCTAAGTTGTTCAAACCGAATTTGGAAAAATAATATGTGCATGGAAAAAATCCAGTAGAATAAAATGTTTCTTTGTAAATAACTATTTAAGATTGAGTTTATGTCTGTATAAAAATGACCTTTAACCAGAATTTATTATATGAAGGGAATCATCTCTGTCTTTCTCTCTCTCTCCTCCTTACTTGTTCATCCACTGAAATGTTAAACTCACAAACACATGGTGGCATTTAAGTTCACAGACCCAAGCCAGTGCTGACTTCTTGCAGTATTGCCGATGTGTTCTAATTGCTCTGAAACAGGGCTACATGGCAGTGTCGCCAGCCAGAAATAGTCATGTGCTATTCCAAAGTCCTTGGAATGGAAAACTTTAAGTAGAAATGTTTGAACATTTTGCCTTGAAACAAGAATGCTTCAGAGCTTTCTCAAAAATATTAAGCTTTAAAATGTAAGAAGGGAAAGGCTGTGTGGCTACCTCCCTGCTGTGAGCTCTCAGTAAGATCCTCTTGCTAAGGGTGTTTGGAGGGCTGCAGCTACTACTGGCACCTTTATAACCCCATTTTTAAAATTCCTGGGCACAAACATCTTTATTAGCATGAATCTCATTTAAGTTTAGTCTAATCCCCTAAGTGTAGTTGAGTACCTACTTGGTGCCGGGTATTTGGGCTAAACATGAGAAACCAACATGGCCCATGTGATCTCGGCTGGCAGCAGAGATCACATGGGCCAAATGAAATTAAAAACAAACAAACAAACAAGTATCCATAAGACAGCTGGGCTCTGTTGGCATGAACAATGTATTTTGAGAGCACTGAGGAGTAATAATGGCTTCTACCTGGAGAGTCTAGAAAAGTTCCACAGAGGATGTGATGCATGAAATAGAACTTTATGGAGTAGAATTTTAACATGGTGACTTGTATCAAGAGACTTTTGAATACTTTACTCAACTGAAGAGACCTCCTTAACAATATCATTTCTTATTCCCTTCCCTTTATTGACCTCTCTCCTATGTGTTCGTTTACATAGTACATGATAACTCAAAACTTTGTCTCATGTTTCACGTTAGAAATGACAACATATGAATCCTGTCTGGGACCCAGAGTCATCCTGGAAGTCAGGCTAGACCCCTGAAGGAACTCACCCAAGGAGTCAGGACTGTCAGGTCTGTTTTGGGCATACTCATTCTCTAGTTGCTGAATCTCTGGCTATAAGATACTGAAGGACAAGCTGGCCCAATAAAATGATGTGCAGGGTACTCATTTCTAAGATTCTGACAGTTTGTTTCCGTATACTCATATTACTGATTATGTCTATTTATTCAGTACATTCTTATCTTCCTACCATCCTCACAGTCTTGGTTGCTCTGTCTCTGCTAAGGCCTCTGTTAAATAAGTTTGGCATTCTGCTTGCTCTCCTTGGCCCCTAGGCACAGGGTTTTGCACACAATAGGCACTTTATATATAATGCTTAAATGAATGGATAAATGAGAATTTGGCCTGGTTTTTCAACATTTCCTTAATGTCCTTCCAATCAGTGAATTACTCAGAGATTCCTAACTGTCCAGGGCTCTAATCATGCTCTCATCTGAGAAAACTTCCTTCCTGGGACTGATGCTCTCTCTGCTTCCACTAGGTTGCTTACTATTTCATCATCTGTGGCCCTACTCACTTGTTCTCCATCCTGTTCTGTGTCACCTGTCTCCACAGTTTAGTGAGAAGGAAATAAACCTGTGGATCTCATAGTTAGGGCCCCAGCCCATTATCTGTACCTAATAAATACGTATTGAAGGAATGATAGACCTGAGTTAAATCCTAATTTTGCAAGTACCTTGACGCATCTGTAAAATGTGGAAAATAACTCCTAACTCAAAATAACACCTATCTCAAAAGGCTATCTGAAGTATAGGTGGAGAACAAACGGAAACAACTTTGGATGATATTGGGATGCATGGCAGGTTCTATTGCTTTCCTTGTTCATGAAGTTCATTCTTTATCTTGCATTAAATTGGTCTAGTCCATTCCAGATTGGACATAACCACCTTACCTTTTCACCTTCTCCTAATTGATCAACTGCAGATAAGCTTTGATCCAATGTGGATTAAAGAAGTATTCGTTATATATATTTATTTAAAACCTATAAACTGAGTTTTTTTTTCTGCCATGTTTGGAAGTACAAGAAGACTAATGTCTCTTTCAATATTTTTTGGATAAAAAATAAACTGTTAACAGATAACATCACCAGTGTAGTCTATCTTAAAGATGAGATATTTGGCATTGTCCTATAGATTTTAATATTTTTCTTCTATGTAACCTCTAAAATATAAAAAAGTTATTTATCTGATTTTCCAGAAATATCACAAATTCTTGTAAAACTTGAGAATATCACTGTACTGAGTAATGCTAAAAATAAGTTTCACTCCTACATTTTTCCTAGCTCTTGTTATCTCAGTCCTTCATATCTGTTACATTTCTTTCTTTACTTCCTTCCCGTATGTTCAAATATTTAAGTCGAGTATACAATCTAAGTACTTAGAAAAAAATTTCCCTGCCATCCATGGAGCTTACCAGTTAGCATAGCAGTTTTCCATAAAGAACATGGAAAGGTGCAAAATTCTTGATAATAATGTAGAAAAACACTTTGTAATATATTATCTATAAAGATGATATAAATATTTATGCAGAGACAATATAAATAAAATGAGAGACAAATCTACTTGTAGTTTTAAATAGAGTAGAAACAAATTCAATTTATAGATTTCAGACAAATATCCAGAGCAATGTGCTTAAAGTCACATTGGATTCTTCTGTTCTCATTTAATTTTTCATGCTAGGGTTATTTGTTATGGTGCTATTCTTTTTATTCTAATTAAAATGTCTGCATTTCTATTCTTAAGCATGGCTTTGCAAAAGGGTCCTGCTCTTGGCTTCATCTCAGAAGGCTTTTTAAGCTGCATAATCAATGTACTTTTCTTTCAGTTGTAGTAAGTGACCACTACAGCAACACATGTTCTCTAAAAGAGTGTTCTAAATTATTTCTAAGAGGAAAAAATATTCTAATGGAAGCAATAGCCTATAATAAACACTTGAGTTATTATAAATTATTACTTGACACTTGGCAATATTTTCATTGTTTTAATATATCATGAATATATATTACATACAATGCATATTAGAAATTAGATTTATCCCTACCAATGCTATTCATCCATTTCATAAATTGTCAGTCTTCTATCTTAAGCAAACTAAATTCTAATTTCTTTGAATTCAAAACAATGTTTCTTATTATCCTATTTATCTTTTTTTTTCAAAATAAGTATCTTTAAGTGCCACACTATAAATGGGTATATAAAAAATCCATTTAAATAAATCAACCTGTAGTTGATTACAATTTAAAATCATTGGGTGGTAACTTTTGTCTGTGGCACTGAATCGCATGTGTTCTATACCTTTTTCACTCATTAATGATCTATGGGGATTTGACAGTTGTCAGACAGGCAGACTTGAAGCTTGCTGAGATCATTATCAGATACATGTCAAGGCACCAATGGGACCAATGCCAACAAACCATACAGGATGCTTTCATTACTCATCCAGATGTTATATCAGTCAGGGGTCCCATCAACATAAGCTGGAGTTTTAAGCTCATATTTTCTATGTTAAAATAATAGCCCTAAATACATGAACTAGTTTGTTCTCCAATTTGGGATTTTTCTAATATGAAAATTACTTTTTAAATGTAAAGTTCTGATCAAAAGTAACATAATTACAAATATATTTTTATCTAGAAAGAATTGGGATGATTTTGGCTCTAGATTCATTCTCATATAGATCAGAGAGCACCTTGGATCGTAAGAGGTTCAAAATATTGTACCAAGAAAAAATTGGAATGACAAGATAAAGAAAAATCAGTAAAAGTGTATACAAATTAAACATTTTCTCTGATATAGAAAAAGAAAATTTACAAGCTAATCCAGAACTAAGACACTGAAATGTTAGGAATCAAAAAACAGCTAAAGGTGAGCCTACGTATACTCTATGTGCATAATTCACCAGGGAAATGAAAGAGCCTCTGAATTTCTCTATTTCCACTGTGCCTCCCTAGAGTCACAGCACAGCTAGGATGAAGCATATAAAATGTAAATGCGATCAAATCATTCCCTTGCTCAAAATCCAGCAAAAGCTTCATATGGAAAATCTATGGTCTGTCCCATGGTTTGAGGTCCACATGATCTGATCCATGGCTACCTCTCCAATTTCATTTCTTGTCAATCTTCTCCATCCTTTCCATGCTCCAAACACACTGGAGCTGTTCTTTCTGCCTAGAATGTTCTTACATCAGATATTTGCATGGCTTAAATATGACCTTTTTAGAGAAGCCTTCCCTGACAACCCTATCAAAATTGCCACACTTCCATCTCTGAATCCTGACATTATATTACATACTTGATTTTTAAAGTCGTCTGCTTTCTCTGCTTCAGTATATGCTACATGTATTCTTTGGGCCTAGAACAGTATTTGATACATAACAGGCAGTCAATAAATATTTGCTAATAAATGAGTAAATAAATGAATATACTTCTGACTTAAAAATATGCTTATATTTTAGTGATCTAGATATATTTTTATTTTGAATTATATAGTTAATTAGATAAATCCATATTATTTTGCTTCAGTTATCAAGAAAAGTATTTGTTCATTTTTACATACAATAAATATTTACTAATTTTGTTAAATGTTTAGCTTATAGTGGATGTGGTATAAATATTGTCTGACTAAATGATATGCCTATCATGTACATGTTATTAGATATTTTGGTATTTAATTACAAAAAATAAATGGGCCAAATATCCCTGTTAGGCAGACTAGGTTATTTTAAACATGATGATTTGTATCCCAAATATCAGTCTTTACCACTAATCAGTATGAATCCTAAAGGTCTCCACAGTTTGACGGTCCTAGACTATATGCAGTGCATACAATTAGCCTTTGCATTATCTATGTACATTTTTGGCATTGAAATCCATAGTATATACTTTCACTCTATTTTTTCATTGCGATGCTCAAACTCCCCATCCATCAGAATCTTCTTATTCAGAGCAAAAACTCAATCAGCCTTGTTTCTTTTAATGATTATTAAATTTGTGCCAACCTTTGTTATTGTTATCCTTAAGATCACCTATCCTTCAAAGTACACGTCAGTGTTTACTGCAGAGGTAGAAAATGATTGAAGGTTACTGTCTGCTGTAAGCCTTTGCCAATCGAGCAGTTTCTTCATCTTTAGGCAATTTAGTATGTGTCCAATTTAGTTAATTTGATCATTTGATCATTCTGATCTGACTTCCAATTATACTTGTATCAACAGATCTATTTCATTTCAAAGATGCAGCAGTAGCTACTGAAAACTGAATAAATTTGAGCCTGTACTGGCTGAAAGTGCTTTCTTGTAGGTTCAGCAATTTAGGTAGAACAAGAAAAAAATGTATATCAATTTATTGCTTATATTATATAAAATTATGAATCATAAATTGGAATCAGAAGGCATGTTAAATATTACATAAAGATTTTGTGTTTTCTCAGGCATTATTTTTATTTTGACTTTGGTTTTGGGAGACTACTAGGCAGAGGGTATATTCTGCAATAAGTGTGGTTAATAAGGCAAGCAAATGCAAAGCAGACAATACCTCCTTTTGCTTAGCAAGATTTCTTAGGCAGCAATGCTTTTCTTCCTTTCTGATACATATGCTGAGCCTGGGCAGATAGCTTGTGGTTAGGGTGGTGGTTAGTTAATATTAGGGATTGGACTATATGCCACTATATAAAGTTTTCTCTAAGAATAAAATCTAAAAATTATAGCTGTGACTTGTCATTGGAATATTTTTGTTGACAGAGGAAACATTAAAATGGCTGAATAGCATTCTAGAGGCTGTCACGGCAGCTTTTTTTTTCTTTTTTCTTTTTTCTTTTTTTTTTTTTTTGCCAGGCTGGTAAAGACTAAAATGGTTACAGGGTTGTAGATGCTAATTCTGAACTTGTTCCATTTGGTTACATATTCTGCAATATGTGAGCCCCTTTGAGAGAATTTATGATTAAAGACTGAAACTGTAGCTAAGTTGCACAATTTATAGTCTATTTTTTTAAAGGCTAAAGAATGATTATCCTTTTGATAATGTTTTTAAATAGCAGAAAGCACAAGCTTATTAAATATAATACATTTTGAAGGAATCTTATTTAAATAAGCTGCACTAAATAAAAGAGATACTATAGTTTTAAAAGAACAACATATATGCAGAAAATAATGGCAATCACTTAATAAGTAGCTCAAAACATTTGAATGATAAGTGTGACATTTGGAAGACAGCTCCTTTATATGAGATGATACACACCATTTTACTTGGTATCATTTTCAGGAAAATGGAACCAGAGCTGTCAGTTTGCTTGAGAGACTAGGGTCCATCCTCTTTTCCTTGAAGCATAATGCCAGTGTCACAATATGTTGGTGTTGTCTCATATCATATCATAACGTAGTGTCATAGTTCAAGCAATCACTGTGTCAGTCTAGCCTAACTGCAGTGTATGTTTGTAGTCATAGATAATGAAAATTTTCACAAGACAGGAAACTTAAAATGAATGTTAGCTAAACATACAGTCTGTACAGAGATGAACTAATATATCGATACCGTGCCTTGAGTCACACAGGAGGATACTCATTTTTTAACCTATAAATTCTAAAGACTACTTAAAGTGAAGAATGATAATAGTACTGATTTTTGAAGAGGTGACCATATCATAAGAAAGAAGTTGTGCATGGACCAAAGATGATAGGATCTCACAAACTGAGCAATATGTCCAATTTAAGTCTGTTAAAAAATTTTTAGAAACATTCAAAGAGGCATTAGGCTACAAGAAGCTGAATGGGATGATTATCATTTCCATTCAACATGGTCTATTTAACTAGTGAATATCTATCTATCTACCTTTATTTATTAACAATTCATATTTAGATTAGGTTGGTCAAAGGTTATTTATTCTTAGATCTTTTTAAACACTACAGTTTGATCGTGGTAACCCAAAATTCTTCTGTAACTATCTGTGAAAAGCACTCATTCAAATAACTAATACCATTTTAATACCATGTCTCCTCAATTGAAACGTGAACTGTGAACGCTTCCTGGCTTCAGGCTCTGCTCTCAATTGGTGAACAACACCTGGGACCCCATGAGTCCATCTCACAGTCTTTCACACTTTCACACATGTTCTTTTACTAGCTAGTTATTAGAAGTTCAGTGAAATTGGAAATTTCTCTATTCAGCCAATGGATAAGATTGAGTCCAAAAGGTGTTTTCCTCAACTAGAGGGAGAAAAAAGAAACTATGTTACATTTTCTTAAACATTACCAAATATTAATCTTCCAGCTGGGTAATAATAAAGCAATATGACAGAAAGCTGTAAAAGAAAAATTACAAAAGGCGGAATTTTGGTACTCATTTGTTCAGTCACTTATTCAATAGATTTATGCTGAACATCTAACATGTTGGGTCACTGTTTTTTGGATACAAAGGTGGACATGACACTACCTATAGTTAAGAGTAAAGGACAAAAAATCAATTACAGATGCATAAGCAAGGCTGAGAGATTAACTGAGCTTGGGTGTGATGGAGTGTCAGGGCTTCCTAGAGGAGGAATCCAAATTCAGTAGAAATTTGTTGGGCACAGAAGTGGGAGACAAATCTTCAAATCAGAGGGAAGAGCTTGTGCCCAGGCACAGAAGCATGAAGGCTTTGTCCAAGGAGCTGCAGGTGGCTTGGTGGACCAGGAGGTCCCTGTATTCCAGGAAAAGAGTAGAATAAGGCTGAAGAGGGAGGTAGATCTTCTACCTGCTAAGAACTTTGAATTTTACCATAAAGTTTCAGAAGGCTTTGAAGAATGGAAGCAGAAGAGTAACAGGAGTAATGGGAATGGATTGGGGAGACTGGGACAAAAAGCAGGAGACCGGTTCAAAGGCCATGTACCAATATAGAGGAGAAATGATGTCTGAGTGATCTGAGTATACCTGTGAGCAGCATTCACTCTAGATAACCATTCTTCTTTTCACTTTTTGTGTTAACACTTTTCCCCAGTTTTTCTTATACTTCTTTGGCTACCCCTTCTCAACCTGTTTAAGATCTCTTTTTGTCTCTCACACTCTACAGGTTGATGTTTTTTAAGCTCAATTTCCCCTTTCTTCTCTCTTTATAGTCTTTCTCTAAGCAATCTCTTCTATTCACAATCTGACAAGTTAAATTTTATTTTTCCAGTGCATAATGCACTAGAATGCAACCACTAGAACCGAACTGCCAACTTGACATACTGACTTAGGTGTCTAATAGGCACCATAAACTAACATTAAAAATTGAACTACTGTTCTTCTCCCAGAAGTTTACTTCTACATCTTTCCCACCTCAGTAATTGGTACCTACATCAACCAAGTGGGCAAGGCAGAAGCCTAGGAGTCAGGGTTGATACTTCCTCTCTTTCACCTGCAATTTTTCATCAAATCTACTCTTAATTTTTCTCACCGCTACCTAAGAATGACAGGTTTATCTGAGATAACAAGCCTCTGTCTTGTCAACAGTGAGAATAAGGGATTAAGGCGGAGGCAGAGAGAGGATGGGGCTTTTCACCATTTGATTCTATGAGGATGATAAGTTCTATATCAAGGTCTGTAAAGATGCAAGCCCAGATTTCATTTCTCTGAGCCTCATATTTCTATTCTCTGTCAATAAACAGATATTCTTTCTAGTTGGTAAAGTCATTTGAAACAACCAGAAAAAAATTTCTGTATAGCTCTGCTAGACTTTTTACTCAGCAAAAAGTTAGAAGTGGTTCAACATTTTCTCCTTGCTTTTAGCTTATCCTTATGTTACTTAACTTCTTTTTACCCTTACACATTAAGATATCATAAATATCCACTTCCTGAATCTCTTTCCTTCTCAGTTTTGTAAACAGTTTTCATTTATTCACACTCATCTTTGAGCATTTAATCTAGTGTACTTGTCTTTCTTCCTCTCATTTTATTTCACTCAATCATTATTTAAAAGGGAATTTGACTGACTTTGTTCTATTGAATTAGCATCCCGCAGCTTGGCAAGGCCAGATGGGGATAGGCTGGGAGCGAGATTGGGTCTTTTTTTCCCTTTTGCTCTCTCTTGCCCTTCCCCAGTCAAGTCTCCTGATGATTTGTCTCTGAAACTTTGATTCAATACATTTTAATGTGGCAAAAGTATAATTATTTAAATACTTCAAAGTCATAAATTTGAAAAACTAAAAAAAAAAAAAAAAACCCTGCAAAAAAAGCAGTTTTTCCATGAATTTAGACAAATTATGTTTTGGTTTATTTGTGGTATTTTTTCAAGATAGCAAAACTAACTCAGCTACATTTATAAAGTAGCCATGATATGCTAAGAATCTTATTCTTAATTTACAGTACCTATGTGATCAAATCAATTCCTTCTAACCAGAACAGCAATATTTTTATATAATATTTTTAGTCTCTATTACATTCACCTAACATCTACTGTAATGCTTGGTACTTATTTTAAGGCAAAACATTCTTGGAAATAATTCTTCTGGAAGGAAAAAACTGGCAAAATTGTTATCTAATATTTATTTACTTTTATTTATAGTAATAGATTATGTTATAAATAAAGCAAATGAAAATAACTGGAAGATTGATATTTTATACTTGTCACTATATAGGTGGTTACTAATAGTATCCCAAAATATTATGTTGAAAGAGTTCTTTTTTTATATTAATGATCACCTGCCAACTAGTTGATTTCAATAAAGGAAGAGTCAGCCAAAGTGGATAATACCATTTTTTTAACTTTTATTATTAGAACTCTTAAAGCGTAAAAGCTACCTAATAAATTACTGAACACGTCTTCATCAGAATCATTGTTGAGAACTATTAGGAATATCTTTGCCTAGATACATTATACAGAATTTGTCTTTTCAGCTCACCGTGTCTTCAAATGTATAAATAAATGGGCACTGTGATCTAACTTTGGCTTAACAATTTAAATTGCACTCCAGGAAATTAACTTTGACAATTCTAAGCTGAAGGAAGGAAAAGATAACTCTATCATAATGGGTGTACATTTACAAAAAAATAATGTTAGTGTAAAAATAGCTTTGAAAGTTTGTTTTCAGAATTGCTTCCTTCCTCTGAAATGATGATTATAACATGCATAAGATACTGCATTTATAAATATTGTCTTTGTTTTTTCTTTCTCTTGAGGTTCTTGTATTTTATATTAGCATTTCAGGATGGGGTGCGTGTGTATGTATGTGTGTGTGTATATACACGTATACACATATACACATATATATAAAAGTTTACACATTTTTCTTTACTAAGTTACTGGATGGTGATTCAATAGGACAGACAACATTAGTCAAATAATTAGAATAATACATAAACTATACTCAAAATGATCAGAACATTACTTGCAGAATTGGTTTTGCAGGATGAAAATAATTTTAAAGGCCTTCAGTTTTCATAATATGAAGAAATTTAGTGCAATTATACTATTTTTCTTTGCTCATATAGAAAAAGTATTCTATTTTGCAAATATATCTGAGCAGACACACACTAAAATAGTAGGTTTTATACTATGCTTCTAGGAAGCAGTTCTGTTGGGAGCTCAACCAAGATGTTCTGCTACTAAAATAAAATAATAACATCTTTTTTTCCAATTTTCTGAGAAAAACATAGAAGAACATTTCTTGATTTGTAAGTTTTTACCATCCATACCCCCTTTTTAAAGTTTATTGGTTCTTCAATTTGTTTGCTGGCATATGCTACAAGATGACAAAATGAATGAATCAAGAGCACATAAGAAAAGAGACAAACCCTGTACATGTTAATTCTCAAATATATATTGTAAATCATTATTTTTTATGTGTAGAGATCTGCATACATATAAAAACAGTCATATTTTGGCAGGTGAATTTCTTCCTGGCTCTATTAATTGAATTAAAATATCATTTCAGGGAAATCTACAAAAAACTTATAATTTTCAAGTGCATGAGCACTTAAGCATGACTGAGAACCACTGAATTAAAATGCTAAGTTTATTTACCAGTTCTTGTTTTTTGAGTGGAAATTATA
The DNA here is from genome assembly GCA_028627145.1 of Eidolon dupreanum. Taxonomy (NCBI): domain Eukaryota; kingdom Metazoa; phylum Chordata; class Mammalia; order Chiroptera; family Pteropodidae; genus Eidolon; species Eidolon dupreanum. Next base: position 137,884,832 of record CM053503.1, read on the forward strand.
ATCCAGAGATTTTTCAGCTATATTTCAGAATCAGGATTAAGTATGCTGATTATACTTTATATTACTTGATCTTAAGACTTTCTCTGAAATAGCAAAGAAAATACAAAGAAGTTAGAAAACACATTAGTCCTTGTCTATGCTGGGAAAGTTATATTCAACGAGCTTTATTTTAAGTGATACTATTAATGGCTGCACATCTAATCTAACTCGAGACCTTGAAGCCAGTCTCTAGTTTGTATTCCATTAAAAGTTTTTAATAAGATTTTAGCAAAAATAATAATAAAAAGCATTCCATTTCACCTTTGCTTCTCCTTAACAATTCAGAGTATCAATTATAACATAACCTTCATGTGACTTGCAACCTTGCCTGTGCTCTCAATAGCACATTGAATTTTATGCTAACACTTTAAGGGCAAAGTAAACATTTTGTTTTACATTTTAACTTTTGCCCCATTTTAAAGTAACTTCAATGTGTAATACCCAGCTATAACCTACCTATTAAATAGTCATTTTAAACATTTGTTTTCTTATTTTCTAATCATTTTGAATAGTTGAAAAAGCATTTTTAAATGTTTAAAAATATAGATTCCTCATTACCATCTTAAAGAGAAAATTTTTTTCCAAGTACAGGTGTTGTGTTTATAAATTATCACACTAATGCTACTCTAGAATTGGAACAGTTGCTTCTTCTACTCCCTTTTATTTTACCAGACCCTTTCCTTGAAAGATCGATTACAAGACTCCAAGAAAAAATAGGCTGAAGCAGGATGTTAAAGGAAGGAAAAGGAATTTTGATTACTGACATTTCCAGAGTTCTAGAAGTATAAAAATTAAGCAAGGAAACAGAATAAAATTTGAAAAGAAAAATGAGAGTATATAAAAGAAGCTGAAGGGTAAAACAGAAGAAATTTTTTTGTGACCAGAGAACTATTATTTTTCAAAATAAACTCAGCAGTTCTTATCCTCTGTCGATCAGGCAGCAAATATACTATAAACCCTCTTTCACAATAATGTTGATCAAAGTCTGGTCTGCAAAGAGGATTAGATGAGGGCCTCCTGGGAGTCTGCCCAAAATGGGCAGAGTCACACAGAGTGACTTTCTTTCCTGGTGACAGGGTTAGCCCTAGTGGGAGTGACAATATAAGATATGGGGACTCCATGCTGATTAGCTCAGATAGTTTGCCTGGAGGATATAACTATTTTAGAAACATTTTCATTAATTTAACTTACTACATCTAAAATGAAATTGAACTTGTCATTTGTTTAATACCAGCAGACGGTCTGAACTGTTTGAATCTTGGTGAGAGCTTCTATGTAGCTCTCAGGTGACACCCAAAGAAAGAGCTAAGCCCTTTCTTTGTATTGTACAAATAAAAATTCATATTACAAACAAAGATCATACAAAATTAATTTATACTCTATTTTCCTTTAGTTTTTTTTCCCCCCTAAAATCTGATGTTTAATTTACACATTAAGTTTATTGATTTAGGGAGGATAAAAACTAAAGCAACATAAGTTTATATATTTGTGGGGAACATTTGCTGACTGAAACTGGGAAACAAAGTGTAGGAACCACATGAAGAGAAGCATGGCAGGAATTGGAATTAAAGAGGCAGTTACCCAAGAGGGCCTGAAATTTTGTTAATAAACAAGGCTCGGATAATCTAGACTCTTTTTTTAGGTATCAATTTTGTGGTAAACCTGGATCCCTGATGAAAAGAACCATAGTATAACAGAGGCCATAGTATAACATAGTCACTAAAGAATGACTATGGCTGGACCTAGTCATTGTAGAAATGCAGAAATGAGAAGAGCTAGAAAGATAGTTTATTAGGTTAAGGTTCAAGACCCCATATACCATAACTAAGAGTGATGAGATACATACAGAAGTGTGAAATTTGAAAAACTGCCCCAGGAGCATCTTAATATATGGTAATATAGAGTTATGGAGAAGGATTTCAACAGAGAAAGAGCAGTGGCAGATGGGGGTGTGGGAAGCCTAAGCATATTTTGAAAATTTCAGTGAGCCGAAGAGGGCAGGTGTCTTTACACATAAAAAAGTAACGAATACAGAAAGTAAGTCCTTAGCTCATACCTTATTTATCTCATAATTGTTGCTATTGTTTTATTGTCTTCTGGTATTAAAATTTGCACAGGAGAAGTCTGAGGCCATTGTCATTTTATTCCTTTGTAGATCTATAAACTGGAACTACATTTTCCAGAAATCTCTTTCTGCATGGTCCTGGGCCACAAGAAAATTGGCTAGAAGTAAAGCAGCAGCCATTATACTCTGAAAGTCCATCCAAGGCACCAAGCACAGCTTCAGGCTGATCTGTTGTTACCTCATTCATTGCTGTGGGGCAGCAGCTCGGCCTGCGGCATCTCAAGCTCCCACAAGATTTCCTCCATCAGCTTCTCTGAGTCCTGAGATAGGGGATGTGCAGCATCATAGTTAAAGGTGTCAACTTCTGCAGGTCACCCACACTGTTGATAATGGAGGATGTGAGAGAAGGTGTGTGTTCCACTGGGTTCTTGCTGTCTTCTTGTCTTGTATCCCACTTTCATTTCCAACTGCTGACCCAGCTGCCCAGAGCGATGTCAGGGTCAACACCAGATGCAGAGGCAGCAGTCTTTCACATGCTCTTCCAGGAGCTCTCACAAAAGCATAGGTCTTAACCCCATAAAAAAAAACCTAATTTTGTCACTTCACAGTGGTGCTTGGTTTCTTTACTGAACCATTTTGAGAGAAGAGATAAGTTGTTTCTTTCTACTCAGATGTTCATCAGGGTTTTTTTTCCTCTATCTTTTATTATTAAAAAACATTTTCCAAGGTGTCTTGGAAGTAGATATCTCTTCACTAATTCATTGATTCTGCTTGGGAATTTTTTCTTTTAATCTGTACTTAGTTTTTGTTTTTTGGATTGTTTGTTTACACTCAAAAAAGTATTTAGTTTTAGATGATCTCTTTAGTATCAATTGTTTATCAACAATAATACTTAATTTTTATAGGATGTTTACTACTTGCCAGGAGCTAAATGTTTTAGATACATTATATTCCTTATCTCATTAGGATAACTCTATGAGGTAAGTATCTCCCAATGAGCATATTAAGTATTATGTTGGATTTCCCTATATTATGAAGTAAGAAAACTAAAGAAGATGTTGAGGATTTTTTTGGCCGATTTGTTGGCTTGCTTATTCATCTTCAAATAAGTCCTGATTTACCTAAACTAAGTCCGCCAATATGCAAGGTATATAGATTGTGATTAATCTTATTCCCTGACCTTTTTTTTTTTTGTCTTCATATTCTTTTTTTACATCTACATCTGAATGATGGGTTGATTGCCACATTTTTCAGTCCAATGTCCAGTGCCTTGTCCAGTCTTCCTATCTTTCCCTTAAGACACTTTGAAAAGATTCAGTACACAAAGTTGATAATCATGGGTAGGGCCAGCAGCCACAACTCTCTTTAGACCCCCTACCTCTGTTTGTAGCAATTTTTAATGAAAAACACCAAGTACTTCCCCAAATTTTGCTTAATTATATTCTAGGAACCTTAGTTTCTGCCTAAACTTCGAGACAGAGGTAATAATGGGAAGAGGCAGGGGCAGCAGCATTCTAGCTTTATCTAAAAGCAACATTGATCAATATAGAAAAGACTAACTAGTTTTCTAACTGGTTGGTCTTTATTTTTTTCAAAACAGGCTGGAGTTAGGGGTGGGCAGTGTCTTTGTTTCTGCAGGAAAGAATTGGTGGCTATTGATTGCACTTTTAAAATACAGTTTTATTGGCCTTGTAGTTAGTGAAATATCTGCAAGTTTTGGTAGATTTTTTATTATTAGTATCTATTATCATCATCATCATCACCATCATCATCATCATCATCTATCTTTCTGGTTATTTTATTAACAGGGAAAGTTTAATCAAGTTTGCTAGCCGACAGAATATTAAACTGGGAAATCTTTCCCTTCACCACATCTATAATCCCCTTTTAGACTATTATCCTTAGATTACCTGAATTTGGGACAGACTACACTTGTTAAAGGAAGGTTTAGGGACTCTCATTGATTAAAGATAATCACACATTTCAGGGATTAAAAAGCATATTAAAGAAAGATTAATCCTAAATAGAGTCTTAAATTTTGTGAAAGAATACTGCAGAGAGGAGAGCTTTGGGACCAAAATATGACTATTCCACAGATATACTTTGCGACAGTCAAATATCTCTTAGGCATGTGTTTATTATTGCTGAAGCACAATATTCCTATATTTCTTTATTCATGGGATAATTTAGAATGTATTTCCTATACATGAGGATTTTCCATAGTTGATTTATCACAATACTGGAATGGAATTATATTTTATACATACTTCATGCTCTTCATTTTGCTACAAGTTGCATTAAGTCAACACTAACTGTATTAAGCCAACAGATTTCAATTTAAATATAGCATAAGATTATATAGCCTATAAAAAATTCATGACTCCCCTTCAGTATTTTTTTTATTTATTTTTTTAAATATGGTGGGCTCTTATCTTTTCAAGAGTGAAATCAAAGAGAAGCTGAGAAACTTATCAAATTAAGTGGAATGCTTCCTTATGTTAGTGTTGTATACCATAGAGCTGTGTGAGGCATGTGGAGAACATTGGTAGTTCATAAAAGAAGTTTAAAACAATTAATCTACAATAACATTTCAAAATTTGAGAATTTACATGTGGTAAATTGTGCAGAGCAGACTAATTTTCTACTACCGAAGACACGAGTTTTGAAGTATATACTGTCAGAGTAGAGTCATGTGAATTTTTCCAAGTTAAGGATAAGAAAGATGGATGTCAGAGTTTAACTTTTATTAGCACTTAATTTGGAGTCTATCTTCAGCTTTATTTACCAGTTGTCCAATGGCTTCTGGAAAAACATTTTAAGTTTAGTGTCTATTTCTATGTCGGTGACAGCCGAGAAGCTATAGCATGAAAGTACACATAGATGGAACTCTGGGAATTATCCTGTTGCCACCTCTTTATGCAGCAGAGTTTTCTGAATTAAATTCATTGCATGGATATTTTCCTATAACCACAAGAGGCCAGAGCTGGCTGGTTGACTGGGAGAAAATTAATGAGAAGCAAAAAGGCCTGAACAAAGGGGTGAAGGAATAAGGTGTACTGTTGCCTAATGTAAGGGAAATAGACTAATGTTCAGATGAAGGGAAGTGATCAGAAATTTACTCAGTCAGGATGAAATAATTGACCTGGAGAGAATGCATAGGCAGTCAGTAAGAAATCCAGACTTCAAGCTATATTGGGCTCTGCGTTGGTGATTAAGAGAGTGCCTATGTTGTTTTGCTTGAATGATGCCCACTTTTCTAGGACTGTTAATGATGGTTCAGTTTTAATTTAAAGCATTTCTATTGAGCCTCTGAATTACTGAACAGGGGTGATGAGGGATGGCCCTATGATCAAGTGTGAAGTTACTGGTTTAGTTGGTGCTAGGTAAGGTCTTATCTGAGGAAGAAATTCAGCATACAGGAAGGCTTTACGTTGTGATATAGGATTTTTGTTGGTGGCAAGAGGGAAGGTATGCTGGATGGGGAAGGCACGAAAAACAGCATAGTTTGAATCCAAGTTTGTGAGGCTGTCACTCAGGCATGGTAGAATGTTTTTCTGCATAATGAAAAGGAAATTTTCTGCTTCAGCATATTATCATGGGGTATAAAATTTGGTACTTGAGTTTTTTTATTGTAAGAGATCTGAAAATGTACCACAGTAGTAGAAAAGAGTCTTGAAGGAATACATGGATTTTGGCACATGTCTTTTGAAACTGGGAGATTTAGAAATGCATAAACAACTTCCTAATATTTCCTTCCTCCCTAGGTGTGGTACCAGTCTCAAATAAAGCAGGATATGGGATGGGTGCTGGCTTGAGGGGGTGTGATACACAGTAGGTAGATGAACTGTCTGAATGCAGTGCAGAGATGTAGCACAACTGCTTTTGTAGCTTTGTACAAAGAGAAAAATACAGACTCGACTGAACTATTTAACCAACACATTTATTTCTAAACTGCAGGGTTGAATTGTTGCTGGGTTATTCATACATTCTTACATTAAACATGATAAAGACACAGTGCAATTTATAGCTAAAATTCTGGCAAGCAATTGGTAAAGAAATAAATCTACATTGCTTGTGAACTTCACTCCAGAGCCCCCTACCCCCACAACCCCCACCCCCCAAGGCCCTGCATGGCTCTTACTTTTGCTCAGTTCACTGTATCATAAATCGGAAACAATAAGTACCATTCCTCTCTTGATCACACATTATCCAGTAGGGGTTCTATTGTAAGTAAACAGACCACTATGAGGATACCAGTTGCTTTGCTGCCAGAACTTCCCTGGAGTTCTGATTAGGTTAGAGAGCACTTTGTTTTGTTTAGGCATGGGAGGAGGAGGGAAAGCTGAAGTGTGAAGACAAAGGTGAAGGAAGGCATAACCCTACTAAGGCTCAGTGTGGGTACTTTACTGTTGTAATAGATGACTGTGTGTCAATGCACATTAATATTTGATGTGTATCATCATATTATCCTTTATGTGCACTTTTACAATATTGCAAAGCAGCAAGGCTGCTCTAGACAAGGATTTATATAGCCAAGTATAGTGGCTTTTGCTTGGTGAAATTAGCACACATCCTGTCCTTACAACGTCAAAAGGGATGCTTCTGTTAATATTGAATAAACAGGCAGAGACTGGGTCCAGCCTTATTTTTAAAACACTGTATTATCTTAAGTGCATAAACAAGACAGACAAAATAGTTTTTTCTTAAATGGCACATGAGTGCATTTTGTATTCCGTTCCTTGGAAACAAAGACTTAGCTTCTCTCATTATAAAAAAAAAAAAAACCTTTGAAACAGATCTGGAAGAGAAAGCTTATGTACTGTGGGATAGACTGATGAAGAAATCTGAAGAAAATGCTTAGATCTACAAAGGCTGCTGCTCATTTTTATTTTCTCTTTTTCTAAAAATTGGATACAAGCTCTGGGAAGCATTATTTGCTCACACAATGCCTGACCACATGTGCAAACCATTAAAAGGGTGTAGCTCCCCTGCCATTTTGATGCAGTCCAAAATAAAAATGGAAATGTCAATAGAAAAGTTTCTCCAAATATGTTCCAGCTGTCCTTTGTATCATTAATTCTCTTTTCGAATAGAGTAATTCACAGTGACAATAACCTAAGTAAGGTTCTTTAGAGATAAGAAAGAACCCATGCTTGGAGGGGTTAAAAAGATAAACCAGTATATGTGGTTTGTGGAAAAATAAAAATATGAAATCATAAAGGCAGTCATTCATAAGATCTTGCAACATTTTAGGAAAATATTAAGGTTGACTTTCATTTTATTTGAATTTTCAATTTTGATTAATTTTCATAAAGATCACTCACCAGAATATCAGGAAAAAAAACCTTCTATTGCATCATTCATTCGCTCATTCCATAAGCATGTATTCAGTGCTATGTGTTGGTTATTACATATGACAAAGGAGTACCAAAATATATACCCGAGAGGGACCCTGTCCTTGAGGAGGTTACCTAAGATAATATGCATGTTAAGTCACTATAGAGTCTAAGGGAAAAAGAGACCAGTCAAATGAGAAGAATGATATTGGATGTGGTAGGCAACATTCAAAATGGCCCTTAATGACCCCTACCTCCTGGTATTCATGCACTTGGATAATCCAGTAATTCTCCTCTAACACAGCAAAAGTTATGAGCAAGGACTGGTTTCACGGGCATGTGACCTGTCCATATAAGGTCCTGCATTTGGTTTAGTGTTCTGTTTTTATTGTCTTAAAATTTTATCTTTGAATATCAGTAAATTCCAGCGACATAGTGAAGCATACACATAATCAGAAAAAGATACATTCAATAAATATGTGTCTGCCTCCTTTCTTGGCCACCCCATTTGCATATAGTTTTCTCAGTGTCCCACAAGCACAGGATTTCAGTGGATCCATGATTCATGGGAGTTCAGTGAGACTTGAAGCAAGTACATAGTAAGTGAGTTACTTCTATAATTGTGCAAATGGGAAAATGACAGACTGAGAAAATATCCTTTCCGTTCAAACCAGAACATGCTTAGAGCACAGGAAGAAGACAGTGGCATCCCAGGAAACACAATGTCAATCATATCAAATTTTTTCTCATGTTGCTTGCCTGGATTAGCCAACCACTTATACTAAAACTTATGACTTAGTAGGAAAGAGAGAGAACTACTCATAGTTCCTTTTCCTTTCAGTCCTTCCTAACTCACCAGTAAACTAAAGACAGAGAGGTTGGCAGAATACGTGAATAGCAAGAGATGAAATAAAAACAGTTGAGTTAGTTTTGTTCAGCAGTTTTCACTGTTTTGATAAAGACAAAATGTATATGCACTTACAAGCTATAAAGTATAATTGTGAAATTTTAGTGATTTTGAATACAAATTAAATGCTCATATTTGCATTTAAACCTAGCTTTATGTAACATAAAAATAGCAATACAATTCATAATAATTTAAAATATTAATCTTTCTCTACTCAGAATGACACAGCAAATAAAAATCACCATGACAATTCAAGAAAGACAAACAGAAGAAAAGAAAAAAAACCTTTAACAGAACTTTTTTTTTCTGCTTTTTGAACCACAGAATTCACATTTTCCTTTTGTATTGGGCCCCACAAACACCAGGCTATGATGATGGGATGTCACTTTTAAGACTAGGTTATAAAAAAAATTCTGACTTCAGTCAACACCTCCCCCCTCCATCTCCATCTATTTCCATCTATCTCAATCATCTCTATCATCTCCCTCTATTTCCCTCTCTCTCTTTTCCTCCATCTGAAACCTTTCTGAGTGTAGAGGTGGAGAGTAAGCCATCAGTTTGTGAGGAAACTTTGGCCAAGAGCCAAGAAGAACCTGTGTCTTGTCAATAGCCACATGAATGAGCATGGAAGTGGTCTTCCCCCAGTCAAGACTCGAGATGACTGCAGCCCTAGCAGACATTCCAGGTTGCAGACTTGGGAGAGGCCCTGAGTCAGAAGTGTGTAGTTAAGCCACACTCGATTCTTGACACACACAAACTATGGTGTAATAAATATTGTTTTAAACTGACACATTTTGGGAATATTTGTTTTGCAGCAACAGAAAACTAATGCATTGGGATTCAAAGACTTACTGTACTTTAAAGACTCAGGAAGATCATTTGACATTCTTTTATGATAAGCATTTAGTGATGAAGGACATGACGTTACAGGTAGAGGAGACTGTAATCCAGGCTACGGCAACATTTCTCAAACCCTTTGATTTCAAGACTCCTTTTCTAATCTTAAAAAATAAATATTGAGGACTTCAAGGAGCTTTTATTTATACACAGTATATCTATTGATATTTACCATAGTAGAAAAAACAGGCTTTTAAAATTTGTACTTATTAACTCATTTAAAAACAACAATAGATGCATGTCATGTTGCCATTAATGCATTTTTATAAAAATAAATATATTTCTAAAAATAAATTTAGTGAGAAGACTGGCAATGTGTGCATGTTTGAAAATTCCTTTAATATTTGGTTTGATAGAGGAAAGCTATATACCTGCTTTTGTATTGAAACTGTTGAATAACGCATTATCAAGTAGCCTCTGGAAAACTTCACTGTGTATTTGTGCAAGAATGAAAATAAAAAAGGCAAATAATATCTTAGTGCCTGGATCACACATTGAGAATAACTCATCTCAGGCACAGAGATGGGAGAGTTCAGAGCACATATTGGCTAAAGCATGCAGGAGAAGGGAAAATCTCAGGAAGGTAGATCTCAGAAGGTTTGCATATCATACTCAGTACTCAGTAGAGGGTTTGGCAGAAATTATTTATTGTCAATCGAAAATCCATTCCCACTCTCTTTCTTTGTTAAAGAACCTTTGATTCTTTTCAGCTATTAGAAGCTCATGTGTTGAGGGGGTGCATGCTGATTGGTCTTCCTTTTTCTCATGAATTTTATAGGCACAAATATGTGACATACCCATGGCAATAAAAAGAAGTCCAATGTTGCAGGTGGTGATGGCAATGTGTAAGTTTTCACTGAGACAGAGGCTTGCTCCTTTCTGCCCTTGGATGCTGTCCTGTAAGAATATGATGTATTGCTATATATCTTACATATGTTTACTGTAACCACCTGTTTCAGTAATGAGAAGGCCAAGGGAATTTGAGTGAGCTTGACCAAGAGTTTGACCCTGGATACCGTAGGGTCACTGAATTGTTGAAGATTTTGGGAGCTGTGAACTGATGAGCCCATTAATGTCTATGAAGATTGAACTGACTGCCATGGGTTGATCTTTGAGGCATCAGCTGGGCGGTTATTAAGGTAGTCTAGGTAAAGATAATATAGGTCAGAAATACACTGGTATCAACAAAAAACAAAAAAGAATAAAACAGACATGAAAGAATTGTGGAGGTAAAATTTGCAGGAGTTGGCAGCTGAGTGGATGGACATTAGTGTGTATGTACAGGGGAATGGAAAGGAGGCATCAGCAATGACACAATTGCCTACTTAGGTGATTAGAAGAACAGTGATGTCAGAAACACTGCAGATGCAATTGGCTTGGGAGCGAGGGTGATGGATTAAATTTGGACATATAGAGTGAAAGAGAAATCTAAAATACACAGTACACAGTTGGTGCTCAATAAATGTTTGTTGTGATATAAGACCACATATCAATATTCATATGCAGTCCTCTATGTGATGCCCGTAGGGTTTGCTTCTTCACATCCTTCACGCTTTTACTAAAATGTTGCCTTCTTAAGAAAGTCTTTCTTGATCACCCTATTTAAAATTGTAATATTCATGACCCACTTCTTAACACTTGTTCAATGTGTCTTAATGAGTCCTATGTTATTTTTATGCTCTTTTTTTTAAACCTAAGCTCAATAATGAAACTTCTTATGTTTTGTTCACTCCTGTAACTATTGTACCCAGACCAATGCCTGACATTTAATGGATACTTAAAAGGAATGAATAAATATTCAGTGTAAAAGGAATGAATAAATATTCAGAGCATGAGAGTCAGGGCTGCAAAAATATTTGTCAATCATGTGTCTAAAGTAGTAATTGAAGCCTCAGGACTAGATGAATGTATTATAATTGGATAGTGAATTCACAGAGATAACAGTAGATATTTACTGAGTAATAAGAATTGTTCTGAACACTTTATATACATCTTAGCATTTAACCCTTATGAAAATCCTGTAGGTAGATAGTTATATTTCCCACTTTACAAATAGAAAAGCTGAGATTCAGAGAGGTTAGTAACTCAACTAACCTCTAAGTTTGAAAAGTTAGTGAGGGAGCTAGGCCTTTATGTAAAAGACCAAAATAAGTTATTGTGTAGAACATTTAACAGAAATTTTATCTAATGGATGGAATTTTAAATTATGTTCTGCAATGGTATGTAGTTTTTAAGGAAAACAATCCAGAGTTTTTCTTGCTTTCTGACTTTGTAAAAAGTAGAAGTGACCCCTTTTTAAGCTTTAAAAAAATAATTCCTGTCTGTTGAAAAGACAAAGCACTTTTAGCCTCATTGGTTTCCTACCTGGATCTACAGTGAGATGATTTGGAAGACCTTATAAAATATATGACACCAGCAGTATAGGGAAGATTATACTTTTCTTAAAGTCAGGTGTTGGTAGTAAGTTAAAGTTACATGACTTAAAGGTCAGTCATGACATCTTTTCCCTTAATGCCTCAGAGATGTTCTTCACAAAGAAAATGACCACACACATTTCATTTAAAATAGACTCAGCTTCAGGATGGTTTTCCTTCCTCTATGAAAAAGCAGGGTATTAGTAAAGATAAAGACTTTTTTGGCCTTGCAACACATTTTTACATTTCATTCATGGACATGAAATGGAAAACAAGATGAAAATGATTCTTTTACTGGACATTTAATTAACAAATGTCATGACTTTCACATTAGTTTGTATAAATCCTAAAAATGAGTTTCAAATGAGAATGTGTATTCTATTGAGGCAAAGATAGAAGTGTATAACCTTGGGCAGATCGTTTAACTTCTCTCTGTTTTACATTTACAAGCAGTAATACAAAGAGACAGGATTATATGATCTCCAAGGTCCCATCCAGATGGATTTAACACACTATGATTATTAGAGATGCAATTTAATGCAGCAGTAAGGAGCCTGGGCTCTGGAACCAGACTACCTCCATTTAGATCCTGCTTCACTTCACTTATTAGCCATATGATGTGACATAAGTTATCTTGTAACCCTTTAAGCCTCAGTTTCCTCTTTGGCAAAATGAGGATAGTAACCCTCCTCAGGCCCTTTTGAGTATTAAACATAATCACTGTTGCAAACTATTTAGCACTGGATTTAATACTGTGAAAAACTGCTATTTCCTTATATTTTAAATTAAACATTTTCCCCCCTCAAACAAAAATAAATTTCCTAAGAATTCAAGATGGTATGATTTTTCTTGGTTTTAACTCTTTAATCTATTTAACACCTACACTATTATTCAAAGTATAAAAAATAAGTCAAAGCATTAATTTCATTTATACAATCCCAAATGCTCTCTCTCCCATCTCTCACCTCAGAAGAATAAGTGTTAAGATTTAAGACCTATTCAAATGGATGCCTTAATGACTGAGAAAGAACTTCTGAGATAAGTTAGGGCACCATTTTACAGGTCACAAATAATGAGAGAATAAGTGACATTCCTCCAAATGATAGTGTAAACAATAAATTATTACAATATAGGCAAAGAAAAACACTTTTGAGATATTTTTTAAATAAGAAATTTAAAGAAAACTGGGATTTATGGTAATAGTTATTATGTGTCTTCCTAACACCCTTATATAGCAGATGTTCAAATTCTCTTTATATGGATGAGAGAACATGCAGACTAGGGAACTTGCCTAAGACCGCACATACCTAAGTGGAAGAACCAAAACTTAACCTCAGGCAGTCTGACTTCAGCATCTGGGCTCTTAATTAGACTGTTTTTAGCACAAGAGCCTTTTGTTTAGGTTTGTTTTACACAAAGTCTATGATCTCTTAAGATACCAAGCTGTCTTATTAAATAAATCTATCCATATGCTCAAATGTCCATCTGTCCACTTATCCATCCATTTATCCATCTCTCTGTCCATCCATCCATCCATCCATCCATCCATCCATCCATCCATCCATCCATCCATCCATCCATTCTTTTATCCATCCATCCTTCCATGTTTTTGTCTTTAAAATATGACCAGCAGGATTTGACCTCTTGGTTCATGGTGAATGAGGAAGTGAGACAGATTTGTTAGACTTGACTTTGGTAGAATGTGATCATCACACACCTGTGGTTTAAGTATAGCTCAATGGCAAATTGAGTACTTCCCCTGGTGGAGCCTTCTTGTTAGGCAGTGAGAGTTCTCTTCTTGTGAAATAAATTTCCCAACATAATGAGTTTTACTAGTTTCTCTTTCCTCTTTTAGAAAGGAAAATAATTTTTTCCTTTTTAAAGCACGATTTTGAGTTTTAAAAGTAAATAGATTGTTTCCTATTTAAATTTCACAATGAATCTTAGAATTCAATTTAAAACATTAAGAACACTACCTCAAAATATAAGTTTTAAGAATAATTCCTTAAATTTAAAATTAGGTCACTACAAGTAGTGAAATACTAAGCTAAAAAAGATTAATTTCATTTCCTTTTCCTTCCACCCTCCTTATTACCTTTCCATGGGAAAACAATCCACTAATACATTGCACATTGCAGGAACAAAAATGAGTTTACCTCTTTTTTGTTCTCTTTTCTTTTTACTAGTCTCTATATTTGTAGGCCTCCTATGGAAAATCAATTACTGCTTTATTCTTGGATTTATCTTCCTAAGTATATCTTTCTTGTCAGAAACCAATCAAGCATTTTGCTCTCCCCATTTATTAATCGTTGTCCTACTTTATGCTGTTGATTCTGATTAGCTGGTTCTTTTTTTCCTTTGTCATAGGCAGTATAGTGTTGGAGATCTGGAAGCACCACTAACTGTCCTCTCAACTTCCTGATCTTCAGGCAAGTCAACCTAATTCATGTTAGCTATAAAGAGGAGGCAGGGAGAGAGACACAAACAGCCAGTCGGAGGAATTCACCAGTCTCCCTGAGAGAGATGATCTATCCTGCTTTTCACTTGGGGAATAGATGGGGAGGTGAACAAGGTCACTCTAAGTTTCCAAGGTCACTCTACTGCAAGGCCTTTGGGGAGAATCATAGTCCATTTCTGCTGCTATAACAAAAATACTATAAGCTAGGTGGCTTATAAACAACAGGAGTTTGTTTCTGATGGTTATGGAGGCTAGGGAGACCAAGTTTATGGCACCAGCAGATTTGGTATCTGGCAAGTGTCTGCTTCCTTATAGATGGCTGTCTTTTTGCTATGTCACGTGGTAGAAGGGGCATGCTAGTTCTTTGGAATCTTTTTTATAAGGACACTAATCACATTCATGAGGACTCCCCTTTATGATCTAATCACATCCCAAAGGCCCACTTTCTAATATCATCACCTTAGGTTTCAACATTAATTTTTTTTTTTTTGGAGGGGATACACAAATATTCAGGGCATAGCAGTCAGTATCATTTGTCAACTTTGTGTCTCTGCTTTCTTTAATGACCTTCAGTTTCTCCACTGTTTCTTATCTCAGGAGCTAATCTCACTCCACATTTACCTTTTCTCATTGATGTTGAGTTTATCAGTCAAGATAAGGTGTTATGCTGCAATAATAAACAACTTCAACATCTCAGTGGCTTAAAACACCAAAGATCTATTTCTTATTCATGTTACCTGTCATCCAAGGAGCCAGGATGATGAAGCAGTCACTTAACTTGAACACTGCTGGTTACTATTCCAGAAAGAGGAAAGAATTCTGCAGAGACTTGCACTGACAATCAAAAACTCAGCCATGGGGCAAGGTCATGAACTAGAAACATGAGGTTCCTCAACCTTAAGGGAACCAGAAAGTACAATCCTGTAGCACAGTCATATTTCTCCCACTCTGGAGGTGGAAAATCAGAAGTATTCAGTGAGCAGCAGGACCATTATTTTATCTTTTAATTAAACAAGTAGAGGATAGGAACTCCTTATGTTTTCTCTTTTTTTGGTTTATTTCTAATTTCTTACCTCTTGATTAATATATCCCGATATCTTTCTATTTTCCTTTCTAGTTTGTCTTTCCTTTCAGATATCACATTATTTTCAGTAAATATTCTGGGTCCTTTTCCCCAGCAGTCTAACTTTTGGCTAGGCCAGTGTCTATTCTCATTCCTCAGTCCCAAATCCATTTTCTTTATTCGATTTCTCTGAACTCCTGCAGCTCTTTCTGTCTGCACCACACAACTTAACCTTTAATTACTTGCCTACTGGGCATTCCACTTGGTTCTGCCTTTTATCAGCTGAATCGGAATATAACTTTCACCATCTCTCTCCGCTACTCCAAATTGACTCTACCTCCTGATCCTTATTTCCAAAGTTGTTCCATTATTTTTCTCAGCGCTCAACCTCAAGATCTTCATTTCTCTTTGCTTCTTTTTCTAATCTCTTGCTTCTCATGATTGAGCAGTTACCAAACTCTTCCCCATGCATCCATTGTGTTTGTGTGGATCAAATGACATAGCAAAAGTAAAAAAAAACATGCCACAGACTCTAAATATAAGGAGATATTACTCTCTATTTTGTTAACTATTTTTCATTCCTTCCTTCATTCATTTATTCATCACTCATTTATCCATGCACTTACTCAAGACCTAAGTGCTTTTTTGGAACTGTGCTTGTTACTGAGGGAGCCACAAATTAATTACGTTTCTGCTCTCCAGGAAGTTACATTCCATTTGAGGAAATCATATATACATTCTTCAAGGGAACTAGGTACTAATATAATTGCAATAAGAGAATGCTCTGGCAAATGGGAGAAGTGGGCAATAACGATGTTCTGGAGTAGGCTACAAAGGCTTCAGGAGGAAGTCAATGTGGGGATAACTAACTCATTTCACATTCAGATGAAAACACCTGAAGGCTTCTCAGCATACTTAGAATAAAATCAACACTCTTCATTAAGGCCTACTAGAACCTTTATGATCAGGCCCCTTTCAATTTCATTTAAGGCTTTTTTTCTTATTTTCTGGGCTCCAGCCACTAATATTCTGTCAGCTGCTTCAGCACACCAAGCCCATCTCCATTCTGTGCCTTTGGATTTGAGGTTTTCTTTGAGCAGAATTCTGTTTCTACGGGTCTTTGTGAGTCTGGCTCTTTCTTACTCAAATGTCAATCTGTAGAGAGGCATTCCCTAAATACCTAATGTTAAATATTATCCTCCTATCCCAGGACCCTCTTTTTCAGAACTCCTGTTTTCTTTTTTAAATACTTATCTGAAATCATCTTGTTTGCTTCCTCCCCCCACTTTTTTTTCATTTGTTTATTTCTTCTTAGGATGTTTCCTCTTCTTAGGATGTCTATGTCACCATCTTGGATCAGAACCTCCCCAGGATATGAGCTCTTTATAGGTGTGAACCTTGTTTGTGTTACATACCCTATAGCCAGGGCTCAGACAGAACACGACCAATCATATCTACTGCTACCGTACAGCTCTCCTGACTCCAATCTCCCTCTTTCAGGGACCATTACCAAACTTCATTATTGGGTTCCTTTTCTTTAATGCTACTTTTACTATGTAACAAATGTTCTGGCCAAAGAGATGTATGTGGAAGTGAGGAATACCACTCCCAAGACAGGCCAACAAAAACTCCCACGTATGATCTTTTCTTTTACTTTCTATTAAATGAATGAATAGGACCTCAATAACTTAGGGAAGGGCAGGCCCCTGTTAGGGAAAAGGGCATGGTTCCTAAAAGACCGTGTGTAAGGCTGCCTGACTAGGAATACCGGCCTTGAACTGTGATAATGGCAAGAAATGTGTGTGTGTGTGTGTGTGTGTGTGTGTGTTCACACGCGCGCGCGTGTGTGTGATACCTCTGAGAGCCTGACACTTCTTTGTTATAACATTTAGTGTTACTTACCCAAGCTAATACATTTGACAACTAAGTTTTTCATCATTTGGCTATGGGTACTTTTCCAACTCTTCAGATACTGTACACAGTCTCAGTGACTAGCTATTTTTGCCTCTAAAAAAGCAGTTTCTTTAACTACCTTAATTCTATGTTAACATCTATCTTCTAGCATTACTTGTTGAAAAGGGCATGGATCTTGGAATTATGTTAGAAAAATCTGAAGCTGAATTCAAGAATTGCTCCTATCTAGTAACATTACATTTGGCATGTTATTTATCTCATCAAAACTTAGTTTATTTCTTTGTATAAATAAAGGAAAATAATACCTAATTCACTGCATTATTGTGAACAATTAAATGAAATGGTGCACTTGACTTCCATAGATGGTGCACTTGACTTCCATGCTGATTAAAAACATGTTTTTCTTTTTCCCCAAGGAAACTTCTCTCTCTTCTCTAAACCTACAAAACTCTTCCAAGTCTTGAAAGTTCTCCACTGTGCTCAAATTTTCTGAAGTATAATATTTACAAAATAGGTAAAAGTGTGACCTCTGGGTTAAAATCTTGACCCCTTAACAGTTAAGTAAACTCAGACAAGTTACTTAATAACTTTGTGCCTCAATTTTCATCATATTTAAAACTGGAATAGTAACAGAACTTAACTTGTGGTGTTCTTGTGAGGGTTAAGTAAGTTAATAAATGCAAAATCCTTAGATGAGTGCAGGGCAAAAAGTTAGTGCTCACTATTGCTTAGTTGTTATTTTAAAATTATTTTCTCAAACCTTTTAAACTCAATTATCCCAGCTCATGCTGTCAATGCCCTTCTCTGTATTTAAGATACTTGTGTCCATTGTATTATTTTGTTAAAAAGAAATTCTTCCTGACTAGTAACTTTATCACTACAGTTTTTAATATTTACAGTATTCTACACCAAACATTCTAGCCAATGTTCTAGACAGCAAAATTGGAATTAAATTAAATTACATTTTAAAAAACACAAGCCTACTGCTCTCATGCATTCTGTTTTATTATCATGCATTGTTTGGTCCCTAAGGCTTAGATTTCTCCCCCCTCTAATTCACACAAAACAGAACCAAACTCAGATACAGAGAACAAATTGGTAGTTGCCAGATGGGTGAGGGGTTGTGGGATGGATGAATAAGTTGAAAGGAATTAAGAAATACAAATTGCCAGTTATTAAAATAGTCAAAAGGATGTAAAGTACAGCATAAGAAATATAGTCAGTAACGTTGAAATAATTATGTAAGGTGTCAGATGGGTACTAGACTTATTGTAGTGATGACTTCATACAATATATAAATGTCTAATCAATATGTTATACACATAATATCACGTCAACTATAACTGAAAAATACATTTATAATATTTTAAAAATAAATTAAATAAATAAATTTGAAACTGTACCATGGGTTGGGACAAACAGAAATGGGGGTGGAAAGATGCAATAGATGAATAAGTGGGCTAAAATTTCCAGAAGTTTTATTATACTAATAAAGGACTTTATATCCCATTATGGGGATTTAAAAAGACATATAGTCAAATATAGCTATCAAATTATTAGTTATTTATTGATATTCTGAGTCAAATAGGAATATCAGAATTGATAGTAAGTAGACTTACAAGTAAATATATTTCACAGTTACATTTTGCATTCTAAATCCAAAACCATAATCATTAAGCCTTACATTATAATCTATTGCTTTGCATATTTTTATCTTTGTTTCTCATTTCTACTTTTAAAAAAAATTTATTATTAGTTTCAAGTATACAGTATATTAGTTAGACATTTATATAGTTCATAAAATGATCCCCCTAATTGCTTTTTCTCTCCTCTGTCTCTCCACCTAGCCATTATATTCTACTTTTTAATCATTTAACTAATTATAATCAAAGCAAGGATATTTATCATAATAATCTGAACAAGGTTTTCCCATTTTGGACAAACTTGTATAACAATCACATCTCTTATGCTATAGGACAATCTCAAGACCCCTGGCACTCTTCCTTACTCTTCTGCCTGAACAAATTATTACTCTCTCAACAACTGCCTAGTTTTGCTATCTGTACAAAGGAATTATAATTCTAAAGACTCCTATGAAATATTTTAGGGGTTCTGCCTAATTTCTGGTTGAGAGAACTATAATTAAGAGAAAATGACTAAAATACACTGGCTATCTATTTCTCTTGTTTTAATCCCGTACTAAGTTAGATACCATAACAATGACATATCTGGATATCATTATTCAGGTCTAACAGGGAATTACCTCTACAGAGTTATAATTTTACAACTTTAGAATTTTACATTAATACATTACATTAATATCCAATATAAATAATTTTATGTAATTTCATAAGCTAATTATTAAGGATGTTGTCTTTTATTTCATTCAAAATTTTATTAAAGGCATACGGTATAAATTCTTATGGAGTTCAGAACTTGCTAAAGTATCTCTTGATGAATTAGTTGTCTTTCCTTTTTTTAATTAAATTTATTGGGGTAACATTGGTTAATAACATTGTATAAGTTTCAGGTATACAATTAATACATCTTTTGTATATTGCGCTGTGTGCTCATCACCCAAAGTCTAGTCTCCTTTTGTTATCATATATTTGAACTCCTTTACACTCTACATCCTCCTCCCACTCCCCTTCCCCTCTGGTAATCATCATACTTTTGTCTGTGTCTGAGTTTGTTCATTTAGTTGGTTGATTGGTTCATTTACTGCTGTTTATATTCCACATATGGGTAAAATTATATGGTTTTTGTCTTTTTCCACCTGACTTATTTCACTTAGCATGGTAGTCTCAAGGTCCATCCATGTCATTGTAAATGGTAACATTTCATCATTTTTTACGGTTGAGTAGTATTCCATTATACATATGTATCGCATCTTTATCCAATCATTCATCAAAGGATGTAGGCTATTTCCATGTCTTTGCTATTGTGAATAATGCTACAATTAACACAGGGTTACATATGTCTTTATAACTAAATGTTTTAAGTTTTAGGGTAGATACCCAGAAGAGGGATTCTGGGCTTATATAATAGCTCTATCATTAATTTTTGGAGGAACCTCCATACCGTTTTCCATAGTGGCTGTACCAGTTTACATTCCAACTAGCACAGTGTATGAGGGTTCCTTATTCCCCATAACTTCTCCAATACTTGTTATTATTTATCTTGTTGATAATAGCCATTCTAACAAGTATGAGGTCATATCTCATTGTGGTTTTGATTTACATTTCCTTTATAGTCAAGTTCAGCATATTTTCATATATCTTTTGGCCATCTGTATGTCTTCATGGGAAATTATACCATAAAATCATTTTTCTTCTTCCCTCCCTTGAATTTCAGGATACACAGAGATAAGGTTTTTGATTATTGTAGCAGCTTTTTTTAGTTTGATTTTTCTTTACAATTATTTTTTCTATCCTATTTTCCTCCTGCTTCCTTTTTAATGTTGTTTTATTATTCAATTGAATTTTCCCTGTTATTTAAATAGCTTCACTGTATTTTTACTTTTTGTCATTTGCTTCAAATCCTTTAAAGAACTTCTAATTTCCTTACTTTCTAGAGAGCTGACTAACCAATATGAAAAAAAAAACTTATTTCTGTTAATTTCTATACGAAGGTTAAAACCCAGAGCAGTAAATGCTACCTTCTTCAAACAACAGATCACCTTTTCTAATTTAAAAATGACTTAGTGGAAATTTTAAGCCAAAGGAGAAAAGAGATCAATATCCCTGTGGTCACTGGGGATGCTCGTGGAGTAGATCTTTACAGCTCACAGTAATTCTGCTCCTATCTTAGATAGTTGGTTTCTTAGGTAGTTCAATTCAAAAAAACCATGTAAATTGTCTAGACTGACACCCTTATTTCCCATATTCTACCTATGAGAAAAATAGAGTTAGTTCTGGCATAAGGATGAACATACACATCAATGGAATAGAACAAGGGTTCAAAAATAAACCCTCATATACAGGGTCAATTGATTTTCTACAAGGGTGCCAAAAAACTTCAATGGAAAAAGAATAGTCTTTTCAACAAATGGTATTGGAACAACTGGATATCGAGATGCAAAAATGATTTTGGACACCTTCCTCTCTCCATATACAAAAATTAGCTCAAAATGAGTCAGAAACCTAAATATAAGTGCTAAAACTCTAAGCCCTTTTAGAAAAAAGATAAGAGTAATCTTTGTGACTTTAGGTTAAACAAACCCTTCCTAGATATGACACCAAAAACACAAATGACAAATTAAAAGACAGAGAAATTTGAATTCATCAAAATTAAAAACTTTTGTGTTTTAAACAGTTTCATCACAAAAGTGAAAATACAACTCAAGAGAACGAAGAAACTATTTGCGTATTGTATTTATTTAGTAAGAAGCTTACGCTTATAATACATATTATAAAGCAAAGTTCTTACAATTCAATAATAAATAGGTAAATAACTCAATAAAAATAGGCAAAATATCTGAATAGATATTCCTCTGAAGAAGATATCCAAATGATCAGTAAGCACATGAAGAGGGAAATGATGTGATTTTATCCAAGATAAGAACTCAGTTCTCTTAAGTGCTAGTCTTTCCACTGTGTCACGCTAGCTCTTTCCTCTCCTTTTTAAATCTCTCTTTGGTAGTTTTGTTGAGACAGTGGCCTAAGTCACTTGAGCCCTTTCTCTTTGCTACATGTTGACTATTCTTATGCTTTCAGGGACTCCAGTATTTACCTATACAATGAGGATAAAATTACCTGCCATATCTACATTATAGAGACCACAAGAGAAGAGAAAGCAGACTGAAAAGTACAAAGTTTTTAATATGTTAGAAGTTTTTCCTCATCTGGCTATCCCAACATTTCATGTACTGCTCAAAAGGGAAATACTTTCTCCAACATAATTACAAAAAGACAGTTGTTAAAAGATTTATAAATTCAGGTTTAAAACATCCCATAATATAGCCCCTAAGCATGTAATAACTTTACACAAAAATGTCAGATACTGATATATTGGTTGATACAGAGTTTCTTAGTTATTTTTTTCCTAAGTCTGGGTTTCTAATGTCGCTATAATGCAGACAGCCTTGGTGCATTTCCTTTTTCTCAAATCAATAAATTTGCTAGAAAAGAAGAAATATATTCAATTAAAATTAAACTGCATACTTCTGTTAAATATATTATTTTTTGTCATAATTGATAATTTGATGTTATATTTCAATGTCTTAAAGTACTACATTTATGTACATATCTATAAAAATATCACTAATTTTAACTAATTTTAATGTGAAGCTAATATTTTGTTACTTTGCTTCTGCAATTGTTATGCACTTCTCCCTAATATACATCTC
This sequence comes from Eidolon dupreanum, assembly GCA_028627145.1. Taxonomy (NCBI): domain Eukaryota; kingdom Metazoa; phylum Chordata; class Mammalia; order Chiroptera; family Pteropodidae; genus Eidolon; species Eidolon dupreanum. Next base: position 137,907,272 of record CM053503.1, read on the forward strand.
TTAATATCTTCTGATTCTAGGCACTTATGGCTGATTGATTTATTACTTGTATTACCCTGGATAATACTATTTTGATTGTAGAAAGCTCATTTTAGGACGAGTTCAAAGAACAGAGTAAACTGCTATGTCAAAGACTTCGAAAAGACTGCCATGATTAAAAAAGGGGCTGTTGTAAACAACCTTTAGAAGATCATCCATTCCAATTGCATTGTCTTGATTTCTTACATTTCATTTATAGCTTAATGATGAAGGGATGAATGATCCCAATTTTACTTTGTATGGGGGAACTAAAAATATTAGATAGTTGTTTTATTTTATTACTTTTTTCTTTTTTACTAAAAAAAAAAAAGCACACAGATCTTCAGCAGTATTGACTTTTCGAATGCGCATTGTATATAATCTTATAATTTGTTCAATCACTTATTAGATATTACACATCCAGTTTGTTAGGGGAATGAATCTGGAACAGACTCATATGCGCTGTCGAGGACAGCTTGCTGATTTACTGTTTAGGTAAACCAACACATACAATGCATTACTATTTGAAAGTAAACCACTGAAGACCAGAAACAATTTCTACCCAATTTAAAACACCTTTGGGAGGATAGTTTCTCAGTAAATAATGCTTATACCCCAGAAAGCTATTTATTATGAATGTTCTGGAAACAGACAATAGAAGTGCTTTCAGTACATATAGTGTCTAGTCCCCTGAAGTTAACCAAGAAAAATACCTAATGTAGACTTAGAGGGGATTTAGGTTTGGTAAATTTTTTAGATCACAAATGTGAGAACAGTACTCTCACATCTGTCTTGAAAAATACAAAAGAAAATAATAATAATAATCAAAGAATAATTAGAATTTGGGCCATAGAAATTATGTTCAAATATAAATATATTATTCATAAATTTTTTGACATTCATAACATCTCCAAACTCAGCCTCAAGGTAAAGTAAAATTTTTAAGAGAGAGGCTTTGTTTATGTGTAAAATATGATTAGACTCATTGGAAATACATATATATACCATACACATGTGTGTATACACGCATACATAAATACATGGAAGGAAAATATACCTCCAAATTTACAGTAATTATTTTGGAATGGTGGGATGACATTTTAATAGAGTTTTTATATTTCTAGTCTCCAAATTTCTATGATAAACATGTACAACTTTTATAACTTGAAAAAGCCAAAACAAATTCCATTTTAATGTAATCATCAAAAACCATATACATTAGGTTGGGATATAAGATGATTGACATATTTTAAGCACTAAACAAAAATATACAGCATCACCACTAAGATAGGGATTAAAACCCACTGGCATATGGGTCATATTTATTTGTCTTTTAATTTGGTGATTCTTCCATCTTTCTCTATGTCTCATAATTTTCTATTCTTGCAGCAAGAATATGCATTTGTAACGAACCTTCCTTTGCCATTTGGAAAGGGGTATGTATCCCATCAACAATTCCCAAAGGTGCTAAGGAATGAATCTCACCTTGCTTAGCAAATGGCTTACTGAGCAGTGCCTTTGCTTTGCATTTAATGCTGATAATATTAGTATTAAAGAAAGGGGGAGTATTATAAAGGCCAGTTTCTAAAAGCTGTGTTATATGCCTCTTTTCTGGGTAAAAATATGAAATCTATCACTAGTTATATTATATAAATAATGTTCACCCTGATCTATAATCAGGATTACTATTAACCATTTCAAAACAAGTAAACTGAAGTTAAAGCAGTGAAAATAACCAGGTTTTGGTGAAGATGTGTCTCTTCTTTGCAACCTCATGCTAATAACCTCATTTAATTGGTACACACAGAGTCATAATAAGAATATTCCTATAGATAATAATTCAATATCTCTTAAAAAGCAAATAAAAACCAGTCTTCAAAGAAATGTTATATGTTTACTTAATAGGAAAGGAAATACTTCGAAGGCATCACAGACAATGTGAACCTGTTACTGGTGAACTTCATCACAAAGTGGTAATTAAAGTCCATGTTTTTATATTCTACTTCAACAAATAAAGTGAGCTTCTAATATGTGTGATATATTAAGTATATGAATATACACATAACATACACTGAACATATACATACATACACACACAACTTATTAAATATATGGGAAAATAACGAGTAGTGGTTAGAAGCATGGTCTCTGGAGTCAGTCTGGAGGTTTCAAATCCTAGCTCTTCCAGTTACTCTTTGGCTTTGGGCAATTTGCTTAACCTCTCAGTGCCTCAGTTTCCTTTTCTGTAAAATGGGAATTATTAGTGTAACTTTATAAGATTATTGGGAAGATTAAAAGGCTCCATGAATGTAAACATTTTGATGGCGTCTGTCACGTTTCCCAACATATTCTTTTGAAAGTTCTCTCATATTTTGATAACTACAATGAGAATCATATTTTTATTTCTGAGACTTGGATGTTGCATCTGGATTCTGGAACATAGAGCATGTATTCCCTGATTCTAAGGATCAGGAATCTCTTACTCAGAATATTCTAAAAACTGAGACTCAGAAAACTTCAGAGGAAATTGAGAGTGAGTTCTGTGAGTGAGCATGCGAAGTAAGGCAGAGATAGTCTACAGCAAGATTTTAAAAAGCAAAGAAAAAGAGAAACAAGTAATGAAAACAGTTGTTAGTGATAGAAATACAATCTGTACTTCGGAGTTTTGTTTCCTTTTTCTCTGCCTTTATATAGCATTTCATTATTTTTATATAAAATGGAATTTATATGATTTATACCATATGAGCTAGATAAAAACTATTAAAACATATAAAATGTTAAAGTTAGAATATTTTATTCCTGTATTTCTTGGTACTCTACACCAGATGTACATTTGTATCCACCACATCCTAATTAAGTTTCATAAATAACTGCATGATAGAAAGACAGCTGAGGCATAGTTTCTGAGAAAAATTCAAAAGCCCTTTCAGAACTTAAGTGAAAATCCAATTCCTTTTGAAGTAGCCCAGTATCACAGAAGACCTGAGGTAAGCCTTTGTTTTAAAGACCTCGGTTTATTTTCAAATTTCAGTTTCATTTTTTAAGTTACAACTTTCACAAAGTATAACCCTGTTTTTTTTCAGAGGATGGGTCAGTGTTTATTTATTTATTTATTTTGGAATTACTTGTTGTGCATCTGAAGTGCCATTGTTATTCATTTAACTTTCTAAGTATCTTTTAAAATGTTTAGATTTATTTTTTAGATTTGACTATTTACTACCAGTTACTGGTAGAGGGAAGTCTGGGTCACAGATATAGCCTTTATCGGCACAGATATTCGTACAGACTATGTTATAAATATTAGCTCTATTTAACTATAATTGTACCTCCAAATTTTATTTAATTGTGTGAAATTTTTTTAAAGTAAAAGTTATCTTTTTCTGGATTTTGATATTTGAGAAAATACATAAAAAAAGGAAATAACAAGATCAAAATCAAACTGTTACATTCAGACATTTGCTAAAAATGTCAGCGTTTTTCCCTTGAAATTATGGGTGTGGAAAGATGTATGTTTGCCTGGATTAGAAGCTGTATATTTCGTTCTGCAAAAAAAATGTCTGGGCAAATGGAAGAACTGGAGGAAAGGGAGGTATTTTTACTCTTCACACTCCATCCACCTATACAAACAGAAAACACTGTGGCAATTTTCAGAGGTGACAGCATTGTCTTCAAGGAGGGGAAGAGGCAATTCCTGGGAGGCATATCTCAACTACAGGAATCTTAGATCTGAAAAGGTTTTCTCTTAAAGACTTACACCCAACAAAAACCTTGGATTTCCTAGATCAGACCTATTTTCCATTTTTTTTGTGTGTATTTTTTCATTCTCTCCATGAATAAACTCATGTTAGAAGCAGTCCTAATTATCGTAACCACATTTACAGTTCTAAGGCAAGAGAGCAAAGGAAATCAATAAAAGGGAAACATGCCGGGGGAAGACAGAGTGAACTCTTAGTTCACTAAAATTTTGTGACTAATCAGCATCTTCTTTAGACATCCCTTAGGCAACCCTAACCGATGATTTTTTTACTTAGTAGAAAACAACTGGAAACTTTCCAATTGCAATACAATCTTTTTGTTCAATTGTCGGCCAGTAGTAGTTTTAAAAGAAATAATTTTCTATATTTTCCTCAGAGGTGTCTTAATTTTCCCTATCAAACTCATAATCCAAATGTACTAAAGTCAGCAGGACTGAATGCCTAATTTGCTTATATGTATGGTGAAATCTAGTGCCAAGTATCATCCACGGCCATCGCCTGGCTTCAAATATTCATGATTCTCCACAGTCCAACATGCATTAAAGGTGGGAATGATGCCAGCAACACACAGTCTTCCTAGTGACAAGGAGCCTTCTCAGATCAAAGGAGCAAGCGAAAGACTTCAAACTAAACTGTCTTTTTAAAAGACAGTCACAAAAGGAATGTCAAATCCCACACTCTATTTCAGCTTTGGAACATCAACGAAATGAAAAAAAAAAAGATGCTCATTCATTTTTTCTTCTCAACTCATCTTACTGCAAACTACTGTTTTCTTCCTTTCTTACCACTGTAGTCCAACAAGGATGTTATGCACTAAAACTGAAAAACATTATTAGTGTTTCACAGATAAAATGAATGACTACTGAGGTATTAATAACATTCAAGCCAATATGATATTGCTAATGGAGCCTGAGTGGCATGTAGAGAAAAATAAAAGAGCAAAGTTAAAATGAAAATAGGAGCTATGAAGCTTCCATAAGAAGCAAATATACATAATAATTTAAGTTCTCCTTATGTCATTTGTCACCCAGCTGCACCTGCTCTTACACCTGTGCTCTCTTCCCTGATCGATCCTGATACCCTGGAAATGGTAGGCACGCAGCCAATTTCATATCCAGCCATTCCTATGATCAGACTCAGCTACCTACCAACCTGCTTTTTTCTTACATTAAATCAATTATCAACCTCTGGTCTCTGAACTACTCTGACTGACAGGACCAACAGAAAGTTCTAGGCTAATAACTCCTTAGGAATAGTTCTCAGTGCAAAGAGTTGCCACTGACCTACTTTGTACTTACTGAAATAATTTATCAGGTATGATAATTAGGGAATATAAAGCTGTTTTTAAAACCAACCAAGTATAAGAAATATTTGTTGAAATCATAAGTTGGTATTCCCAGTGCTATCAGATGGGGCTTTATTACTTTGCAATGAGTCAGTTTTATTATGTTTGACTTATTTATAAGCTATTCTTTTTCTTTGTAAATTACATTTGACAGGATGTATTTGAGAGTCTCTTTGATGTATAAATGTATTAGTTTTGAATTTTGTCAGTCTTGATATGAAGAGAAACAATCTTTTAAGCTCTTCTTTTCATTTATTCTTAACCTCCACCTCATAAACAGGCCACATATCCCTTTGCACAGGCATTCCAATTATTTCTGAAGTCCATCCTAAATAAAGAGATGCCTCAGTATGAGAGTGGATGTACCTATGGTGTGGACCAATTACCATGTGACTTTTAATTCTCTCTTTTGAAAATTAATCCTTTCCTACATTTAGGTATATATCTACAACTGACGATTTTTTTGTAGCGATGGTCTTTCTTCCCTACTAAGAAAACCTGGCCATTTCCTGATTTCTACAGCCTTGATGTTCTCCACAAGAAGAAGAAAAAGACAAAAAAAAAAAAAAAAGACTTGAAATGAAATTGTGGAACATAAATGTATATGAGTTTACAACCTACATGTTTTCTCAAGATAAACGCATTAAAATGTTATGTCATTAGTATATGGTTTATCAATACCATCCTCTAATTATTAATTTTTTCTCTTTTACCTTTACTCTCCTTACTCCTTTCCATTTTATTTATTATTTCCCCCCCATGTCTAGTGTTACTTTCTTCTTAACTCAAGAACTCATCTAGGTAACTATGAAAACAACATCAGCTATTTGTGTACTGGCTTTTTTATTCTCACAACTATTTACTGTTACTTAGAAAGTACCTTTGAATAACTAGACTTAGTCCTTGTGGTGAAATGTAAAATATTAATTTCTTAGGCCAGGGTTTAAAAAGATCAGGCGTTAAATTTTCACCTTTGTTTTAATATTGCAGATATGATAATAACATTATTTCTCAGTTATTTACTCACATCTTGTTATTACCTTATAAGGCAGGGTTGAGGAAATACATATACATAAAATTGTAGTTTAGTTAGTGTCAAAGGAGAAAATAATAAAAAAACACTGAGTTGTACTATTTGTACTCTTTGTTGCCACATAGCATATGCAGTATTTTACGTTTTTGAGAGGGCCCGGCCATGGTTTTACCCAAATTCAATAGCACATCAAAGCACCTCTGAATCAGCTGACTGTATAAGAATCAGATCACTCCCCTACTGCTTCCTATCTTACTTTATAGTCTCTTTCATTCCATGCCTATTTAATTTCATTTATTGTTTTATTCTTGTGTCCTTCAGCTCTTTCCAATCTGCCCTTCATGGCCATAACTAAATATAATATATTAACATACAAAGGTATTTATGTAAATGAAAATCAATATGCTTATCATTCCGGCACTATTCCTTATTGCTTACGTTGGACATTTTAAGTACATTTTATTTAAACCCTAACAACTTTTCATTCTTGCCTGGAGAGCATAATGATCTTCTTGGCTCCCTGCCCCCTACAGCCCTCTAATCTTCACAGCTATGGCCACTTAGCCCCATCTGGAGGTTCAGCCTTATTTCGCATTTTGGAGCTAATCTTATCTCTAAGCTGGGGGCGTACAAGATATCCTTAGCCAAAAGCTAACTGATTCAGCATCCAGTCAGCCTTGCTGCTGGTTTCATTCTGACCTTATAATTTATTCTGAGGTCTAGGCGCTTGCCTCAGCCCCATTGTAAGCAAGACTTGGCTTTCTACATCAGTTCTATATAAGTGGGTATCTCTCTAGTTTCTCCCGCATCTGTCCCTGATTAATTTTCCTCATACCCCATTCCTAGCTGACTGAGGTTCTGCCTTGCTCTTCTCCTTATTCTCTTTGTAACTGAGTTTCTTTTTCTAACTTCCGTTACCATAGCTGTTCAATCTTTCTGATGCTACTATCTTGCCCATATCTCCTTGTACTGCCTGCCTTCATACCATAGATAAAACTTTCACTAGTATACCAGAAAGGACACTGCTTGCCTGGATGTTTTCCTACTGCCTGCTGCAGGCATCTCCCTTGTCATCAGCTTCAACCTCGTTAGGTCTTGAGTCACTGGATCTAAGCTGCCTGAAATCTGGCCATCCCATTATTCCAGATGTGACAGAAAAAAAATATTTTAATTGTATCTTTGGATGAATTGTTATGCTAACACCCAGTAGTTCCTTTTACCTATATATTCATGTTGACTTTGCCACTTAAACACTTTAAAACTCAGTGTCTTCCTTATAGAGTGAGATCATAATGAAATCTACTCCTAGTCTTATTTTGAAGATAACTGAGAAAAAATGCATACAAAATAGACCAAGCTCACAGTTAGCAATCAGTAATTTTTAGCTGCTATAGTTATCTCATTTCTTAAAACTTTGCACTTGTAAAGTGGAACTATGTCACTTAAAGATGATCATTAAAGAGATGAGAAACTAGGGGAATAAAAATTCTTAAGAAAAAATTAAAGACTCGTAAATTTTTTAAGTGTAAAATAATTAACAGTGAGATGATAGCTTTAAAATAATGTAGAACTACAGATGCAGTCACCAGCAATCATTGAAAATGAGATATTTAAATATTTATTTTCTATAAGTATAACAATATACAAAGACTATGACTATACAGAGCCCTAAAGCATTTAGGGAGGAGAAAGACTCTTTGACTCAAGTCATTTATTTTAGAGCAGTATTTCTGTGATCATTTGGGGAGTTTCAAATAAGTAAAATTTAAAGCTCCACTTTTCTGAAATTCTGATTCATTAATTTTGGAGTGTTTAAAAAATTCCCAAAGTAATTCTGATAATCAGCCAGGTTTAGGAACCAAAAATTCACCAGCAATTAAGATGCCCAGGATGTTCTTAAAAACACAAACCTACATTTACCTTAAAATGGTCAAACCAGTGCACTGGCTACAAAATTTGACAGGTGTGGAAATTATTAATGTCTGCTTTTATTAATGGGCAGCTATTTTGCCTGGCTAGTCAATAGCAGTGTTTACTTCTAAGTACCTAATTTATCCTAAGAACCTGAGTTTGCTCAACTGGAATCCTCAACCTAATTTGCATTCAAAAAGCATACTAAAATATTTTAAGTATAGACCGTTTCATTCTTGCCAAAATTTCCTTGCCTTAATTTTTTTCTTGTTCCTTAGATGAATTGTACCCTCCACTCAAGGTTGATCAAAATTGTTGCTTTTCCCCACTACTTTATTGAGACATAATTGATATAACATTGTATAAGTTTAAGATGTACAGCGGGCTGACTTAATGTAATACACTTACTATTGCAATATGATTACCACCATCATGTTAGCTAACACCACATGTCACATAATTACCATTCCTTGAGAACATTTAAGATTTACTCTCAGTCATTTTGATCAAAATGAGTATTAACAGCTCTAAGCAAACATAGTCTGCATTGTGAAGAAAATAAAGGACACCTGGCTGTTTTCCTGAAAGGTAGGTATGTAAAAGTGAGTGAGAGAGGGGAGAGGCTAAGGGAGTAGGAGGGGATAGAGATTGAGACTGCCTCTTTCAGCTCTCATGCCACAAAGACATCCTCTGAATTCTGGGTCACTCACTTTGGGTATGATCAGGACAGAATCAATACATGTCAGTGCCCTAGGAAGCTAACTTTTTGGGACCCATTCAAAATAATGAATATTATTCAGTATTGTTCAGCACGTCTTTACAGAAGAAGCTGAATATTGCTTGAGTGAAGAGAGACATTGATCCTAGAGGATGACCCAGAGATCATCTGTCCTGTTATCTTCTCAATTCAGCTAAAGGCGCACAAAGGCATGCCCTTAAATAAAATCTCTGCTGCTACCCAGATTCTCCATCTTTGGAAGCTGATTAGCAGCTGTCCAGTTTTTGGACTATGCTTCTTGAGAGATGTTCTGGTAAATGAAATTTTTCTCTCCAACTTTTACCATTAACAGTATTTGGAGGTCTCAGTCATATCTTTTTATACCTTACCAAATAAAGCCCTGGGCAGCTGCTCTGCTGGCCCAACTTTTAATTTAGCTTCAGAAATTTCTTGCTGTTATTACTGCCCCCCCACCCCTTAGGAACGAGATAAAAAAATAAATGCTGAAAATGTCTTCTTTAGGTATGGTTGATGGAGTAAAAAGATAACAATTATTGTCATTATTTTGTTTAAAAGAATAAATAAAAGCACATTACCAGACATCCTCGGCGTCTTCATCACATTCTGCACCAAACTGGCAAATATCACAGGTGGATGTCTCCTTTTGACTTGTTTCTCCTGAGCCTTCATGGACTGTAGAACAGAAAAAAGGAAACAAAAGATTTCAAATAAGTATGCATAATACCAACAACCCTAAGACTAGTCTATATTAAAACTGCTACTTTTCCAATGGACCTGCTTGCTATTGAGGCTTTATAAGAATGCCATATTCAACTCCTTTCTTCCCTAAATTTAAAGGCGACTCTAACAATAATATACCACCCATTGGTATGTTATGAACACTTCTGCATTTTACAGGCAAAATGAAACAAACAGGAAGGTTTACTGGATTTATAAAAAATTTTTGGCTTAACAAATAAACCATATGTAAGAGTTATTTAATGAAAAGGGATTTAGATTGCTATTTGCCTAGAGGAAAAATATAATGTCTATTTTATTAAAAAATACTTAATATTTTCTCATTTCTAAATTATAGATTTTATTTTCATTCAAAGACTTTTATATATAATTTAAGAAACTTAGATGGTTATCCTTGACTTATTAGGTGTCGTCTTTATTTTTTCCTCAAGATGTTAAGTAGTTATAAAAAAAATGTTGATTGTAAATTTTTAGAAAATGCCTTTTAATTGGTTTGTGTAGTAGTTTCTTGAATCTTTCATAAATATTGAACAGAGCCCATTACAGTGATTTTTTTTCTGTGAGGGTTATGAACATATATTTCTTTTTAAAAACATATATTGTCATTGATAATGATTGGACTTTTTTTCTTCCCATATTTTGCAGGTATAAAAATATGTAATACATAACCTAATTACAAAATTAACCTCTCAAAATTATGACACAATGGTGTAAATCAAGAATAATTCTGAGTGCAAATAATGAACATCTGAGCAACACTTTTGAGATGATGGATTATTATTTACTCAAGTAAAAAAATACAGTTCAGAGCAAAAATAGCTTTGCTTATAGATGAAAAATTGCAACAACCTAAGTATTGCATAGATAATCTAATTTCATGGACAAATCATACACTTAAAATCAGATGTTTAAATCAAGAGGATCTTTAAAAAGTGCACTTCTGCAAAAGGCCATGTATTTTCAATAGAAAAAGAACATAAGCAATTAAAATTAAGTATGGCATTAGCTCCTGTCTTTATGAACTCTAATGAGAAAAAATTTTAACAAAGGCACAATTTATTAACATGAACCTGAACCTAACAAATCCAACCTTATTTATTTTGTTTTCATAGATATTTTCTCATGATTTCTTCTTTGTCTGTTAAGAGGGTTTTTAATATTTACAAAAGCAAAGGTCTTTATTCCTTGATTTTCTTTAATTTGCTGCTGTGGAAATGAGTGATTTAATTTTTTAAAAAAGGACAAGAAGACATCTCTGAGAGTACTGTTTTATAGTTTTTTCAGGAAAGGTAGAGAGATTTATTTTTTTCTAAAGCACCTTTTTCTTCCTGTACTTGATGATTTGCACTTAGGTTAAAAAAGTTATGAATTACACAGATTAACTTCAATTGCAAAAGTATTCATAATATAGTTTTAAATATGGAAGTCTTAAAAAAAAGATATTTCTCCTCAGAAAGAAGAAGGAATTTTAAGCTCTGATAAAATAGACACCACTTATTATCCACTGCGTTACTTTAATACAGGCAAGACCATTAGAGTGGACCATGGGGATAAGAAGGAAGCCGGGGCCTCTCCTCAGGGGAGACTGAACAGCTGAGGTTGGTCTCTTTATTACTTTCTTATTATTAATGCAACACAGAAGCTGCTAATGGGAGAGAGACTTTTAGTGTTAGCAAGATTAGCAGCTTCCAGACTAAAACTTCCCATCACTCAGGAAATGTACTAACGCAATGGGAAGGTCCTTAGTGAACAGCTATAGTCAGTTAGGGGCAGCCTCATGTGCTTTACAGTAGAGATCCTTATTTAAGGATCTACTGGAAGTAATCAAGAAGGTGAATTATGCTAACTCATAATTATACACAATAGTACTTACACAATATATATTATAATGTATATGATAATGTTAGGTAGTTAATCAGACATGAGCGACAGAGGAACAAAGGAATAGAGAACCAGCCTAGAAACCACTCAAAGGACACCCTATTGGTAGTTAGAAAATCCCTCCTGCATCCCCAGAGACAAAGGACAGGAGGGTCATAGTCTTAGCTGGCTTAATTCGGCCACAGATGCCTGTGCAGAAAGTACTACTCTAATTTGCCTACAATCTAATGCTCATTAAACTGTCATTATAATACTGTGTTTAGGCTTAGAAGTTCATGAATCTAATTATAACAGACCGAATTCTAGGTAAGCACATGCACAATAGGCAAAGTGTTATACAGCAGCCAAGTGTCAATCAAAATGACCTCACTTGCCCATCACCTAAGAATGCCTTTGAAACCACTCATCATAGCCCAAATATAATTCAGAGATTCCCACTTCTGGGTGTTGCTGCTGTTACAGCTCTTTGTTAAAACCGTGTGCCTCCTTGCAGGGTGCTTTGTCTTTCTAAAATATACGTTTAATAAATCATTTCTAAATCTCAATGGCCTGTGATTCTACACTGTGTCAATGAGGAAGAACTGAGAAAAAATGCTAATTACACTTCTTCGCAGTTATCTGCCCCCCCATGCTGTTGGGGAGACACCGAAATTCAAATTGCCCCAACACTAACAATAATATATTATTTTAAATGTTATAATAGTAGTAGTTATTATGATAATTACACATATAGCACATATAATAGTTATAATACATATTATATATACACGCTGTAATATGTGCTACACTATATTACCTAAATGGGCTCATGATATGAGTTAGGAAGTGTTCTCACTTCCTTTTTATTATGAAAGGGTTTGTGTATGATGGTATTATTCTTTAATTTCTTCATACAAGGCTATTTAAATTTTCTATTATATTGATTTCTGCTCTCGTTTTTATTATTTCCTTCATGCTACATACTTAAGGTTTAATTCATTATTTTTCTAGTTTCTTAAAAAAAAAGAAGTGTTTGATTTTATACCTTTCTTATTTTCTGACATAGGTATTTAAATCCACAAATTCTTTTTAAAGGCTGCTTTAGCTGCATCCTATACATATGGATGTTGTGTTTTATGTGTTTCTATTCAAAATATATATAGTAATATCTCTTTGGATTTCTTCTCAACCCATTGATTATTTAGTGTGGTTTTTAACTTCCAAATATTTCAAGGTCTTTAAAAGTATATTATTTTAATTCATCTTTCATTTAACTCTATCATGGTTAGAGAACACATCCTATTCAATTTCTTTGACATTTGTTAAAACTTGTTTTATGACCAAGAATGTGGTCTATCTTCTGAAAAATCCATGTGCATCTTAGAAGTTGTAACTTCTTCTGGGGAGTAATTTTCTATAAATGTTAATTGGCTTAAGTTGATGGTTAGTATTGTTCAAATCATCCATAACTATACTAATTTTTACATTTTTTAATCTATTGCTGAAAAAGAAGTGTTAAAATCTCTATCAGTGACAGTAAAATTGTTTCTAGGTTTTTTTTTAACATTATTTTGTTTTGTCTTGTATTTGGGAGATTTGATTTTGGGTGTAGAAACATTTAGTAGTCTATGACTTTATAAGGAAGTGACCCTTTTATCATTATAAAATGCACTCTTTTAATCGCTGGTAACACTTCACCTTGGAAGTCTACTTTGTTCTAATAGTCATAGAGCCACACCAACTTTCTTTTGCTTATTGTTTTTATCCCTTTACACCCAACCTGTTTAAAACATGTTTTAAGTACGTCTGCATTTGATCAGGGTGCTTAGTCCATTTACTTTAATGTAATAACTTTTGGGGGGTCATTTTTTCTGCTATTTTGGTGCTTTCTTTAAGGATGACAATATGTATCTTTAAATTATCCTAAACCATTACTTTGTGAACAATTTAAGAAATTTATGATGTTTTTAATTGCTACAGTCCACTCTTTGTATTCTTATTGTCATATATCGTACATCTACCTATTCTGTAAAGCTCATGTTACTTTATAAAATTAGTCTTACTTAAACAGCCATCCTACTATTCTGTGTTAATTTTAAAGGTAAAAGCCAGAGATTTCAGTACTAACACAGACTTCTGCCTTTTACTGTTAATCATTGACTTCTGACGTGTATTTGCTTTAACTTTTTACGATTTTTCTGTAGTCTCACATTCATGAAAGACATGAATGATATATGATATTTATAGTAAATTGTATTAATTTTTCCAATTATTTCCTCACCCTTTCCAATACAAGAATTATGTTCCTCTCCATAACTATATGACTTGAGTTCCATGATATCATTATTGGCCTTATGACTTGCTTTTGCCATTGAAATGTGAGTGGAAGTGAGACGCTATATAAAAGTCATCATTTGCATTTCTACTTTCTTGCTCTTCCTTTTGCATAAAAAGGACACATTCTAGAATAGGAGCTGTTCCTTCAATCAGTCCTAGAATGAGAAGATATATATATATATATATATATATATATATATATATATATATGTATAAAGCAGAGCCATAGTTGGCCACAGCCATAAGATCAAGTACTACACCACGAATAATGTAAGCCTCTGAGGTTTTGAGGTCATTTGTAACTATAGTTTAACTTAGTGAAAGATAACTAATAAGATATGAATTAATGTTATCAATGAATTCTAAGGAAATATATTTCACATCCTTTTCCACATCTCAGATTTGGTTGCATTATTTTTCTATACAACCCTGGATCTGCTTTTAATTTTCTCCAAATCTTTTTTCAAGCTTTTAACTATTCCTTTTCTATAGAAGCATATATTTTGTCATATTTAAGATATATTACTTCTTTTATAGTTTCACTTTTTCCCAACAGAGCACTACCTTTCCAGTCTATGCATGGTTCCCACTTTCTTCTCCATCTAGTACATCTCTTTGACAGATATATAAGGTGTGCCATTCAAATTAAGAAGAACATAAACATTAAACACAGTATAAACATAAATGAATAGAAACCTCCAAGTGTATCAAGTCTGGAATAAAATAGGTGGTCCCTGAAACTATCAGATTTAATCAACAAAAAAAGAATGAGGCTTCTAAGCGTAAGTATGACTCATAGATAGTGGTTCTACAATTGATGAAATTATTACAGAGTTAAGGAAAAGCATTTACACAAATGTTATGTAAACTTTAATTTTTTTTTCAAAATTTGAAAGGCAATTTTCTCTTTCTATTTTAAATTCAACATCAACCCAGTAGTCAGAATTTTATTTTTTTTTCTTTTTCTTATATATGTAGAATGACAAAGTAATTCTTGGCAGACTTAATTTTTCTACTTTACTTATATAGAAAAGGATTTATCACTGATAACATTTAATTATCTGTTGTAACTAAAATTACTTTGATTATAAAATTATAAGCAGCAATTTTTCTTTTTGAATAACTTGCATAAATTACTATTTCATTATCGCCAAAAACTGAACTTTGAGTTCACCTTCCAATAGAGGAAACATTCCACTTAAATAATAGAAAGAAAATTTTAAATAAAAATTCTTCGCATTCTTTAATTTGAACAACTTGTTGTTTTGCTATTTGTATACCAGTTTTCTCTCAAATGCTTCTCCCACAAGTGAGTAAGCTGAACTTAAGTGGTAGCTGCTGACAGTTCCCAGAGGCTCAGATAATTTTAAATTGTTTTTGAGACATAGTCATGTTCTCTTTTACATTTTCCAACATTCCCTAGAAATCCCAATATGACTTTAGATGCTTTAGATACTTTCCTTTTATTCATATTATAATGTGAGGATATTTGAATAATAATTACACTGTTACATCATGTTATTGAAATGCTAAAAAAAGAGAAATAGCATTTTAGTCTGCTATTTACAAATGGAACACAAATCCATTTTGTTTATGTATCTGTGCCATAATGCAATAAGATGTGTTGAGAATTGAGGGAGGAAATGCATTATCTTTGCTTTTTTTAATTAAAAGATGTGAAAATCCACTGCTGATTTTTAATTCTTAAGGAATTTAAATGCCAAAAACTACAGGAAAGCTAAAATTACACATAAACATAATGGTTTAAAATTCTAAAAACCACTTGAAAAAAATCTAAGAACCAACTTTCATGCCTCAGCAAATGAATTTTATATTAAACACTCAAAAGAAGAGATCATTACAGAAAATTTAATTTTTCATAATTAAGCTAGTTTGCTAAAGCTTGACAAAACTTCTTTAGAAATCACAGATAATTTATTGTCTGTACAAAAAAATAATTTCACATTAATACAGTGTACTATATTAGACACAATTCTATTGTCATTTAAGTCTGACTGACTTCACTCAGTTCTGTCTGAGTTAAAACTGAAGATACTCAGTTGATTAGAAAAAAGGAGAAGAGAATGAAGATAGAAACTAAGAAATGAGAGAAGAAAGAAAGGATGGAAAGAAGAATGAGAAAATGCTTATTCAGCTTGATATTATGCATGGCATAATATCATCAGAGAAAGTTACTATGCTGGACTTCATGAAATTCTAGCATACCAATATATGATAATTATAAGCAAAAATACTTTTATTATTCTAAGTACTATTAATTTAAATCATTGTATGAAAATTTAATGTAATTTGACTTAAATCATTTAATTTTTTTATTATTAAATGTCCAATAGATTAAAAAACTTATTTTTATTGGTAAATTATGAATATTGGCTTGGGCTACCTGAGCTACTGTAAAGCATGATTGGGATCAAATCCCAGTGAGAGGAAATTGAGAAGAGATTGAATTAGTAAGTAGAAAGTATAAATGTAGGTGACACTTTTGCATAGATTTCCTAATGAGAAGAACAGAGAATGAGGCAGTAGATGGATAAGAATGTTAGGTCAAGAAAAAAATTTTTATGAAAGGATGGATTTGAGGCATCATTGTCTGCTGAGAGAAATGATAGAGCAGAGAGGGATACATTTATGCAGGAGAGAAGGGATAATCACAGAAGCAACGTCGTTGAGAAGCAACGGTTTTTACATATAGGCGTAGAGGTCAATCTTAGAGGTAGGAACACGTCTTCTACTCTAGGAGGGATGGCAGAGTATGTGGGTACAGATGAAGGAAGGAGGTGACACTGGAAAGGGGAGGATGAAATGGATCTCTGGTTATATGTATTGCCTCTATTGTATTTGTATTTAAGAAGGACATCATCATTTGAGAAAATATGATAAAAAAGAGAGATGTGAAATATTGTAGTAGCGTGAATATGAATGAAGAAAGAGCAAAGTCTTTCTAAGCCTTTCCTGTGCTAATTTATTGCTTTCCAACTTTATGCTTAATTCTTATGATTAGCAAATCTCTAATAAATAAAGATATGTCTTTATTAACCTGCACTTCTGTATGTCTTTAGTATATGGCTTTTGGTGTTGATAAAGACATTTCGTGGCATAGAGTTTTACCTGAATCATTAAATAAAGACTAAATTGCCAGTAGAGTTAACTCTAACCTACTGAATGTTTGTTTCAGTAGAATGGCTTTGCAATTTTGTCACATTTTACATGTCATGTTTATTTCCTAAATATTTTCCCATTCCATCCACACCATAATAGTTCAACTTTTAATTATACATTGCCTAAACTTCTAACAATCTTGTCTATCTTAAATATTATCTCCCATGCATATTACTGAAATGTATCTCCCATGTATCTTATTGAAATGCAAATCTGATCACACCATTTAAAATTTAAAATGACATGAAGTAATCTAGAGGAAGTTACATAGTGCACACAATTCAGGCCTAGAGGTAGGGAAGCTGGATTTGGGTTGGCCAGAATCTTTCTTAATCCCCAGATTTCTTATTTATAAAATGAGATGCCTGCCCTGCTTAGTTCACAGGCTATAGAGAAGATTAAACAGGAGAATGTGTGAAAGCGCTTTGCACCCTCTAAATTGCTTTGCCACCCTAAGGTGTTAACATTAAGAAAGTGTTAAAGTTGAAGTAGAGTCACTATCTTATTCCATGTAAGAAGGTTCTTTGAAGGAAGTCCAAGGCCGAGCATCACAAATGTGAATTGTTGGCCACTGTGAATGGCCTTATGATGACACTGAAGTCAGTGCGAGCAGGACAATGAGAATCACACTCACACACACACACACACACACACACACACACACATAATAACAGAATAGAGAAGTAAAAATATTGAGGAACTTATAAAGAAAATCTTGAGCCAAAACATTCTTATTTGGTTTCTTATATTAAGAAATAAAAGGACTGAGGGAGGAGCAAGGAAAAAAGTAAAAGTCTCTGATAGGTATTTTCAGAAATTGCCCATAGCTCTAAGCTCTTTGTTCCAGTACACTGGATCTTGAAACAAAGAAAACACTAAAGTGATATTTTCCTATTAATAAAATATAAATGAAATAATGGTTTTATCTATCTTTTATCTATCTATCTATCTATCTATCTATCTATCTATCTATCTATCTACCTATCATCTATATTTGCCTGCTATGGGCAGGCAAATACATACGTAAGCCTGAAAGACATATTCCATCTAAGTCTAACTTCAAAGTCCAAATGAAACTTAAAAATAAAATTTATGATCAAGATTTGTTTAAATGTATAACTGATTGATATAAATAGGCCAATAAAATAAAAGAGCAGCAGTAATAATCAAGCCAATTTTAAAAGGTCACGGCATTTCATAAAATTGGTAGTTATAGCAATAGTATTTCTGAATTACCTTTAATATTTTCCAGCCTAGTGTTGCTGTTGAAGATCCAGTCCTTAATTTTTGAAATCACAATAACCAAAATAATAAGGATGTCAGGGCTAGAATTCAGTATTTGTGATTGGTTTCAGCCTTGTGCTAGATCTAACCACACTCCTTTCTCCATCCCTACTTGTTCTATATTGAGACCCTCTTTTACCTCTACAGTTTCCATTCTGCCTATTGTCTCTAGTTGGTGGAGTATGGTTATTCTTGTGATTCCCTTTTCCAGTATACAGATGTCTCTCAAACTTTAGTTTCAAATTTGTAACATATTGCCTATACCCTAGCACTCCTAAAGGCATCTCTTGTGCTCCATCTTGGAATCTGTACCCACTAGCAGCCAAATAAGGCAGGCCCCAGTATCCTCAGTTTTACTCCCTCCCAGAAAAATTGCTGAATAATTTCAAACCAACATAATCAAAAGAAGAGGAAAAAAATTTATTCTCAAAAGTATAAACATAGCAATATCAGAATTGTCCAGTCTGAAGTGTGAAAGAAGACATGAACCTCTTCCATAAAATGGAAAAAAACCCCCCACAAAACGAAACCCACAAAATGGTCTAAAAAAGCTGAAATGTTGGAATAGGTTAGAAATTGACTTCAAGCTAATCAATATGTCTACTTATAAAACCATTAGCTCATTCTAAAACTGCAAAATGGAAAGAATGAATAATTATGAAAAAATACATCTAGATTTAAAAAAATGCATGGATTTTTAGGGAAAATATTATCACCATTAGATTGCCAAAAATATCCAGAGATAAATGGAGATAAATTTTTAAAAATAAGGAGTGTTTTATTTGGAATTTCATGAGACCAATTTTCTAAACTCAAACACTTTCATGTATAGTTTCATCAAGATTCATAGATCTTTTATTTTTAAATACCTTACACCTAAAATGTAGGATAATTGCACCTGAATTAATTCCCTTGTTGCAAATGTGGAAAAAACACTTCAGGTTTTGGGAAAAGTTGCTATTAGCCTAAACCATCAAGATTTAGGTCTAACAGGGATTATAGCTTATTACTTCTGTTTAATGTTTTAAAAACTGTAATATTGAAGGACATACATGCTAAAGTTATCAGGCATAAAAGTATGATTTAACTTTGTGAATAAACAAAAACATTGGTAAATATAATGAACCCAGGAAAGAAACATTTTTAAATGTCCAAAAATTTATAACATTGTGGGTTAAATTAATGAAATTAATAACAAAATAAAAATGAACTTATATCTTTGCAGAGCTTTGACATTGTTCATTTAACTTAGTCAGTGACTATTTTTAATGACTATGAAACATTGATCAATAACCAAACTTGAACAATACTTTAAAAATATAAATATTGATTATAATATAGCCTTGTTTAGTTCAAAGCTTCCCCATTATCATCAGGATAAAAATCCATAGTCCCTTATCATTGTATTCAGTTTTTCATGATTTGCCCCCAGCCTATCACTCCACCTTCATCTCTAGCACCCCTAGCATGCTCCTTATATAGTCATATCCATCACTTTGCTGGGGATTTACAGATGTTTCTTCTGTCTGTAGTGAAACGTCTCCTCCCTACCTCTATGGCTGATTCTGACTCAAACTTGAAGATTCAGCTGAAGCATCACATCATTCAGGAAAGATATCCTCACCTTCCTTTCTTTTCCTTCATCTCCTGGCTATGTTGGATTCTTGGTTGTATTCCCACACATTCTTAGATTTTATCTCATTGTAGAAGTTGGATTACTTTCCAGATTTCCTGCATTAAAATGTCCAGGCAAAGGGAACGATTGTATTTCCTGAACATCCTGTAGTTGAACAGGCCATGCCACTTGTTCTGGCTAATGAGTTGTTGAGTGGAAGTGACACGGGTCATTTTAGGCTAGAGGATTTAACTGCTGGTTAGAAACACCCCTACTATTAAAGGGCACTTGGAAGGGGTGGGAAAGGAGGCCAGATTGGGAGGCTATAAAAAAGGAAGAGTAAACATTTGTCAGATGTGGCATGTGATCTGGAGAGAGAGCTGACTAGATGTACTGATGGTTTGTTGTAGGTATAAAGTCAATGTTCAAGAAAGCTGCTCCATCTGTCTAGGTCACTGAGTGACTGCAATGGGCAGAGCCAGCCAACCTGCAGTGAATATGTAGTGAGAATGCGAAATAAACTTTGATTCTTTTAAGCCACTAGGTTTAGCAGGATGTTTGTTATTACTGCATAATCTTGCATAACCTGAGTATGTCAGGGATAAGCCTTAGAGGCATAGATGCAATTGGTTCCACTATTTTGATTTCACCAGCAACTCTCAATTACCCAACTACTGATGGTTACTATGGAATAGAATATATAGAAGTAAGTCAAATACTGATTCACTGAAAAAAAATGGCAGACATGTAGAATTTAGCAGCTTATACCTAAAGTATGGAGAAAGGGTGGTATAACTAAATAGTGTGAATTTTGAATAAGAAGCAGTTTATTGCATGATAATGGCAAATTGCATTCATTGTAGTTTTAAAATGACAGTTCTAAGAAAGAAATGTATGGCCTTACATGAGATGTAGAGTAGAAGTAGATTAGGTATGGAAGGGTGTTATGCTGTCACTGGGGAGAAGACAGGAGAATATTGTTGACACACTGGGGACAATTTAAACTTACTCATTCACTACAGCTAATATTGATAATAACTATTATAAAAGTGCAAGAATATGCTAAATTCTTACATCCTTAAATAGAACCAATTTATTTTCTTAGAGCATACAGAAAAGATTTCCTAATAATTATTGGCATTTAAAAAATTATGTTCACATGCATAATTTTAAAGCCTTAAAGCCCTTTGACATAAAGGTAGATGGTGGCTGATCTGGGGAATCTCCAAGTGGAAAATAATTTTTTTCCTTTCTCAAAACACATTCTGTTCCCTGACCAAATTCACACCCACACAACATTTTATGCCATTGCTTTCATTTTTCCCCAATGCTGTTTAAATTTCTTCATGCATATTTGTATTTTTAGATCAGATAAAATGAATAGAAGGTTCTTTCCCTAAAAAATATGTAGTGTGATTTAAAAAAAATGTTAATGAAATGAAATACTTAAAGCCTTGTTCAATATTGATATATAGCAACTAATTTTGTCTCTATACTCTATTGCTATTTCTTTGTGTATCTGAAGCACCATTTTTATGGAATTACATAGCTATACAAGCACTGGGACTGACAGAATTTTTAAATGGAAAATATGCCAGTGAAGAAAGGGATTTAAATGTACTAAGTACCATCTCTTTCAGAATATGCCTAAATATGAGGTAGTACATAGGGACCAATCATATCTTTACTGCATTCTATTCATGTATAAGTAAAACTACCTCCATGTAGGAATACTTTCCACCAATACAAATACAAGTATCAAAATGAAGAGGCCTCTTCCTGGGTTGTTAAATTCCATGTTAAATACCCAATACATGGGTTGTCTTTCATGACAACAGTTTCATTCCTCCTCTGCTCCCACACTGCCTCACAAGCAGATTACAGAGAAAGGTTGTTAACCATATTCATCTTTGCCTAAAAAGTGATTAAAAACAAAACAAAACATGTACCTTAGCTTTACTCTTAAGAGGATCAAATGGTTGAGACAGTGATCTGTTTGTGTTCGGAAGGGCTAGTGCAAAGGAATAGAAAGAAATATTCAGGTGAAGAATTTCTAAATGGGGAAGATGTGTTTTAAAGACAGCTTCTATTATGATCAGCCACACGTGGCAGAGTTGCAGGGCAAAGTGAGTATGTGTACTATAAACAAAATGAAGTCTCCTTAGTAAAAGCTGCTGCATATTGAGAGAGATCTGTAGATGTGATTTATAAGCCAAGACTATCACTTTCATACTATATGTTTTTAAAAACAGGTTTCACATCAGTTTTAATGCAACTGGGAAGAATTTCAAATTTTTTTAAGACAAATTACTTGGATTTAACTCCTAATAATAAGCACAGGTGATCAGCAGACACATGAGATTAGAAATAAAATTCAGTCCAAGACCTTCAGTAAAATTAAGAAGCCAGTTGCATTCTTGGTGCATAGAAATATACATTTTAAAAAATCTACAAGTTTATGTAGTGAATTTGTTAAATGATACAATATCCATATCTGTAATTACTCCTGAGATCGAATTAAAAACATTCCTCATTTGTTGGTTTGTCTCCAAGGAAAATACAGGAAAACAAATGCTAATGAAAAGATTAATGGACTTCTCAATGTATAATACATTAACCATTGTTAATGCATTTTGAGAAACAAAATAAAAATAAAATAAAAATAAAGTGTTGTCTAACATATTCTTAGTAAATATTGTGTGGTTTTAAGGTGCTTGTCAGTGCGAATTTGATTTAAGTCTGTGAATCTTTTCTAAATATTCCTATGGCTATCTAGATAGAAACATCATATGTAAAAATGTTCTTTACTCCAAACAGATAAAACTCCCAGTGGTAAAAGGAGATTTAGGTATCTCTAAAGGTTTCTTATCATCCTGCAACATAACTCTCTGATGGTTCAGTGCCTGAAAGGGTCATCTGAGATCACACATAAGATAAATCAAATAGTTGGCTCGCGAAGAGTGGAAGCCTGTAGTAATCTCATGTCTTTGCTTTCAGAAACCAAGTATTTCTTCTAATAAGCCAGTAGAGAAGTTAATATGTTACTTGGTGTGGCATATCCAAACCCGAAGTTATCAACCTGCCTTAAGTTTCTGCTACTAGTTCTGAGAAGGTTTGACTTGCCTAAGCAAAGACTATATTTAGTTTTAACATTTTAAACTGCAAATTCCAAAACCCTGATATAGTGAGGAAAAGGTGGTGGTGAGAAGGCTGGAAATGTACCAAGTTTTGTCTCTAAATTTCTTTGAGGAATTTTATTGCAACATAGAGAGATCCACTTGGGGGTGATCTTTATTCTATAAATATTTATTGAATGATAATAAAACTACATTTGTTTTGTATATCTTTCTACTTAATATAAGACTAAAAGCAGTTATTTTAAATTTCTACTATAATAAGCAAGTCTTTCAAACGTTAGCAGTCAAGTGCTCTCAAACTGTGTTGTCCAATAGGGTAGCCAGTAGCCACTTGTAGCTGTTTAAAATTACATTAATTAAAACTAAATAGAATTAAAAATCCAGTTTCTCAGTTTTACTAGCTACACTTCAAGAAATTAATAACAACATGTAGCTAGTGATCACTGTATTGGACAGGGCAGATAAAGGACATTTTTATCAACACAGAACGTTCTCTTGGACAGCACTGCCCTAGAAAGGTTTAACTAGAATACAGCATAGAATAATATTCATGAATCAATCTTCACATTTTGGTACTTTTGTTTCAGTCTTTCAACCTATAGAAAATAAGAGATGGTGTGACTGACATTTTCATCTTTCCATGAGGTGGTAGGAATATCTTTCCGTGATACACGTATGTGTGGTATGACTATGTGTAGTAACATTTTTGTATAACATATATTTTATATAGCATACCTTAATTAATAAATATACTAAATTCTTAATTAATAAGTCTTGTATTCCTGCTGTATCTCAAATGATCAAAACATAGCTATCTTCTAATTCAGTCTCTAAACATCCTGATAATGAGCATCAGAATTACCATGGCTTGAAACTCAACAGATTATAGGCATAGTACTAGGCACAACAGAGTGAATGTGGTTTTAATGAATATTTTTTTCTCTGTACAAAGTTGTGGCTACCACATTTGCAATTATAGTTATAGTTTGGTTTAGCATGCCTATCTCATACACTGAGATAATTATTGTGCTTAGAGTATAGCACCAATATATACATACTGCTTCAGTGTATATTCTTGCAAAATTGTTTCCTTTCCCTTTTCACAGGGCCTAATTCTTTCATGTATACACTTAGCTCTGTGAGTTCCCACTAAGTCAATATGGGAGCCTTGAGCAGTATATTATTTGTAATAAGACAGACCTGATTTTTGGTGGCTAAAAGTTTTCTACAGAAGAATTACCTTCCTAACTGACATCAGCAGGCCTCTCATTACCAGCAGTTTGAGAAGGAAGATTAAAGCTAACAAAGGCATATAGAGATTTAATTCTGTGTTCACATCTAGAAGCTGTGATAAGCTGGGGATCTGCCATTGCCTTGATATTTTGGAGATAAATGGGTATCCGAATAAATAGAAGCCTTTAGTCTCTGCAGCTGTCACTAACATTATTTCACCCTAATTGCAAAAACATTTATTTTAAACATTAGAATACACACTGAAGAAGCTAACCTCAGCTGGTGAAAAGGAGATTTTCAATTGCTAACTTTTCCAGATTAATTCAAATATTGTGGGAAATACTAAGGACATCATTTTATTCTTTATACCTTTGACTTTGTATTTAGTACATGAGGAAGAAAGGAAAGATGGAAAGAACTACCTCTATGTTTTCCCTGTGGATAAGAACTGTTTTATTTTGCTGCGTGCCCTAGTATCCCCATATTAATTGGCACACAGTAAAGCACTTACGAAATATTTACTGAATGAATGAAGGAATAGATTTTGTCTGAGATAAGAAAAGGATAATTTTAAAACTAATATTTATAAGTATGTATTTATAGTTAGAATGTTTCTTTATTCAAATATATACATTTTGTTATATCTGAGGAACTGATATATATCACTGTCCCTCTCATCACACCTTCCATCCATCTCTACCCAATTCTTCCATCCTCTCCTATTATTAACAGAGATTTTAGATGATTTAAGCATATTTCTGATATTTGGGAATAAAAATATCTCTTTAAATGTTTATTTATTTAAAACATTATGACATTAAGGACTCAAAATGAAACTAGATATTACATTTTTAATTGAATGATATGGGCCATTTTCTCTAGTATATCCATTCATTCTACCAACATTTACTGAATACCTACTATCTGGTACTAATGGGGATAAAGCAGTGAGCTATATAAAGTCCCTGCCATCACGGAGATTAGAATATTGTGAGAAAATATTTTTAAATATTTTTGAGTAATTTAAGGCTGCATGCTCTCTTTTTTAAAAATCAGCAAGTTCATTTATTCATGTAGTCAAATTGAGTCCCCCTACTCCACTACCACCACCTTATTAGGAAGTGATAAGGGAGAGAGAAATTGAAGGAACCAATTTTGCATAACTGGATATTGATATTGTAGATGTTGGCTGTGCGGCTGGGGATGTTCCATCACAGATGGTGAAGTGGTATGTGGAGGAGCAGGCAGCAGCTAGTGAGACAAAGAAGTCTACATAGGAAGTACCTAGGTGTGAAATTAGAGTGAGAGAATCAAACTCAAGGCTTAGTCTTCTGACTATACACCACCTCTTACAATTCTCCAAATAGGGCAATCCAAGCTTCAGTTTGACCCTTTCCTTACTCTTTGCATTTCATTTTCTTTCTCAGAAAAATCTGGCTTCAGAAAATGATATCTAAATGATAATGTGTCATTATGCTGATGAGTAGGGTTATGATTCTTGAGACAGATAGACAGAAGCAAGAAAGGCAGCTAGATGGCAGATCAAAGGCATTTATTGACCAGAAGGTAGAAAATAGCAGTTGGGAGTTTTAGCAAATGCACTTAAGAATATAGAGTAGCTTCTCAGACGTTTATTAGAAGCTAATTCAAACCCTTAGGGTTATGGAAGATTTTATGAAAAGCACCTCTTAACTGACCAACTGTCAATTAGCAAAGGAGAAAATGCCTCAAGTACTACATTATGATGATGATCAAATAAACGAGCTTTGATTACTGTAATAATGCTAGTATAATTTATAAAAAATCTCTGGTTTTATATATGAAAATAATTCATAACTGGTGATCATCTGCAAAATCTACTGCAGAAAACTACAAGTAAAATTACTCAATGATGCCAATTTTCTTTCTTCCTCAAATTTTTCAGGTGATCTAATATAATGAGAAATAATAATCATTAAGGTTTGATCATGCTAATCTAATTTTCTGCATGGCTTATTAACCTTCCAAAGATATCTTTCTTCTACTTCTTGATCATTAGATCAGGCAGTAACTAGGGCAAGAATGAGGAATGTCAATTATATAAAGATGTGTGAGAGGATACAGAAAGGTATGAACATTTAGGCTTATGTTTTTAAGCTTGGCTACATTCATGTATACACATATACACAAGCACAACTTTCTAATTTCTTATAAGAAAAAGGCTTAAAAAACACTTAAATAATTTTTCTAAGATGAACCTGGTCCCAAGATCATGAACTCCAGAAAATAAACAGCAGCACCAGTAGAGAGTCTGTATTAAACAGCCACAAACAAAGTTCTCTCACCTCAATTTGTACTGGACTAAAGTCCTTTAGGAAAAGCAATACTTTTCAAGTATAACAAAATGTAAATAATTTTAAGAAGAGGAAAAAATTATTATTCCAAAGGCTTGTTCATTTTAGAAAGACAATGTCATTATTGAAAAATAATGGGTGCTTGGATCATGGGGATCTGAGTTTAACACCAGGGAAAGTCTACATGAGTCATATACCTTTGCAATCACTGACACTCTCTGAGGCTCTGTCCCATCTGTCCCAAAGAGGGATAACAAAAACTATTGCAAAGATGTTCCAAAATTAGATGCAGCATGTGGAAAGATTCTGACATTTATTAGGACCTTCAGTAAATGATAGAAATTATTATTCTTTATCTTTATGGATTGGGAGACATTTCTTCACTGAATTCATTTACTAAATTTGGGCAAAAAAATGTTTATATTTGAACCTAGTCTTTTGTATTCCCTTTCATCCAAATTAAAACTAGTTTATTGGTTTTGGATAACAATGAAGAATAAGAATTTCTACCTTGGGTGTTGGAAATATACTACAGAGGTGCTTTTGATGTGAATCGGGAAAGTTCCCATTTTAAAACTGCTGATTCTCTATATTTATAGTACATATTATTTGTGACTTCAGGCATAGGACCTTCATTAGATCTTTCCCAATGTTTCAGCTGAATCTCACTTCATACAAACTGAAAACGATATTCTGTATAAAAAATAAATCACAAAATTGACAACAAAGTGGACCCTATAACCAACTATATAAATTTATGCCTGAAAAAAAAGGAAAAAAATATACATATTGCTCAAATTCAGAGTAGGTATGCTACTACTCGCTGTGACACTATCAACTTCTTGACAGGTTTTGCAAAAATCATCCAGTAATTAAAACTGTAATTATTTGTATTCTACTTCTACCAACAGGAGATATATGTGCATGTGTGTGTGTGTGTGTGTGTGTGTGTGTGTGTGTGTACATATTATTTATATGTATATACTGTGCCAACTGCTAGCAGTCCCTAAATTCATTCTCCTTTTATTACACAATATTACAGTTATGGAGGTACCCATCTCAGATCTTATTTTAAGAAAGAACTTGCCATTTAGCAGCAAGATATGTAGTTAGCTGGAAGCCTCCAGCTGTTAGTGCCTTCAGGATTCACCTCAGCTTTCAAGCCCCAGACACTTTCTTCCTGTGCTGCCATAGCAAAAGACCGAACATGGTGGGACACCAGGGTCTGGCAATTCCTGGCACATGGAAGACTCCTTTAATAGGTGATATTTGCTCCAGAGATGCACGCAGTATTGACCTATTTTTTGCCAGATTTGCATCTTGGTCTGAGATTTGCTCTGCCCGATTCTGCTTCTTGTCCCCTCTCTTTTCAGAGGTATTGGATCTGTACCATAGCCGAGGACTTTCCCAGCTTAATTCTGCTTTCTCTCCATTTTCTGTTCCACTCTCTCAACAACCCTGTGCACTCTAAATTCATCTCAGTGTCTTCTTCCCAGAGGACTGAACTGACACATAGAGTAAAAGAGTTCTAGTAGACCATGTGAAAATTTACAGAGATTTCATTTGCCAGCCAGTCTTGTGCCTCAATATGGCCATATGGCTAAGTTCTTGGCAATGGAATATGACAGAAAGTGATGTGCATAACCATTGTTTCACTTCCTTAAGGGAAATTTCTCTCCTTCTACTTCCACTGTTGGCACAATTGATGTGGCCTAGATTGAGCTTCTAATATGCAGGGAATTCCTTTCAAAAGGAGTCAGCAAACTACAGTCCATTGGCAAAAGCTGACCTGTGGCCTGCTTGGTATGGTCTATAAGCTAAGAAAGGTTTTTACATTTCTACAGTATTATTAAAAGAATAAAAAGAGGCAGAGTATGTGATAGAAACCATATAAAGATCACCAAGTTTAACATATTTACTATAAATGTATGCGAAAAGTTTACTGACCCCGGCTTTAAAGAAATGCAGATCAACGAATTAAAAAAACCCAGGTCTCTGAATGATCATGTGGAGCAGTGCTGTTCATCTGTCCTGCATGCCTGTGCTATAATATGGAGCAAAATAAAACTCATCTTTGGAGCCATTGTATAATTGTATCTTGCTGTTATGCCAATAGACCCTAGCTGATATACATATGAATAAATAAAAAAAATGATTTTTCCTTCTCTCCTAAATTTAATATAACTCAGTCATTTCATCATCTAAGCTTTGAGCAGTTTTCTAAAAATAAATTATTCATTTGTTCATTAGCTTTTAAAGACCTAAAGCATTTCTATTGCTTGGTACTTGTACATCATGTTGCATAAATACTGCCTAGGAAGATAAAAAAATATGTAAACTTGAGATACCATGATAAGTATAAAGTCTACTTTATTAATTTCCCTTAACCCAAGACATCTAAACATTAATTTTAGAACTGTCCTCTACCTTACAAAAAAGCATGATGATGGTAGTGATAGAGTTGAGGATGGGGGAACAAAGATAATTTTACAAATGGCTAAACAATTATTGCATATGCTAGAGAGTAATTTATTACAAACATATGAGTATATTAATTAAAATCAATTAGGCCATATTATGACAAAATCATTCACCATCATATAGGCTTTCTATAGTCAGTCATTAAGGAACTCATGCAGCATGTATTTCTTGGATACTTTTGTGAGCTTTGTATTGTGGTAGAGAAAGTATGTCAGTTGGTATTTTCAGACACATATCAACTGCATAGATTTTATACATATTAATTTAAATGAACAGTTTTGCTGCTCCATGATTTTCTTTTTGACGGCAATAAAGGCTCAAACTATATATAATAATCTTTTTGCGGAACCCAAAACACACGCTCATTTAGGCTACTATTGTATACATCCAAAAGTTTACTTGCTTGCCAAATTCTTACCTCATTACACATAATGCTTTACAAAATATTTAATCAAATAGGTGTGATATTTAAAAGCAAATCCTAAAAAATAACTACCTTTTGTAATGTTATCTGTGCTACCTGAATAAAGAAAGTATTTTGTAAAATTAGCATTCATTGAGATGACATTTAAAAAGAGGGCATAGAGATGTTCTAAGGAGGAAAATTTTTTGTTATGACAGTGAAGAATAAAAAAAGAACTTCTTGTGATATGTATTTTCAGATACAATGCTAGGGTCTATCCAAAACATATTTAAATAACTGGAAAAGTAAAGTGATACTGTTTTTCTAGCGGCATCTTTGTGCATAAGCTTATTGGTTTACCACAAATCTGCAGAAAATGCAGTATGCTTCATAATTTAGTCTTGAAGCTTTCTCTGAAAAATTCCTTTGCAAAGAAACTTGTCTACTTTAATACTAAGCCTGGGAATGCAGGGCATGAAAATATATTTCCCTCTTAAGTAGTCTGAGGTTTTGTTTAATTAGTAAATTTCATTATAAAGAGGCACGAGATGGAAATCATTTCTTTCTAGTCATATTAATTCTAAGAAAGATAAAATAATCAGCCTGGTTATATGCCAATTTATTAAGTACATATACCTGAAATTTAATTTCTATGGAATTAACTGTGGTAAATATCAGGCTTTTCCCACCAAAGATTCAGGGAATCATAACTATTACAAAAAAAAAATGCCAAGGAGGAAGGAGATGATACAAAATTGATGTCAGTGGCAGAAAAGTCCTAGTGCTTTTAAATTAATTGTTATTTTGTTTGCCTACTATGGGCACTTTACATGGAGAAAATATAATAAAAGAAGTATTAAAGTTTTTTATGTAAACTTTAAAATCATACTTTTTAATGCATAAAAACTAATGATGATGTATAATAACTTATTAAACTATTTTACTTGTTTTGAAGTTGCTTTTTTTTGGTGGCAAGGCATTGTAGTTAATTCTGTGATGAATACACTCATAAATACACCATTTTTTTTCCTGAGTTGAAAAACATGTACTTAAGAGCGAAGATTTTTTAATTAAAGAATTTGAAAATCTTTTATCTTTACTTCTTACTGCTGTGTCCTTACCCAGAGCAGACACATTTACTCAAGTCTAGCATCCTATTAAGACCCCATGTGGTTTAGAATTCTTAGAGAGTAGTCCTCCAAACAGCCACTATAGTTAAACAGAAAGTAAGAGTTAACATGTTAAATATGGCTTATTGGTTATTTTCCTCCTGTTGTTTTCTAAAACATCCGAATTTCAATGCTACTAAAAACAAATGACTTTAGTAACATCACTGAAACTCTGCTAACATTTTATCACTTTTTATCATTCAACTTTATATCATTTTTATTATAAAGTTATTGCATTTGTGTTCCTTGTAGCATGTGTTGAGGATAAACTTTCTCATATATATATATATATATGTTTGCTGATGACCTTTACTCTGGAATGAGTTTTTAGTAAAACTGTTTTTTCTACTTACTGGGACTCTATAGACAAATGACCTTCCTTGGTAGGTTAGATTTAGATAATCTTTACCCCATCTGGTATTTATTTTGGTGCATTTCCCCAAACTGTTATCCCTAAAAACCATTTTTTAAAATCATTTTGAGTAACATGGTTTATTTTTAACTGTAAAATGTTTTCAATTAAATAAAAATAGAAGACTATAAAAGATGTCAAAATGCTAAATAGAACATTGTTATTTTATCAGTTATGTTTCCTGCAGTTTGGAACATGTCTATGCTAGCAAGATTTTTAGGCAGTTTTAGGATAAAAATTGTTTTGAATTCAAAAGTAATAGGAAAAAAACCCTCTATATAGCTGTTATCTCATGTATTTAGAGAGCTCATCAGCTGTCGAAATGTACATTGCAGTACTCCTCTACACAATCAATACCACCACACCCCTTGCCTCCCCTTAAAAAATCCAGTATATTTATTATTTCTTGTATGTTCTAATTGTATCTTCAACTTTCATACTTTGTTCACTCTTTATTTACATCTGAAATGTCCATCTTCATTTCTAAACTCTAAGGTCTATTTTGACTCAGGGTTCAACTCAAGCAATAAGAGAATTAGGTGATGTTGTAGGTAAAGGGAAGGCTGAGAAACGAACTAAATTTTATTCAGGGCCTTTTCTAAGCCAGGCTTTGGTCCCAGAAGTTTCAAAAATGTTCTTAATATTACCACTGCTAGAACTATTATACCACTGAATTGCGCCTATCTAGAGACAAACCTTGGGGTAGGTAGTTCTATTCACTGCCTAATTTAGTACTCAGAATAACTCCATGGTGTAGGTATTATCTTGCTTATACATGCAGAAACAGAGAATTTCAATGTCTTGTTTAAAGGCACAAAGCTAACAGTGGTAGAAATGAGATTTGTAAACAGATCCCTTGGGATCTTAAAGTCAGGCTCTTCTTACTGTTCCTCCTTGTCTCTTGTGCATCTTCTCTGATCTGGAAGGTTCATTTTTTGCTCTACCACTATTTATTTCTCATAAACACCTGTGTTACTTACTGTGTGATATTACTTTCCCTTCCTTGCATCATAGATATATATGCTCGTTTCATTAAATGTATTCTCTGTTCCACAACCAGATTACAACTTCCTTGAGAAAGATGATATTTGTAATCCAAATAGTGGCAATTTTGATGCTTCATCCATAGTGGGCACTTAATAAATAATTTTTGCTGAGGATAATTGTTAACCTAAGCATCTCTGTGAAAGAAAAGTGAATGCTCTTTATACTAAAAACAGAAGAATGGATCTAAAATGGTAAGCACTCTTTTATTGAAAGAGAAGAAAAAGACAAAGTCACATTTTACATTTCTCCACTTTTATTTTCATCTTTTTACCTCTTGACTGCAATCTTAAACATACTCAGATGTTGAGTTTTTATTCCTTGTGATACTATTTTGTGCTGGGAGCTATATATGTGGTTAGTCTACTATTTTAATTCTCTATTTAAACAGAAAATGAGATCCTAACAGAAAAAGGGAATTGATACTATGTGTTTATAATGATAGAAAGAAATGTGTGAGTGGATGTCTAACATAGCTTGATTTTTTAAAATTTGGTTTTACATTAACTTTTAATCCGGAGGGAATTCATCAGGTTTCTGCCGCTGAATTACAGGCACTTTTTAGTTTCCTTGCTAAAAAATGCAATTGTAGCTATTCTTAACCTTAATGCTGCTTGGTTTTTCTTTAAATTTTTTAAACCGAAAACTGGAATAAAAGCTCTTTTAAGATGAACCAACCTCCAATACAAGTAAAGGTTTAACTTCTTTTATTGTCTCCTTCTCAGAAATGAAATCTGTATTCAGGATGTAACGTTTCTTCTGAAGTGCTTGGAGAATCAGAGAAAATGGCCCATTTTCATTTTAATGAATCATGCTGGAGAATAAATTTACATGATGTTAATACTGAGACCTGGAAGATGGTATGGTATAATGCTCATAATAAAGGATTTAGGAACCATGACAGTTCTGGGGTATGAATTCTGGTAAGCCACTCATGTGTGACTTTGGATAAGTTACTTGAGCTCACAGTTCCTCAGTAAATTGAGATGGAGTGCTCAGGGAGATGCAGCACATTGCTGAAAACCAACTCTGTGAGGCCAAAATGAGATAAACAAGGCATCTGAACTATACTTTCCTTATGCACTTCAGGATTTTCTGCACATAAAACAGCACCACGTAGTCAGGCATCACTCATTGTGGGTTCTTTAAATGAAACTGACAGCAACTGAAAGGCTTTGTTCAGAGAAATGTAGGGATGTAATCCTATCTCAGGCAACCATATGAAGAGATAAACTGGGAGGATGCAGACCTCAAAACGGTATGTTTAGCTTCATCTCTCCCTGAGTGCAGAATCTTAAGGAGGAATTAAGATTAAGGAGGAATCTAAAGGAAAAATCTATATCTATGGAGACAGAGAGAAGGTGAACTCGTAGAAGCAGAAAGAAAAACACCAAGAGGTAATTTCAGGATTCAGTAAACAAAGTTGGATCAGAAAAGTCTACTGTGCGAATGTACAAGTCTGATCACAAAATTCTTAAGAGATTACTTTTGTTATTACCTCGTGCATTCACTCATCATGCAGTGAGCAGTCCAGAGAGCTCTGCATTTCAAAGCATGTATTTATATGGACAGAACCCACTTCCCAAATGGGACTCAGCACCACTTTAAAATGGCTGTTGTGATCTAGAGTAGATCTTCTTGTGTGTCAGTTACCTCATCAGAAAATGGACCCTATCAAATTCCACTGTCCACTGTAAAGCTCAAAGGTGTTAATATATGACAGACAAAATTTGTTATTTTGGTCAAACCCGAGTCTTTTGCCAATTTAAATCATCAATAATATTAGAAAATAAAATGAATTATTTAATAAGTAATTGGTTATAGAATTCATTTACAATTCACCTAAACTAAGAACTTTGAGCTTTTGGTACATTCATTTGTTGGTTTGTTTTTGCCTTCATAATTCTTATGCAATATTAGTGGGCCACCATGAAAGTTGTGTAAAAGTATATATAAAGCTTTTTTTCTTTTAAAAATTATACATGAGTAAAGGTGACTCCAATTATCCTGTAATTTATCCTGGTTTCTTTTAGAGAAAAATAGCCTTCTGACAAAGTTTTATCTCCAGTCAAAGTTTATGTAGACTTATTGCAAATCACTGATTATGAAAATTGCTTACAATCTGGTTGCCCATGTAATATCCCTATTGCAATTCTTATCTTTTTTGTGGTACATGCTCTGTAGTATATATCACCTTGGTAATACTCCAAAAAAAGAAAAGGGCTGTTAGCTGAGAGATGAGATGGTATTCATGGGTTATAAGTTTGGGTTATAAAAAATGTTCATAGTAATGATCAAATTTTATGACCTGTCTCCATATGGTAGGTGCCAAGCTAATAGTAAATTAGATAAATGTCTTACTATGAAATAAGCAACCTTAAGTTCACGTCTTTTATTCCTTGTGGAATACACCTCCCATTGTGTTTGGCCTATATGCAACTTGTAAAGATACTTGTCTTGAAATATTTTTATTTTGTTAGTATATAGTGCAGCAATGTATTACCTAGCTGTTATACATGGCAGAAAATATATTAGAAGTCAACTTTCTCATTTAATATGACATGTGTATAATAAAAACTAAGCATCATTTGCTAGATTGGACTTGGGAAGAAAAGAATTGAAATATACATCTTCTTGACATTAAAAAAATTCTACACTATACATAAAACTAAATTTCCAATCTGAGAGCTCAGATATATATGTTCTGCTCTGGGTAGGAAAGGGATGGGGGAGTGGGTGGGGGAGGGGAATCTAGCTAATTAATCAATGAGGAGGACTTTGCCAGTTCATTGGGAAAAATTATACTGTAATTCATATATTTATTACCTGACTCTGCAAAATCTTTAATTTCCAGCTATAATGACTCTAAGAAAGTGTATGCAACACCCTAAGAGAAAAGAGCCTATAATTCCATGCAATAAGTGTCAGGGTTGTGGAAGTTGTTAGGTAAAGAGAAAATATCCAGAGAAATCAAAAGGATAAACATTGGTCTCCAAGTGTGTGGATTCTACTTTCACAGTGTCCTTAGTCCCAGCACCAGCAGAGTGAAAAGTCACCTTAGGGGCAATATTACAGTTGCAGAATTTACCTAAGGGGTTAGAGTTTAGAGACAGTCCATCAAATCTTTGTTTGTTCAATAAACCTAAGGCATAATGCCAAATTGGTTAAATGTACCATGCCTATGTTCACTCAAGCATTTTACCACAGTGAAATTAAAGAAAAAAGGATAAGGGAGCTGACCCATTATAACTAGATGCAATGAAAAAGACCAAGAACTCTATTAGAAACTTTTCTATGTTTAACATACCGTATATGTGATACTGACAAAAATAATATATCTGAGGAGGTTCTTTATATCATCCTTGATAGACAGATTCCTGTATTATCTCTGTTGACTTTCTCTGTTAATGTCTTTATTAATAAAACCATACTTTTAGTTCTTCACTATCTTTCTACATTGTATATTTCATCTGTACATTTGAATTCAAAAGAAGAAATATCTTGCTTATTAAACTCAAAAGAAATTTGTTTATAAAGAAGTAAATGCTGGAAGGCAATTCTCAGTATAATTAGTTGCTGTTCCTCACCTTGAGCCAAGCATTGATTTAGAAAGGACAAACTTTTTCCTATTGTAGCTCTGTCCCTGTAGCTACCTGATTCACTAAGGAACTGCAGTGTTTTCGTGGTGGATTTTTCTGTCTGCAGCTCAACAATGGGAAACTAGTTTCCTCCTAGAGGCTCTGCGAAGCAACCTTGATTGTTGAATCTCAGTTCCTACCATCACTTCCAGAAACTTTCTTTCAGCTCAAAACAAATAAGGTTCTACCCCTGCCCTCCCCCAACATATCCAACATATTGGAGGCTAAATTTTGCCCATTGGTAAGAAGGGACTGAATCTGTGAAGAGACATAGAAGATTAAAAGGGTCGTGGGGTAGGGGGGTCATGCTTTTATTAACACTATTTACAGGGCTTATCTGTCCACCAGAAATATGTGGTTAATGGACTTTTAACTGATGGAGTCCCTGAGTTTTTCCAGACCACCACTAGTTACAGAATTTACAAAGAGAGAGGGGTCTCATCCCATCTGAATCACAGAAACAGTGAGTGACAATTGGGTCAGAGCAAGTTGACCCTGATGACATTACTGGTGGTGTCAGCATCAGCTGCTTCGAATGAAACAACAGATATGCAGTAGATAGCACAAAATTGAATCAATTATCCTGATATTTTCTGAAATATTCATGTACCCTTTGCTCTCTAGGCATACTCAAATACTGAAATTGTTTCTTACTCATATTTCATGCTTTTTCACCTTTCAGTCTTTTAAC
This sequence comes from Eidolon dupreanum, assembly GCA_028627145.1. NCBI lineage: Eukaryota > Metazoa > Chordata > Mammalia > Chiroptera > Pteropodidae > Eidolon > Eidolon dupreanum. The sequence continues at coordinate 137,943,628 of CM053503.1, forward strand.
TCATGCTATTCCTTTTGCCAACAACTAGCTTTATTCTGCCATCTCTGAATGCCCAAGGCCTGTCACACACATTTCAAATACCTACAAAATATCCTTTGTGCTTAGCCTTCCAGCTATCCTTTTCCCTTTTTCCTAAATTAAGTTTTTCTCTTCTGAACTCTGGAGCACTTTGCTCTTAACTTAGGCTATTAATCATGTTCACCTTCACTGTAGGGTTAATTATGGCTACATGATCATAATACTCATTGATCTCTTTGAGGGTACGCTCTGTGTCTAATTCATATTTGTATCCCTTAAGCCACTTAACATAGTAGGAGCTCAGTAGATATTTGTTTAACACACACATATAGTTATTACAAATTGAGACAAAAGCAACATTTGAATTTGAATCAGCTAATTGCTTCAATTCTTCACTGAATTTAGGGTATCAGATAAAACTCCTGCTCCTTGGACTCCAGGACAGGCTTTCCTAACCCTCTTTCCCTTTTTTTTTAAATCCTTCTAGGCTCAGTTAAGGCCTTTCTCCCTACCTCCACTCATCCTTCTTTCTCCCACTTGACCTAGTTACTTTAATAGAAGAACTAGGTCAACAGTCTAGGGACCAAGAACCCAAGTCTTTTTTTCTCCCGAAGGTAAAGATGACTGAATATTGTTCTCTAAGTTGCAAAAAATACTGCTCTTGAAGTTCCTTAAGGTAACCCTGAAGAATGTAGGATCTAAGAGAAGAGATGACCCTCTCTCCCTCCCAGTGAGTCCTGAAGTCAGCGCTTAACTTCAAGGTTAAAATTCTTAGAATCTTCTTTGACAATCCCCTTGCCTTTCTCCATATACAGATAATCTTGAATATCCTTCCCAAGAAGAGCATCTGTGATCTGGGTCCACCTCTGTGTTCCCAACAGCCACCACCTTAGAGTGAGTCTGCATGCATTCACTGTGCTCCTCTCGGACCACATGCCACATGGTGGAGCATAGGCTGTGTTTGAGTCCAACTTATTCTGCTTCCAAGCTGTGTGACTTTATAGAAACTCCTGAAGTTTTTGTTTCTTCATCTGCGAAATGGAGCCAGCAATGTCTACTTTACTGAGAAGATTAAACAAGAAAAAGCACGTAAATCAGGTGGCACAATGCCTAGAACATAGTAACCTTTAAGCTTAAGAAATGGTCTCACCTATTCCCTGAATAACCTAAGCATTGTTTTCCTTATCTACGTTGCTTTTCTCTTTTTTCTTAGTGAAATTCTATACACCTACCTACCAGCTGACTATCAAACTGTCCTATGTAATTCTATCTGCTTCTCTTTTCTGTAAACATCACTTTTTTCTGATGTTTAAACATCACTTAAACATCATTATTTCATATTAGAAATAGCATGTATATCTTGCATCTTTTCATGTTGTTGTATATAAACTTGACTATCAGATCTTTAAGGACAGGGTCACATTTATGGTCAAGTGTTCTACCTGGGCCTAGTCTAGTGCTAGCACATAAAAAGTAAACAATGAACATCTATTAGCTCAAAAATTAAAGGAAATGCCAAAAGACAAAAATTGTACATTCTTTGGTGGAATGGCTCTGAGGTTTCCCAGAATTGTTTATTACTGTTCTGGCTTGCTAATTTTAAGTGTGACAAAAAATGTGCTAGCCCATTCATAAAGTTCTCCAGCATTGTAACATGTCTTTAATCTTCTGTAGTTAAATATCATCACAGCCAAATGCAGTGATATAATAAAAAACAATCTATTTTCATAATAAGTTGCCAGGAGTACTATCAGTCAAAATGGCAGTTCTCTGACACCTTGCCATTCCCAGGCTCTCCCTCCACAATGTGTGACATAAGCTAATTTATATGTTTTCTATATAAAGAAGAATCAAAGAAATCTGTTAATTGTGTAGAAACACCAGGAATATCTCGAAAAATGGTAACAGCAAATTTGTACATTACATCCAAGATGCAACCATGGACATTTGTATATTAACTTACTATAGTGTTAATCAATTCTGAAAATACCAGTCTCCATAGTCCAAGTGCCACAGGTAATTGAAGAGAAAACTGGTGTAAAAAAAATGAATACAGTAGGCATGATGGCCCAGGAATCTTATTAGTTATACATGGATTTTTTATAATATAAGAAAGACTGCACTGCTATGACAAGAAGTTATTCATTTATGTTTTAAAACTTCCAAGACATTACCAATCTCATGGTTCTATTTCTGTCACTAAGCATGCCCCAAACTAATGCTCCATTACTGTGTTGTATTACATGTGAGAGACGGTGAACGCAGCATCTGTCTCACACACTCAAGCTGTGTGCTCTTTTGCCTCCAGTCCTGTGGACATTCTTGTCAAATCCCAGCTCCCAAGACTCCCATCCAAGAAGTTTCACACCTGCTACAAGGCGCAGGGATTCTCTGCAGCCAGCTCATGGTGGTACTTGGGAGTAGCTTCCCACCTGCGCAGCTGTTTAATGCTTTGATGGTTGTTTAATGGCTCCTTTCAAACACCTATTCCTGAATGACAGAGTTATCAATCCCAGCCTAAACAAAAGTCACACAGTAGCAGAAACAGAGAAACCACAGATATTTTTAAGACAGTGAAGTAATAATCGAGCGGTTATGCTCAACACCCTCCTCCCCAGGCTTGCCCTGCACTTCCACACCCCCAGGTCACCCACTAAACTAGTAGTTGTATGAAAGAAGGAAAAGGGTACAGTATTAGCTCTCTAAGAGAGAGAGAAAAAATATACACTTCCTTTGCTCGCCTGCAATCAAATAAGAAGCTTATTCATGCATTTTAAATTATACCCTTATTTTAATAGCTAAACACATAGAGCAAACACTAGGAAACTGGACTATCTCTGTAACATTTGCTGAGAGAGTTTCTATGCTATAGTTTGCATTTTGGTTTTATTGTCAGTCACTTTATGGGCAATAAGATTAGATTTTTTTTTTCAAATGCAATTTATCTAAAGGAAATATTAATTTGGAGGTTATTATCACAGTACTGAATTTCAATGTAATTCTCCAACTCATTAAAAGCCATGAACTGCCATATGTACTTCATGCCAGAGTATCTAAAAACTGGAAAAAGAAAAAGATGAGGATAAAATTTCTAAAACTCAGTGATATCTATATCCTGAAACTCTGCTTTCTTTCCAGCAGGTATATATTACTACCTCTTTAGAATGATTTACATTTTATGATAGTGTGACTACTTCCTCTTAAAAGTTAGTTTTAAAAACATAGCCTGCTTTCTTCATCGGAACTTAAAACATCTAAAGTCCAGGTGCTTGCCCAGGATTTAAACTTTCAATTTTCAGTTCTTTCTCTTTTGTTGAAGCTCAGTTATAAGAAATAATATTCCTGGACGGCTATCTATTTATTGGTATTGACACTTCCTGTTGTGTTATATGTGATGCTTTTCCCTATTTCTGATTGAATTATTATGAACAAAGTGGGATCATCATAACATTTGATTTTGCTACTCAGGAATTCACTTCAATATTTATCATCATTTATTTTCAAGTACATAGGGTTCTGTACATATATTTTCAAATACATGATTCTTTTTTATTACCATGTGATAATTTACATTTACCAAATGTGTGGTATTTAAGAAAAAATTATCTGGAATTGTGTGTGTGTGTGTGTGTGTGTGTGTGTGTGTGTGTGTGTGGTGTTGCTATGCCTATCTCAGTTTTTATCTTGTCTTTAAGCTACCTATAGGTGAAGAGGATGCTACTCTGATGGAAAGAAGAAATAAATCATGTTCTAAAAGTGCCAGATTTTACATTCTTACTTGAAGCCCCTTAAATGTATTTTGTGATTTTAATGTGATTAAGAAGGTATTTGGAAATATGTTTCCTCCCCTCTAGTAACTGTTAGATTAATCCTTAAGAATTATTATTATGTTCTATTTCTAGCTTGATTTGCAAAGAGCATGGTAATCAATAATAACTGTAAAATAATGTGGAACAATTAGTTTTTCTTACATGCTCATAACTTCTGTTGAGATCAGTTGGCATTAATTCATGTATATATTGGAGGTGGGGAAATTAAGCTGGAAATCAAGTTTCACACTCATTGCTATTAATACAATTTTTTTTTTTTGCTTTAAATAGAATTTTCGAAAATTTGTATTCTAGCATCCCAGCAGCCACAGAAATGGATGTATTTACTCCTGAAACACAAATACTCTCCAAGCATGACTCTCTTAAAAAATACAATGAGTCAACATATTTCTTTGAGTTCTACCAGATTAAGTACTTATGCCTAATTCAAAGCTCAGTCTATGCTGTTCTTTATATCCTCCAGAAGCTTATGGAAAATTCACTTGAATAAGGTGGAGTTTTCACATTTATGCCAGTACATTTGATCACAAAGCTGAAATTAAACATCAGGGTTAAACTTTCCTCAAATGTACATGGTTCCCTACAACCACTGATGATCTGTCATGGTAAATTATCTTCCTTAACACTCTTTTTCTTATCTTTATTATGTCCTGAGTAGATTTGCTATTGTTTTCTTACTCTGCCTTTGTTTGTTTGCTTATTTATTTATTTTTGCCATGTGGTTCTGAGTCATCTTTCCTCTTCCTGTCATCAGGAGAGTCTTCTTAAACATCTACCTTCAGATTCTACAAACGTGGGTGCTTAGAAGGTAACTGGGGTGAGGAGACTCAGTTGAAGCCATAAAGAGGTCCATGCTTTGATGCTCAGTGTCTGGCCTGACAATATTTTACAACTAAAATCCTTGAGAGTAGTAGAACTGATTATCTACAGTTTACTATTTGGGCTCATAATTAATGCTTATTTTGTCACTGAATCAAAACCCTCACCTGATCAACTACAACTTTTAAATAACAACTTAACGAGGAATATAATTCAATTTCTTTCAGCACCTGCTTTATCGGAGACAGTGAAAACTTTTGTAAATATAAGTGGATGAAGTGAAAATTGATTGCAATGAAAAAACAGAAATGGATGGAAATATACCTTTCCAGCTAGACAGATGCTTTCCTCTGGATGCTCCCATGTATTATTATCTTAGGCATATGGAATAGTAGTGAGTCCTTAAGGATGTTTGAAATAGCAACATCATAGAATTCAGTGAAGGAAAAATACAGTTATCCTTCTTGCCTTGAAAATAAATTCTGTACTTTTTAAAAAAAGATATATAAGGTCATACTATTCTAATTTTATTTTTAAGAATTTTTATGGCAATTCTAAAATTATAAAATTATAGGAAAATTCAGTAAACCAGACACTTTTCCTGCAGCAAAAGAAATGTTAGAGAAAATAATTATATAAAACAAAAACAAAGACAGAGAATGACGATAACAACACAACAGAGATATAGAGAATCTTGTCACTAATTCACTTTAGAGGCAAAGACCAAAAGACTTCCATAATGATGCTGGGGATAAACTAATGGTAAAGCTAGATATTATCAGGGTTTCTAATTCAAACCAAATGCTTCCTGCATTCTGGGGATAAAAACCTTCCATAACTTACTTTAAACAATAAATAAATAATCAACTGTCAAAATATTTAGAAACCACAACCAATAAATGAAATGTATGTAAGATAAATATGCTTCATAGTCCTTGACATAATCCATAATTTGAGGTTAAGTTTTATTCATGGGTCATATGACTAACTTAAAAGCTGCTTTGACATTTGTCATGGCTTAGTTTTCTGTTCTCACCCTGTAAACTGTGAAGAGGTTTTCATGAAGAGAAGCGGTATTATGGGATTTGGCAACACTGCTTCACAGAACACAGAAAATGGAATTTGGATGGGAGTCTACTGCTTTGAAAGAGGAAGGAGTTGATATTACTTAACTTTCCCTTCTGTTCAGGCTATGAGTTGGTGGTCATCCATTAACAGTGAAATTAATGGAATATTAATTGGGTCTTATTCATTCCAAAGGATATTTGGAACTTTTTCCATGAAGAGTTTTTCAAGTACGGCCACTGCCTGAAGTTAAAAAAATTTATATACATAAACGTAGATGAAGCATTAATATAAAACAAGAGAAATGTGACTGTATTTATTAAAGTTAATTTTTAATGGTTTAAAGAGTACTATTCTAAGAGCTTATTTTTTTATGCCATTTAGAAATTAGATACACATTCTGCATATATGAAAATATTCTTTGCATTGCTGGCTTCTTTCAAATTAATCCTTTATATCTATAAACTTAATTTCAGTTTATAAATATACTCATTATTTTGAAAATTATAAATATATATTTTAAAATTTGGATGTATCTTTAAATTTGTCTTTTAAAAGTGTTCTAAAAACACAAATACATTTTTGCATTCACTTTTAGTATTATTTCTTATTTGCATGTAGAAATATTATATCTAATAAGGAATTATGGGAGTTTTGTGTACACTAAATGTTGTAGATATCATAGTTATAAGCACACACATTTTCCAAAAATTTTAGCAAACCATATTGACTTTACCTTAGGTATTTACTGAGATGATTTTAAAATATATCGCCTGGGCATTTCTCCATGTAGGAAACTCCTTTAACTGTTTATTATAAGCACACTTTCCACGGTGTGCACAGCATGCTTTGCAAAGGATTGCAAGTAAAGAAATCTCACAATAGAATTATATGGATTTAGTTGTAATTCCAGCTTATTTGTTTCCTAACTCATGTATTATATTTTTTATCTACTCAGCCAAAGCTTATAGAGAACATATATTCTTTAACATAGTCTCTTTTGAATTATGCTAACAGAATATATTGTTACCTTAGATAACAATCACCCGTCAATTTAGAAAATAATTCACTCAAACATTTCAAATAGATTTTAAGATACAACAGATATCTTCAATTGACCTACCATACACTCTTCACTCAGAGAAATAAGTATTCGACTTCTCATTTTTAATCTAACCAAAATGGAATAAATCTTCATTACAATTTTAAGTACTGTCTTCTGTCCTGTGGTGGAGCAGAAGGAGTAAGACATTTACAGGTTATCATATCTCAACTGTACTTCACTCTGTGCTCCTTGACCTCCGTTATTGGTATCTCTTAAGGTCCTCATATTTTTATTTTGAATTGAATCATGGAAATCTCTCAGCAAAAAAATATGTTCACATTCAGAGCTCATGTTAGCCTAAAAATCTTTTGAATGAAGTGGGGAAGGTGCAAGGATAGGTTTCTAAATACATTACATATGCTATCACATTCAGAATTCACCAAAGTGGTAATAATAGTCTCTATTTAAATAGAAGCTTAGAGGAAAGGGACAATAAAGAAAAGAAAGGTTACAAGCGGTTGGCCAATGACAATTGCATTTGCCTCAATTAATCAAATACAGGGTGAAGTATATATAATTCTGTGCTTGCTATTTAAAACTGTGTATTACCATTTGATAATGCTTTAGAATAAGAAGTGGTTCCTGAAATAATAATCTCTACCTCCAATTCAACCACAATAGTACAGTAAAATAAAACACTAACATGAAGTCTTTAAAAAAAAATAATGTGACTTTTTACCCAGTGAGAAGTATCAAATACAAAGTCATATTCTACAGAGCAAACACACTTTCAATCCAAATCTTATTTGAATGGAACCCTAACCACTCTTGGTGAAAAACTTTTTTCCTATGAGTAATTTTTAAACCTTTTTGGTCAATATAAAGTCAAGATTTTCAAATTAATTAATTTAACTGCCTTTCTAAATTAAGATAATTTGCTGCAAAAATTCTCTAATTATCTGACAAGGTAAGTATTACAGTGACACTAGGCAAAGTGCTAAAAAATTAAGTAAATAAAATCTTTGAGGAAACACTGAGTTGCCCTGTAGATGATTGCTGATTAGAAAGGTGAGTTTTAAGAACAAGGGAGAACCAAGATTCTACCATGTTTTCTAATTTTGTTTATAGCAGGGCAGCTGAACTAGAGGTAGAAGTAGTCTGCTGCTCTTCCCTCAACTGGATAAGAGCAAAGTTTGAAAAATACAGACAAATTAGCTAAATAGGGAGTTCAATAAAACTGCAATTCCTGAAGACTTTTTCTTCCAGGTAAATGGCAATCCTACGAAGGGCAGCAAAATAAAATCTCTAAAAGTATGTCTTCTGACAACTGATCATCGTAATTCATTATATGTATCTGAGTGAATATTGTAAATTTTTTTTAGAATATTGAGAAAAACTTAGTAAAATAGTATTCAGTTTAGTTATTCAAAAGGAAATGATTTGAATTTTTCAGAGTATTTCAGTTATAGAAACCAGGCATAAAATTGTGTTTAGCTAAGAGTTGGTTTTTAAAAACAGATGTATTATATTTTTGAAATTCTCAACTAGTCAACTTTTTCAAAACTACATCAGCACTTGGTTAATATTCTCAAATGTTAACAAGCAGCATCCACAGGGCATATACACTGAGAATTGAGGGAAAAATCAACATAGACCTCCTTCTTTATCTTTTCTTTCCTTCTTCCATATTTTATAGTTGTTTGTTTCCATCTTTATAGCAAACAAATGTTACTTTTTTCTTCCCACTAGAAATGGGAACTGAGTGCCTTGAGTAAGGCACATAGTTAAACCACATTCTTTAGTAGTCAGCAAGCCTATTTTGTTTGTTTACTTGTTCGTTTGTTTTTTAGTATCTGAGTATTATCTAGTTAGGTTTCACCTTAAAGATAAGTCCATGAACATTGGGAAACTTGAATGCTAGGGACTCTGACAGCTTTCACATCCATGTTTTCAAGGAAACCAGATATTTTTGCATGTATACCTCTTATTACTACAGTGTTTTCAACTTTTTGAATTAATAATGCCCTGTTTTCCTAAACCCTTGAACTCAGACCAAAATGAATTTCCTTATACACAATTATGTAAGCATAATTTAATTGTCCCGATTATCAGATTGTTTCAGATGGCTCATGTAGAGAACCCCACAACTTGGAGAGACTGGCTTCAGTTTTTCAACAACTGTATCAAATTAATGACTAGCAGTATCAAAGGCTGTTTAAGGGGCGGGGCGGGGGGAATAGTTGCTATCAATTTTCTCAGTTTGGCATGTAGAATTTCATAGTATGCTTTGGACGATGCTGCTACCAAACAGATCCAGGCACTAAAAGCACATATGCCTGTTCATTTCAAGATTTATTTTTCCCGAACTTGCTAGACAGACCTAATTCCACTGGCTACTTTTATATCCAAGGACTCTGTGTCACCAAAATATTTAATGAATTACTCAAGGTTGCATTAGCAAGTACAAATCAAGCTTGGATGAGAAGGTAGGGTCTACTTCCATGCCTATGCATCCCCACACCTCATGGATAACAACGAAATCACCTTTACTCCACCTTAGGAGTAGCAGTGTGTTCTGATTCAACAATGCTTCTGAATAATCATAATTCAATTAATGAGGAAAAAAAATGTAAACCACTTTCATTTTTTCAAACTATTTTTGTAAGTATTACTCAAGTGTATTACAAATACATACACCACTCTATGTTATGGCCAGAAGTCATTGACAAATGCTCACAGAAAGAAAAAAAATGTTAACTAATAATAGGTTATAATCCTGTTTTCACTCTGACTGTGAGAATTAGTAATTGCTTTAAAGTAGCCAAAAAAAAAGTTTTAAATTCAATTAGCCTCTTCATATTTTATACCAAGAAACCAGCCTTCCCCAATTTAAATCAAATTTAATTCAATTAAACAAATATATAGAGAGTGCCTAGAGCAGGCTAATTTTACTTAAAATGTATGTCATGTACACTTCAAGGTAATTTCTTGGTCGGCTTGGAGGCTGAATAACCGATCTTGTGCATGATATTGTGTTAAAATAGTGGCCTACTGGATCCCTTTGTTCAGAAAGTCCTGCCTCATCCCTGGGCTTCCAGGACAGTCTGAATCCAGTTATGTTCCAGCAATCCTTAATTATGTTGCGTTGACTGTTAGGCATACAATAAAAACATTGTTAATTTTTTCCTGGAGTTAATGATGCTTGGGGCATTTGTCAACTATTTTAAATTTCTATTTTGCTATGTTCTTTTTTCTCCATTTCTCCTTAGAAATCTAGTTTAATATGGATTATGCATGCTCTCCTAACTGAATATAGTCAACCTCAAGGAAATATCTGAAGAGGGAACTCAGGTCTATGAAAACTAGTATTAAGTCAACCCTAGGTATGGCACACACTCTAGAATTCCAAAATTTTCTGTATTATTGCTTCCTTATTAGTAAAATGGAGATGATGATGATTCTAAATTGTTGGCGGTATAAAGGAAATTCTGCATATAAGGTATATAGCACAGTACTTGCACTCACAAAGGCTCAATAATTATAACTTTAAGGCAACTAATCTAAAAAATTAGAAGGAATTGGAATGTTAAATAATGATAGCATGTCAGGGAGATGTGTATAAAACACAACACATAAAAATGGTTGAAGCTCATGTAGTTAAGAGACCATTATCCCATAAAAAATAAAAACAAACAAAATAAAGCCTCCATCTGCTTCTTTTAGCTGTCAGTTAGCCCCACTGCAATAGTTAGTTCAGGAATTAAGGTCGTGCGTATGAACTTACCACCAGTGTACAGATCATGTATTCTTCTGTTAAGAACCATTTAGTGGCATTCTATCTCACTCACAATAAATGGCAAAGTCCTTACCATGGTGGCATATAAGGCCCCACAAAATGTGGCTCAACCTCAACCTCATTTTCCAAGTTTCTCTCTTTCACTTCACTCTAGCTAGACCAGCCTTCTTGGAATCCATACAAGGCCTAGAATGCTCTGTCGGCAGATGTTTTCATGGCTCTACCTCACCTCTTTAAGTTTTTATTTTAATGTCACTTTTTCAATAAGACCTTTCTTAACAATCCTATTGGAAATTGCAACCTCTAGTTTATTCTTAAAATGAAGATTTTTTGTTTGTTTGTTTTCTATGTGCATTCTGTGGTGTAGAATGTTGCAGCTGGGCCTACTTGGGTTTTCTGATAAACCCCAAGAACACTTCTGGACCTAGGCAATGGAAATAGAGATATCTCACTAATTCAAAATTGCCTAGAAACTCAAAAATTGAATTTTATTCTTCTATGAACCATGTTTATTTCCCTATTACTCAATTTTCATTGAATATAGTCTCTCTAGATCTTATCTATTCCTAAAATTCTGTTTTCTGATAGTTATTCCTGATCCCAAGGTATATCCTTTTCTTCAACATCGGTAGCCCAAAATAGGTACAATTGCTGTCCGTAGTTCCTTTCTTTTCCCATGCCCATTTACCAGCACGAAATGACCAGTCATAAGTACATTCACCGACAACATGATTATTAGATTTCCTCTCATGTCCTGTCCCACCCATGCTTGGATCTTGGATGCTATATGGGCCTTTTGGTTTTTGGCTTTGTATTCACCTCAGACATGTGTCTTAATATTCCCTAGAATAGCTCATCTTTGCGTTGCTTCCATTTCAAAACTGCAGTAATCCTCTAGCTCAATGAGGAGTCAGATCTAACCTTTGTACCTTGTCTCTGTCCCTTATCAAATATATGTTAACAAAACCCTAGTTCTGATTTAGTATCTAATTCTTAATGATACAGAAGCTTATAAGAGGTAGGTAGGTCTGCTTTCAATTCTGCAAGTGAAACACCCAATAGGGTACTATATAAATCATAAATTGCTTTGCAAATTGAGCCAGGCAGTCAGTCTTTAGCATTTAGAGTTAAATTCCACTGTTCTCTTGGTAAAAGTCAAATCAATGGTGGGGTTATTAGTAGAAAGAGAAGGAAAATGAAAAATTGCATGCCTTTGTTTTATATGCAAAGCTGCAGTAGCTTTGAGGTGCTTGGTGTGTTTGAGGAAAGAGCTGAGGGGAAAAAATGGTAGGAGACGAAATTAGCAATAAAGCAGGGTTTAGTTCATTATATTGCTGTGAAGTTCATTTTAAGAACTTTGGCTTTTATTCTGAATGAGGTGGAAAACTATGGGAAGTTCTGAGAAGTGACACTTTCTGACTTCTCTGAGTTTTATTTAGAAATGATCATTCTGGCTACTCTATTGGAAAGAGACTATAGGGGAAGCAACTGCCAAGGCAAGGGAAAACTTTAAGAGACTATAATAATGAGAGAGAGAGAGAGAGAATGAAAATTATGGAATGATGGTGGTTGGGCTTGGGTAAGGGTGGTAGCAGCAGGTGTTTATGAGAAGTACACTTGACATATTTCATAGATAGATTCTGACAGGATTTATTAATGGATAAAATGTGGAGTAGTTAAGGGTTTTGGCAAGATTGCAAAGATTCTGCCATGAACAACTTAGAGAATGCTGTTAGACACAGAAAAGGGAAAAATAGTGTGGGTCAAATTTAGGGGAGATTATCAGAATTTCCAGTTAGGTTAGTTTTTTTCTAGTGAACATATATCTTACCTATATAAGAGATTTTATCTTACTGTCTGAAGATGTAGGTCAAATATTTATAACCCTGCAAACTCATTACATTGTATACTTTAGCTGAGTTTCCTAATTCATACTGCAATATGTAAAACCATTAAAATAGTATTAAAAACAGAAAGTAGTTATTGGCAAACATTTAAATGCAAAAACCTAACAACTTAAAACCTCTTCTACTCGTATTCATTGTGGATAATTTAACTGGCAGAATTTAAGATAATATAAATTATTTCACTAAATTATTTAAAAGCAAACAGCATATTCTTAGAACCTTTCATTAAAATTCAGCTGTTCTGTAATCTAGCATCACAATTTTCTGGCCAATACATTCATTTCCTATCCTATTCAAAGGAAATTATTTGAATTTTAAAGATCTTACCCTACATGTAGTTTATTGAACATTTCAAGTCTTGGCAGTTTAATTCTATATTTGTGTTCTGAAAGGCAGTTATTTTCATTTTACCTGCCTTATTTCTTTAAGTTAGTTATACGTAAAATTATAACCCTGGCTGTTATCTCATGTTAACTCAAGACAAGAAAATATATATGAATGTTGTGAAGAGATCTGACCTGGAAATTTTCACTCATTGAAAAGGTTGCTTTTGGATTTTAACACATGAATTATTACCAGAATCCTTTAAATATTTATATGAAGTCTTATTTATGCTATAATGTTGAACAACACACTCTTTTCATTTGACCTATTCCAAAATGACACAAATTATTTTTTTACCAGAATCTTTCTATGTTAATGAGAGAGGTTGATTACATATGTATCTTATGAAGTGTTCCTTAAGTGAACATGAAGTCTAATTTTCTTGTGTGTTCTCCCCTCCTTAAAGTGGTATAACTCATAATACAATAAATAAAACCATTTACTGAACATAACTATCAAGTGATAAGCCTGTATTTTTGGCAGCTATTTTCAAAATAGGATATGTAAAAATAATAACAGCTACTGTTTTGTGGAGATCTTCTAGTTGGCAGGTGCTGGGCAGTATACTTCACATGTGTTATCTTACCTAGCCCTCACAGCCACCCTTCAGAGGAGGTGCTCTTTTTGTGTGGCCCCACATCACACGATGGTAAGTGGCAGGTAACAGTTTAACTGAGCAGTGTAACTGAAGAAGTAGGAAACTCAAAGACAATGGCATACTTCTTTAAGTCAGTTGGCATTTCTGAACTTGCAATATTGTGTCACCATGTATTACACATCATTAGTGTGTCAAGATACAACTAACTATAAAATATGTATTTTCAGATATGCAGAAAATATAAGATAGAGAACTTAAGTTATTCCATCCATATCCAACTGCTTTTCTTTTGCAAGGACTTCATCTAATGTCTTTAAAGTGGATAAGAACTATGCCATGTCCCAATTTTGAGAAATACTTTAGAGAATGCAGCTTGAGGCAGGAACAGAGGGGTTAAGGAATTCACTACTAGGCACTCTAAACACTACTGCTGTCAATAAAAATTAGCAAAAGAAACAAAATGTCTGAAGGGCAAGCTATTAATGCATATAAATAGCTTTAACACTATATATATGAATTTATCCCAAGAAACAAAGATGAGCATAAAGATTAAATCACATTGATGAAAGTTAAAGTGATTTATATACAGTGAAAAACTAGGATTTGTAGTGTCCCCAAATAAGAATTATTATAGACAAGAAAGAAATGCTAAGCATTCATTAAAAATGGTGTTTGAGAGGTGTATTTATTGACACAGAAACAAGGTCATGACAAACTATTATTAAGAAAATAAACTACAGAAAAACATATAAACTGTCCTCCCTTGGGGAGGAGGTTAAAATGTATCTTGGTATAGCTGGGATTTATCTTTGGCAATGCAGGTAAAAGTAGTTTCATTCTTGTAAATTTTTTGTCTTTCATTATTCCATACAGCAAATTTATAACTTGATAATAAAACCAAAAAGTTATTTAAAGAAAGTCACCATATCATGTTTCTTCCTGTCCTGAAACACTACTTAGCTTACACCAGTTTTAAAAGAAGCCAATAATTTACCAATTTCTTTGTTAATTATTTTACTAATTTCTAATTTCTTTGTTAATTTTTTTACCTAATGAAGAATACATTTTTCTTAAAATGGTCTTTATAATCTACACTTGAGAATGTGAATTCCATTTAATTCAAAATAATAATATTTTAAGTACTCTCTGTTTTTATGACTCCCTTCTCTCTCTCTCTCTCTCTCTCTCTCTCTCTCTCTCTCTCTCTCTCTCTCTCTCTTTTTTTTTTTTGGTGCTTTGGGAAATTTCAAGACAAAGAATATATGGTCCCAGCCCCTGTGGAGCTCACCAACAGAAGAAGAAATATGGCACATAAAACCTAACTGTAATTCCAGACAAAATGTAAGAATTATGTAATAGTAGTAAAAAGTCTTACAGTAGCAGAGAGTTGGGAATTATTTCCTATTTGGTGAACCAAGAGAAGTTTAATTGAAATGATGGCATTTGGCCTTGAAATTGGACTTGAGGAATGTGTTGGACTTTTACAGACAAAATCAAGGAGTTAGGCATATCTCATCGGTGGGAATTACATGAGAAACATTTTGGAAGGAATAAAGCAGAGTAAATGGTATGGCTTATTTAATGCATTGAGTATTTGATAAGTAATAGTGAAATATAAGGCTAGAAAGGGAGTTGAAACAAGGTTGAAAAGGTCTGGGGAAAAAAAGGCTAAGATTTGAACTTTATTATCTATTTATTGGGGTGCTATTAAAGCTTTTGAGTAAAGAAATGACACTATCTATGTTAAAGTATAAATAATTTTAAATACACTTATGATTGAAGATGAATATACTTAGAATTAAGGGACTGTTAATTCATATACAGATCAACTGATTCCCAGATTCTGAGTGCTTCAACTCATTTTCCCAAAAAGGTTACTAATCTAGCCAGCCAGCTCAAAATGGGTGCTTTTGATCATATGGAGGTTGAGTATAACAACAAAAAAATGGCTAAATCATAATAATTTTTTGATTATCCTAACAACAATTTGAATTGCATGCCATGTTCACATGGATTGTTAGTGTAATCCACTTCTATGAAAGACAGGACTTTAAACATAAAGGTAAATCTTTTTGTAATAAAAGTGAATGTTACCAGCATCCATTTATGATAAAAACTCTCATCAAAGTGGGAATAGAGGGAATATACCTCAACATAATAAAGGCAATATATGACAAACCTACAGCAAACATCATACTCAATGGAAAAAGGCTAAAAGTGTTTTCAGGAACAAGACAAGGATGCCCACTTTCACCACTCCTCTTCAGCACTGTATTGGAAGTCTTAGCTACAGCAATAAGACAAGAAAAATATAAAAGGTATCTGAATTGGAAAGAAGCAAAACTTTCATTATTTGCTGACAACATGATACTATATATAGAGAACCCTAAAGATTCCACCAGGAAACTGTTAGAACTGATCAATGAATTCAGTAAAATAGCAGGATAGAAAATTAATATTCAGAAGTCAGTGGCATTTTTATACACCAATGATGAACTTTCAGCAAGAGAAATAAGGAAACAATCCCATTTACAATTGTATCTAAAACAATAAAATATCTGGGAATCAAATTAATCAAGGAGGTAAAAGACATGTTCTCAGAAAATTATGTCATTGAAAAAAGAAATTGAAGAAGATACAAATAAATGAAAGTATATACCGTGCTCATGAATAGGAGGAATCAACATCATTAAAATGGCCATACTAACCAAAGCAATCTATAGATTCAATGCAATCCTTATCAAAATACCAATGGCATTTTTCAGAGAGATAGAACAAATAATCCTAAAATTTATAGAGAACCATAAAAGACCCCAAATAGCCACAGCAATTTCTTCTTGAGAAAGAATAAAGTTGGAGGTATCACACTACCTGATATCAAAC
The DNA here is from genome assembly GCA_028627145.1 of Eidolon dupreanum. NCBI lineage: Eukaryota > Metazoa > Chordata > Mammalia > Chiroptera > Pteropodidae > Eidolon > Eidolon dupreanum. The sequence goes on from CM053503.1 coordinate 137,959,973, forward strand.
TATACTACAAGGCTACAGTAATCAAAACAGCATGGTACTGGCATAAAAACAGAGACGTTGATCAATGGATCAGAATAGAAGCCCAAAAATAAATCCATACCTATACACTCACTTAATACACAACAAAGGAGGTAATAATATACAATGAGGTAAAGACAGTCACTTGAATAAATGGTGCTGGTAAAATTGGACAGATGCATGCAAAACAAAACAAAATAAAGAAAAGAAACTGGACTTCTTCTTAAACCATATACAAGAATAGACTCAAAATAGATTAAAGACTTAAATGTAAGACCCAAAATTTTTATCATAAAATTTCTAGAAGAAAACATAAGCATTAACCTATCTGATATTGCTAACAGTAATTTATTTTGGATATATCTCCTTGGGCAAAGGAAACAAAAGAAAAAATAAACAAATGGGACTACATAAAACTAAAAAGCTTTTGTACAGCAAAAGAAACCATCAACAAAACAAAAAGACAACTGACAGACTGGGAAAAGATATTCACTTATGATACATCTGATAAAAGGTTAATATTCAAAACATATAAAGAATGCATATAATTCAACAACAACAAAAAAAACAATCCAATTAAAAAATGAGCAGAAGACCTGAACAGATATTTCTCCAAAGAGGAAATACAGATGGCTAATAGACAAGGTCACTAATCATCAGAGAAATGCATTAAAACCACAAGGAAATATCACCTCACACCTGTCAGAATGGCTATCATCAATAAATGAAAGAACAACAAGTGTTGGCAAGGATGTGGAGAAAAGAGAACTCTCATACACTGTTGGTGAGATTGCAAATTGGAACAGCTACGATGGAAAACAGTCTGGAGGTTTCTCAAAAAATTAAAAATAGATATACCTTTTGACTTAGTAATGGCACTTCTGGGTATTTATCCAAAAAAAAACTATTTTGTAAAAAGAAAAAAAGTTGGCAACCTTACATAGATCCACAGATTTTTCCAAAGTTTTCAGGACTGAGAAATTGACAATAAATAACGTTATTAGTTATCTATAGCTGTGTAATAAATTACTCTAAAATTTAGCAGTTTAAAAAAAAAGAAAATCAAATGTTAGCATTTCTCTAAACTGTTTTTCCAGATCATTGTGCTATGCCTTTTAACATTTATTTTAAATTATTTAGTAATTTTTGTTAGTCCATTGCCACAAATTCTTTATGGTGATACTAAATCATTAAGCATTAAACTAATACCATTCTTAAAAAATTGTCAATGAGAACTCTTGGACATTGCAGGTAGGAATGTAAAATGGTACAGCTACTGTGAAATATAGTTTGGCAATTCTTCAACATTAACCAAAATTATTATATGACCCAGTAATTCCACTTTTTGGCATATATCTGAAAGAACTGAAAGCAGGGACTCAAACGGATGGATACCTATATGTCAATGTTTATTACAATGTTATCTCAAAAGTCAAAAGGTAGAAACAATCTAAGTGTCCATCAACTGTTGAATTAATACAATGTAATATACACATACAGACGGAATATTATTCAGTTATACAAAAATAAATTTCTGATACATGACACAACATGGGTGAATCTTTGAAAAATTATGCCAAATGAAAGAAACCAGACATAAAAGGATAGCTACTATATAATTTCACTTATATAAAATATCTAGAATAAACAAATTCACAGAGACAGAAAGTATGTTAGAATTTATCAACAGGGAGTTTTTGTTAATGGGCAGAGTTTCTGCTTAGTGTGATGAAAAAGTTTTGAAATAGGAAGTGGTGATGGTTGCACAATATTGTGAATGTAATTAGACAATTTTAAAAAAAGAGAAAAAAGGAAGTTGGCATCTAAATGTGCAGGGAGATTTTTATTGTTGTTTTTAACTAGTATCTTTCACCTTTACAATAAAAATCCAACTGTACTTTCATTCCTTTCTGTCTTAGCATCTCTTTTAAGATTAAACTCTTGCTCATCTCTTTCTACTTCCTCATGGATATATAGCATTTATTAAGTATTTACTATATGCTAAGTTGTTATAAACAGAATTTTAAGATTTGCTACAATTCTTGAAAATCTCTTTGTATTATTAAGTTTGATTCATTGCTACTTGTTTCTTTCTGACAAAGCTGAATCAGTTAACTCTTTGAGATGATTTGTCTGTTTTTCTGCATATCTGTAGCTTTTTGGATATCTGAAAATATATATTACACATATTTCATGTTTTAGCTTGCTTTCATTAATACTGAAGTTTGTATAAAAGCACTCAAAATTAATATTGCCATTTATTATAAGTATTTGATTTTTAAATGTTTAGGCTTATGCCCTATTGAAAAAAATATTGGCATTGTAACAAATATTAGAAAGATTATTTCAGCTTTATTATTTTTATTTCTACCAATGATTACTACTAAGAAAAAGATTAATAACTGAGCAGTTTAAATAGAAGTCTTCAGGTAAGTTATAATGTACTATAAAAAAGATTAGTCATTTTCATATATTTTTTAATGGCTCAGTTATCATATAGCATATGTTAACATAAAACGCAAAAATGAATTTACATGAATTAACACTAGTCTTATACTTAAACATAATAAATGTATGTATGGATTATTGAATGTATTTTTGTTTCAAATATTTCTTCATCAAAGATTTATTTTAATAGAAATGAAATAAATATGGCATTTAATTACATTAAATCAATTCTAATAATCAATTCTAATAATTCTAATAATCTGTTTATTAATCTAATAGACTGTTTTGAATATATATGATGGTAAACATAATTAACATCCCTAAAAATAGAAGAAAATGAAGATACATTTTTCAATAAATAATAAATATAAAATGAACATAATACAAGCACTGACATAGTGATTTTAATATGGGCAATTGTTCAAAAGTAGGTGACATTAATAGTAGTTAACAACTGCTGAATACATAGTACTCACCAGACACTTCATCTTATTGTCTACAATATCCTGATGAGGTAACTATTACTATATTCCCCATTTCATGGACAGCAATTGAAGCTTAGAGAAGGGCACATCACTGACAAGCAGTAGAGCATGGATTTGAACTTACATCTGTCTGTCTGACTTCAAAGCTTTGGCTTGTAACCTCTCTACTGAAATGGGGCTTCTACTTAGAATTATTCTTCTCCCTGAGAACAATTTTGACTCAAGCCTGGAAAGTGTGTGTTTATGTGTGTGGGTAAGAGAGAGAGAGAGAGAGAGAGAGAGAGAGAGAGAGCCCTTAACCAATAATACTAAGTTTGGCTATTTTTCATTAAAAAACGAAAAAACCAAAAGCAGATATCAAACAAATAGCTCATATTGCAGAGAACATGAATATAGTCTTTGATCCAAAAGTGTTATTAAGTTATGTTAAAATAAAATTCATGTAATATTAACTATTTTTGTAGAAGTTAATTTTACTTCATCAGTATATTTAATCTTAAATTATGAAAATATATTTGGAGTGAATAAAATGAAAATTAAAAATATGATATACACAAACTTAATTTAACAAATCTGTTTAATAAAATAAAAGTAAATCACCAGACTTGCCTGATAGAATTCTAAATGTTATCAAATGAAAGCAGAAGGAAAATAAATGAATCAATCAATTCAATGAATATACAGTTCAGTTTCTATACTTTATTAGAACATTATATATTGATATTAGTCATTGAGTATAACCATAAAATAAATTATTTTGTAGTTTTTGTTGTTGATGTTAAAAATCTGAACAGATTTACAAAATAGTTATATGACTTTATTCAAGATGTAATTTCGAGTCTAAGAAAGTATGCCTGAGAGCTGGTCTGAATCTGTGTGTAACTGATCTTTTAGAAATCTTTTGATATTAAATTTAGGTTACTGCCAGTACCATGACGTAAAAAATGAAGGTATCAATTCTCATCAAAGATCAGAATTCTTAAAAATACTCTCAGTGCAATATGTTATTTATGATTGCTGATAAGAATCTGTAAACTTTTTAAGCAAGAGATCAAACATCTGTGGCTCAACAGTCACTCAGAACAATTTTATTTCTGTAGTTATTTTTATTGAAAAAATAAATATTTTTTCTTACTTTCATTATTCTCTAATAGTATCCTTTTAATAAGTGCTACTACAAATATTCTCAATAGACATTTTGAGGCTAAATAAAAAGTTATTCTTTTTCTTAGTTCTAATATTTGTGTCTTTAGCCAACTATTTTTTTAACAAATGAAACTTTACAAAGTGATTACCAATAGTTGGGGGCTATCAGAATATGGTTATAATCTGGAGTAGTAAAAGGATTGTCTCAGAAATCTTATAAAAGTGCACTACTCTCTCAAAATTACAAAAAGTTACATTTAAAGATAATTTTTATAAATTGTATATGATACTAGAATTTATTTCCAAGACCTATGATCAGCATAATGGTAAGTCGGCTTAAAAAATTATTTAACATCAAATTGGCATATACTCAAATAAAGTTACTCAAAAATACTCAAAAGAAAACTTAAAATACTGGTAATAGGTTAACTAATAAGCAGAAGTAAAAAATTCTTAAAATGGGAGGAAATGGAAATTTATTTAAAGAAAGCCAGGGACACAAACGAATTATATTTAAAAAGGAAATATAATGACTTAAAAGCATTTAAGTAAATGGAAGTTTCTCGGTTTCTATTGACAAACTGGAATAAAACTAATCTACCAAAGAATAGTTTGTATTTATTCCTTTATGACTTAAGCCTTAAAGATTATGAATATTTTTAATTTCAACTTTTTAAACTCAATGATGTTCTAATCAAAAAGAAGGGATTTGTATGAAGAATTTTAGAATAGAGGTATTTTATAACAGATACATGTGCCAAAAGATGCCTTCAAACCTCTTCAATTGACTACCTAGAGTGACTGGCAGTTTTTGAACAAGTTCTCTGATGATTGTGTTTCTAATGGGCAACTACTTTTGTAGCAGTAACTTCAGAAATGACATAACTACTCTACTATAATAGCTCTAAGACAATCAAAGTTTGAATACTGAAAATTGTTTTGTCTTTAAGGAATATGTGCAAGTCAAAGTGAAACAAAACGCTTTTCCTCTTTCTCCAACTCTGAAGAGTCCTTCACATGTGTTCAGAAATCCCTCTATATGAAGAGATACACAGTAAACAGTGAAGAGATACTTGCTGAGTTTAATTATATAAGTTGTTTCAGAAGCCAAGAGCTTATTCAGCACACCTAATATAAAAGCTGTTTTCAGTTTTTAAAAAATTATAACAATTTACTGCCATAAAGAGATAAATTCCCTGGACTATATTTCTTTATACAGTATATTTAAAATGATTATAAAGTAAATCTCATCTAGACCTGAGTTGTTCAGATATGAAAATTCTTTATTTCCATTTTTGTTTCTTATACAGATTTTATAACCTTTTATCCTGATTATTCTTAGAAAATAATTCAAATACATCTTTAAAAATACAAAAAAATTTATGTATTTTATCAAGATTATTTAGGAAATATGTAAATATACTGTAATATGTAAATATAGGGGTTATGACAACATAATCCCTAAATTGGTGAAAATGTCTACACTTTATCCCCAGACTCATTAAATACATTACCTGTTTTTGCATATTTAATCTCTCTCTTTGGTTCTCTAGCAGAGGTCAGCAAACTTTTTCTGTAAGGTTCCAGATAGTAAATATTTTAGGATAATGGAACAAGAGGCAAAATAAAAGATAATATGTAGATACTTACATAACAACAGATAGTCTAAATTTTCACAAAATTTTTTATTGTTGAAATTTAAAATATAGTAATAAAAATTGAGTGCAATTTTGTGTAATACAGATCTACTAGTGAAAAATGTAATTCTTTCAGGGGAGATAACATTTGCTTAATTGAAGCCCAAAGTTAGTATTCCCTATCATCAAAATTAATTGCAAATGTTCTTCTGTAATATGATTTTATATATTACTTCTTTGAATATGTCTTTTTACCAAGGGAAGTGGTATCAAATACTGATATAAATGTATGAATACATGGTTTTAATTGAGCATATTTATCATTTGAAAGAAATTTATAGAATTCCAGTAGATCATCCTGATATTTGCCTTTTAGCTTGTCTTTAAATTGTAGATTAATGACTTCCAATTGAAGGTTAGGTGGAAGCTCCTCAATTGTACGATTAAATGCATTTTGAAATACATAAATTTCCTTTGCACTTGCATACAGGCCTGAAAAATGCTACAGAATTGTAGTTTGAGCTCAGAAAATGTATCTGCTGAATATTTGTGTGGAAGCGGAGATCTGACTTCTTGCTTTAACTTTGACTCTACCAGGAGTGTATAAAGCAGCTTGACATTACTTGTGATTCAAACAACATCAGTCATTCTCAGAAAAACAGTGGTGTAAGTTCTGCATATAGACACTGTTTGCCTTGTCATTTTAGACTGAGTTTATTAAAAAAATGTTATCAAGTCTGCAGCAAAAGCTAATTTCTAAAGCCAACTTGAATAAATTACAGTGGCTGAGAGCTGGACTTGGCCCTAGAATTGTAGGTTTCAGAGCCCTGTTCTAGGAGTTACCAAAAGCAATTGTTTAAATTGTTCCACAGTAATATAGTTTTAATTTGTCTTGAATGAAATGTAGAGAGAGAACCCTGATAGTGTCCTTTTTGTCATGATTGTCTTGAACAACCATTCGTCAAGAGCTTACATGTTATTTGAACTCTACCAGGTACCAGGGAACTAAAAACAGAGTCTAATGAAGGAAAGAAACATGTCATCAGGTAATTCCAACATCATATAATAACAGCTAAAAGGAAATATGTAAATGTACTATAGGAGCTAAGAGAATAAAAATAACTAATTGTAATTCATCAGATACTATAGTTTGAAAAGAAACACCAGATGAGAAGATATTTGGTCATAAAGGATTTGAGGTAGTTCCTTAGAGAAATTAGGGGAAAAAATTATGGACAAAGAGACCACTTTGTCTATAGAGGGCTGGAGACATGAAAAAGATCATTCTGTCCTTAGAGACTGGAAAAGGCAAGATAGCACTAGACTGAGGTGACCTTTGGAACCACAGCTTCGCATGCTTTAAACATGAAACAAATCAACTGGACAATCTGCTTAAAAATTCAACTTCTGATTTAGGTGGAGCCTCCATTCTGCATTTCCGAGAAGTTAGTAGGTTGTGCTGAAGCTGCTGGCTGGAGGACCATGCACAAACAGCAAGAATCTACACAACCCAAAGGGTTTTAGCCCACTTCCCTCTTCCAGCGGTGAATTCAATGCTGTTGTCATGCTAAGCTAAAAGGTAACACAATCAAATTTTGAAATTTCAAAGAGAAAGCTGTAGTAACAGGGAATATGGACTGCATATAAAAAAGAATAAGGATAGGGGAGAGCTGCTGAGTGAAACTTATTCAGGAGAAAAATGCTGATTGCCTATAATAGGCAGTGATAATGATGATAACATTTAAAAAAAAAACAGTCAACAGGTAAATATGCAAATTATGTGAAAAGGCTAGATAAAGAGAAAAGCAGCAGTAGCTCCGTTCTCTAAAAAATATTCACCAGGCAGCCATAATAAAATCTGGCCCCATTCTATGCCCACTCCTGTACTCTCCAGTAAAAAAGCAAAAACAGAATTTGATTTCCTTAGTGCTATAAAAAGTACTTAGTAACAGGACTCATTCCAACAGGAAATATACAAGAGAAATATTTTGGAGTATAATAGCTAACCTCCACTCTGCTAAAACTGATGTTAGAGGAATTTAGACTCTGCCAATGTAAGAGCTTTATTTTAAGGTTTCAGAAAAAAATCAGATGGTAAGTTATGTAGATTTTCTTAAGAATGGGATAGGCATTTCTCCTTTTGGAGTGGCTTAGTTCTGCCAAAGAACTGTGTGAATTTTATGGTCCTTTTACATCCAGTTGATGGTACTGCATTATATGGCTTCTGTAGTGCTCAATAGGCAATGAAATCAAATTTATTTATGAAATTAACTGAATACATCTGCTTGGTCCTAAGACTAATTTTGTGTAGAATAATGAGATCAGAAGATTACCTTTACAAGAATGAAATATGCATATCAACACTACATAGAAATACAAATATTCTTTATTTTATATGCCTTTTGAACTTTATGCTTGCCTTAGTTGATGTGATTTAATCATTTAAAAATACCAAAAAATTTATATATAACAGAATAGCAAAAATATAAAATGAGGGTATAAGAATCAGACTGGAATCCAGAAATGAAGTTAAGAATGTATATTATGTTAAGAGGTATATATAATAATAAGGCATGCAATTGGGCTCTGAGCTTTATAGCAGCCAGGTAACAAATAAAGCTATTTATTTTTCCATGTAACTGTTGAAACAATTTCTCCTTTATACCAGATGGGAGAAAAATTAATAAGCTACTGCATAGCTGTACTGTAAAATTATATGAAGGAAAAAATTACTTTTCAACCTTTGGCAAGTTAGTTGTAGCTTATTTTTGATGTGCTAATGGCTGCTGTCTTGTAGCTCCTCTGAAGTAAAGATTTGTTCTTAGTGTATTTACTTACTGAGGCAATATTTGTGACGTTTGGCAGCATTTTTATTTCACATTTATTTATCCTATACTGAATTTCTGATGCGATGTGCTAATTTAATTTTGTCTCATTTGTTTTGATAAACTTATGTTTTTTTCTAGAATCAAAAATTGAGGTAATTTCTCTGAGTTACAAAAACATTAAAATTGAGTGAATCATGAGAATTCAACAACATTTATTAAATCTCTGAAGTTTAAAAACATGACTTATAACATGTGCACGAAATTGGTTTTCCTAGTATAGTCCGTAGTGACAGGCAAAGATTATATACTGAATCTACATGATCAGTATGAGGAGGACAACTAGGAGATATGTTATATCTGATATTAGAAAATAATAGTTTAAAATTGACCTTGCTACCTTGGCACTGATTTTCCACTACACCACTACAAGGGAATCCTTGATGTAAGATTCCAGCGTCTGCATCAATTGCCCTTCTCAACTACAACTTATTCTCTTAAAATCAATATTCCTGTTTATAAACTAGTTCTCTGAGTTATTACAGATCATGATGATGTTTTGAACAAGCTAATGGTCACAAGGATGTTAATCGATTTTCCTACTTGGGGAAATATTGTGCAGGTAGCTGCCTGTAATTCAATATTGAGTTGGTTCATTTGTAGACTGATTTAATTTTGATTCAGTAGGATTATGAGAAATAAGAAAATGTTTGAATTTTCAACTCATTCCTTTCTGTTGTGACATTTTGTTCTTTCATTCCATCATCTCCATTAGTTTGCCAACTGGCACTGACAGGAGTGTAAAACTACTGCAAATTGTTACTTCAGCTGTACTCTGCCTGCCAAGAACTGATCAGCTGCTTCTCTAAAAGCACCTTTCACTCTTTCCTAACTGAAGCACTGTGTACCTACAGTGTTGCTGGGTAATAAATCTCAGCAGCATTTGAATTTAATCACCTGACTTTCACCACTTTAAAATAAACATGCATGAATGCAGTCATGAAAATGAATGTTTAGTCTGCAAATTGAAAAGGGTGTGGGTACAGGACCACAGGAGTGAGCATTTGCACTCTTTTCTTTTTATGGCTTCATTTGAAATGATTTATCCATCTCTTCCTCATCCCCCCTGTCTCAGCAGTTATAAACTGCATCGCCTTTCCTTAACCCAAGAATGTAGTCAAGCTTTTCCCTATTGAAGACATTCTAATGGGGCTCTGTGGGTCACCTGACAAAGGGCTGACAGAAGTGATAAATGCTGCATTCTTTCTTCAGTGGATCTGGATGCTTTGCACCTTCTCTAGGTCAGATTAACACTCTTGAGAAAAATATCTGGATCCCCTACACAGTTGTGAAAATGTCAGGATCTGCTGGATAGGTAAGATCAGCAAGTCTTTCAAATTTATGCAGCCAACCTCAGAGAAGCAGAATGAACACTTATAAAAATTTTCAGATGACAGAAAACACAAATAAGCAGGTAGGAAATGATTTTCTTGGCTGACACCTGCCAAATGGAATTTAAACATGTAAGGACAGAAGAGTAATTCATATTGACCATAAAACTAAAAGAAAACAGATATATTCCAGTATTTCAAACTTTGCCACAAGTCATGGGTGCCTCCTTATTTCCCATTATCCATCCTCATTGCCAAACAAGCACACCTCTTTTGAAGACTAGATACTAATCACCCTAGATGTATCTTGCCTCTTGCAAATAATGCTGTTTTTATTTCTTACTGATATGCCATGAATTAACTCTTCCTCACTAACTAGTAGGGCCTTATATCCTCTGAAAAGTTATTATGACTAAACTTTTCATGAAGGAGACATTAATTAATTGAGAAAGCATACCATGAAAGAGCCATACCTATTTCTTACCCCAAACAACATCGCTTGTATGAAATTGTATAATGCAGAACTTTTTTTTTTTTTTTTTTTTAGTTTTCTCATTTGGGAGGAGAAACATTTGGAAACCAATGTGTCTCAAAGGTTTGAAAAATTTCCCTCCTTGTCTTCAGTCTATCTGAATATCATTTAATGAGAAGTCAAGTCTTAAAATATAAGTAGCAGAGAGGAAATAAGCAAGTAAGTAAAATAAAATTATTCTCAAGCTAATATGTAATAAAGAAAATCCATCTGTGAGTTAAAAATATATATCCACTACCACAGCTCTAATAAAAAAGTACATTTCATAATTTTAAAATGAATACTACAGAAATATAAATGTCTTTGTATTATAATCTATTTTATATTTTATCAAGTTTCTACTTAGACACTCTTTTTTAAAGATTAATTTTTACAGTCACAAAGAATATCCTTAATTTAAATGCTAGTAATTTCATTTACAGTCAGAGGTAAGTAAAATATTTTATAGTAAGTTAAAATTTTGTTTTAAAAAATACAAATAAATGTGGACATATCTACCAAAATCCAGATGGAAATGGAAAAAAAAAACCAGTCAATTAATCAGGCATTTGAAAAGAAGCAATACTCTCCCCTTCAAACAAACAGAAATGGTGATACATTTGTAAACATTTTCTGAAATATTTTTTATCTTCATTACATCTAGTTGAATATTACTTTATACATAAAATAAGAACTTAATATGTTCTGCTAATTAATTAGGTGATGAGAAAAAAGTACAGTCTGAATAACTTACCATTTCTTTTTAATAAAAATATTCCCAACTGTGAATACAATTTTCCAAGTCTATATGACAGGTTGAGTAACAAAGAAAATCCTATAAATTATTCAGTTGTATCAAATACATTCAATTATTTGTATAAAGATTCCGTATGATATATTTCGGGGCAGGGGGAAGTATCAGGATTTATATCAGAACAATAAAAGGTGATAACTAAAACTGCCAGTCCCAAACTGAACATACTGATTTTTCAGGTTTTATATTACTGCTAAATGCACTCCAGATGCAGCCATACTAATTACATTTGAGACAAAAGGAAAGACATAACAGCAACTATTGGGAAGAGAAAATTACTACCACCACACACTAAATTATTTGATGTTTTACATTCAGGGCATGGGTGCCTTCTCCTCACAGTCAAGCTGGGGAAACTGAGGCTCAGTTAAACTCCAAAACCTGTCCTTTCACTATGTGGAGCTACCTCCCACCTACAAAGAAACACATGCTTTGGCTACTGTACATCTGAAACTTATTTGATTTTATTAATCAATGTCATCCCAATAATTTTTAATAAAAAAAGAATGTCTCCTCTTCTCACTTTAGGTAATTCATGCATCCATTTTTCTATTGTATTTATTTATTTTTATAAATATAGGATTAATTCTCATTTGGCGTTTTTGAATTGTGCTGTTTTGCTAAATAATTTAGAACCACTGTAGTTGTGTTGTGCAAACAAAGTATTCTTATTCTGACAGCTATAATGATAAAAGTATTTGAATGAGATTATGAGCTTCAAATAACTCTTCCTTCCACCAGGCTTTCTGACAGATGAGAGTCTGCAGCATCTCCCTTGGTCTTGAGGAGGAAAAAAAATTACAGGACTTTATTGTTCATCAAGATATAATTTTGGAAATGTTTACAGAAAACCACATATTGACTAACAACAGAGCAAATTCTACAGGGTTCATTACATATCACAAGCCACCTAATTCACAGCTGTTATCGGTGTGAATTCTTAATATTGTCAGAATATTTTCCTTCTGTCTTTAAGTACTGCTGCTCCGTCTTCTATCCTATCTCTTCCTTTCTTAAATCCAAAATGTAAAAATTACTTATTTGGGAACATTCAAGAAATCAACAATGCAGTTTTTGGTTTGTTCTCTTGTTTAAACTAGATTAGAAGTCCTTCTATTTATTTTGGAGATGTTGGTGACTTGTTGGCATGGAACAATTAATTTTGGGCAAATGTTGAAGCATTGTGCTAAAGCATGACAAGAACAGAGTTGCCTGTATCTAAAGTCAAAAATAGACCAACAGTACGATCTTGTAATTTTAATTAGTTTTACATTGATTGAAATCTTTTTAACCTCAGTCCTGAATATACTAATCTAAGAAATCTTATTTTAATTAATAACCTCTTTATAGTTGTATGTTATTCTTCCTAATAGTGAGTGTGAACTAAGCAAAAGTCCTTAAAACTACAAGAGAAGTTTCCTACCTAACACGACTTACACTTTTACATACTTGTAATCTTGATTTTAATGATGATGTCATGTGTACACACTTTTTGGCAACCCATTAAAGTTTTGATATACATAAGTCTGGGCTGTTCTGTAGTATTTCTTAGTATAACATTACACAATTCTACTGATTTATATATTTCCAAACTTGATTTGCCACTGCAACTGTAGATTTCAGATCACTGCAATTTCCCGTCTTTTACATTAAGTTTTAGCCTTTCACCGATTAAACTTAAGTCCAAATAAATTGCATCTGTCACCATTTTTTTTTAATTTGTCAGTTTAGATCAAACTTATTTTCAAAAAAGTAAAAATGCTATTTTTACTCACTGTCTCTATATCTATTTTTCATTTTCTGTATGCCTCTTAATTTAAAAATATTTAAGAATGAATATATGAAGTAGCAACGCAGCATTAGCATCATATAATATTTTTAGTTTTAACTTAGATTACTAACAAATAGTCTAATAAATCACTTTAACATTCAAATATACTTTTAATATTACCTACTATAAACATGCCCAAATTGGTTTTCCTTTATAAATTCTTGCACAATCAGATATAACATTCTGACAAGAAAAGGACTATATTAAAAATAAATACTTGAATTTACAGATAGAAATTAACTTCTGAACAAGTTAACTATTGCTTTCTTATCGCAAGAAAAAAGTAGACAAATAGCACGTATTTTAATTCTTGTGCAACTCACTTTTAATAAGAAAGGAAGTGCTGGAGTAGTCAGTATTAGTAAGGCTGCAAGATTTTGAATATGCCAGAAGCTTATCAGGTACAATATGTTAATTATTTCTAATAGTGTAATGAAGTCTGAAGCTTTCAAAGAGATGTGATTCTGATAATAGGCCTGTTTAAAACATTAAGAAAACCTTGATTATGGGTTGCTCAGTAGCTTCCAAATGCTAAAGGAAAAAGCAATTTCTTCATAGGAGGTTGTCGCTCGCAGAAAATGCATTTCCATTCCAAGTGCTGCAGCAGCATATTTTGGCATCCCCCAGGAGGTAGTGGAACTTTCCAGTGTGCACCACAGATGGTGCATTCTGGGTCATTTGTGAATCTCATATGGATTGCCATATCTTTCAATGACCACATATTTCCTATGGGACATTCCTGAGTGCCCCATATGTGTGTGTTGAGTATGTTAAGAGTAATCTTAACATGTTCTGGCCTGGGACTCCTAAATTAGGTATTTTAGCCCTAGTGCCAATTTATATTTCTGTGTATGTAGGTGGGCCAAGGATGAATAAATTATGAGGGATCCTGGAATCTTCATGCAGCCCTTAGAACTGACTCCTTGAGAGTGCCCCAATAGAGTATTCTAAGAGCGATTTTTTTAATGTCTACCAATTCTCTCATTTGAGTACCTATAGTCCTCTCGAAAATATAACTGTGTCAAATTTGTATGATACTTTTTACCAGCATGGAAAAAAAGGAAAGAAAAGAAGAAAGAAAGAAAGAAAGAAAGAAAGAAAGAAAGAAAGAAAGAAAGAAAGAAAGAAAGAAAGAGGAAGGAAGGAAGGAAGGAAGGAAGGAAGGAAGGAAGGAAGGAAGGAAGGAAGGAAAGAAGGAAAGAAGGAAGGAAGGAAGGAAGGAAGGAAGGAAGGAAGGAAGGAAGGAAGGAAAGAAGGAAGGAAGGAAGGTAGGAAAAAGTATTATCTTTAAATAATAGTAGTATCCGTCTGGCCATAAAAAAGGTGATTCTTGGGCTATTAGAGAGAAAAACAGACTTTTAGAGAAAAACATTTTAATACTTTAGCTCATGTTACCCTGAAAAATCCTAGACCATGAAAGAGTTTGAAGACCTCATATTTGTTCTTACATTTCAATTTAAAGATGCATCCTGATTTAAAAAATGTTAAAATATGAAAATAATATAACATAGAATTAAGGAGATATATTTGTAACCAAAAATTTGCCTACATTGCTCCAGAATTGCCCAGTCTGAGAACTTGACCTTAGTGTGCACATCTATGAGAATGTAAATCTTTTGATATGCTTATAGGAATAGCTGGAAAGACTCAGGCATAGCATACTGTATAATCTACAGTATTTGCATAATAAAGTCTTTATCCCATTTACTTTTGTATACTCCCCAAAAGAGAGGTTGCCTTCCACATAGTAAATGTTCAACAAATATTTATTGAAATAGCTTGGTAGAAATCACAAGAGCCATTAAGACCAGCTTCCTACCCAATTCAGAAATCCCTTCATATATTCCCCATAATAAAGAAGTCCTTTAATTTTAGTTGTATAATTAGTTGCCATACCAATAGTCATTAATTTTTTTTTTAACACCTACAGCACCTGGTATTCCTAGGTGGTCTCCTATCCAAGTACTAATCAAGCTGTACTTCCAAGATCAGACGGCATTGGGCTTGTTCAGGGTGGCATGGCCATAGACGGTCATTAATTTTTTAAAAATATTTCTTTTATATTTGTTTCTATAGTTCTTAAAAAAAAAACTACACTAACATTAAAATACATCTGATGCTAATGCATAAGTCTCTTGGCCTAATTTAATTGCAACTGCATGATTTTCTCTAAATATGCAACAAACAGATACAAAATATTTTATGTGATTTAGATTGTTTTACACTGTGATTTATAATTTAAAACCGTAAAATTATCACTTAATACTACTATTATTATTACTTTTATTATTAGTGCAGTGTATATATTAACAATTTTAATCTATCCAGGGAAAAAAGAAATTAAGATTACTATTAATTTTTTCTTTCAAGATTGAGGATATACAATAATCATTTAAATTCAAAAACTATAAAACTGAAAACTCAGATTTTCCCCAAAATTTTATGTTATGCCATTCTTTCTTGGAGCCCTTCAGTTTTTTTGTTTGTTTGTTTTTTTAGTGTAACCTCCATACTTTTAAGTTTAGACTAAAATTTTAAAGAGTTTTCACAGTGTTTCAAAGAGTATTTTTTAATTTTTTTCCAAAATAAATAGAACTCTACTAATTAAACTCAGTATTTCATGACCTATTAATTCAGTAGTTATAATCCTCTTTAATTGGATTAGCTATAATTATAATTATATGGCTCTCTGAATCATAAAAGGTTAAATACAAGTCATTTTCCATTTAAAAACTTAAATGTGAGTTGATTATGGTAAGAAAGGAAAGATAATTCTTCCTAAGGTTAACTGCTAAGCTTTTTCCTCTATTTTCATGAAGTCAGCGTTCTTATTTCTTGCTTATTTGATTCATTAAACCTCTCAACTCTATAACATACTGTCCAAATACATGGTATCTTTTAGAAATCATTTTTTATAATTTATAATTTTTATACTATAACTAACTACCACTTACTTGTATGTAAATGTGGAATAAAATAATTATTTACCTGTGTTCAATAGGTTACATTTACACTTAAATTGAGTATGTAATAGTGGTATTACTGACAGGAAGGAAAAGAGAGATTGAAGGCCTTTATAACCAACTCATTCTTCATGAATTCTTTCCTTTTCTTCTCTCTCCTCTCCCTCCCTTTCTTTTTCTTCGACCTTTGATTTCTCTCTCTTCTTTCTCCTCACTCTCCCCTTCTCTCTCTCTCTCTCTCTTTCTCTCTCTCTCTCTCTCTCTCTCTCTCTCTCTCTCGCGCGCGCGCGCGCACACACACACACACACACACACACTCACACTTTTACTATTTTTTTGACACCAAGTTTTAAAAATTATTATGTTCCACCTGCTTCCATTTGGAGAAAACTCATTCAAAATCAAGCAATTAATTTTAGACTTATCAAAACATTATACTCAAGGGGCCTTTCACACAAAAAAGTAATACATTATTGTAATGAATCACTAAGTTCAAATAATTTTGGAAGGAAAACTCTTGATTTCCTGTTTAGGTACTTTGAATTTAACTATTTCATTTAAAAAAAATTTAGAAGGAGAATAAAAGGGGAGGAAACAGTGCCTAGAAGAAATAATGAAATGAATTGCTACAGTATGATATTTACTGCAATTCCACAAATATTACTAAGGATGAAGCATGCATCAGAAATTCCTTCTTAATAGAGGTATATGGTAAGTCCCCAATCATATATTTTAAAATAATATGTAATCAGGATCATAAAGTACAACATTCTGTGTTCTAGTGTCCTGCAGAGGAAGAGGGGGAAAGACGATACATAGAAAACAATTCATGAGAGTAGGGTACCCCAGAGGTGTGAAATAAGAATTATAATAAGAAAATGAAGGTAAATGGGAAGCAGAGAAAGGAAGAGCATGGACAAGGGCCCTGGGAGCAGGAAAGTCTCAGGTGCTTAATCCCATTCAGTGGAGTGTAGATTATAAAGAAAGGGGGTTGTAAAATGTAATTAGGAGAGGATGGTTCAAGTGATATCATAGAGAACCTCAATGTTAGTTTTAGGAGTTCAAAATCAACAAAGAATTTCCAACAAGGAAACAATAACCAGAACTGTTTTAGATCGATTCAAAGAGGAACAGATCAGAGTGAGGGGATTCTGGGAGTAGAGAGCGCAAGTACCAGGTAGTCTCCATTTATGGTCTGAGCAAGATCAATAATGGAGAAGGTGCCAAGAAGTTCTCAGGAGGAAACAATTCTGAATGGGTCAGACTACATGAAAGGCCTCAGAAATTTATATACTTATACACTGAGGCCGATGGGTAACATGTTTTTGGAAACATTGGTGATTTAACAATAGAAGTCAAATTATCTTACTGGTATCAGAAAATGCAGCTATGGTTGTGATATAGAAGACTTCTTGTTCAAGAGAAATGTCACTAGAAAAGGCAAGAACATTCTACTATTT
The DNA here is from genome assembly GCA_028627145.1 of Eidolon dupreanum. Lineage (NCBI taxonomy): Eukaryota > Metazoa > Chordata > Mammalia > Chiroptera > Pteropodidae > Eidolon > Eidolon dupreanum. The sequence goes on from CM053503.1 coordinate 137,977,502, forward strand.
GGCAAGAGGACATACATTTGCTTAGAAATCTGTGACAGTAATAGGAGATTTCTGAACCAACATAAGTGGCTAAGGGATATTACTCTGCATTGCTTCACATTTGGAAGATATGAATGATGCTTTGCAATAGTGGCTCTCAAACTTTAGTGGCAAGACAATTATCTCAAGGGCTTGCTGAAACATAGATTGGTGAGACTCACCTCCAGAGTTTCTGATACTATAGGTCTGGCTGAGCCTCAGAATGCACATGTCAAATAAGCACACATGACACTGATGATATAGTACACAAATCACACAAGTATTCTAAAAGGTAACTTACTGGAAATTCAACCTCCTAGACATTTATGGAAAAGCCATTTCCCCTAATAAAGCACATCTGAGAATTGTGCTGTTGCTGAAAAAGGATTCCTCAGGTTGAAAACAAAACAATGAAGGGCGTTTCTATTCCTGATTTCATTTTTGCCAGCAAAAAGGAGCTTGTTTCTGAATCTGAAATAACGTAAACTTTTAGAGAAAGCACCCATGACATTTTAGCAGTCAAGAAAAGGGTACTAAAGCATACATTAGTTTTTAGGAAATTATATCAAAAAACAATTTAAAAAGTAACAGCTATCATAGTCAACTTGGGGGTTCCATGGCCAGAAACTTTATAGGAGGTAGAGAGTAAAAATTAAAAACCTGATAATACAATCACAAATGATACTGATGAGGAAAATAAAGAATCAGTATCCAAGGAAACCAGTGTAGTTGCTTAGGGCTCTCTTTCTGATGAGCTTCAATTTAAATAAAATGTGCAAAATATGAAGGGAAGAACATGTAACCAAAGATAAATACAAAAGAGAGGCAACAGTCTTTAACAATAAGGCCAAGAGGCTAAAATGTCTGATATTTATCTATACTAAGGTCACTAAAGAGTTTTTTTTAAAAATGTGTATAAAATGTGCGTATATACAATATAAAGTGTAAAAACTATTTTTTAAATGATGGATACAATCACTGCTTGAAGAAAATTATATATTGTTAAATGTGATAAAATGGTGGTTTGCTTCCATTTCTCTCCACTGGGAGAATTATCTTCACATTACAAAGGATAGCATCATAAAGAGGTAATTGAAGCACAAAATAAAAGCAAAGATTAAGAGAGCATTTAGCCTCTTTAAATGAATGTTCAAGTCCAGACACAGATGAATTACATGTGAAACAAATCATTCTGGGTAATCACTGGGAAATGATAGCGAATACAGGAAATCCCATAAGATTAAAGACGAGCAAATGACCCAATTTTTAAAAATGAATAAATGTCAAAGCACAGAATCCATAGTTGTCAGACAATTATTAACTTTTAAAAATTTCACAAAAGACTGTCAAAGTATTAGATCAGAGCCTCCAGTAAATCTTGAACAGGAAAAACAAATAAACAAATAACACTAAGGCACATCATGCCAATCTCATATTTCATGGAATTTCAATTACATTCTAAGACATTTAAGGAAATTTCAGGATGCTCTTGTAACCATGACAGAGACTGTGCAACAAATGCTAAAACATTTAGGTAAATGTGGAGCTACAGAAGAGCCCTGCCTTAGGGATTCTAATTGTGTATCAGTAGAATGTACTCAAGAGCCACAGCTTCCCTCCTTGGATCTGTGCCATTCAGTTCAACAGTTTTTCTATCAGTGTCTTAGCTGAAAACTAAATGGTGTCTTTATCAAATACATGGTTGACTCAAAGCTAGCAAAACTGACTACTATCTTTGACAGCAGAAACAGTATATAAACTTATCTTGACAGGCAAAAGGGATGAGGCAAACCCAACATAGTGAAATTTAACTGGGATAATGGATGAGACAATGCCAACACAAAACAATTTAACTGGGATAAATAAAAAATCTTAGATTTGTGTTCGACTAGTAATTATACATGTTGAGGACAGAATTTTCCTTGACAACAGTTCATGTGACAATGACTTGGGAGCTTTAATCAATTACAAATTTACTGAGATAACATGTGAAAGGATTTTGTGGTGCTTGGCAGGTAGAAGGCACTCACTAAATAGTTGTGTTTTGCTGAGCTCACTATGGCTTACATGTTGCAAGCTAACACACGATTTGGCTGCTAATGTAGACGGTATTGCAGGAGTGTGGTGTTCACACTGTGGGAGATATTTCCATTGCCTCCTGAACTGGTCAGGTCATGTACAGAGCATTTTGTTCAGTTCTGGATTATTCATTAAAAGAAGTAAACTAATAAAATACGTAACATTTAAAAAGAGGATGACCAGAATGGTGTCATTTAGGAAGACAGAATATTGGAGAGTGTGGAATGGATGAGACTGAACAGGAGGAGAGAATGACTAGGGTAAGCACTATATTAAAATTTAACAGGTTGCCATGGGGAAGAGTAAAATTTGTAATATTTAAGTTCTACGAGAAGAGCTGAGAGCAAGGTAAAAAGAAGAGGAAAACATTTCAGATCGAAACAAGAAAAAACTTTATAATTTTAATTTTCAACAAGAAAAAGTAGTATGTCATGAGGTAATGAGATTCCACAGGTTTTTGCCAGAGGCTGGTCTGTGGAGAATGTATGAAGGGATTTCTGAATTGGGTAGGAAGCTGGTCTTAATGGCTCTTGTGGTTTCTACCAAGTTATTTCAATAAATATTTGTTGAACATTTACTATGTGGAAGGCAACCTCTCTTTTGGGGGGTATACAAAAGTAAATGGGATAAAGACTTTATCCTGAACATATCTGTGATCTTGTAATAGAGCTGAGGTGTGTACTTCATTAATGTTAAAGCTATAATACTTACAGATACGTGATTTAAAAGCCAGACAGTACTCTGGAAGCAGAGAAGGTGAAGTGGTGTAGAAACACCTCACTGAACTGTGCCCCAAGGATGCATAAGATTTTTACAGTATATAATTGATGAGAGAAAGAGGTAGTAAAATAATGCCAAGTAGATGGGAAACTGTGGCAAAGATATCAGTCTGAGAGAGAAGCTTAACAGAAAGATATTTAGTTTGGATGAAGCATGATGCTAAGTGGCAAGCAATGCAAAATAGGCTCAGAGAGAGCTTTGAAAGCTGCACCTTGTCTTCCAGAGGTGGGAAGAATCCATAGCACATGCTGGAGTGTGGAATTACCATGATTGCAATTTTGTTTTAGGAACTGGCATAAGAAGATAAATTGGGTAAAATTGGTACATTTGGAAAGAAGGCAGCCAAAAAAGAGGCAACTTAAGATATTTGTATTTATTCACTACCATCTATATTCCAGAGCACTGAGTGAGGTCTTTTATATAAAACATCTCTCTTAATACTCACAGATTTATATGAGCAAATGTAACTGAAAAAATGCTGTAGAATTAAGCATATGTTATTAAGTATATGTTATACTGTGATAATATAAACCAGAAACAGCTATAAGTTTCAGGCAATGGATTCTTTCCAGGAAACATAAGAAAGGAATCCACCAGGATACTTTTGAAATACCCTCTTTGGGATGTCAAGGGTGGACAGGAAGAGTTTTATGTGTGTTTTCATTATATCTAGAATAAAAATATTATATCTAGGGTTTTATATAGGGATGCAGTTTGTAAATTTTAAGCATTACATAAATGTCAGGCATTGCGTTTGTTACATGTAGACTCTCCAAGAAACTATGAACTTAATCTGGCATATGGAGATAACTCTGGTGAAAGAATTTCTTCACAGTGGGCCGAACCTGATGCTTTTGGTTTGAATTTTTTACAACATTGAAGGTATTACCTTTATTTTACTTATTCTAAAGCCATGAAGGAATGAGTATATATTAATTTGTATCACAAAGATAGCAGTTCCTTGCCATTACTGGGGCAAAAATTCTGTCTGAAGACTGACAAATGATGAGAGTAGCAATTAGTAAATTCTCTGACTGGAGACTATTTAAACTTCCACTGTGAATGATAAACAATTATGAAAAAAAAACCTATGGTCTGGAATACAAGAACTGATAGAATTTATTAGATATGCACCTAAGATCTAGTGGCCTTCTGAAAGACTTATACCTAAACACTGAAAAAGTTATCACTTATTAAAAGTCACCCCTGAAAAAATGCAGTAGACTACTTCATATTCATAAGCCCATGATTGAGAAAATGCAACAAGATTCCAATCAACAAATTCCCTAATTGGTCATATTTTATCTACTTATTAAGGACAGTTCTACATATCTCTAAGAAAATAAAAAACTACTGACAGCGGTTCTTTTGTGGCCTACTGAATTATTTTAATGTTTACATTACTTGCCCACATTTAAAACTTAGGAAGTACTGCATAAAAATCTATACCTTCAATTTCCTGTGAAACAATCAGATCTAGCATGTGTGGATATATAAAATCATGCAGGATAACTATTAGAAGACCTCACTTGGTCATTTAGACAAGGCATGCTCTTTATTTTACCATGGACCATACCAACCCCTATTACTCCTTTACTTTTTTTTTTAACACCAAGTTTTCACTTACTTGCCTGATCTGTTTCTCTAATCTAATCTAGATCTATTGTTTCTCTAATTTAGAGTTAGCAGCAAAACTGGGCATTTGAAAGCAGCTCAAATTCCACCCTGAAGGTGTGGTCTAATACTCAGCATTATAGCAATTTTTTACACATCAGATAATATCTGGTATATGTGGGCTATTACATTCACTTTATTTTGTTCCTATTAGAAAGCACAAAAGTAAAATACTGGACTTTGATTTTTATAAATGTATTTACAATTATGTATTTACTTATGCAAAACCAGGTGACAAAATTAAAGTCACCAGCAAGCAACTAAAGTTTATTGTATTTGCTGTGAACTTCAATGACATGATTTGCTTAATTTACATATATTGCAAATTTTGTATTTATTCATTTTTTTAATATCACGGGTGGCTAGACATTCACATAATAAATATGCTTTAACCTTGCATCAGTTGAACTTCAAGAAAAATTAATTACATTCATCATTTCCTGATTTCTTTCTTTCTGTAATTTAAGTATCCCCATGACAACTGCAAATTTTTGCTAATTTATGAGTAGTAGAAGCACCTCTTCATAGCATTCTCTGCATTTATCAAGTGGTTTATTTGAAAAACATATAAGACTTATAGTCTTCTTAGCAATATTCTCTAATAGTCACCTTTCACTTAGAATGAAAGATCATATGTACATTACAGCTGTTTATTCACTTGACTTTTTACTTCACAATGTCCTGCTCTTAGGCCAGTCTGTATTCCATTAAAATATTTATTAGCTATGTGTTTATCTAAGCACTTACATTAAAAAACAACTACATGTATTATTGAATTATTTTGAAACCACAATTGATACCAAAACACTTATTAAATTATAAATCGTGATTTATTGGTTAAGAAAAACATATAATTCTTGTTTTTGTTTCTTTGTTTATTTGTTTGTTTTGTTTTGTTTTTGTGAGGATGGGATTTCTGTTCAAGTACACTAAGGAGAACAAGGAAAACTTTCATTCATAGGGTTTACAGTCTTTCTTAATTGTCACCATCATGATCACTCTCCTCATCTTCTGATTTCACTGTTAAATATAACTTGGGAAATTTTTTTCTCCTTTTTCTGTAATTTAAGAGAGATTAGTATAAAAATAATTTTTCCTAATTGTCAATGCCATGAAATTGAAGAACTGGTAAATGGGCTTATCTGATGTTTTAAGATGTTTGATTCTATACTTTTCTATCTTTTATTCCCATTACACATTCTATTTCCTTTGAGTATTACATTCTCTTTGTCCAGTAATGGTGCAATAGAGATAGAAGTCAATCTTAGCTTTTTTAGCTTATGTGTCCCACTTCCAACAGTATTTTTAGTGAACTGTTTTCCATATTTTTTTAACTTGATTTTATCCTTTATTTTGCAAACAAACATAAAATTGGCTAAATAAATATATACATGTGTGTGCTTGTATATGTGCGTATGTATGTATTTCAAGGTTGATCTGACAATACTTTGAATCTTACTACAGAGTGAGAGAAAGGAAATGACAAAAGGTTAAATAACTTATTTAAATATAATAAGGACATATGCAGAGTTGTTTTGCTTTCATTTAATTTTTTAGTTCCTTGATTCAGAGAGAAATTAATGCTCCTATATACTGATAGATATAGGTGGTTTAACATATACAGTTACACTATGAAAAATCATATTTATTTGTGGAATTATTTCTAATTTAACTTTGCAGATATCAACCATTCTAATGGAATGATTATAATAATTAAAGGCCAAATAATGACTAATTTACAATTTGGGAATTTTCTGGAATTTTCAAAAAATACAAATTTGAGAAGTTTTTAATGAGTATCATTATGAGTTAACACACTTGAAAGGAATTAATATGATTTTCTGAAATTTTTTCTCTTTTGGAAGAAAATTAGATAAACATTTTTAAAAGATAAATATTTTTAATAGAATAAAACTTGTTTTCTAAGGACTTAAAAGTGCATATTATATAGTGCTAGTCATAGTACATATAAAATTGACTTATTTAATGATATTTAACATTATTAACTATTTAATGTTAACATTTAATGTAAGAAATTTAATTTTGACTTTTTTGAAAGTTGATTATGTAGTTTAATTATAAACCAACATTTTTCATTATAAAATATGTATTTATGTATCTGTGTTTCTGATTATGTAGTCTATAAAATACCTAATGAATGGCATATATTAACATTGCATATGAATCTTTAAATTTATATGCATTTCATTTTACTATAAAATGCCAAGCTGAAAAGATAAACCAAAGAGAACAATATGGTAACAGTGCCAATTTTAAGATAATTTTTCTTTTATATGATATTTGTTTTTATATGAACTTGATAGTAGCATTTTTTAATATTTATATTATGCTCAAAATCAGAATTTCAATTAATAAAATGTCAACATTTTTAAAGTAGTATATCCATCATATGATAATAAGGGTGAAACATTTATCTTACATAGCCTTTTAGGAATGTCTCTCCTGTGTAATTGAAAAAAAAGAAAAGCAAACATGAGAATAGAGTAGTGGCTAAGGTTATAGATTCTAGACATGATTTGCTCAAGTTCAAATACTGACTTGGCTACTTACCAGATGAGCTATTTTGGAAAAGTTACTTAACTTCTCTGTGCCTCAGTTCTCATCTATATATTTTAGGGTTGTCACAATGATTAAATGTTTTATGTTACCCACAGAACTTAGAATAGGGAGCAGGACCTAGCAAGGGTCATATAAATTTGTTCTTATGTCAATGTGGTACTTCTAGAAGCTGGAATCCTTTTTAAGAGAGAAAGAGAAAGAGAAACTGAAAAACAACTCAGTTGCTTAAGTCAACTGATTAACTGAAAAGCCCCATATACTAATAGTAACAAGTGAGTGAAACAAAGCATGTTTACTTTTGTGTTTACTGAGACATCTTAAAGAATAAGCTCATGAAAATAAGACCATGAAAAATCTTTCCAAAAAAGTAAACATCATGAAAGACAAAATAACCAAAATCTTGCCATCATGCAATATGCCCATCTTTTTTAGCAACTATAAGAAATTTTAAAAATCTTCATAGTTAGGAAAAAATAAATTATTCTCAGAAAAAGATAGGCTACTTGCCAATAAAAATATTGTGGGAAAATAACTAACAGAAACCCCAGGTTTGGTTTTTAGAGTCCCTATGACATGTATTTGATATTGGGCTAGATTACAACATGACAGAGGATGGGTATAAGAGGAGGAAGGGATCTGAGAACTGGAAAAATTAATGGCCTAAAAAGTATTTTAATTAACTTTCCACATTGACTTTTTTTTTAAGTGATAATTATGTTAGATTTTTAGAGTCTGATGACAGCATTTTCCCTACAGCTCGATTTGCAAGCTCTTCTCCTAAGTGTCTTAGTCATCTGCTTAGTCATGTGCACTGCTACATTTTTGATTCATTGAGAAAATGTGAATATCCTATTTTCTGAATTTGTAAGCTTTACAGAGCCCCATAGCGACAGCCTGTAATTTGTGTATGCGTCTGTATGTGTAAATTATTTTCCAATTGCACATTTTCTAGCAACTCTTTCAAATCTTAAAAAAATTTTTTTTTTCAACAAACTTGGAAAATGCTGGCTAGAGAAACTTGCATAAGAGGACTCAATGGCAAATTAATGATTTGGTGATTATCCTTGAACTACTTTCCCCATTTATAGGCTAGTGAAAGCTAAGCAACGTTGGTGTAATTACAATAAAGAAAACATAAGCATTCCAGTTTTAATTTTCAATACCTCATATGCAGTTTTTATTTTTAACTGAAGTAACAAACTAGGAAATATCATTAAGAATACTATGCATATATAAAGAGATCACAATGGGACTCTAGGTTGCTGCTTTTTGGGGGACACTCTTCATCTTTAAAATAGCTTGAAGACTTCCCATTCCAGTATTATTGTTATCAGTAGCCACAGAAAAAAGCAGAAACTTCTGTAGACATTAAAAATATGAATGGATCTCTAATAGTTAAGGCAAAGTCTAAACCACAGTGGGCATTATTGTTTTCCGGTATACACTGTGGGATAGAAGGAGCATACAGTAGTTTACAAGGCTTATAATAACAAATATTGCACTTCAATTATCTTGCCTCGTGTTTTATTTTCAACTAACATTAAAGAGAATTAATATCTAATTGTGCTACATCTTGATTCAATTTCAACTACCCCTCCAATCTCATTATAACCAACCCCAACCACTTGACTGGGGTCCAATGGAAGCATTTTCCTTACTTCCAATACCACAGCCATTAGTTATTGGATGGCTATAATTTTTCAAGCAGTAAGCAGTTTGCTTTTTTTACCTTACATCCCCAAGGTACAAATAAATAGATACAGTACTGTATTAATGCCTGTTTTACAAAACTGCATCAGCTGTGATATACATTTTTAATATAATAAACTGACTGCGTTATGAAGAAGAATTCCAGAACAAATAAACTCATAAAAATTCATTGGTAATGCCTGTTCCTCAATTAAGGAAAGTCTGTCTATTGAGCTTAGGAGAATTACTTGTAATGAGTGGAAAGCTCCATCATGTTTCCCACAATCACTGCAGCTAATGCTTATATTTAAATTGCACAGAGTTATCAATTTGGGCTGTATTTCAAGGACATGTTCCACTGACCTTTCTGTCCTTTTCATCCGTGATGAAAAGAAAGAGCCTGATTTTTAAAGATCTTATTACCATTCCATTTGGAAAAGGAGCAATGTTATTTGTCCAAATACAATACAATTTCTGAAGACAAGGTGCTAGATATGAAAGGTTTCACAGCTTCCACTATAACATGAGTGTCACAGAAGGGCAAGGCAAGGTGATCAGAAATTATAATCACATACTTGATCGACAGTCCATGAAGAAACTTGAGATTTCCGTTCCCCTAGGTTTCTGTTTCCTTTCCTTGTCCTTCTTCCCACACTTGACATGTTACAGAATTTTGACAATTGAAGAACATTTCTGGAGTACTGATTTCTCTGCCTGTGATCTCCTGGTCCATGCAGAGGCTGTGTACTAAGTCACGGACTATCAGAAGAGCTTTTAAAAAAACAGTTTACTCTTTATTATTATTGAAGAATGCTACAGTGAGTGATCTGAGGAAGTCCAAGTGGCCAAAGGACACATTTTAATTTTGTTTTGTTCCAAGGCATTACAGAGTAAAGCATGGTGCAAAATTAATCTGGTCGGCAAGAGAGTGTGGGCTACACAAAGCATCTGCTGGCTGCCTCTGGAATAAAAGCACTGCATTTGTCTAGACTTTATTTATGATCTGTTTTTGGCATAACTAGTTGTTACTGCTGAAAGCCAAAATATAGCAGCCTGTGTAACAGATTACCTCAAAAGAAGACAAATTCTAGAGTGGATGTTTTTTTAAAATTTTAAATAAACATATTTTTAGACTATCTTCTGTGTCCAGGAGGTCCCTAAATCCCACAGCATTTCCAGCTTTTTAGAATGGCAAGAAAACCACAAAGAAAAGAGAGAAGGAACAGGAGAATGTCTTTTTTCCTCCCCATTTCCCATGATCACAACCTATTGATCACTTTGTGACTACAATCTTCAGGCCTTTAATTTTGCCTTCATGTCTTGTTCATTGTCTAACAGGTTTGCGGACATTGGCAGGTCTCGTGGTTCACATACAGAGTCTTGAGAAGAAGGGAGCTGTGTCCCTAGGGATGACATTCAGAGAAAGCTTTTCCAAAAGCACTTGTTAGCCTGATGAGTGTATTTCAGCTTCACATCAACATTTTTTTCTTCTTTGTAATTAAATTTGCACAAAAAGCAAGCAGTGCTCCTCTGCCTCCAAAAATATGTACGAGTGGGTGTGTATACAAGAGCGAGAGAGACGAGCATAGTGAGGGGAGAGGAAGGAGGAATTGAAGAAAAAGCTCAAATTATTCTTGTTCTATCTTTCAAGCTTCATTTGGGCTTTTTCTTTATTAGAGAGTGGTGCTTATTGAAGAGTCTTCTGGGAGAATTTTAATATTTGAAGAAATAGAGCTTTGAACTAGGAAGATAGGGAGGAAATATTAGAGGCATACTGAATCTAAAAACCGCCTTAGATATGACATTCAGAGTAACAGCTGAGTTGATGAAGTTTTTTCTGCACTTGCCTCATGCAGTGGACTCAAGATTAGTGCTTACAGTATTGACAGTAATGGTTACACTACTATTCCCTGAAGAACAGTAAATAACCTGTTGTAATCCCACATTCTGATGAGAGAAGAGTGTCAGAATAAGAGTATCTTATACCTATCATTATAAACTTATATACAATTTCTTGGTGAAGGAAGTGACACATCCATGATCCAAATGGGAACTTCATAGCTAACTTTCAACTACAATAAATTAATATTTTGGTGCCCTTATTAAGTACAACTTCTACCTAATGTTGACTAGTCTAGAAGGCCCATTGTATAACAATTTATTTAAAGCTCCAGAAACCAATCCTTTGGTGCCATACACTATTTAAAGCTGATATGAATAAGTTCCCTTTGTCATTTTTAAAATGCACCTTGTTCATCTATGTATGGTTGAAAATTAGTTAAAAGTTAATTGGTGAGCAAATGAATAAACAACAATATCTTTTTTTTTTAATCTGTGTTTTTTCTTCAATGAAAACTCAGTTACCAAATTGCACCTTTAAAAAATAAACAAGCAAGGACAGTGACATGTAGAAACTGTTATTATTGACAATAAAATGTAGGTCTACATTGACCAAAGGAAAAATGGAGTAGCCCCATGTTAGCTATGCCCCTGAAAATAAAGACCAGTGTGAGAAGTCTCATTTGTCTTAAACTTTGATTTAGCATTTTGGAAAAATCCTCACTTGATCAGCCCAACACTGTCCAATTGAAGGCTCTTTACAATGTTTAAGAAACTAGTCTAAGAAACAGAAACTGAAATCACCACTTGCAGGATGATTTTGGTACCCACAATGTACAACTCTTCCATAGTGATACACAGAACAGGTATCTCTTGCCTTCGCATTGCACCCTAAGTTCTTTGCTCCACTCTCAGTTCTCTCCTGATTTGGGTCACTTCCCCTAAAGTGCCTCATACTCAAGTCATTGAAGTATTCCCTGGGCACTTACTCCATGGTCCAAGTAGTGAATACTCTGCAATTTCCTTTTGCATTTAGTCCTGTTATAAGTTCCTAGGGAACAAGTGGGAGTGGGGGAAGATCTCCCACTCTTTAATTCACTTTTCCTCAGCCTCCCCTTTGTCATCAGACAGAAGTCCCATCACTACTCCATTGCCTTGGAGAAAAGGATAAATGGAATACATTGAGGGTGCATTTTCATTCTCTCCAGAAAGTACGGGATGAGGTGGTTTATACATTTATTTCTCTGAGGTTTTTCTCCCCTAGAGATGGCTTACTCTCAGAAAGCACAGGTATTAGGTATTTTTAAGTTCTCCAGGTGATTCCAAAGTCCAGCAATATTTGAAAACCACTGACCCAAATAACATTTTAAGATGAGCACCATTGACTATTGTATGGAAAATTGTTTTGAGAAATCAAGCGTTTTATTTTCACATGTTAATTGTGAGATATCCGAAACCTGGATCTAGGAGCAAATATGCTGATTAAGAAACTGTAGGGAAAAATTGAGAAAGGTGAGGGGTTTTTTTTTGTTTCTTCTCTTTTGTTTTTAGTGAAAACGAAAGTTTGGAGGTTAATTTCAAAGATTACTCCTCTAGACTAGAAGTGTAAGCAGAAACTAAAGAGTAAATTGTTTTCACATAAACTTTTCTCTGATACATGAAAGTGCCACCCCTTAAGGACAATCCCACTACGACCTCCTTATTCTCCCCACTCCTGTAGAGAAGCTTTCATGATGAGTGTTGACATAGTCTGACCTTGTGGTAGTAAGAACAGGTGGCAGCACCAGTGGGTTGAAGCTGCACCCCCAACAGGCCTGCACCTGGCTTCCTGAGCAAAATAACCAAAGAGAATTGGGCCTGAGAGAAGGAGAAACAATCATGTTCCACACTGCCTAAAGGTAATTATTCAGGAATCTTGTGAGTCATGGCCTTAGCAGCTTCTAGAGTGGCTGGGAAAGATTTGTTCGGGGAGAAAGAAGGTGGAGGTCCCATAATAGCTATTAGGGGGTGGTAATACAAAGAAACACGTGTTACTCACAAAGGAATAATGCATTCACGCATAATCAAAAACTGAGTGCACTAGAATGGCTGCCAATTTTTACCTGAAGAATAACTCAGCGATCCATACTGTTCAGCTCAGGACAACATTGGAGTGACTAAGCAACTTGAAGAGCTGTCTTTTGTATTGTTAAATGCTAAATGCAAGACTTGCATTAAGATAGGATAATCAGCAATAGGGTCTCTTTACCTACAGATCTATATCATTTTTAAAGGGCTGAAGTATGCATCAGAATTAGAGATTTCCCTCCAACTTGTTCTATAGGCACTAAGTTATTTGGTACCACTGCTGTTGTAATTATTTCTAACCTCCTGAAAGGAAGTTAAGCAAGAGAGAGACCAAGACTTAATGTAATACAATAGAGTCATGTGAAAAGAATTCGAAGCTGCTGTAAAAGTAATGAGTGGCCTCAGGGAGCAGAGTCACACTTATCAACTGCAAAACATCTCATTTGATTTGTTATAAAAAATTGCAAAATATAATATTTACGAAGGTAGCTAGTATGGTGCCTGCACATAGCAGATAGTCACTGAATATTTACTTCAATAGAAGCAAGCATAGATAATAGATTAGTAAAAAGGAAAATTATTGAATAAACTCAGGGCCCTTTGATCCATGAACACTATTATGTTTATTTAATAATTATATTTGTCTAATATATACAAAAGAACTATGTGGAAATAACCTATAGACCACTAATATTAAGTAGTCGAGAAATGCCAAAAACTGTTTTCTATTATTATAAGCTGAGACAATTATACTTAGAATACAGTTAATCAAAACCTTATTTCAGTAAATTAATGAACATGCACAGTAAGAATAAACCGGTCACATGTTAGTTTTCTTTAGAATCCTATAATTTAGAATCATATGCTTAAAAATATTAATTTGGTATCTCATTTAAACTGCGTGCCAATATTAATTTCAAGAAGACCAATAATCAGCAAAAAGCCTACATTTTAATGAATTATTGAATTATTACTCTTGGTGTTTCATAAGTCTAAGAATTAGTTTATTTGCTCAATAGATATATTAGAACTTTATAAAAAAAAGTACATTTTACATATGAGAAAAAGTAGAAACTAAACCGAATTATTTGCTAACACTTAAAATAATTTGAATGCATCTTATACAGTATAATATACCTGAATAATGGTATTATTTTTGAAAAATTTTGGATTCTCTCAGATGATTTTGTATCCAGCTTCCCACTGCATTTTTCCTGGTGTATATTCATTTTATATCTGTCAATATATTGATGCACAGCCAGTTCTCCAACGCATATTTGCTGATTCATCACCACTGCTGTGCAGACTCACTGATGTGGGCTAACAATCAGGTGTCAGTGTCATCTTTACCCTGTCTATGGTAGACCAACAACTATTGAGCAGGCTGACCATCATGTATGTTGCCAACCACATGACATTCTAATTAGACTATTTAAAATCCACATTCAGAAGATGGATCATAACTCACGATGGCTAATATCTGTTGATTTACCATTCTTATATTTCCTGAGGGAGAAATCAACACCTGTGGTATGAAAAATGCATACTATAGACCATCTACAGTGTTTGTTTTCTGTTTTGAAAGATGCCGATTTGCCACAGATGCCAATGTACATTCTAATGCTTGAAACACTGTATACTCGAATGGGAGTGAAAGTGCCGATGTTGCTAAAATATGCATGAGGTAGCTGATGCCTACTCGGGAACACACCAGCACTGCTGGCACAGGTTCAATCAGTAAATAAACATAAAATAGCCTTTTTCATTTTTAGATACAATTTTTTCAAAACCAGCTTGTATTCTTTCAGGGTGGTGGTGGATACAAGGTGAATGCCTGTGTCTTAAATTTGAAGGCAGAGGAAATTCAATGCAATGCTAATTCCATTAACCAGTTTTTGATTAGAGATGTGGTTGCTTTTGAAAATGGGGAAGGTTTTCAGTGAGCTCCCAGTGGGTGTCTTGGGTTTCTTTAATTAGAAGAGTCAAAAACTTGAACTGGTAGTGTTACACTTCAGTATATGGAATCCAGGCTTGTGACTTGTGTCACCCAGAAATGGTGTGTGGGTGTGTGGAGTGGGGGCGTTTGGGGGTTACTAAATAATATAGAACACTGTGTCAATTATCTCTAATGGATAGGGCAGGGTTGTTTAGAGCTCTATGTAAGAGATGATTCTGATTGAGGGTATGGCTTGAGTACACAAGAACATACTGATAACATGAACACTTTACTTTCTACATTAGTTCAATAAACATACTAATTTAAATCTCTGATTAGATATGACTGATTTACTCCTCAAATTCCACAGATCAAGAATAGTAGAGAGTTTCTATTTAGAAATTACTTCAGTGCCTCTGTCTCTTATGAGAACCACAGATAGAACTTCATATCGACTTTAATAAATGTTATCATTTTATCATCTATTTCATTTGTTTGGTGGCAATGAATAAAGTAGTATCTCTTTTTAATAATCTATGTATATTATTTGTGCCTGCATATCACTGACAGCATTTATGTTCTTTCCTCTATTTCATCTGGAGGCTGTGTCCAGGTAGACTCTGGAGGGTGGTTCTGCTTATATTCCACATCTACAGTCTAGTGAAACACAGCAGGTCTCTCATGAAGCTGAGGAAAGTGCAGCCACCATCTGCACACAGCCGATTTTGAAGGCTTCCCTGCTCTTTCCATCCCAGTCTTCAGAAAGCATCTTCCTCTAATTTGACAAGTTTCTATAACATTGCATCTTGGGGAAAAAGGTTTTAGAGGGTTTTTAAGTATTTTCCTTCTAGATAGCCCATGATATCTTCATGCAAAAGTTTCCATACCCTTCTCAGAAACTTGAAATTGGGTATCAATAATTCTTCCTGTAACGAAAAGTGAAGACTCTTTCTTTGGCCGATGAACCCCATTGGATGACAACCATCATATTTGGGTATTATACGTATCTCTTTGTTTTCAAAACTTCTGCTTCCAGCAAAATCATTTAGACAATAATAAAATATTTAAAATAGTATAAAGCTGGACGGCACCTTAAATATCAGGATGTTTTGACTTAGAACCTATTAGGAAGAGTAATTTCATTTCATTAACTAAAGTGGCTGTCTTTGTAACTCTGGCAAATCAAATGACTTGGGAACAGTGTCAGTGCAGAAAAGAATAAAGAGGAGAAAGCATAGATTTTTAATAAAATAAGATAAATATTGTGAAAATCCTATAAACAGTTGGTTTACATAACTGTAATTCTGAAGCATTATTATTAAAACTAAGACTGCATGTAACATTCTTATCAAACTTCAACTATTCAAAATAGGCATAAATTTGTATTGAGGATGAGAATTCCTCAAATTGGAATCTATGATTCTAAGTCATGGCTTCTAATTGAACAAGGGAGAGGGGAGGCTTATCAGTCTTTCTGGAATTCCCAGATTGTTTTTTCTCTCTGGAATCAGTTTAAAAATTTCCAAGGTAGTTGGCAGTGCTGCCCAGCAGCTGCCCAAGTAGCAACTGCAACAGCTGGGTCAGTACAGCTACTGTTACAGCAAAAGAGGGCTTCCAAGGTTCATAAAGAGTCTAAATAAGTAGGGATTTGATTTTTTTTTTGTCAAAAAAAAAAAAAAAATGAAGCCTAACAGTTGTTTCTATGAAATCTAAGATTTTCAGATATTTCTGTTTGCAATATCACAAAGAAATTGGAAAAGGAGTCAGTTACAGACCAAAGCTGTTAGTTATCACTCATTATGTTACATGATTTATAGTGTATGGCATAATGCTTTTGAACATAAGAAACATTAAAATACAAGGAAAGTTTGAAATAAACAGGATAACAGAGCCTTCGACACTGTTTACCCTTAACCTTTTCTTTCATTCACTAAATATCTACTGAACACCTATTCTGAATCAGGCAGTTAGGGCGGCGCTGAGGGTACAGCTATGAAAGGAGACGAAAACCCCTGCCCTCTTAGAGCTTACCTTCAATATTTTTAGTTAATCCATTAATTCTATAGTTTCCTAATTTCAATAAATGATCTCATTTCCAAAATGTTAACAACAAGTAGTATTTTATGACTTTCAATGGGCCAGATACTGTTCTGGTACTAAACATACATTGGCACGTTTAATTCTCCCAGAAACCTGATGAGGCAGAAACTATTTTACAGATGAGAAAGTTAAGGAATTCAACTGCCTGAAGATCCACAATTAAGAAGTGGCAGCACCACCAGGATTTAAATCCACAGAGTCTGCCCGTAGAGCCTGCCTTCTTAATCCCTCCACCCTACTGCTTTCTCATAGTAACAAACACTGCAATTAATAATAGGTATTCTTGATTATTTTGTTTCTATTGTTTTAAAAATTAAGCACATTGTTACTTTGTTTCTAAAGAACAATTTTCTGTTTATAAACCGTGTATATCACCAGTAACAAATCCTACATACGCCAGAAATATGCAGGCCATGAGAGTACTTAAAAATAAAATGCAGAAATCACAGTTCTCAAATCTGATTCTGAATTTCGCAGTTATAAATAATCACACTTAAAGTGTTCTCTCACCTCTAAGCCAGTGTATATGGTATCTGTAGCATTAAGTGCCATTTATCTTGGAGTATGTGCAGGATCTTGAGGCCATGCAAAATGATCACTGGGACAGTTAGTCCAAATCCTTCCTTTTACAGATGAGGGACTGAGATCGAGAGAGGTTTCCTAAGGTCACACTTGAGAGCATTATCTCACTTAGAGACTTAGTAATATTTCTATTTGTTCTTTAACCCAATTTGAGGATTAATGGACCAGATGCAGTTTTATAGAAAACTGAAGATAAGATAGCTGTGAAATTCTCTCCCTGGCAACCTCTAGAATGTTTAACATGGATATTGTGATTTCAGGAAATCAACACTTGGGATACTTCAATGAAGAATTTAAATTTTCTTCAGAATAGAGGGTATTCACATCCAAATATGATATAGATGAAGCTTGACTAAGGGAAAGTGATGGCACAGTACAAACCATTATTAACCTTGGTGTCAAACAGGGCTATGTTCAAATTTTGATTCTGGCTCAGTAACCTAGATCTCTTTGGCAAATTTTTTCCCGGAGCCTCAGTTTTCCCATCTGTAAAATGGGCGCATGAATGTCTATTACTTAGGTTGTTATATAAACTAAATAGGATATTGCATTTTAAGTATTAAAACAATAAAAACACACTCCCAAAAAAGTGAGTTTCAGTACCCTCTGTGGTTCTCTTAATTATTTTGTCAGAAAGAGAATTAATTAGTTCACAAAATATAGACATCATTTTGACACCACATATTGCCCTTCTAGGCTTATATATACCTTAGCAGTTTGCTAGAACTTTCTTCTAGACTATGGCAAAAAGGACAGATAAAATCTTTGATAATATGAAATCTTTTTAAGCTTAAGAAAACTCCTCATTGTCTGGCTTAAAATAACATTTTTAGCTTCATGGGCACCCTTCCTCTCCTTGCAATTAACATTCTAGTGATGCCAAACCATCTGTTGTTCCCTGAAAATGCCATGCTATTCCATACTTCCACGTATTTACATGCCATTTCCTCTGTCTCCAATGGCCCTTTCTTTCATGTTTGTTTGCCAAACTCTTGCCTGTCCTCTTGCACCCGTGGTAAGTGACTTCAAGGCAGGAGCTATGCCTCCCTGGCATAGTGCCTGGAACACCAAGTGTATGAGTACCATGCAAATGTCTGTTACGTGAGTGAATGAGGCAAATGATCCAGTAGCGCAATTCCATATTTCTTTAAATTAAATTTCACAATAGTGTAAGGAAATTTATTTGTGCAATTGTATGCCAGCTCTCCAAGAAAGACTGAAATCAGACTTAGAAAAATTTGACTGATGGCATTATTGTTCAAGTGCGAGTAAAGTTTCATGAAGGATCGAATTTGAAGGACAACCCTTATTAGGATATATGTTTTGGAGATTACTCCTCTAATGTATTATATGTCAAGAAGTTTGTAAATCTAGATTTATTATTTTTAATGTGAAAACAAGACAGCTCTGATACCAGCCAAGCATTTTATCCATCAGTAAAATACATTACATGGCACATACCTGGGGCTTATAACCATATTTTTAAAGTAACACTACATGATACTCAGTGGAAGATAATATACTGAAAATCTACCTGAAAATATATCAGAATATCACAAGTTATAAAAATTATTTCTGGTTACATTGATGAGACTAAAAATGGTTAATTTTTCCTTTTTTTTTCTACTCTACAGTTCTTGATACTAGAATTTACTCCATACTTCAATACCTCGAGATCCAAGGAGAGACTCAAAACTAAGCCTTTAAAGTATGAATCCTTTCCAAAAATAACTAAAACTACTCAAAAAATGATCAGCTGAAACCAAGAATAAAAATAATTGTGCACTATCCATTTGTCAAGAAGAAACGTTTAGTTCATGATTAAAAAGAAAAATTGGAAAATGATAAAAATGCCAATTTATTCAAAACCTAAACTATTTTTGAAAGTTTAACTTGTGTCCTACTCCTTTCTGAGGTTTTCCCTACTGACTACTTCCCATTTGATCAATCATTCTTTTCTGAATTACTACACATCGTGTCTTTTGGTCTGATTATTTTGTATATACACGTTTAACTCTCTTAAAGAACTATGACCTCCTCCTCAAGGAAAGGTGATTATGTTATACAAATTCTCTCCAAGTCCCACTGCGCTATACATATAGAAGATGTATAATAAAATATTTGCTGATTCTTATTTAACAAATGCCAAGTAGGGAATTACAATCCTAAAAATTGAGATTGTTTTGTGTCATTATTATTTGTTTTTAAGGAAAACCCCCAAGACAAGAGTGTATTCAAGGAGGAACTGAGTGCATAGTGTTGAGAGGGGAGTAAAGGCAGAAGGACAGTATCAGGGATTAATTTCTTCATTTGAAAAAATAGATCGTCTCCTTTTCCCTAGGCAGTCTGCTGCTGAACATAGATGAGCTACAGTCACCAGGCTGGTTCGTTAAAATATGGTCACCATGACTCATCTTTATGATGAAGCTGTGATTTTGGGAATCAAATATGATAGTTTTGCTATTCTCCTGACACCCAAAAGAGTAACATAAAACTAATTTTTAATGACTTCATATTCAGTTTACTGCCATTGTGTAGCACAACCTCTGTATGGAGCCAATACCTAATAAAATTTGATAATGCAAAGAACTGTCATTGTGGTACCTTTGAGCAATGGCCTACTCTAAGTGCTTGGTATTAAAAGTTTGTAGATCTGTTCCAAGGAAATGCTCTAGATAATTAAAAAGTCCTTCACTGTACTTAAATATCTCTTACCTCACTGCTCTCCTCTACTAAACTTTACTGTCATGTTAACATGATTATTATCTGTTTTATTCACTTCTACACCCCATGAACAAGTAATACATTAAATGTTGAATTAATAAATGAAAAGTCTTTCACCATATCAGTTCTTTGGAGAGCTGGACGTCTAAACCAAGGACCTGAACTTCAGTTTTGTTTGAGATCGGGGCTAGCTAATGATGAAAAGTCATAGGGCCAGTGAGAATTCCTGGGTCACATTTCCTTTAGCAACAGCTTAGATATTTTATGGTTGCCAGAGGATTAGTATTCCAAAGATATTTTCTATTTTGATATTACCTGGGAAAAGGGCACCTTGTGGAAATGCCTTCTAAAATTTTGAGAGACTTAGACCTCTGAGATGGAACAGTGTGTGTGTGTGTGTGTGTGTGTGTGTGTGTGTTTGGGGTGGGGAGGTCAAAGTAGGTGGAGTCAAGAGAATACCCAGGAGATTTCACAAGGAGTTTCATTTCAAGGGTACTGTCAAACCTAAAATATGATTCTCTGGTGAATCATATTAACGGTATATATCACCAATCAGCATGGCTCAAATGCTGTGCACTCCACTGAATACATTCATATAATATCTATACTATAATATGTAGTAATAGAAATTTAAGATGCCATGTTTTATAAGAATTGTTGAAAAATCCATTGAACTCTGTTAGAAGACCTGGCTTCTGACACAACTCTGGACTAAAATGTTGCATGGAAGAAAAAAATAAAATTAAAAATATTCATTAAGAAAAGAACCAGCACTGCAACAATCTAGCTACAGAACCACAAAACAACAGAAAACAGGAAAGCAATTGAAAAGTGAACCAAAGATCTATATACTAAAACTCATGGGCAGAGACAGATCCAAGTTTCTATAGAGCCTGAGATCTCACAATTTAGGGGAACTTCTTTAGAGGAAAAAACAAACAAACAAACAAACAAACAAACAAACATTGCAGATACACAATTATACAGTGGCCTGGAAGGGGCCCAGGCAAAGCGAGCGGCCCTGAAGTAGCAGCTGTTTGCGTTCCACGATATAGCAGCCTCTGCACATCGCCATGGTCAGTCTGCTCATACAGGACCAACGATGCTTCTACAACAGCTTTTTCAGCTAAATCCAAATCAGGAAAAATAAGATATATGAAAAAAGAAGTGTAGGAAGAATAGGAAAAGAGGCCATGGTAGCAGCAATGATGCCATAGTAATTAAGCACTGAAGTGGGAACAATAAGCAGTAATAATGCTGACAGCATTACTATTTTGAGGGGAGAAAAGAGAAAAATATTTCGCCTTGTGGGAACCAAAGAGCTATTTTAATGAGAATCCAGTCTAGGGTCATCACTCTGTCATGCTAAAGGCTTATCAACCATAGGACAGTTATTTTATTGCTAGAAAATTGCTAGCCAATTGTGACAGTCACCCTGAGGAAACCTAGTAAATGTCCGGGAACACTTTACCATCTTTCCAGGCTCCGCTTCCCATTCTACCTCATATTCCTCTCTGCTCCCCCCACCCACCCTGCCAGTTCCACACCAGTGTTTCCACACAGATTCAACTTGTCAAATAGCGCACTGATTTGGATAAAACCTGTATGCCAGAGGTGATTTCTTTAGTAAAGTCCATCCAAATGCAGGCATTGTGCACTTTCATATTTGTTACATATAATGGAAGTAAATCAGTCAACTGGCTTCAGTGAGGAATGCTTTGAAAGCCAAACATTCTGACCAGTTCAGAAACAACTGTGTCCTTTCTTCTATGAAGGAAACGTAGGTTTTAGAGCCATCCTTTTTCCAAAATATCAAGCGATGAATTGCCTAGATCATGAGTTTGTTCTGGGTAGAGATCACATCTTTTCTTTTTTAATCTCTGGTCTCTTGATCAGTGCCTGGCATGAAATGAGTATTCAATAAAATGTAATAATGAGCATTTCCTGTGAACACATTAAATCATGGAGGGAGTAGAAAAGTACATTCAGCATGGTGAGGTGCTTGATGTCCACCATATTCGAGATTCCAAAATTACAGAGAGCGTTTTGAAGGATGCTGACAACTCAAAGGGCAGCCATACATACTTGAAGAAGAAAATGGAATGAGAGAAGGATGCTTCAGGTCCTGAATCTTTACTGATTTTAATTAAAATTAGCTAATCAGGATCCTGGTGCCTGTGAGATAACACAACACAAACTTGGTGAGAAAGGCAGGTAGCCCCAAAGCAAACTTACTGAACAGGTATTTATGAGAAGACCAAGTTTAAGACTGCAAGCAGTATCCATTCAACCCTATGTCCACTGCCACTCACATCTGCACCTGCTACGTTTACTTACAGTCATAAGAGGGACAAAAGAAAGCCCTTAAAATCTGCTGTGTCTGTAATTTATGGAGGGAAGTAATTTGATAATACATACCAGGAAACAAATTTTTAAACAAGTTTTAAAGCCTCCCCATTTTAGCTATCTGAAAATTCAACCACGGTATACAGATTCATTAACAAAGCTACCAAAACATTTACTGTTCTTGAGATTTAGTGTTAGGAAACTTTAACTTTTCAACTGGAGGAAATAACCTTTATTCCAACTCATGATCTATGTTGTCATTAGGATTAAAATAGCTCCACCCTAACTACACAAACCCACAAGTCACTTTTGTACAACCCACAAAATAGGCATGATATGAGCTCCCCCTACTGGTATAACACTATTCCCACTTCATGAATCCAGTAAGGGATAATGTCTGTGAGTTGTAGGATCAAATAGAATTGCAATTTAGGTTTAAAAAGGAGGAAAAGCAAAGCAAGTTAAAAAAGAAAAAAAGGAAAAAAAAACACAAAAACATAAAACAAAACAGAAAAACAACTCTGCTTACTCTAAAATAATCTTTCAAATAAATATGTAAAACACGTTTATAAATATTTGACAGCCCTTCTTAAGTCCCCATCCAAGACTGGACAGGCAGAGTGAACTAAACGGCTGTCACTCTCAAGATGCTCTAGTGTCCTCATTTGTATTCAGACGGATCAATGAGCAGAGTTTAATTGCAGTGGTGCTTATATATCTCTCTAACAGCATATGTGGGATTTTCTCTCTAACACTACATATGAAAGGCCACAGGCTTTAGAAGAATAAAATAGAGCAGCATCATAGAGTTGAACAAAATCTATCTGAGGGCCTTGAGGTTTTTTGCATTTGAAAGTGACTTCTATATTGCTATGTGAACTGGAAAACCAAAGGTGGAAGCCCTAAGTTTTATATTTCAAACCACTCAAATTAGTTGTCTCCAGAGAAGAAAATCGATTGTGAGAATCAATGGCAAATATAGGTAAGGTGCTATTGTGGGGACATTCACATTGACAAAGCAGGAGAACTGCTACAAAGGTGTTGCTAGTGATAAGCTGTTACAGAAAAAATATGTATATAAGAAGTGCAACTCCCACTCTGAGTCAGCAGAAGGGATTAGTAATGCTGCAATTTGATTATATCTGATTCTGTTATCACAATCTGTTACATATCCTACATAGATTATAAATACATAAAGCCATTTAAAAGCCAAATTATAGAGGTGTCTATTTTTTTATATTTTACCTTTTACCTCTATATCTATGGTGATGCTTAAGTGGTATAACTTTAAAATGGCAAATGAAAAACAAAAACATCAACATATGCAGGCTTTATTGAAAAGCCACTGGTTGAAAATCCCAAAAGCACATCAATCTGCTTTTCTCTTGAAGTCTGAGAAAATTGCCTTAGATGAATACAACTGGTTCAACGCATGGGCTTTGGCTTTTTTAAATGATGCTTTTTATAAAACATTTTCATGTCTTAAAAGTAAACCTATATATTCATTCATGTTGAATGTGTATGGAGAATTTGAGCAGCACAAAATGAGGTGACAAGATTGTTCTCATTTTTCCTTCCCCTTTCCAGATCCTTATTTATACTGGCATGCACCATTTTTTGTGCATAGCAATGTCAATATAAAACAATGAAAAGTAATTTGAGGAGTCATGGGACACCAGTACATCTGTCACTTTCTCACCGTCATTGTTGCCATCACCCTAGCCAGGTCAGGGTCATCTTTACTTGTTCTATTACAATAATCCCTTTCCTGGTTTCTTTGCTTCCTCTTTTGTTTCATCTATAATTCATTCTCCACAAAGCAGCCAGAGTAGTCTTTTAAAAATATAAACTGGATTATATTACTCCCCTTCTAAGGCTTCCCTTGACACTATAAATAAAATCCAAATTCCTTACCCCTTCTCCACTCTCTTTTGCTACCATTTTCCTGCTCAGTCACTGTGCTCAAGCTACACTTACCTTCTTTCTGCTTCTGCATCTCACTAAGGTCTCCCTTTGGCCATTGGCATTTGCTCGTCTCTCTTCTCTGAATGTCCTGGCTCTGGTTCTAGGTGCACTTTTCTTCCTTATCATTCAGGCATTCCAAACAAACCTCACCCTTCCCACAAAACCCAGTAATTTTGTATTATGTCACCCTGTTTTATTTCAATAAAAGAGGTTTTATGGAACTCTGAAGTGTTCTTATTTATTTTCTTGGTTTTATATCTGTTTCTTCCCTTTAGAATTAAATATCATGTGAACAGGGATTTTTTTTCCCCTGTATTTCAATCACCTAAAACACAGCTGGCACAATGTATAAAAATATTACACCGAGTTATCAATACCAAGGCTAGTAAAGCATAAGTACTGTATTATCAGTAAGAACTAGTGGAATAAATGTTCTGAATACAAAAAAATCTGTGTATGTGTGTGTGAGTGCATGTGCACACACAAGACTAATAAGCCAGTCACATCACACAAAACAAATGACAGATGTTTCTCTGATAAGTGAGAAATTCTTACTTAACAGCAGCACTTTCTTTTTCATCAAATTAGTAAATGTTTAATATATTTTAATATGAAAGATTATAATTTTTATTTTAAATCCCTGACTTTAAAATATATGGCAGGTCACACATGAAACAATAGTGAACAGGGGAACCTGCCCATGCCACTAACTGCATGGTCATGGACAAGTAACTTCATCTTTGTGTCTTTTATTTTCTGCATTGAAATAGGGAGATGATATGTCTTTCTTGAAGAGTTATAGCAAATTTTTACTATATGGCTATAAAATACCTGACACATAGTAGGCACTCATTATAAATGTCTCAATAAAAAAAACAGTAAGTACAAATTAAACTTTAGAGTGTTAAACTGGGATTATCAACTACTGGGGAAGATTAGCTATATAAAATTAATGATTCATGTAAATATATAAGTAAATTAGCAGTGGTTTGTCTTTATCAGTATTTCTATAATTGCCCAATTTGAAAGCAGCATACTTAAAAGTAATACACTATTTGAAGCACTTTTCCATCTATTCCTTTTCATTCCCAATAACCTCAGGGAGTATTATGCAGCTACTGCATTTTTCTTTTGCTTGGCCTTGTCCCAGAGGTACAAAAATTAGAAACTCTGTCAAAAGAAATGCTCCCTCAGCATTATCAGTAAATACTCTGTGCTAGAAATGTCAGAAATAGTACTTTTTAATTCTCAGATATTTAGAGCTAAAAATCACTTCAAAAAAAGTTAGAAAAATATCTCTGAATTTAGAAAAAATTAAGACTTTGTTGAAACAAATGCATTATTCAGTATAACAGAATCCCTTTCATAAATTCATTCAACCAATCCTTTAGAGTTCACTAAAATGGGCTTTGCTTTTTATGATTGTTTGCAGGTGCAGAAAGAGGCACCTGCCCTAGTTTGTGATGTGCTGGTAAGTATAGGATGTGCTCAACCAGATCAAGCTTTTAACTGTTCATTGAAAAAAGATGGTTGAGTGGAACTAAGAGACTCTGGATCTGAATCATTGCCCCTTTCCATACATTGAAAATGTCTGTATTCCATTCCATCCATCTTTATCTTTTTGTCCTGTTCTCTCCTCTCCCCACAGGTATTGTCCCTACAGAGAGAGGGATCAGAGGAGAGTTCTGTGAATGCCTGTGTTGTCATATAATAGCGGCCTCAAAACTCTTTATTAACTTTTTGGAAATTTACACATAGTGCCCAACATATATTCAAGACTTATCTAGAATTATATGATAGCAATTACCCAAAGGACTTGGAATATAGATCATTTAAAAACTTTCCTTATAGCATATTACCATTCCTTAGGTCTCCATATGCCCTGCAACGCAGGGCAATAGAGAGAAGAACACTAATAAGATTGCAGGAGCCAGGAGACAAATGGATAGGGTTGGAGAAGTTTCTCAAAGTGTGTACCATAGACTACTTTGATTCTTAAAATCTTTGTTTAAGAAAAATGTTTCATGGTCAGGTGTTCCTTTAAAGTACCATTTAAACAAAATTTAGCATGCTTCTTCACTGCTAAGACTTCTCAGTCTTTCATATGTGACTAAGGTGACCAATTGCCCTGGTTTTCGAAGGACAGAGATATTTCCTGGAATGCAAGATTTTCAGTGCTAAACCTAGAAAGTCTTGAACAAATTGAAACAAGATGGTCACCCTACCTGTGACTCTTCAAAAGGGGCCAAAGTATGCAGTATTTCTAAATCTCACTTAACTGGATATCCTCTGGTATAATAGCCTTTTGAGGCATTCAAGTTCTACAGAACACATTTTCAAAAGTGCTGGAGTAGAGAAAGGTTGTCAGAGCTGCTACTCAGCAGTACAAAACATTGATCTCGACCTTTGTCTTGTCTGGCAAGAAGGAAATATATATTTCCTAATGAAATATCTCCCGGCAGCATTAAATGCTATTTTAGATGGGTGAGAAAAATGCATGTGACATAGAGTCAGTAAGAAAATCTACGTCTGGAATATGTTTTTTCCTGGATTTTCTTTTCAAAACATACATGTGTGGGTGTGTATGGGGGGGGTGTATAGAAACAATTGGGGAAGAGATGCATTAAATGAGTGAATATTGTATTTGTTAATAAGAAATGTTGAGTTGGAACATGTAAAAAAAAATTCAGCCTATCCAAGTCTGTAGCTATTTAACATTCATCCTTTTAAGTTCCATATGTGGACACAAACTCTTTTTCTACAAAATGTCGAACACCACTTTTTCTCCTTTATTCTTCTAACATTCTTCATTGAGAAGTTGTGTTCTCTCTCATCAGACTGCTCTCCTATCTTATTTCTTCAAACTCTCCTTTTTATCCCCCATAAATATCTTCTTTTATATTTGAAGCATGACCTTCCCACATTGCTCCAGTTTCATTTATGGGGGAAATAGATGAGATAGAAGAACGTGAGGATGTGGGTAAGAACCATGGCTCCAAGTTGGTGGGAGAAAGAGAATCACTGCAGATTTCTTGAGGAAGGACATGTCTTATGGCACTTCTGATGTCTACTCGAAGTCAATCAAGTGCCATAGTTAGTGGTTACTGGGAAGTAAAAGAGTGGCCTCTGTGTTCACATGTGCATCAATTAAATGCTATTGCAGGAGCTGACAACGCTGTCCTGCCAGTTCATTCATCCATCCATTAATTTCAAATACTTATCGAGCACCTACAACATGCCAGGCACAAGTCTATGAAATTCTGCTGGTTGCATCTTTACTTTCAGTCTGATGACAGTGAGGTGACTTACTTTAAAATCATTTCCTCTAGAATCCCCATGACATCACATGGAGGCTCTATTTTCCTCTTCTACATATACCATTGCATTTTTCATAAGTTAAGAGCTGAACTCACAGAGTTCTACTCTCTCATTTCATTAAATTAAGAAACTTTCTACATGAAAAGAACTAATATCCAGTGTTTTATTTTCCAAGTAATATTCTTTTATAGCTAAAGTACATTTTATGTGGAGTAATCATTGTAATTCCTTGAAAACTCAGAAAAGACGGGCTTTTTTCACTAGTTCAATGTCAAATTAAATGAAGACATCAAATGGATTTCCAAATGATTCTATTCTCTGGTCAAAGTCATTTGGTATTTTAATAAGTAATTTGGATGTGGAATAAAGTATTCACATAGGGTAAAATTACCTCAATTACCTACAAACTAACTAACTAGAATCCTAAAATATCTTCGATTTTTTCCTTTGCACACCACTTTTAGTAGAATGAGGTAAATCACAAGTGAACATGTTGATATACTAGTATCAGATGCCATGAATTTCAAAACAAAGACTGACTTTTATTCTGATGAAGGGCAGCCATAGCTGGGTTATAAGCATGGAAATGATATGTTCAGAGAAGTATATTATATAAGTCATTCTGACTGTGCAAGTAAGAAAAATTTAGGACAAGACTAGAAACAGAGAAACCAATTAGAAGGCTTTTTTTCAATGTTATACAAGAGATGACTAGGGATTGAAATAGGGGATTGGTGGAAGGTCTGCAGATAGAGATCTGGAACTATTTACAGTGGAAAATTCGCAGAGTGTGCTGATTCACAGGATTGGACTGGCTTTATAACTCTGCCACATTTTATTTCA
Organism: Eidolon dupreanum; assembly: GCA_028627145.1. Lineage (NCBI taxonomy): Eukaryota > Metazoa > Chordata > Mammalia > Chiroptera > Pteropodidae > Eidolon > Eidolon dupreanum. The sequence goes on from CM053503.1 coordinate 138,006,042, forward strand.
AAGCAGAGCTTGGCATAAGGGAGCTCTCTCTTCATAAGAGGCCAAGGGAGATTCCTGAATCGAGGCCTGAACATGGTTGGATAGCACAGACCTCAAAGCTGTTAGAGCATGAGCTTCCAGAATATAACCATTTAATAATATCCCACTATTTAAGATGCAGTATTATAACTCTACTTCTAATTCCCTTTTTTTTCTCTAAACTGCCATTTGTGTTTATTTTTAATTATATTTAAAATTAACACCTACTTTCGAAGATAATCACATTCAAGCTGTGATTATGGTTGCCTTGTAAGTGACTGAATAAAATCCTCAATGCTGTAAACTCTCCAGCCCTCAAGGATTAGATCTCAGAGTGCATCACAAAGCTCAAAGGGTTCAGGAAATAAGACACCATATAGCTCCACGCAACTTTTCACCAAGTTTCCACCACTATCACTTAAATCAATATGTCCGAAATTCTACTTGCCAAAGGTCATGTTATTTCTATTAGTGCTACAGTCTCTGGAGAGGACAGTCAGTGTATCTGAAATGACTCCCACCCTAATTCAATGCTTACAAGATCATGCAAGATCTCTTAATTTAGCCAGAACCAGATATGTACAGAGTACATGAATTTTGTGTAGATGCCACCATAGAAATGAGCTCCCTCTTTAGTTGATTCCACTAATAATGACCATTCTGTTTGCGACCTTCACCAAAAGAAAGTAATGACAGAACAAACACCCAGTCAGCCAAACTACAGGATTAAAAAGAGAGAAAAACAGCTGGAAATTAGAAAAAATAGGGAAAAAATTAAGCTTAAAGTAATATTATTTAATTGGGAATGGGTCCAGCTTAAATGGTCCACCTGCAAAACAGCTCTTGGAAGCATCAGTCCAACCTTACTTAAAAACCAGTTCATTCTTTTTTATTCTTCTCAGAGAGAGAGCAGCATGGAATAAGATTTTTCAGAACCAGTTCACTAACTTACAGGAACTGGAATAATTCTTTTGGTTTGATTCATTGAGCCAGGATGCTAACATTATTTAAACATATTGTTTTCTATTTATTCCTGGATTTTTTTAAAATCCCAAATCTATAACAAGTATGTAACTTACCAGAGAAAATGAAATTGTTCTTTGTTAAGTACACATTGAAAATCATATGATACAATATGGATCGTACATTTAGTATAGTAAAAAATAAAGTCCATTTTCAAATCCAAATTTGAAACAAATTAAGTACAATATAACATGCACTGTAGCACACAGAGAGATTCCTATGTATTAAATACTGTTTGATGACAAGTAAAATTTTCTGCTTACTTAAAAAAAAAAAAACAAGATAGGAGAAGGACATCTTAAATAAAACTCTAAATACAAAAATACCTTGAGAAAAAAATAGATTTGACTACAGTAAAATCTAGGATATCTATTCAGTAAAGAATCATAGACAATGTCCCTCAGATGGGCAGCAGACTGGTTGGTATATGTAAGATAGACAAGGGATACTCTAGAGGATATACCACAAACTCCTGAACCTCAGCAACAAGAGAAACTTTGTTTTTTGTCTTTTAATTGCAGAAGTCTTTCCCACTTTCTTCCTTACTGTAACACTGTTCTCAACACAGCAGCCAGAGTAATCTTGTAATATCATCAGTCAGATTACAACATTCTCTTCTGCTCCAGACCTGTGATGGCTCTCAGTTTAATCACAGGAAGACCCAAACCCTGAAGGAGGGTCTGCAGGTCACCCCCGCCCCACCTCTCTTCCTCATTTCCAAGCATTCTCTCACTCACCTTAATCCAACTAACATCCCTAATCTTTGAACACCCCAGTTATGCACTGGCTTCAGAGCTTCTGCATTTGCAGTTCTGGAATGCCCTTCCCTCACCTATCTGCAAGGTTTGCTCCTTCATTTTCTCCTTCTCTTTGCCCAGGCCTCCCTGAACATGCCAGACAAATTAGGAACCCTACCCCTCAACTCCCCTTATCCCACTTTTTCATCATACATAGCACTCATTACCATCTGATAATCTATATTTTTTCTTGTTTATTTGTTTACTGTTTGGGTCACTCACAAGAATTAAGCTCTACCAGGGCAGGAATTTTGTCTTTTTTGTTCCTTCTTTTAAATGTTATGACATGATGCAATGTTGACATCTTCTAATGGCCAGTTTCTGAGAGTGTTGAACATAAACAGTTCACAGCTGAATCCCTCTCCAGATCTAGTATGCAGCTACACAGAGCCACCTGGCCCAAGGTAACACTCCTGCTTTACAGTTGCCAACATCATTGGTGAGGTGCACAGGCAAAGACCTAACATCCCAAACAGCGTATCTTATAGAGACCATTCCATCTTGAGAGCTCCACGTGGGTCTACTGAACTTCTTTTAAACTACACCAGTTCAACTTCTCCCTCTGCCCAATCCTGCTTTCTTCCCTTCCATAGATGCTGATTCTCAGTGTACTTTTCAATATAGTTTGCACAAATCTCAACCTCAGAATCTGCTTCCTAGGAAACCCAGCCGGGATCACAGATGAAGAAACTGAAAACAGAGAGTCTAAGTAACCTGTCCATGGTCATGCTGTTAGTAAGTGGTGAGGCCAAGATCAAACGCACAGAGTTTAGCTCTAGAACCTGGTTTTTAACCATACTTCCTGCTGCTAAACACAAAACCATATTTGTTCCCCCAGGAATTTAAAATATATTAAATATTTCAGAGTAAACACCTATAAAAGAAAAGGAATGAGGTTAGGAATGGGGGATGAAGAGAAAAATTAATAGAAGAAAATAGACAGCAATCATTACAAATCGAGGAGTCTGATTAACTTAGAAAACAGAAAAACCCATAGGGGTCTGAGTTCTATGTTAAATAGAACAGATAATTTCAGAAATAAAAATGAGAGTGGGAAAGGAGTAAAGAAATGGAATAACAAAATCTCATATGATAGTCGATAAGGTTTATAATTTATATAAACTGTAGAACGTAGGGTGTGGTTTAGTTACTGCAAAAAGCAACTACAAGAGGTAGGGTAATCTCCTGAAATTCAAGGACTGGCCTAGTTACCATATGTAATGTTGTTGGGACCATAGGTAAGATGTTCATTCATTCTGACCATTACCCAAACATCTAAAGGTTGTTATTGTGATAAAATAATATTAATTAATACTATGATAGTCCTTTTTACAAAACATTGAGTGTTTTAAAAACAATTATACAGAAGTTTAGGCATCCTTACAGATTTAGCTAATTTATGCTCTGATATCAAGCAGAAGTGTAATAAAATCTTCACCTCTATTTTCAAAGAATCTGTTTCTAAAAAGCTCAAATCCCCTTAGAAAAACTTTGCAATGCTTAGAGCCTTGATAAAAATTCTTCCTTGTAAGTATATTGAATCCTTCAGATTGTGAAACCTTCTATTCTTTTTTGGTTTTCTATAGAGCTAATATGCCTACCATTGTAGTTTTAAGATAATTATTTGCTGTTTTGAAAATTTTAACATTTTTTATTTCTCATCTTATTTCTGTAACAACAATGCTTCTAATATCAACAAGGTCATTTCACTTCTTTTCAAGGTACAGAGCTAGTTGTCTCTAAATACTGAGAATTATGACTGGATTCATAGATTTCTGATTATTATCTCGGCATCAATACTTTAACTCATGAATGGTAAAAATCACTAATTAAAAGATTCAAACTTCTAATTAAACTCTTCAGAGAAATTACATTCTTAGAGTAAATGGGACTAAGAGCAAAGGTAATATAAATTCTGTTAATTTCATTTTTAATTTTATAGAGTTCAAAGTTCTTTGCATTAATTTTTTATAATCATCTTCCCTATAAGCAGATATTCTCTTTTACTAATAAAATAAATGAATCTCCAAGAAGACTGAGAGTAAAAGTGAAATAGGCATCCTTGAAGCCAAAACTCTAGAATACAAATCCGATTCACAATTCAAAGCCATTCACAGTCCAAAATCATTCCAACTGCACACAATTTAATTTATTTTCCTAGATATAGTTTTAAAAACATATGTGGATGGTTTAGACAAAACTTTGTAGCATTCATTTCATATTCTCAAGCAATCTTCTCTGGAATATCAGACAACTATTATTGTTCTACTGAAAGAAAAAGTGTGAAAACAAAGCACAGCCATGTTGATAGCAAAGGTTTCTTTCTCCTCCCTTCTTATTTTCCATCATTCTCACTTTGTTTTTCTCCCTTCTTTTTGTATTTTTCCAATTTCATTATCCATTACATGGTCATCACTCATTCTACTCTATTTCATTATTGTTGCAATATTGTTTTTCTTTGCGGTTAAAAGAAAGCAAAGTGGATTCCAACCTTTGGAAAGCTTAGGTAAGATTTCGATTGAGGTTCTTATGGCTATGAAACCATCTCCAGGTAGAACAGCAGCCCTGAGGTTTGGAACAGCAAAAACAGGGATAGTTTCTGCTTTCTTCCTTGCGTGTACTGCCCTGGGTAAATCTCAGACCTTGCATACGTGGTAGTTTCTTTACCGAATCAGTATTTCAGCTGAAGCTGCTAACAATTGATACTTGTCAGACTTTGGCTTAACATGAACCCAGTGGAGAAAATACATGATGAGGCATATTGTGTTTGTGAGAACTTGACCACGACAGTAAGGGGAAGATGCTACAAATTGAGGTCAGGAAAGGGAATGAATATGGGAATATGGAAGAAAAAAATTCCTTAGCCTTATGTAAAAATATTTTATGAAATGAATATTTAGTTTCATGTTATTTACAGTATATTTAATATTTTATTTCTGTAGAGAATTACTTTTCTTTTGATAATTAAAATAATATTTTTCCCATTGTATGCTAAGAAGAGAATTTACATATAATCTCCTTAAGTGTAAGAAACTGTGTCATATTTATCTCCACAGCTCCAGAAATCTTGCTACATTGCCTAGGTTATATTTAGGCTTGTTTAATTCACCTTAATTCCTAAACATCATCAAATATTCATTAGAAATGTAAGAATTTTTTAAAAATGATTTTTAAGTTCTCAAACTTCTTATAATAGTGTTTCCCAGTTTCCAGCAATCTGTATAATCAGAACTGGCAGAATAAAGTTTACAATTTGTTGTAATGTAAATATTTCTTGTTCTATCCAAAATGTACACGTATGAAGTAAATGTCTTAATTATGGACATCTGAATATAATACAAAGATAAGTTGCACAGAACACTTTTGTATTAAGTAAAAACATATAACTGGTTGTCTACACCAAAGTTACCATAATAACGATTACCTAGATAATTAAAATAAAAATCAAGCTTTCTTTATGCAAACAATGAACATAAATTTAATTTGACTTGTTGCTGTGCATATCTGACATTTATCAGTTAAAAAATTCTCTTAAAACTACATATTTGTATGTTGTGTAAATAGGCCAGTGCTTCATTCTACCTCATGAAATAAAAATATAGCATTGTATCTATGTCACATGTCTTAGACACATTTCATTTCTATAGACATTATCATACAACTTATCATATGATGTTATTAAAATTTAATTGTAGATTCCTCCAGACCTATAGCAGGATAATACATTTATAATTATTTTAATATTTGAAATATAGTTTTTATTTTACTGGGCTTATTTATTGTTGTTAGAAATCCACCAAAAGTCTAATCAAACCAGAAATATTTTTAAAAGAGAGTAAAGAAAAGTGTTCATAGACTTGTCTTTATAATATGACTGAAAGACTTTGAGAGAAAAGCAGGGGTTAAAAATTATCCACCCACACACCCTTAGATTTTAAGAGGAGGTTCCTTTAATACTTTTTCTTACTGCAGTATTTGTTGCTTAAGGAAGTCTGTGGGTGGATAAGATGTTATTATCCCTCCTACGCAAACCCATTTTTGTATTTACAACACTAAATCTCCATATATATATATATATATATATATGTACTTGAAATACCAACCCCTTTCTTTCAACTATTTTCTGAAATTTTTTGAAATTTGGTCCACACATTACCACACATTATCATCCTATACGAAGCATATATAGCTAATTATAGTTTATCATAAACTTTTTCAACTCTGAGTCTATCCAATAAAGATTATTTGATGTAGATGCCTTTCCAACTAAAAATTTTTGTTTGAAGACAGAATTCCATAAACAGCAGGTCTTAGGTTCAAAACTAATAATACAAAATTATTCTTTGTGGTAATGAGTTTTCTTAAGCACTAAAAGAAGAAATAGTTACTGAACTGGGAAAAGCCAACTTTTAAGATTTTTGCCCAATATTTGTTTCATATTGCTTTACAAATTACCTTTATGAATGAATGCACATTTGCAGATCATGTTAGAGACACAGTAAACATGTTTTACCTAAATAAAGTTAGCCTTTCAAATTGTTTCATCTGAATAAATAGATAAAGATTTTAAAACTTTCTAAAAAATGTATACTAGTAAGTTAATATAAATTTTATAAAACCTTTCGATCGCTTTTATATCATAGTAAAAATGTTCTCTCAAATGCAGCAAACTTATGTTCTTATGTAAATGGATTAAACTTATTTTCTAAATAACCAGATCTAATTGTCATTGCTAAGGTAATATTCATTCGTTTAAAAATATAGAACAATTTAAAAAAGTAAAAAATGATGTATTTTACAGTGATTTTGGACTTGGAGGTTTAATGATATCATTTGTGACGTATAAGTGTTTTTGCAAATAAATTTGTTCATAGCACTATTCAGATCAATGCACTCCAGTTGAGAATTATATTCACTTTCATTAAAATAAATTAGAAAAATAACCATTAAGCATCCAAAGTGCTTGCAAAGATACCCCAATTATTAATTAAGTACACATTATTGAGAATATATCCTATAGCGATCAGTAGTTAGAATGATCACTAGCTAGGACTGTTGGATTAATCAAACAATCACAGGTAATTCAATCACTTCTAGTTAATTCAAAGGAAACTGATTCTGGCTCCTCTGATACCCTGGTCATAGATTCTCCATCAGAACACAGAGGCAAGTCCATCCTCTGTATAGCACAGGTCGTGAGTCAAATATATTTCACGTACAATTCAATGAATATGTGAAATGGAATTGTCCAGGTCATTCTAAAACTAGTTTTTTAGGTTTAAGTTATTAAGCTTTTTTGGCATCTTATAATACAATAAAAAATTTAAAGATAATTAAAACCATTATCATTGCAGAGCGAAGTAACACAAAGACTGAAATAAAAGTAGTTTATTTAAAACTGGCTTCTGATTTAAAAAACAGTTTATGTTACTAGAAGTAAATACTCATTACCACAACTTTCAGAACAACTATTTAAAAAAATACAATTCAGAAATAAATGGGTTATATGCTTGTTTATTTCTAAAGCAATTATTTTTTGAGAACTTGATTTTTTTCCAAGTTACTATAAAGCACCTATAATTGAAAGGAAGAATAAGAAGAAAAAGAATAAAGGAGTTTCCAACTAATATATGAAGTTTAAGTTATAAATATCATATTCTCTTATAGTTTAGCTCCTTCATTTTGAAATTATTAATTTGATAATTAAGACCTTGTTTATAAGGTAGTTATGCATATGTTAATATTAATATCTGATAATTGAGGGCAATATTATAAAAAGCCCAATATTTAAATGATTTCCTCATGAGTTCTTTCTGCCCTGTCAAATATGCTTGAAATCTTCTGTTAAGAAGTTTTAACATGCACATCTATCTCAAAGATAACTCAGACACAAACAAACAAGGAAGATTAGATAAAGACAGAGTTCTTAAGTATGACTCTTAAATATATCAAATAATTTGTGTGGTACATACATTTCCTTAATAAGGAGAATGATATTGTTTATTTTCTCCTCTCCTAAAATGCAAAATGTGAATTCCTCTCAGATATTTATAATGGCAAATATATATCCATAAATAATGTCCTCATGTAAGTCGTCAAATACAAAAAGGCAACTCCTACCTCCATCTCCAGATCCGGATCCTGTATCTGCAAAAAGAAAAAGAAATACTTTGTTTTTGCTAGAAAAATATATTCAAAAACTATTCATAACTTTTTTTAGTTCATAATTGTTTTCTTCATTGAGACAATAAAATAATTGAGAAAATTACTACTATTTAATCTAAAAATACATATTGATATCAATTTAATTTACATAGCATAACATAAAATAAATTATTATTTTCATATTTAAACTTTATGAAGAGTCATCTAGCTTTAAAATAATTCCTAATTTGATTATGTAAAATCATATTTTTATTTTAATCAGAATAAGTTTGGTTCTTGTAACAAAAGAAATTGAAAATAAGATGCTTATAACAATCAGTGAGATTTAGAAATTAAACAGTCTAAGACATGCAACAAATAAACTCATAATTAAGGCTTACATTCTTGTAAATCGCACACGCACAAAGAAAAAAACGGTTTAAAAATAAACATCTTTTTATAACTGTTAATATGTTTTTCAAATACCACAATTGTGGATGAATTTATCTACCACCAAAAGCATCTTTTGTTTTTGAAACCAGTAGAAGAGTGAGATTTGCTTTATCTTTGTGCTTTAAATTGAATATACCCTAGGTGATGGTGGCAGAATTCAAAACACACACACACACACACACACACACACACACACACACACACACACACAATAATCTCCCTTCTGCATTTCTCTTTCTCCATTTTCTCTCACCCCTCCCTCCTACATAATTACAACTGGTCAGAGATGTTTATTTCTGAGAACTCAGTATCCAGAAATATCCAGTTTTCTAGCTGGAGTCAAGCCCATTAAGTTTCTATCTGCTTCCACCTGTTAAGTGTAGATATCATCTTCCCTCTACTTCCCCACTCCTCTGTATTCTAAATACATATGGTTCTATATTATCTACCTTATATTGGGAAATAAGACTAATACTGGTTTTCTCTGTCTGCTATGCCTTTATGTCACATTGAAATCTAACCGGGGTTCAAGAATTGTATCAACTGTCACTTCTGTAAACTTGTGTTTGATATTTTAGTCCAATTAAAATAAAACATTGCTTCTACTTGTTTGCCACCATGACACTTTATTGAGTGGTACTGCATAGAAAGAGGCATGGTATATGAAAATCCACAGAAGCCTGGCACATGTGGAAGAATTGATTATTCTCCAATAATCTCCCTTGTCATCATGTTAGGTATTAGTACAGCCATGAAGGAGCAGTAGTTTGAATTACAAGCCTTGGCAGAGAGTCATATTTACTAAATTCACAGGATTAACACTGTATTAAATAAGAATATCAAGTCTTTTATTAATTGCTAATATGAGTAAGGCTTACATCTCTGGGCCATTATATCCTATCCTTAAAGATAAGCTAATTGGTAAAACAATTTATAATAAAAACCTTCTCAGTAAATGTAGAATAAAATAAAGATTTTAAACATATGACCTGACTATTTAATGATAACAGATCAAGAAAGGCTGATGCATTCATCTCCATAATAGGAAAACAGTCCTTCAACTGAACTGAAAATCATGCCTTGGCACCATTACTTTTGGACAGGACAATGCTTGAATAATCAATGTGTCAAGTCTCCTTTTTGTATACCTTCATGGCTAAAATGTTAACTGACTTTATTTGAATTAACTTGAAAGTTTTATTCAGTATTACTTACAATGATTAGGTGCTAATAACAGGTTGTACTATTACAACTAATATATTCTACCTGTGCTTTAGTTGAATGTATATAGTTTCTTTTTCCTTTCTCAAGACTGTAAACTTTTTAAAATCAAGGTCCATGTCTGGTTCAGCTTTCTATACTTATATGCATGTTAGAGGAAGTGCATAAAAGCTTAAAGATGCCAAGCTTCAAACATTAAATCATTACTTACTGGATGATGACATAAGGAATGTTATTCAACCTTCCTAAGCTTATCCGTCCTCTATTTAATGGGTATAGTAACGTCTATCTCATTGAACTATTTTGAGGCTTACTGCACACTAGCATATTTTCAATGCTTAAACCTTTCTCTGGAACATAATAAATAAAATTTTGAGTGAACATCTTGCCTATTCACCCATAGGTTTCGAATAAATAGACATGGCTAGGGAAAATCAAGAAAGTGGCAATAGTATTCAGTTTGTGTTCCCATGTATGTTTCTAAAAATTCATGCACCATGGTTCTTAAGATAATTTGTGTTTGATTTGACTCAGATTAAGTAGCTAGGGAAGAAAGAGGGATAGATTGAAAAAATGGTCACTTAATTCCATGGTATCATTATGAAAAAGTAATGGAAAGCTCTAATGATTTCTACTATAAATGAGCCACCTTGGTAAACCAGAGGTAAGTTGCCTACCAAAACCTTATTAATGAGACAGAAACACCTAAGAAAACAAGTCATGTTATTGGACCTGAATCTGGGCTCCTAGTCAATGCATTTCTTATAAGGCCAAAAAAAAAAAGAAAAAAAAAAGAAAAAAGAAAAAAGAAAAAAAGAAAAGAAATTGACAGTAAGGTTATGACCAGACTGACCAATAGAAAATGATTTTTGAACAAAAATAATATGTTTCAGTTCAATTAAATGTAAATATAAAGCTGTATCTTCTATCGCTTTTTCTTCCTGGAGATCACAACTTGCCACCTCCGCTCAGTGTCAAACAGCACTAAAAAAATAAGTGGAAAATATTTGAATAAAAGAATAAGAATCTCTTTCAGATCAGAAGTCAGTGCTCCAATTTATTTATGGTCAGACCTGGTTAATCGAAATTACTTTGGTCCCTCCATCATTATTCAGGCCAAAAACCTTTTAGACTTACAAGTCAATGGAAGATGCTTTCAGCAGTACTGACTTAGTAATTAAATCCTGAAGAAATTTAAATCTGTGAATGAGCTAGGGATGGATTACTCAATTGTGATTAAATTTTCTACTTGGTTAAGTATTTACTTTTATACTATAACCAACACATTAGGGACTGGAATGGAAAGATTTGAATGAAACAGAAAAATGCAATTGTATGTGCTGACAAGAACTTTGAGGTTGACAAGAAAGAGAGATTTTGCTATCAAACAGTTTTAGCCATAATTATAACTTCATGACTGCTTATGAGTACTGTCCACTGATTCTCACTTGGCTATTGTTAGAGATAGAAAGATATCCTATATGAATAGGCAAATCCTTTTCTTTGTTGTCTCTGGTATTTGCCCACATCGTTCATGGTTTCCAGGAGTCTTTCTTTTTTTCTATTCCATTTGTCCTAATGTGTCATTTTTCATTTTTTGTTCATTAGATATGGTAGATTGATTTTTTGTAATTAATTTGCTCACCATCTTTCTATTTTCCCCATCCTTACTATGAGAGTAGCAGGCTGTCTTCCTCCTTTTCTACTGGGAAAGATGGTGCAATAACTCACTTCCTACTGTCATTTTCATTTATTATTTCTCACTCACAGATCAAGCAACAACGATCTGCTTGTTCTGTTAAATAAGAAGCAAGTGGAGAACCAGTCCAGCTTGCCTTATGATCACCCTTCCAGAAAGGACATTCACAACATCATGAAAAAGATTATGTAGGAGCAAAAAGCTACTTAAAAACTAAAACCAAAGCCAGAAAGCCTGCATCATTGTCTACAAAGAATAAGTAGACATGACTAGGGAAACCATTTCCTCCACTTCTCTTCGCTAATTCTTAGAAACATTAGTAGTGACAACTTGGAACATTATCAATTACTAACAATCAAAGGCATAAGATAATCTTATGAAAAATATGAGATTTTCTCGTTCCTCTTTTACATTCCTGTCTTAGGCATCATTCACATCAACTTTTAACATAATTTCCTAGAATAGAAATACCTGTTATCTAAGAGGTACTTTTCAATAAAACAGATTTTCCCTATTCTTTATTTCTATTTTTGAAGGAAGTTAATATTTTATATCATCATTATTTTTCCCAAATATGCTTATATCATCCAATTCCTCAGAAATTATGATTTTCCAGAAAGATACTATTTGCCATTAAGGACAACTATCATAAGACACTAAGTTTCTTTAATATATGTGATTTTAATGTTTCATGCCTACCCAAAAACTCAGTTTCATTTTAAAGCACTGCTTTATCAAGTTAGGTTTTGTTTATCTTGTTTTTGTTTTTGTTTTTTGTTTTTTTTTGTTTTTGTCTTTGTTTTTTTTTTTTCTGCTTGTAATGCTCTTTAGCTCTGACAACCACTGTACACAAAAGCAAAACCTGAAAAGATAAAGAGCATATGAAGTCACCCTTTTCCCTTACTTTCCTCATATTATTCTTTGTTCAATGCAACTAATATAATTAAAAAGCTTTGTGGAATCCCAGGCCAACTGTCAGAAAGCACAAATGTCATTAGAAGGTTCGGCAAAATATGTTCTTCAAAATAATCTACTAAATTGGTAAGAAGCATTTTGTAGAGCTGCTAAGGTTAGCCACCTCTTGACTTTCAACCCCAAATCTGCAAAGCTGCCCTTTAACAGACAATGTTATTGTTCAAAATAAACACATAAACAAACTGTATCCATGCATAGATAGGTTTCTATATATTTGATACCTGGGTGGTTAATCTAGAGATCTAATTATATTATTCAACTACCTGCACTTCATTAAGGAACATATATTTTAAAATCTGCCAACATCCTTATGGTAGATTTTCTCTTTTCCAGAAGTGATTTGAAATGTAAAAAGACATAGAATAAGAATAATGTATGCTCTGTACAAAAGAATAAGAGGCTGTCTAGCTAATAGTTTGAATTATTTATTTGGCGATAACAGGAGAAGCAAGATATGGCTTTTAGATTCAGAACCCACTCAGAAGGTTTCAGAGAGTCTTCAAGATCACATACATACCTGTGGCACATGATCCTTCAGATACCACAAGTATCTCACTCTGATGTTTGCAGGCAGCCTGCCGCAGGTAACACTCATTCTGGTAGCTCTCCCCATTGGAACCACACACAGGCACGTAGTCATTGTTGCACTGGGGAACACACAGATGTAAGCCTTTGGTTAGTACTGGAGTCTGCAAATCTCTGAGTTCTTGAACAAAATTAATCCTTTACAAAAAAAAAACACACTAGTCTTTGTTTTCAGTGATCCTCATTGTATCTATTAAATCTTTGACTCTGAAAGGGCATCATTAAAAGATATACAAAAGCAATGTCAAGTCAGCCAACCAGTCATTCAGACAAGGGGAAAAAAGCTTCTAAATTGATCAGGAAATTTCAACAAAGTGATCAAACAAGCAATACTAAAAGAAATAGCAACAAATATATCAGTATTATTTAATACTGTTTTTCTAATGTATGGCCCATCTGGCTTGGTGGGAAAATTAAAACATGCTATAATATTCAAGTTATTCAGAAATAGGTAATGTTTATCTGTGTTTGGAGAGCAGAAGTATATAGCTGAAATGCCAGAAAACTCAGTTACTTCTTTGCATGTTTTTTCTCTATTGAATTTTAATCTTTACAAATTTCTGAATACTTGGATAAGACATTTGGATTACTAATTAGTTTTCCTTATATCTTTAGATAATGAGATATTGATATAGATACAGTGTAGAAAGAAACAGCAGACTGGAATACAGAGGGGAAAAAATCAACCACTGAACCATATGTAAACTTCATTGATTATTCAGAAGTATGACTGTTAATATATTTTATAAAGAGAAAAAGTCAGTTTAAAGAAAACCTCATTTAAAAAAAGTACACATTTTACAATGAAAAGTAGGCAACCTACAGGGTATGCTCATCATAATATAATCATGGTCTAAGGCATTAGAGATATTTGGCTATGTCCTATACCTGCTAATTATGCCAGAGATATGATTATCTCATGAATTCTACTACAGATGCCCTTCATTGTTTAATTATAAGAAATATAATGATGGAGATGATTATTTATAAATACTCACTTATGCTAGAAACTAAGTAAAGCAAATCATATATACACATGTATGTGAAAATAATTTTCTGTCTTATTAAAATACTTGAATTTTTGATATGTTGTAAATTCATAATGCATATAAAATGAACCAATGATTAGTGAGATGTCTAGGAGAGTTTTAATATATATGATAATAAAGCTCTATCATAACTCAAATTTGACTCAAGGATTTATGCAACAAAAGAGGAAATTCTCAATAAGGTTATAATCTGATGATATAAACCTGAGATTTATTTTTTCATTCTATTTCCTTACAGTATCTATACTTTCCTCTTTCCAATCAACCATTTAACTCTTATTCTTTGCCTTTATGTAATAATGGCTTAATCATCCTAACAATTTATAAATGGTATAAGCCAATGGTCTCTGAAATGAAAGTCATTTTATGAGCCTTACTTTGCATCTATTAATGAAAAACTAAAATATATTTTTACTTATAATGATGTACTTTTCTCTCAATAGTAAATCTAAACTCTATGACACTAGTATTACGATCACCATAACTGCTAACATGGTGATTTAGATATTAAATCATATCTATTTAGAAATTATTTAAATATGATTAAAATACTTAAATATTTTAAATAATATATTTTAGAAATTTTCTTTATTTCTACAATTTTGAATTCAGATGTTCTTGAAGTTCTCTATACAATAATTCCTTTCAAAACTGTCTATCAAAAACTGTCTTGATTGGAGCTTTTCACTAATGAGGATTCTTTAACTCAATAGGCAATTCACTTTTGATCAGGGGATACCTGTGTAAGGGCAGCCTTCCACATGATTTCCATATTCACATATATGGAAATTCATAGATAAATATAGATATAGATATAGATGTAGATGTAGGTGTAGGTGTAGTTATAAATATAGATGTGGATATAGATTAGATACAGATGATACTGATATAGATATATAGATGTTTTTTAACTTACATCTGAAAATTGACCTACCATAGGACCGAACATCTTCATGATTACTGAAGAAAAAAGGCAATAGTAAAATGACAGTACGAGCTGAATTTCCCAAAAAGCAATGCTAAAGAGACATCGAATAAATGGGGCTGGTACTCATGTCAGAACCATGGCCAAAGAGGCAAGTGATAGGTGCTTGACAAATGTGCTATGTTCAAGTTCAGGGATAAGAGAATGTAGGGATGATTTATGAGGACCTACTAACACTAAAATGGTACCTGAGCATGGAGGAGAGCCCATAAAGAAGTAAACAGCTGGTACATATTATAGTCAGTAGACTTGCTGACCCTTTCAGTAGTCGTAATTAGTATGGATGCCTGGACTGGTTAGCTTCTCATGCTTGGGTCCTAGCATTCTTATCTCTGGTTACCGTTTAATCTCAGTCTCCAACCCTGGTTATAATACTTTGTGTGTAGATTATTTGGATTTACATTTTCTTCACTCTGATTCCTAGAATTGTTCTATTTATCCTTCTCATCCACTTCTGCAGATTACTCAGATGTAGTCTGTGGATGGGGAATGAGGAGTGGGAAGTATTTATTATCTCTGTCAAGTGCTAGTACACAATGCTGAAATGCATCTTAAAATATCAAATAAACTGATAAAGTGCTCATATGCCATTTCTGAGGGATGCAGTAAGCCAAATGTGAACAGTGCTAAAAACAGAGCTGCCAAGTTCCATACAAGCCAAAAGGGAGATTTGTATGGAGTTGAAGAGCTTAACTGTAGATTATAAGCACGACGTTTTTGGCCCTTAGTACCATGACTTGCACTCATTAATATGAATAACACACGAGGAAGCATGCTCCAAACCATCAAGGCTCACGAGGGGAGGAAGTCTGATCTTAGGTTTTCCCATTTCTCTCACTGCTTTGGTGTAGAATCTTATGCATATCACTCAACAACTAAATGTAACAGATATAAATATAGCTCATTCTCCTACTTGAAATGGTTAACTGGGGCATTTGGGGGGATTAAGAGAATAATGTTTTTAAAATACTTTGCAATATTCATTTATTTAAAAAATACAAATTATTTGCCTTTCATGATATGTATTTTAACTAGAAGAGTCACCATCTAACATTGACACTAAAACATGCATGTCTAAAATTAGAAAAATAAAGTAAAACAGAATAACATTAGCATGAAAATAGGCTAACTACTACATTAAAATGTACCAAATTGTTGAAAATAGTTTTTAGTGGTAATCATGATACTGTTCAATTTCATATGAAGTGACATATTCAGATGTTAAGTGACTTGCTGAAGGCCACATGGTTGGCTGGTAAGAGAAAAAACAACACTAACACCCAGATGGTTAGGCCCATAAATGTATGTGTTGTATAAACTTCCTCTCAGGGAAAAGTAATTCTATTTTTCTTAAGATGTTTTAAAAATCTTAATTTTATTTTCCAAATGTGTGTTTTTCAGTAGAATAATTTTGTTCGAAAAGTCCACATTCCTTAAGAAAGCAACTACATGCCACACTGGTCATCAATGACTTGACATTCTAGAATAAATGGAATTCATTTTGCTTTAAATGACCAAAAATATTTATGTGAGAAGTTTTTCATATGATTTATTGCTTGTTTGGTTAATAAGAATTTCATTTAGCTGAAATTTCAGTATCCGGAAGCTATGCATAACTTTTATACATTGTCGGCACCTTCCATAGAGTCTGGCACGTATAAGGTGCTCCACAGATGTTAAGTGAATTCTGCTATATTCCCAGTTGTCAAAGGCTTAGGAATAATGGCTTAGAATATGGTATGTTTCTCTTCCAAAAAACAGAAAAAGATAAAAAACCTGTATATTTCCAAATCTTTTGATAATTCCATAGGTAACTTTTATTTCTTTATGACTACATTTCTTTATGTGGAAAAAGTTTACTAATTTTGAGTGGGCCATGACTATGGTAAAAGTAATTCTGTGACTTCCGTGACTGGATCATGAAAGGATATAGTCTCTACCTGGCTCCTTCTCTTCGGATGCTTGCCTTTGAAACTCAGCCACTGTGCTATGAAGAAGCCCAAACAAACCCATACAGAGAGATCCACATGGAGGACCAAAGTCCCCAGCTGACAGTCAGACATATGAGTAAGAACCCTGAGATGAATACAGAACCAAATCTTTGGGTTCCCTCCCCCACCTCAGCTAATGCCAAGCAGAGCAGAGATGAGCTGTTCCATTAATCTATCTACAATTACAGATTCATGAGCAAGATAATGTTCATTGTTTTGAGCCACTAAGTTCTGGACAATTTGTTATGCAGTACCAGTTACTGGAACAACTGCAAACTAAAGCATGGCTTTTTAAATAAAAACATTTACTATTTGAACCAAATGATACTCAAAGTACATAAAGCTTCATCATATTTTCAAATTATAAATTGATAATTATTGTATGGCTACTGTGATCTACAAATAACTACATGTCTCCTTTCTTTCCTTCCTGCCTTCCTCCTTTCATCCATCCATTCGTTCATCCATCTATCCATCCATCCATCTTCATTTACTGCCTCTAAATTTTCATCCTCACAAATGATTTACCAGAATGACCACATACCATTTAGTATACAGATTGGAAAGTAGAATGCATGAGGTGGCAGGCCATTTCTGGAACTCACATCATCAACTAAGAACTAGTTGTACTAGTTTTTTGATATTAAGAGTTCTCCACCATAAATTTGTACTTTTGTAGTTATTAGTGATGTTTTTATTTGCCTGTATAATGTCCTGGATTTGTTGTCAAAGAACTTATATTCTTGCTTTGGGATCACCACTTAATAGTAAGTTACTTATATTTACAGGCCTTAATTTCATCATCTTTAAAAGCAGAAAAAAATAATTATCTCACTCAGTTGTGAGAAATAAATGAGATATTCATCATTTCAGTTACCAGCAGTCAACAGCAGTTCAAATATTAATAAACTGAAAATTCCAGAAATAAACAATTCATAATTTTTAAATTGTGTGCCTTTCTGAGTAGAGTGATGAAATCTCGTGCCAACTTGCTCCATCTCACCGGAACATGAATCACTCTTTGTCCAGCAGCCCCATGCTAAGTACACTGCCTATTAGTCACTTAGCCATCTTGGTTATCAGATTGACTATCCTGATATTGTACTGCTTGTGTTCAAATAACCTTTATTTTACTTAATAATGGCCCCAAAATGCAACAGCAATGCTGGGAATTCAGGTATGCCAAAGAGAAGGCATAAAGTACTTAAATTAAGTGAAAAGGTGAATACAGTGCAATAAAATATTTTATGAGAGAGAACATACTAACATAATTTTTATTATAGTATATTGTTATAATTTCTCTATTTTATTATTACTTCCTGTTTTTAATCTTTTACTGTGCCTAATTTATAAATTAAACTTTATCGGAGGTATGTATATATAGGAATAGACATAGTATCTATAGGGTTCAGTACTACCTTTGGTTTTAGGCATCCACTGGAGATCTTGAGACTATCTCCCTGAGAATAAGGAGGAACTACTATAACATATTTGAAGGGTAGAATAAGTTTATTTAAAATTATCTAAAAGAGGTGAAGGCAACTCTATGTTCATTTTAGTGCTCCAGTAATAATCCAAACTGGAAAAAATTATAGATTATATACACATACACTCATTTCTCTTTGAAATTTGTCTCTCAGCCAGAAGACTCATAGTTTTCATCCTATTTGAATGAAAGAATTATGACCTCAGGTTATTTAGACTAGTTCATAGGAAAATAGAATTTCAGGACCTCTCTTTTTTCATCAGATAACAGGGAATTAAAAAAAAAAAACTCAATTTCATTGAAAAATATTAGAAAGGATCGAATCAAGAAATTCTTAGCCTAAAGTATCCCATTATTCTTCTGCAACTTGTACATTTTCTTGATCTTTAACCTAATTCAGCCACTCTAGGTTTTTTTGTATGTACGGAGTAGAGATTTTCCACTAGGGAAATGTTTATTTTCTACCGACAGACTGAACTATTGCAAAGCACAAACTTATAGCACTAGTAATCTAGTAATAAACTTAAAATGCTACTTAAAATACTTTTTAAGAAAAAAAATTTACATTTTAGTTTCTTATTCAAAATTGCAGTCATTGCTCCCCCATCTATTACATTCAATAATTATTTAAATTAATGACAAATGTGACTTGTTGACTAATCCATGAAAAACACAAATATCTTTGTTGATAAAAGTTTTACTAAAATCCTTTGTGGAACCTGAAAATTGAACACCATTCTTTTAACAAGAAAGTTATGCATTTCCTTTTAAGTAACATGCATTCATTTAGAATTTTGTGAATTCCCTTTTTATTCTCTATTGGCAAAATCGTGTTAGGATTATGGCTTCCAATTTGAAGAACAAGCTTCTTGATTCATTTTACACTGTTTATTAGTTTACTTCTTATGTCTACCCTTGGTTATGAAAATAAGAGAAATATATGGCAATCACAAATCGAAAGGGGAAAAAATCCACAAAATCCTCTGAGCCTTTACTTAATGATTTATCCAACTGTATTTTCCCTTTTAACATTTGGGAAAAGTATGAATCAAAGAGTTCTCATGCTCCATCTTTCTCATGTTGTTCACCGAAAGAACATAATTACATTGTGTAGTGTTGTTGGAGAACTTAGAGGTTGGTGTCACATGCATATTAAATATGAAAGACTATGTTTCTAACACTATAGAATGGTCTAAAAGACTGTAGTATGATCATAACAATACTTACCCACCAGGAGGAGGTACACTTTACAAGTGTCAGTTGTTTTATTGCTTTTCTTAGAAAGAAAATAATGTTCAAGAAAGTTTTAACTTATCTGTAAGCCAGTGGAGCTATCTTTAAATGTGAATTCTCTTATCTCTCTCACTGGAAATTTAATTCAATCTGAAATATTTAAATTTCATTAATAATTCTAAATATCACATACTATAACAAATATTTAGACCTGAATTTGAGTTTGTTTTCATTTGTTCTATAACCTTTAAAATTTTTTTTTTTTTAGTTTTGCTTATAATCTTGGAAAAGTTTTCCCTGATCTCATACATATAGTTTATGAGCATGTTTCCTGGTTGAATCTTATATTAGATTTCATGTATATTTAAAAAAGTAATTCAGTAATACTCAAAAGTGAATATAAGACATTGGTATGATATCTATTATATTTGAAGATATATATGGTCATATAAACATTTTGATAGAAATGAAGGTTTATAATTTACATGGGAGAAAGCATGTGTTAAATAATGATAATAACAATGACATTTAAGTGTTTTATCTTCAATAGTTAATAAAGATCTAGTTCTGAGGATAAAAGTTCTATAATCTCTCTTTTTATTTATATTTTTTAAACGAGGCAAAGTGCATCTTTCTTATATTTATGAAATGACTTGTGGCTATTTGTGCTCTTTTGGATTTCTTTGAGATTCAGGTATAATTGAATGTGGCACCCATGAAATGTTCACATATATTAACAAATTATATGATTTCCAAAACTAGCACAGTAGTTTTGAACTCACATTAAAAAGTTCATTTAAAAACTTAATCAAATTACTAGGATAATAAAACCCAAGACCATTAAAACAGAGAGCAATATGATCAAAAGATAGCCCCAATCAAAAAAGACAAAAGTAGAAATCCACTTTTTATCCACCAACAGTTGACTATTCTCCCCAGTAGCTGACTTCCAAAATGCATGCCAGAAGAGACAAAGAAACATAATTTTCTTTTGACACACCAAAGGAACAACTTGAAAGTTTCTATCTCAATGACATTTGTAACTGTGGCATATGCATTTCTCCAAAAAGCTATGCCTTCTTGACATCAGTTGACTCTCTCACCAATACTCTGCTTGGTGCCAGCTTTCATCTTAGCTTGTATAGTAATACATGGCCAAGTGATTATAAAGCGTTATAAAGGGAAATCTTTGCTTTGTAGTCTTGTTAATGAATTAGAAGATGTAAATATCAGACTTCTTACCTTGAACTGACAGACGCAAGTCACAGTGTCTCCAATTCTTAAACATTCCCCATCAAATTTACAGGTGTTGGTGTCACAGAGGAAGAGATCATTTTCTCTGTCATCATAACCTCAAATTTAAAGAGAATACTCCAGTCATTAAAAAGTGTTATACACTTTATTTTTTTTAAGTGGTATCTTTAAGCTTTAAAAGAATGATCGTAAATTTTAATTCCGATGACCACAGCCATATTGCAAGGTCATTCTCTACAGATACCCTAAAATATCTAGTTAAGTGATCAATATTTGTTTCTTGTTTTCACAGTTCATTTCTAGTCAATTCTCTTTCAATATCCTTTCTTGATGGTGCTATTTTCTTTTAGCTTTGGTTAATACTGGTAGTACTGAATGAATACTTAATTCTTGCTTCCTAGCTTCCTTATTTTTCCTCAGAAAGGGGACTATAGTTTATGACCCCCCAAATTCTACATTTTAGAAAAGAGCTGGTGATGGTCTCCAAATACATTTTACCATTTTTCCATCTTTAATCATTATTTTGCTTTACAGTGTGAAATAACCCCTTATTTGGAATTTCTCCAGACAAAGGGGAAACGAAGCCCCAATAATAAAGATAAACAGGCACAGTGTTTTCTGTGATGGTCTGTCTGGCTCAAATGAAGATTGATTACCTCTGAGTTAACGGGGTGGGGGTGGGGGTGGGGTGCCAGGTTCTTGACAATCTGCCTGGAAAACCAGTTCATTCTCTTTAGCTTCTTCAGATCCCATTAAGATATCTGACTAATAATAAATTTCCAACCTTAATTTCACATTTAAGTTAGTTATTTCCCCAAACAATACTATACTTAAGGATGAAGGAAACCAGTCATGTTGCACTACAAAGCTATTAACATTTCAAACAAGTGATTTTGCAGGTTTTTTAATGTTCCTATGATAAAGCACCTAAAAAGTGATTAGGAACCTGCAAAGTAGAAATTTAGTCTTTCCGAAAAATATACATGCATGCATGAACCATGAGTAAGTTACCGAAAGCATGTTGACTTTTATAAAAATGCCAAATTTAGAAATTGTCACAAACAGAACAAAGGCAATTTATTGACCCAAATCTAATAGGGTTGCAAATCATAAACTCGTATTTAAAAAGAACTACAATGGTGTATAATAATTTTTCTCATGGAATTTACATCACTAACAACCCAGGATTGCATATCTTTTTCATCCTATAAGTTAGTTGGTCATTACCTCCTCTCCAAAGTTACATACCCTTGAGCTCATATACATCTCTTGAAAGCCACTTAATTTAGAGCCAGATTTAACTACAGCAGGATTATATTTACAGAAAATGAAAAATTATATACACATTTGCTAAAACTAGAACAGAACAGAGCTAGGGGACAATACCCAGGCGTGTTAATGGAGTTTAAAATGCCAATGAAACCACACCACAATCCAGCCCTGTATACTAAAGGCTGTCATAATGAAATGCGAAGCCACCTCGGAGTGCAGTAACTCTCATCCGCCCGCCCTATTTTATAAGGAGGCTTCAGCAGAGCAAAGCCTGCCAAGCTCTGGCGTTCAGACTCTGAAGGGACCCAAGCGAACAAGAAGAGCGACTGATCCACTCCAAGGAAGTCTGCCCAGAAATGGAGGAGTCAGCGCCCAATGGGATTGGTTCAGTTCTTTGCCCGGTTGCGCGTGAGCCTGGCCGGCCTTGATCATGCCTACGCCGGCTTGGGAGACTTACGAATGATTCTTTCCCTAACTTCTCTCCATCATCTAAGAGCTTGGGGAGGCGAGAGAGAGATATCTGTAGACTGTCAAAACAACGTCTTTGGCAGTCAAGGAGAGACGGAGGATGAGAGACAGAGAGAGAGGGAGAGAGAAAGAGAGGGAGAGAGAGAGAGAAAGGGAGAGGAAGAAAGAGGGAGATAGAGGGAGAGAGAGGGAGAGAGGGGAAGAGAGATGGAGAGAGGGGAGGGAGAGAGAGAGAGAGAATGAGAATGAGAGAATTTTGAATCTTTTGAAACCCAAGCTCCTTTAGAATCAGTGTAACCTGGTCTTGAAAGCAAGACCAGTGCACCCTCATTGCACTTTTGCCAGGAATCAGTGTTTCTCTTCAGTCCCCATTTGATTTATTGCTTTTTCATTCGTTCTTTCTCATAAAGTTATTTCTAGCTCGTTCTAGCTAGACTTTTTTTCTTTATGATGGAGAAGGTTCCGTTTTAGTGTTTTCCCAAAGATTGGTGCTCTTTTCAGTGAATCCACAAAGCCAACTCGCTTAATATTTCTCAAAATCTTCGCAGTTCCAATTTAAGTGCAAAGATGCAAACGTCTACACCTGCACTTTCTGCCCACCCCAGACCCCACCCACCCACCCCCCACCCCGCCTTCCTTAGCGGCCTGGAACAGTTATCTGTGCTCCTCTGGGTGGAGGTAGGTTGTCTCAGGGGTTGGGGGCAGTAGGAGGTGAGGGGCTGAGAAGTAGCGAGAGGGTAGGCTGGTCTGTGCTGAAAACGCGCGTTTCCTCTGCGAGGTTAGGGGGTCGGGGACTAGGGTTCTGTACTTACCAGAGCAGTTCCAGCCAGTGGGTGTTTGGCAGTCACTTAAGGAGGTAGGGAAAGCCGCAAGCTTCACCGGGCGAGCTACGATGAGTAGCATCACCGGCAGCAGCAGCAACCAGCAAAAGCCCTCGCAAAGTGTCCAGCTGCTGCACTGCCGCGGGGACTCCCACAGCACCATGACTAGTTCGCGCAACTCTGCAGCAGCAAACGGCTTCCGAAGAACACACTATCACGGCGGCCGGGCAGGGGGCTACTGAGCATCCCGCGGACGGCGGCAGCAGAAACAGCGGCGGTGGCAGTGGCACCTGATGGCGAAGCAGCAACCAAACCCGCGCATGATCTCGGGAGTTTCAGCAACATCCAGGGACCCGGTTCAGCCCCGGCAGCGAGAGGGTCTTCCGCTGAGAAACAACGTTGGAGACGCGGGAAGCTACTGCCATAAGGAGAGGGCTCTGGGATGACGGGGGAGCAGGAGACAGGAGTCCAGGGGCAGAGAAGAGAAGCCCAAGGAGGCAGGGTGGAGGGAAAGTCAAAACGCCCCGCAGCCTAGCAGCCGCCTCTCGCGCTCTGCCGCCCGCATCCCTCTGGCGTTTGGGAAGCAGCAGGTCTTTAGCCCGCCCGGGATCACGTGGCAAGAGGCAGTCGGGCGCTGATTGGCGGAACCGGATGCAGGTCCCGGGAGGGAGGGGTCGGCGAGGAGGTGCAAAGAGGAGGCGACAGCGGATGCCACAGATGGGCTAGCTCGCTAGGCGCTGGCCCGAATGGGGCTAAGCGGGGAAGACTCAAGTGAGAAGCGCAGGCTTCTGGCTGGGCGACTCCCACACCTTTATATACCACCTGCCCTTGCACTCTCCGCCCCAGGACGCCCCCTACCGAGTGCTAGGTATGCTCTGGCGCCCCACTGCCGTGCGTGAGCCCGGGCTGCAAGCGCTGGCCGAGGCTGTGTGGCGTCTCTTAGAGCTGGAGCTGGTGAGGGCGGAGGTGGCGAAGAAGCTGTAGCAGCAGGGCAAAGAGGGGAAAGCGGGCACAGAGGAGAGGGCATCCTGTCGGCGCCCGGCGCTCCAGCGTGCCGGAGCGCGCCGCCTGGCTGTAACCGGATACAGGCTGGAAATATTGCAGCGGAGAGCCCACGGACATTTCTCTAGGGAGTAGCAGGGAGCGAGAGAGGGTGAGAGGCGGTGGTGTGAGAACAGCTTTGACCTGCCTGGAAGCTGCAGCAGTTCCCACAGGAGCTTGCGACCCTGCGGCTACTCGTCTAGCTGGCTCAATCAGCCTTCCAGGCGCTCTCTCTTCCTGTTCTCTCTCCCCTGCTCTTCCTAGCCCCCTGACTCAGCCAGAGGAGCCGAAGGTTTGAAGCCCTCTCCTCATCTCATCACACGCTTACCTCCAGCCAGGAGCCTATTTGTATGGCTGCCTAGGAAGTGAGGGCAAATGTGTTTCGAAGGTTAGATTTGGTCATGACAAGTGGTCAGAGAGAGGAAGGGAAGGCTCCTCTGCATCTGCAACGGATGGGTCTGCCGGGCGCATCCTCCGGAAAGCCGCGTCCGAGAAGAGCAGCTCAGTTTGGCTGCGCGGGTAGTGGCCCTGGGCGCTTCACACAGGTCTCTGCTCAGTCGTCAGTGACCTGGGCAATATAAGAAGGTCTAACTTGGCAGGAGTCTCTCCCTCTGCGCCTTTCTTTCTTTCTCTCCAGCCGGCGCTGGGCAAATGGCATAGCGGGATCCGCCTTCCGCCTGCTGCATTCTCAACAGTTAGACACACTCTTTAGACTTAAGGTATTTTAATCGCTAGTAACGGGACCCAGAGCTTCCTGGGACAGGGATGCAGAGGTGTATCTTTCTGTCTTGACTCAGGTCGTTATTGCAGTCAGTGTTTTGGACGAGTTTTCTTGGCGATCGTTTAGTGTTTTCCGTGTTATTGTTCAGTGATTCAGGATTTTTTCCCCTTCTCTCCGCTTAACCTCCTCATTTCTCCCTCCTTCCCTCCCTCTTTTTCTTTCTCGTTTTCTTTCTTTAATTTCTTTCTTTCTTTCTTTCTTTCTTTCTTTCTTTCTTTCTTTCTTTCTTTCTTTCTTTCTTTCTTTCTTCCTTCCTTCCTTCCTTCCTTCCTTCCTTCCTTCCTTCCTTCCTTCCTTCCTTCCTTCCTTCCTTCCTTCCTTCCTTCCTTTCTTTCTTTCTTTCTTTCTTTCTTTCTTTCTTTCTTTCTTTCTTTCTTTCTTTCTTTCTCCTTTCTTTCTAAGAGCCCTCATCTCTTCCTTTTTTTCCCTATTTTTAAATCTCGCCTTTCTCCCCTCCTTCTGTGTCACCTGAATTTAGAAGAGCACTGTTTGATAGCATCTCGCAAGCAATTAGCGTCCATCTCCAATCACTTAAAAGAGGCACTAACACTCTTTGAAAACAGAAACTATCTATCCTTTGCAGGCACCGCCAGAAAAACAAATTGTACCGGAGCTATCCTTTTAAGTATTTTAACCTCCAACCTCCTCCCACTTCCTTGCTTTTTAACTTCTCCTTTGAGAGATGTGATCGTGCAGCACCTCAGTGCCTCAAAGAAATTTCATTTTTTCCTGTGCGAAACCCATTTCTTTATCGTACATCTCCGCCTCCGCCCGGAGATTGTCCCCCCCCCCCCAACCCCCCTCCCGCCCACCTCCAAAGATTTCTGAATCTCAGTGTCTCTCCCTCCTGGCAATTAAGCAGCAGATCCCAGCATTCTAGTCGGTGGCATCTCACTCCTTACCAACGAAGACTCCATTAAAACAGATCAATTTGACCAGACGTTGGAGGAATCAGAAAATCGGCTTCTAGACAGCGCAGCTAAATTCTTTAGAGAAACGGAATGCCCATTAGATGGGGGGGGGGGGGGGAGAGAGAGAGAGAGAGAGAGAGAGAGAATCAGAGATGTCTTTTCGCTGCTCACTTTTAGCAGAGACGGCAACATAAACATACGCTTAATATATATCAAGATTTAACGACTCTCCGGTTCAGTTGAGAACATGTCTTTTTCCATGGCAAGGCTGGTGTGGTAACTAATAAGGCTTGTGAGAATAAGTCATGCTTGAAACTAAAGGCAAAGTCCTTAAGAGTTTTACGCAGTAATTATGATAATGAAACAGGACATGCTAGAATTTCAATGCTTGGCTATATAAGTAGAATTTTACAGAACCTCTTAGAATAAAAGTGTTATTGAATTCTCTGCTAAGTAAATTTTTGGCATGCTTTCTAGTAATATGTACTCTTCCTAAGACATTTTGCCCAAAGTAACTTAAAACTCCAAAGGAGTTAATTACCGGTTGTGACTGGTTAACAAATGCAGTTGCTTCCACAGAGGTTCTTTAAATTATTAAACAGCTTGAAGCAAAGCCTTTCCAATAGGAATGCTATGATTTTGTTCAGCTTACTTTGTACTTAGTGTTACAGTGCCAACAAGAAGCAAATTCTGAAACTGGCAAGCACCACCAAGTGGCAGAAGAGCATCATTCACTGAACAGACCACAGTATTATTGAACACGTAAATAAAATATATACATTATTTAGCCTCATCATTAGGACAAAGGAAGTAGACAGGCATTAAATTTTATAGCAATGAAGATTAAATTTGTGACCAGATTTGTGCTTCAGCTTTTCCCCTAATAGAATTCAATCAGTTTACTTATCAGAATTGAATTTAAAACTAGGTCTACAAACTGTACTTTGTATTGGGTGTTATATAATAACTGGTGATACAGTAAAATTATACCATGCTTTCGTGAAATTTCTTATTTTGAAAGAGTACACAATATTTGCTTTCACTATTTCTGAGTTAAAACATTTTATTTGCAGCATACACACTCTAGAATTGACTAAGAGGAAGTAAAATATTGTCATATTTTTAGGTAGCAATGGCACAGAAAATTTTTCTAGAAAACATATATATATGTCTGTATGTATGTATGTATGTATGTGTATGTATGTATATATATGTATGTGTGTATGTGTGTGTATATATATAAACATATATATAAATATATACATAAATATATATATCTTTTCCCCCCACACACACAAGGAAAGGACATCATTAGGAAGTGGAACAGAATATGATGACTTAAGTCTTGGGCCGCTTATCCTTAGAAAGAAAACTATAACTAAGAACACATCCGTTCTGTCCATGAAGTCTCTTTGCCCTTTTCATGGAGCACCAGTAAGACCCAAACTCACTAATTTCAATCATGTGCAATGAGATTCAGTGTTTCTATGCTTGGAATCTAATATGAATTACATGAGAGTATTTTGTTTTGTTTTGTTTTGTTTTGTTTTTTAAATAGATTTCAGGTCTTAATAGCAGGGATTCTAATTCAGAAGTCTGAGATTGAACCACGGAATCTATATTAATTTAGTATCTTTGTAAACTAAGATACACCTATATGACAATTGAAAGGTAAGCTATCTGGATTCTCAGGACTTCTGGCAGAAAGGTTGATAAGACAGGACAAAAGCTTATATTCAGTACTCAGATGAGGTATTGCCTGTCTACCATTAAGTATTGAATTTTTGTGTACAGATGTTCAGCAATAGCTTCTAATATGTCTGACTCACTAATTTTGTGACTGTACAAGGTTTCCATGTTTGTAAAATGTGGGTAATAATATGTACCTACTAGGGTTCTTCCGAAGATTAAGGGAGATATAATGTATGATTTAATTGTGATGACCTTGGGGTAAATACCTACATAAATAAATGAATGAATATATAATATGTGTGTTCGTGTATAGTTATCTATATATATAAGCAAAAGTAATTAAGGATACCAAATTATATGTGTATGATATTAAAGTACACAATATGTTGATTATTTGATAATCAAGTAGCATATCATTTTCATATCTAATATTTTGTCCCTTAATTTCTAGCCTATCTTATATAAATAGATGTTCCTACCTCAGACAGATGGATGATAGATAGATGATAATGTTCCAAATAATCATTTCCTTAGTTTTCATTATAATTTATTAGTATAAAATGGATATTATGTTATAGGTAATTAATAAATATAACTGAGTGTCTAATTTGTAGATCAAATGCCATTGACAATATTTCAGAGAGGTCATCTTTATTTCCTGTTGATTATTTTAACTGATAGTAATAATAAGCAGTGATTTAAAGAAATAATTTTATAATGTAAGGGCTTTTTATGCCTTATAGATTCCTGTGCCCTTAATTATTTTTGATAATTTATGTTTAGATTTATTCATTTCAGTACTGGAGAAATAGTTTATTTCGTCATAGGGCAGTGGGCCCCAGTCATGACTACACATTATAATCAACTGGGGAATTAAAAAATACTAATGCAGAGTCCTTACTCAGAGACTTGGAATCTCCGGAGATCAAGGCAGAGACATTGGTACATATTTTTTTAAGTTTCTGTGGTGATTGAAATGCATAGCTATTTTTGATAGGCATTTCCATGAGGAAACTGAATGAATGGGTCTTTCCTCATTATCCAAATATCCAAGTTTCAGCAGGTAAAAAGTGATTTTTTTTCACTTAAGACTTTTAAAATAAACATCTCGCAAAAAGTGCTCTTTATTAGACTTTTAAAATAAACATCTCAAACAGTGCCTTTTGATAAAGACATTCAACCAAACCAATATGCAGCAGGTAATGTTTGCCACTAGTTTGCCAAAAGTTTGATATTTAATTCAATCACAGCCTTATCTTAGGGCTTAGTCTAAAACTGTTCTTGAAATCATGAAACTTTTCTTTCTGTCAGAACCAGAGCTTGAATCTGTTGGAATGAAACTACTTTTCGTATGTCTTTGGCTGCTCAAGGCTTCTATTGAACTAAATTAGAAGTGGACTGCTGCTCTCTGGCTTTATGAAAAAGAATTAGTAACTGTGGTTCTTTCAATTTATGTTATTAAGATCATCCAGTCTTCTATATTCTAAGCATTTCATTTATTTCTTAACAATAAGCCTTGATCATTTCTCCCTCTATTATCTGTGAGATTGAATTGTTCTTTTGTTTTTCTTTTGTTTGTCCTCAAATTATTTGTCAGTGGCACATCAGGTCACTCGAGAACTAATGTCCTCAAACCTTTTGTGGCTCTTTCTACCCATCTCCTTACTACCACCCATCACCCTCCACCCTTTCCCCCCAACTACCAAAAAATAAAAATGAAGGGCAAAGGCTTCTGTCATAAAATAAATTTGGGAAATGCTTCATATAAATGCCTCTCAGCTCATTTGTAGCTTCACAATGCATATTTGCATTTTAAAGGGTCTGAGGAGCCATGCAGTAAAAATCAAACCAAAACACATCAAATAAAACTAGACACCTATTTAGCCTTATTGAACTCAGATTTTGATCATGGAATCTCTCTTAGAAAGAAAATGCTGCAATAAACTATGGCAATGGAGAGAATTTAATTGACTTTTCTACACTTCTATACTTATCTCTTTGCTTTGCAACATAAATCTGTGCACTTAGCCATTCACTGGCTATTATTAGATCTTTTGATATGATGATGAGGCAAAATCACATGATAGGCCAGGGATCTGTGTTTACATGAGTTGGAATATTTGCCCTGATACAAGCTGGGTGTGCATGGACAAGTTACTTAGTTTCTCTTGAGCTTGGGGTTTTCCATCTTGACCAGACTTCTTTTAGTTACTTGAGTAACAAAGAAATACAACTTGAAAGAGAAAGGAGGCAAATTTCAGAAAGGACTGAAATCTATAAATAGAAAGTCTTCTGGAGAGTTAAAGCATACATTAATTTCAACTTTCTGGGGTAGCATTTCTCTCTCTCTCTCTCTCTCTCTCTCTCTCTCATTCCATTTTTGTTTCCCCCTATAGACCAGTTATCTCTGCAATCCTAACATCCTAACTCAGATGTGGGGGTTTATAAATTGCATTTAGCTACATTAGATGTCTACTGTACATTATATATATAGCGAAATTGAATATACTTTAAATTTTAGTACATCTAACAATGGAGATGAGATGTCCCCGTGGCAAATTATTTAATAACTATAAAACTAGTTTACTTTCTTAGTTTATGTAAATTCTCCAATTTACTCTTTATGAATCCTGACTTTCATATATAAGATTTGCTTTTCAAATACAATAATTAGTCAAATAATATTGCATTTCAAATATCTTTAATTTCAGCTCAGGGAGATTATTCTTTGTCCATGTATGCATCAAAGATTTAGCAAAATGCTTTCTACATAGTTAAAATTCAATAGATGATGCTAAATTAAATTAAAATGCTAAAGCTTAAGCACATTAATCAACACACTCGAGAAAAAAGTGCACCAGGAAAAGTAGTGAAATCACTTTGGAATAATCTGAAAGTTTTCCGTAGACCTTTTATTAGGCATGACTTATTTTGGAATGAAAAGCCAGCACTGAGAAGGCAATGCTTAGAGCAAGCACATCAGGGAGCACCGCTGAAGTGAACAGTGGTGTTGACCTCCTGCTTTCTCTGCCTTGGTGTTCCCTGAGGAACCGTCTTTAGTCTCAGTACCTCCTGTGGGCAACATTTTTCATTCATGGTCTCAGCTTGTAACTGTGTCTTTATTTTGTGTATTTCCCATTGCTTCAAGTCAGCAGGACAACCACCCAAGTCATCAGACCATAAAACAAATAAAAATTGTCTTGATGTGTAATGTGAAGTGATCTGAACAAAGAAAGAGGAAGGTAGACAGCGGGTGATATCTGGGGGTTTCTCTCTAGATAGATGATTGATAGATAGATAGATAGACAGATAGATGATAGATAGATAGATAGATAGATAGATAGATAGATAGATAGACAGACAGATAGATGATAGATAGATATACATACACAGGTACATATATAATATATACATATATGTGTATATATGTTTGTGTGCATCTATACATCAATACATAATAAGTCACACCTTAAAGACATGGATCTTCCATTATTTATATATGTGTGCGATATATATGATAAATCAAAAGGATATGCACATAAAATTATAAGTAAAATATTTGTATATTTACATGCATATTTGTATGTTTGTACATGTATTTTTTTTTATTTAAAAATGGGTTCTAACATTATGCACTGTTACATTTCTTGCTTTATTCACTTAATAAACACAAGGAGAGCTACTTTATTTGGCCAGGTAGAATTCCATTTTGGAAGTCTCATAATTTATTCAGTCTCTTACTTACAGACATTATTTTATTTTATTTGCTAATTAAAATTAATGGCAACAGTGATATATGATATACTATCTTTTCAACAAAGATAGCTACCCCACTTCCCCAAAAAAGAGACTAAAGGGCACAATGATAACATGAGTATGCTTTTAGGGGAAAAGAACTGAGATAGCTAGCAAACAAAGCCTTACTTTTTGGTTCTTAACTGCTCTCAATGATGAATGCATTTAACCTGAATGCAATATTGGAAATATTAAAAATATATTTCCTATTTAATTCTGATATTCTTGCATACAAATGTTGCACTTAGAACATAATTTGTTACAAGCTGAATGTCATCTATTTGCTGCCATAGTGCATAATGATGCTGCTGAAGTCTAATGTAGTATTGGTTGCCCTATTACAAAATTCAATGCAATGTGGGTTGGTCTTGAACTCTTTCCAAGGGAGTTTAATTACATCATGCAAAGATAGTTGCATCTGTTAGACATACAAAGAACAATGTTTAACATGACACACCACTGTAGACAGAATGAATGAGCTCTTTCCAATCATAAAGCTAAATCTTTCTTTTTTTCGTGTTACACAAACTTTAAAAATGACACTTTTCCTTATACACAGACAATTGGCTATGGATTAGCAATCACACAAACAGCTTTGGGGTAATGGCCCAGACTCTGAACTTGTGTTGGAATCTGACTTCAAGTTCTGGCTTACCCTTGAAGCAATGTTAGCTTCATCTCCCTGATTCTCTTTATATGTGTAACTTGACAGTTGCAATACGAGAATTAAATGAGATTTGTAATCTGCAAGACTCTGTAATAGGAAAGGCATTATTTGTTACATCCTCAAGTATGTACAAATCAAAGGAAGTTTATGTGATTTGTTTGTTTCTGCTGAAAACTGAGTCAAAAACCATGACAATGACAGGCTCCAACACTCCAGATTGAGAAATCACTCCTAATTGAAGGGCAAGGCAGACATAATAAAATGTAAATAGGTGGATCTATGCTAGAGTTAAGTGTACTGTAAATCACTTTATATATGACTTCTGATACTTTTATATGTGGACTAATGAATTCCAGGAAAGTTGAAAAATTTAGAAAATAAGATATATATACCTTAAACTCAACTAAATCACTTTGTCTAAAGCAGAAATTAATAGGCTTTCTTCATAATCCATTACTTTTTGAAATTTGATCTCTGATTTGCCCTTAAGTAAATGAAACAATAATTTAGAAATTTTTAACATTTTTTGTAACAGTTTTGTAATTGACATATATATTTAAGATATTTACGATATATGATTTCTTTAAGAGATGAGAGAAATACAATGTCATTGGTGAATATGGAAAAAGTCAATGTTAATTTTATGACCAAATATTCTTTCAGTAAGTAAACTGTTTAATTATGTATTAGTACTAATGTTAATCATATTTACACAGTCTTTGCTTCTTAGAAAACTGTTTAAATAATTCTCATCATCCTTACAACATAGATATTTTATTTTTATTTCCATTTTAGGGGTCTGTTTATTAATATTAAAAGATTTATCCAATGTTTTTGAACCTAAGATTCAATGTTCTTGAAGAACAAACTTATTTTCTGAGTTGTCAACATAGCTACAAAGAGCTGAAAGAAACTCCTAGCTAGACTATGTGGATTTTAAATATAAGTTTTTAAAACTATTATTATAAGGTAAGTGATTGCTTCCTCATTTTGCACATTCTTTCACTTGGAAAGTTGTACTGGAAATGGATGCTAATAACCTGTATTTGCTTTGTGCTTTAATGCAGTAGAATAGCACATTTCTTAACTGCATATTATTTAGAATGGTCTACCTTTGAGAAGAAAAGCTGTTCAGAGACACTGCACACAAGCCTGGGAGGATATTGTGGTGAAAAGATATCAACAATAACTCCATTAATGTTTAGCTTATACTTGTATCTAATGGGCACTAATGCATCTTACATGACATATGTGGAGATAAAATTACAACATTAATAGGCTGACATTCCATAACAATAACCTATTTCTCTAAGTTCTACTTCCCTAATAAATATTGTCATGCTAGTGTCATCTGATGGAAAGGTAAAGGGTTAGATGATGATGCTTTTATTGACAAAGCAACAAAATGCCCTCATCATGGCACACAATGTATAATTGTGTTATATATAAACATATTAAGAAAATTGCATTTTGTAGAAAGTTACATTTCATAAAAATGTACATTTAAGAAACATTAAGTTATCTGTCTGGACACATAGGTCATCTCCATATAATTTAAGATTTCAGTTCAATTCTTAAATGTTATTTATTTTTACTCCATTTCAGAGAAGATTTAAGACAAATTTAAGCTACTTAATTTGTCATTTTGATATCTCTGAAATTGTGTACATGAGGAGGCAATCAATTGGTTGAACATTCTTCAAATCTGACTTCCATAGACATGCCTAAAGCTATTTCAGTTACAGATTCGTGATCTTAAAATAAGTTATGAGTTTTAAACACATAGAAGTCTAAACAATGTTAATTCAAACATAAAATAAAACTTAAATTTATTATTTTTTCTGTTTCAACTGTATGATGATAGCCTGTGTCGAAGTCTTCCAGAATCTTACTAATTTTACTGTGGACTTGTAGGCCCTTTTCTATATATTATTGGCATTTATATTTTAGAGGATCACATAATTGAGAAGTGGTCAATAGATGAAGTTCTTCTTCCAGAAAAATATTCATAAATTTATACCACAATATATGTGCACATAGTTTCAGAAGATTCAAAGACTTCTCCAAAACCCATTCATGACCTTTAGGATAAACACTCTATTTTATGTAATTTTTTATTATTTACGGGATAAATAATATCACCAAAATATATAAGCCATTTTCTTAAAAAGAAGCAAATTGGTAGGGAAACATGATAGTTTATTTCCAAATGACTTGGCTCACTTTTCATTTCTACTATAACTATCTACTCTTTGATTAATTAAGAAAAAGAGGAGCCTTTTTGAGCATTTCAATTAAGGAAGTTGGTTGTATATCAATAATTTAACTAGCATTTTATACAGTTATTAAATTGCATAAGATTTCAAATTGGGGAATATTGTAGGTGAAATAAAATATGAAGAATTATAAAACTATGTTGAATGCATATCTTATTACAAAAGAACATATTTGTATATTATGTTTGTGATTATTTTAATATTTGTATATACATTAATCTAAACTTAGATAAGAGGAAATTTTATATTTCAAGCATATTTACACTGGTAAAGCTTACAAAGCATGTATATGGACAACAGTGTCTCACTTCTTTCGCTAGCCAATACCCTTTAAAAGTAAATCTTCAAACAAAAAAATTAATGTTATTAAAAGAATCTTTGAATAAATTATATTTCAGGATCTAGACTTAGATGATTATTACTAATACGTGTGCAGGCAGCACAAAAAACCACTCCAGTTGTCGCATAGTACATTACTCTGTGCATCTTTTTCTTAATTCACATTACTTGCTACAAGAATATCCAATGAATATATGATAGGATAAAACAAATAAAACAAAGGAACACCTCAGAACAAAAGGGAGGTGAGAATTCAATTTTGATCTTGTAGTTAATTTTTAAGAGTCAGAGTCTTTTATTTAATTTTCTCAACTTTTAGCCTTATTTCTTTTCTAGATACTCTTATCCTGCAAAATTTTAATCATTATTTGAGTGTTTTTATTTTTTAAGTTAACTTTAGGTTTAATTAGAAAGTATTATTAGAACAATAAAATAACAAAAATTCTTAATGTCTTATCAATGATCATTGGTAAAAATAGGAAAGACTATGTTGCTGTGGGATTAACTATAATTTATAAATAGTTTTTATTTGCACTCATTGAGTTGCAACTTCAACAGAAGTTTAGTGAAATCAGAAAATGGCCCCCTTACACAAAGGGCAAGGAGAGACTGAAGAGATGACAGCCCGCTCCATATTGGTAGGTGGGAGGTTTCATAAGCAAGGGAAACTTACACAGCAGGCCTTTTTTGGGTGCTGCAAGATAAGTCGATCTCAATACCAGCCTGCAAGAATCTTAAGTTTATACAAAGGTCTTGCTAGGGTTCAGTCACATATACCATCTAGATGGTCTCAATACATGGCTTTCTCAAGGCAATTAAAACTGCTACCCACGGTGGGAATTGTGAGCTTAATGTACATTCTAAGAACAGGGGAGTGGGTGAGGAACCTTTGATTGCAAGTTCAGCTCTCTGGTCAACCTCCTCTAACATTAGTATATTGATTTATTGTTAGTAATTTAGAGATATTAATCCACCTTACTCACTACCTGGATGTCACACACACAGTCACACAGCTATGCACTGAAAAGTACACAAATTAGTTTGCAAGCATGTAGTAGTATTGTACATTTATTTATTCCACAATATTAAATGTCTACCATGAGTCAGACCCTGAGTTACCTCTGAGGATATAGCAGAGAACAAGATTGATAATCCATGGGAGGTTAATAGGGAAATGGGTTTGTTGGGAAAGATAAACATTAAATAAGTAATTACACAAATAAGCAATCTGAAAACTTCCGTGGAGAAGAAGTGTAAGGTCCTACTGCACTTGAGTATATAGAGCATATAATAAACAGATCTAATCTAAGGGCTCAGGTGGCTATTCATTCTTTTCTTCATTCATTTATTTAAATATTGGAGTTTCCTAGGGCTTCTGGCTCCCTCCCATCTTTTTTTTCAATTTCTACTTAAGTAGGGTTGAGGGTGAATTGTTATAGAAAATCGAGGAGGTATCACTATTTAGGTAGGGGGAAATCATGATACACACTTGTTTATAAAGGGAGTGAGCAGACAATTTGTCATAGGTTTTGAAGATGCTAAGTAAGATGAGGTATAAAAATATGCCACATGAGTGTTCAACATGATGTTCATTGGTGACTTATCAAGGGCAATATTAACGGGATAGGATCCGGAGAGAAGATGGTGAGTTGGGAGGCAGTGTGAAGAGATTGGATTAAGCTTCATCTGAGCAGAAAGCAAGCTCTATGAGAAAAGGAATTCTTCATCCCTAGCAACTAAAACAATGTCTAGCACATACTGCACTCATAAATATATGTCAAATAAACGAATGATAGGAGTTCTGAAGAGTAATCAGAAGTTCAATCTTATAGCTCATGTAAGGTCTTGTACATCATGTTAACTCTTTTGGGCTTGATGCTTTCTAATTATAATGCTTTCAAGGTTTCATTTAGAGCTTAGCCAGATTAGATTTATATTTTAAAATAATTACTGTGGCCCCTGGGTGTAAAATGGATTTTAAGGGAGCAGGTAGTCTAGTTATAATGCTTCTTTAATTTTCTTGGTTGGGAAACAAAAAAATCAGAGTATTTGAGCAGGCAATCTAAACCAAATGACCAGAGAATGAGTGGTCAGAAAGTGAGATGTTTTAATCCTTTTTGAGTAATGACCAAATCAATGACATTATCATGCACATAATAAATAGCATCTCTACTTTTTAGGTTGTTGATATTTACAGATGGCATAATTCTTGTTGCTTTTATTATTTAACAAATATAACCACTCTGAACAATGGAGCTTTCACAGTATAACTGAAATTGCGGGGACTATTTCGACCTTGTCCTAGAACTGGAAATCATTCATTTTCCCCCATAAATCAATCATTCTGTACTAGTATTTTAGCTTCTGCCGTATTCCAAGTACTATTCTAAGTATTGGAGATAGAATGGTAAACAAGATATACATGGTCTCTGCTCTCATGGTTTAGACAAAGATGAAATTAAAAATCAAGTATGAGGAGTAATTATGAAAACGTAAGAACCAGAAAACGTTTGGGAACAGCATAAAACATATAGAGTAAACCTAGTCTAAGGGGTCAGGAAAGCCCAGTTAGAGAAAACAAACTGAGACCTTGTTATTCAACGTCAAATGGAAATGGGTAGGAATAATATTTTTGGTAAAGAAAAGGTAAAATATTAGATCTAGGATTTATAGAGTCTGGCTCGCTAAAAGGAATTCAATAGCAATGTTGTTTGGTAGACAAGGGCTAAATGCAGTAGAGTCTTGTAATTCATGTCAGCAATTATGAATGTTATTCCCAGGACAGTAGAGACACAAAGAGACATCAAGTAAAGCAGTGATACCACTCACAATGTAGAATTGTAAGCCAGATGTCATATCGGGGTTTCTTGCTTTTGAAGATTTTGTTTGGCTTGGCCTGAGTTCCAATTCTTTCATCTGTGATGGATTTCAAAGCCTTCCCCATTGTTTCTACAAATTTCCAAAGCCTGCTATCTTATGTATCTCTCTGATTCTGTGTTCCAGGATGCTTGAGAATTATATCTGCTTTTCCACCAATGGCACAGGGATTTACAACTCAGCTTCTTCATCCATTCTGTAAGCAATCTACACATTGAATATTTTATGATATTAGTGCACTTTACCACAGCTTTACTATGAGGAGACTCTTCTTAAAATAAGTGCCCTTTCAACATTTTCCTCAT
Source organism: Eidolon dupreanum (assembly GCA_028627145.1). Taxonomy (NCBI): domain Eukaryota; kingdom Metazoa; phylum Chordata; class Mammalia; order Chiroptera; family Pteropodidae; genus Eidolon; species Eidolon dupreanum. Next base: position 138,044,200 of record CM053503.1, read on the forward strand.
TGTATCTCATTTTTTTAAATCTTCTCCCTTTCAAGGTGCCAGAAGCAATGTTTTTCCAGGTCTTATTTAGAACTATTTCACTCATAATTAGAACTCTTAGGGTCTTATCTTCTACAATCAAACACCTGTCAATGTATTTTTCATAAACAATACAGTTCATTACCTAAGATAAATTTTAGTGACAGCTGTTTACATAGACAATATTTTTCATCTTGTAATAAAAAAAGACTCTGACTGCTATGTAGAAAAAATATAGCTTATTAGAAAAAGATGATAAATGGAAAGCTTCACAAAGATAATCTAATCCTTCTTTCTTATAAAAATGAAGACACTTAAGCTCAGAGAGGTCAAGTTACTTGCCCTATTGTTAGTGGCAGAGTTTGAACAAAGATTTAGGCTGTTTAGTGTTCTTTCTGTTGGGATGGTAGCCTTTCTTAGTATGCCTTTTATCTCTCAGGAGAGCACATCTAAACTCATAAACACTTCCTGTGGATATATCTTTGCTATGTGTGTCAGCCAAAATGTTTATCTATCCAGGGAAACGGTAAAGAAAGGGTACCTTTTATTGCACTTACATTGTTCCCGAACCAATCCTGCTTCTTCAAACACCAATTTTCCACTATCATGTTTATTTCCCACAATACTATCTGTTCCAATGTGCCAAAGTGTAGTTTTGAGATTGCAACCCATTAAAAAAAAGCAACAAAATTTAGTATGATAGTAAAGATGTCTGTATAACACTGAAGACATCAGTATAAGAACCCCTGAGATACAGTATAATGCTAAAGACATCAGTATAAGAACCCTTCAGACAGAGGTACAAAGGAAGTGAAATTATGTATGAGGAGATGTTATGAAAAATCATCTATTAGGAGTATAATTTTAATAGGGTGAGGGTAACTGTAGAGAGAACAATTATGAGGCAAAGGCAGCATTTTCTGCTATGGTTTATCAAGATTTTATTTCCTAGCAAAGACTTCTATACAACAGGTAAATATTATAAATATATACGTGAAAGTAGTTGTTATATTTGGAAAATATAAAAATGATGAGGTAAATAGTTACAATTGGGCCATAGAATCAAAGTGATGATAACAGTGTTACCTTCTTTCTTAAAGAAAGGGAATAATTAAAAGATTGCTTATTTACTGAGGTGTAGATCAGCATATATATGAAACAATAATGTTAGACAGTGCCTAGCTCTGGGTGTAGTTCTTGACTCTCCATTCTCTACTTTCTTGTCTCCTTCTGATTCTGTGCTCCAGGCTATTATTTTCCTCCACTTTTAAATTATTCCCTCGTGAATAATTTTTAAATCTATATCTGTGCCTTCATTCTTATCTTTTTCAAATAATTTGCATTATTAACAAGTTTTTGGAAATTTTGAGGTAGATATACAATTATCAGTCTCAACATGTTTAAAACTCGCCCTGTCATTCACTCCAATTTTCTTCTAAATGTTTTTCTAACTCCACTCTCACCACTCAGTCTTATGGGTTCTCAATCTATTAGTCATCTATAAAAACATTTCTATCATGACTCTTATACCAGCAGGAAGGGACTTCCCCATCTGATCCCAGCTGTTAAAAAAAAAAAGACCTTATAATAAAAAATTTTTTCAGGATCTTTATAGAAAAACTCCATCTGATATGCCTTTACTGAGTAATAAGAAAGCGTGGTCATCATTTTATCTTTCAACTGAGATCATAAATGCAAAAGCTGTGTCTAAATTTTAAAGGAAAGTTGAAATATGATGTATTTTAATCATTAAATTTTTTGAAGCTACATAGAATGCTATCAAGGTGAGACAGTAAAATTGCAAATATTCCAAGTTAAACCATTGCTATAGGTAATATTCATGGCAATAGGTAAATTGAGTTTCTCCTATTTGTTTTGTTTCCTGAATTATTTATTTTTGCTCCTTTACAAACAATTCTATGTTCTATTTTAAGGATTATGATGCATAACAAGTACATAACTTTTTCCATGCTTACATTTATTACATATTAAGTTGCCTGAGAGAAAAAAGTAAATAATTAATGAGTAACAAATTAATTGGGTTTTTCCCCAAACAGAAGACTTTTATAGTAGCTGTCTTCAAATGCTAGTTTTCAATTTCTCATTGACCTTTTATAGTTGAGGCAACTTACCTAAACAAAACTGTAGAAGAACAGTGTTGTTTTATTTTTTTAATTGGAGAATTATCAAGACCATTGACTCCAATCTCTACATGATCTGAATATCAGCTAAAAAGTGAATTGAGGCACAAATAACATACAATGTAGTTGTGTTTCTAATTTTTTTGTTTAATAAAAAACCATTTGGAAAACAATCCTTAACCATTCTGTTATCCTTAGACTGACATCAAATTCTACATAGCCTGGTTTGAATCCCAGTTCTACTACTTAGTAGCTGTATAAAGTTGAGCAAGTTACTTAACTACTCTGTTTTTGATTTCTCACATGTTAAAAATGGGGATAATAAGAGACTTATAAAGAAAATTATACCGGATAACATATAATGTAATAGACAATACTAAACAATTTTGTCTACTGTCTGGCACATAATAAGTGCTCATTAAATGTTAGCTGCTGTTATTATTATAAAGAAAATACTAAAGAAAAAGGACTTAGGAACATTTTAAAAGAGAAATTCTCATTTCATTTCTATCACAGAATATCACAATTATTCTATTTATTAGCATGAAGAATTAAACATTTTTTAGTGAGCCTGCACAGATTGCCTTACCTCTGTATAGATTTTTTTTTTACTCCTCTTTTACTCAGCTTCTGGTACATGATATAGAGCTTTTAAGCCTTCAGTCTCCTTTCCATATTTTCATTTGTGAAGAAAAATATATCTAAGTCATGAATATAAGAACATTCAGATGATAAATTATACCCAGATTAATACCAAAGTGTTATAAAATTAATTATATTTAATAAAATACAAAGTCATCAATATATCATATATTTTAAAGCCTTATGAAAAATGTAAAACTATCACAATCAACAATAGTAAAATAAATCTTAATTATGACAAATTATAAAATCTAAAGATTTTTTTAAAAATTAAACAATGTTTCATTGACTGTGTTTTAAATTATGGAGAGGATTATTCACAAACATCATAAATCCTAAAGAAATACAATATTTATTGCACCCAGGAAACTAATATGAACAGGGACTGAAAAAATTTAATCAAGCCTGTAATTAAACTATTTTAAGCCAATTAGTTATTCTCTAGTAAGCATTTCATTAAGCAATAGCATTTTGTGCTTATGTCAAATTTCTTTCTTGCTAAGAAACAAAGGAGAAACGGTAAATTTTTTTGATGAATATTTGTTTACACTTTTAAATGTCACTTAAAGTTAAAAGAAAAAGTTTTGTGATGTTTCTACCTAGTAGTTTCAGAGAGATCACTTCTTTACCTTTAGTAAATTAAAAGAACTTAGGATTCTTAGCTATGATCCTTAAAATGTGTAGTTCACTATTCAGATTGCTCTAGGAAAGAGAAATGACATTACTTTCTATAGGTCTAGCTCCCTGTGTCACTCACAAGCTTTCTTAGAAGAGAGCAGATTCTCTTAGATATTGCAAAAATGATAGCGGCTTCACCATTTAAAGTCGCTCAGGTTGAATAAAATACCAAGGATTTTATCAAGTTTTCTTGCTCAATATCTTAATAGTATTAGGATGAAGGAGGTTTGCTTTTGAGGTTGACTTATTTTATTATTCTTAAACCATAAAATCCGAACAGATGGGATCGCAGATTTGGCTTAGTGAGAACTGAAGTTGTTTCATACACTTTTTTTTTTTGTCTTTAGAAACAAAAACTAACAGCATTAACTTAGCCTGAATCTGTACAGTACCAGTATTGTCCATCATAGCTCAATGATGGAGTGTTAACTACAGCTGCAGATTTAGTATCGAGGACTTTGTTGTATTTCTTTTTAGGATGCCATTAATAGGGATTCTTTTTTAGTTTAGGGTTTTCCCCCATTTTTATTTGCATTTGCTCTTTTAACAAAATACTTAATTGTTAAAAGCTGTCATCAATAATAAGAAGATACTTTAATAAACTATTCTGGAATTAAGCTTGAATTAACTCTCATTTATCTCATATTACCTTAAGAAGGAGGAAAGAAAAGATTCTATGTTGTTAACTTTGTGATCATTTTATCGGAAACTATTGTAAACTTTTATCTTTCTATTGACTACTGAGTTGTAAAAAGATTTCTGTTATTCCCCTCCTTCTTGGGTAAATCATTATAATTAAGTCTCAAAATGTCTCCTGTATTAGGTGTGATATAACTTAGAATCTCTTGGGTTCTCATTTGCCAAAAATGTATTTTATATCCTTATACTTGAGAGTCTTTCTCAGTATATCTCCAGATATTTAGGGCTTTAATTAGGGATAAAAAAAAGTCCAATGTTATCTCATCTAGTACTTTTACAAGCAATGGTCATATATTCACGTATCAGGCAATTAAAACTGTTGCATCATAGAATTTTAGAGCCCAAAAGAAACACAGAGCTCATATAGCATTATCCTCTTGGTTTTCAGATGAGGCGGAGGCAGCAGATTTTCAGGTAGGTTAAGTGACAGGCTGCAGGTCACATACCTCTTAAGTAACAAAGCCAAAATGAGACCCTGAATGTGAATATAATCTGTTTTTTGATATCTCATAAAAATTGCCAGTGGACTTGATCCCTTGTTGTTGCTTTTCCTCACAATACAGTTATGCTCATTCACTAAGTGACACTCTAGTTATGTTAATTATATAAACCACAATTCATCCATTGCTTGAAAGCAGAATAAAGCCATTCATACTTGCCAAGGTTTAAGCACACTTTGAACAATGAATTTTATTGTGTTTTGTGAATAAAGACATTAAAACTTTCATATCCTGTGAGCTAAGAACTTGTGTACCTCTCAAACGCAGAAAGAAAGCTTCTCAAAAAAGATGAAATACTTAAAAATGCCTATGTCAATGGTTTTGTTATTCTTTCAACCACTACCTTGATGTCTTTAGTTCTTATAGCTTTTAATCACTTATCTAATATTTTTTGATACAGTTCTACATTTCCTTTACATGACTCAGTCAAGACAAACAAACTTGAATTAACTTCAATGATATTTATTAATTCTAGAAACTGAATTAAACAAAATGGTCACTGACTCAAATATTTTTATTTGTAGGTCTCACCTCTATAAAAACAACATATTCTTTTACTGTGACTATGAAATTGTTGCAATGGGTAGAACCACCTTACCAGGTACTAAATGGATTTCAAAGTCTGGGATACTTAACATAAAGCACTGAATTCTAAAGGATTGTTTGTTTTTTTCTTTGTCTTGCTACTTTACCAAGAAGTATCCAGCAAATGTTATCGTATATCTATACAGATGTAGATATTGATCTGTATCTATAGATCGCTCTCTCATGTATATGACATACGTGTGTGTGTGTGTGTATGTGTGTGTGTGTGTGTATGTATATATATTCTTCTAGCCATTCTTCGATATCCTGCCTACATGTTACTACTAAGAGTATTGTCCAGCCTCCTCTCCAAAGCCATCTTAATTTCTCTCTTCACTGTATCCTGCCAGAAAGATGCTCAATTATAATTACCTATTTACTTTTCTGAATCATAACCTAGATCGTGATGGACTCCCATCATATTCCTATTGCTTATCACATTCCCTGAAATATAAAAGACACTTAAGAACTTTTTTTCTGACTTAGTAAAATAACAAGTAATAATAATTAATCAATATTTCACTGCTTATATAGTTAAATAGAAACTTCAGGAATTTGAAATACAGAAAAAAAATGTGTAGATGATAAGTGGTGGCATAAAACCTAAATTTGATAATATATATGCTTGTAATGACCATTAGATTTTCAAAATTATATTTTAATTCCAAAATAATTTTTTATTTTTGTCTTAAGTAGAATTTATTAATTTAGAAACATCTTATTTTGCTATTGGTCCATGATTACTTTTACATTCTTTTATTTTATAAATCATATTCATGTATAAGATGAAAATGTTATTTTTTAAATGTCATCAGATCTAGTTTTCCTGGAAAAAATCCTCTCCTACTCTATCCTATTCTTGGAATAATGTGTTGAAAATTACTCCAGCACTTTTAAAATGTTTATTTCCAACATTAAAAGACCTTTTATGAAAATACATTTTAAAATTAATGCACAAAATTGTATCTATTTTTAAATATCAACATTAAAACAAGCCAATGTGTTTATAATTATTTGATATTTTAATCTCTTCATTAATTAAAATAAATGCAATTTCATGTTTGACTCTTGTGGTACTTAAACAAGCCAAGGAAAAATAGATTGGAGTTTAAAGTTTGTGGAGGTCAAGATGGCTTGAATTTGCACTGTAGAAGACTAAGAGGGGAGAGGAAGAGAGGGAAGGAGAGAAAGAGAGATTCTCTTGAGGTCTTGGCTGAATAGCAATCTGCACAGAGGTTCCCTTGAAGTTCTGGCTAAATAGCAATCTATACATGCAAAGGGCAAGACCCCATAAGGCCAGACAAGCACAACTTCTGAGGAAAGAAAAATTACAGTGGAGCTATAAAACAGAAAATCCTCAGAGCTCACATAGGGCTGAGAATTGTTTTACTTCTCACCTTGTTAAATACATGGGCATTCATAGCTATCGTGGAAGGACCAGACTTAAACAAGGTGTTTAATCAGTCCTAAAATAAAGGCCACGCTAGACCTGTCCCTAAATAATGTAAAAGAAAGAATGGAAAGATCACAGTAATCTGCAAGTAATTTAACTGCCTACCAGAAAAAAGTTAATCTCTTAAAGTAATACCAAAAAAATTCAGCACTCGACAACATAATAAATGTTTGTCATTTAAGAAAAAATTACTAGATAACAAAGAAGCAAAAAACCCAAACCAACTTCAAATATAAGTTTTTAAGCTTCTTTTTAATTTCAATTAGCTAAATGTGGAAATTTAATATTTAATTATTAAATGAATAGCTGTAGTTCCACAGTCACTAGGACATATGCAAATACCATATTTGGTGGACTTTTTCATATAAAAGCATATTTACAGCATATCATCACTTACCAAGAGCTTTTTAAACATTTTAACTCAATAAATATACACAAAAAGCTGTGTGGTCATTATTATTATTTACTAAAATTTATACCCTGGTCAAGTGAGGTTCAGAAAAGCCCCACTGCTTGAAGTGTCAGAACTGAAACTTAAACCTACTAGCCCCAAATATACTTTTAAAAAAATCTGTTATCACATTATTTCAAATAGATTTACAATGATTAAAAGTGACATGATATTCCATTAAATTAATACTTCATTAACAATGTTTATCTTCTAAATATATCTCCCATATAACTTATAGTAGTACTGGATTTGGTACAACCAAGAGGTGTAAAATAATAGATATATGTAATATATATATAATTTATATAGATTTATACATATACACACACACACATATATATTATATATATAATATATATATATATATAATATATATATATAAAATATATATATAATCTCCCTGACCTTAAAAGGAGAACATATATAAGAAAGTTTTGTGCATACTTCCAAGAGGCACTAGTAATTATCATGAAAGTGAGTAAGTCCATACCTTTAGGTAAGTCCATATCTATAGGTAAGTTCATATAGAGCTTCAATGGTTGTTTCTACTTCAATTTCAAATAAATGAGTAAGAGATCATTAAGTATTCATAAATCTTATATAGAACAGAATGGGATATTGAGAAGAAAAACTGAAAGTCAGATAAGGAAAGATTTCTTGGATAAATTTAAATATCACCTGTGAGGAAGTGCAGCCAAGAGTAATTGACCTCCTGATGGTAAGATACATAAGAGAATAGATACTTATCTACAGTTTGAGTGTTTTGTTGACTTTCCTATTTTTAACCTGACAACAAAATTTTTGAATTTCTAGCTCTTTCTTACTTTTTACTACCTTTGTTAGGAAAAAGAATTTACGTTATCAAAATCATTTCTAAACACTCAAATTTTATTTCTGATCTTAGACAACACAATTGCCATCAATGAAGCAAATGAAAAGTATTCTTTTTGACACACAAATTAGAATATCAAACAGCCAATTTTCTGTAAACTTCATGTATTCTGAAATGCCATAACAAAGAACATTTAAACTGTGGAAGGCCAGGTGTGCAATCAGAAATAGGCTGTTTATCTTAGTAAGAGTAATCAATATGAGTTAGTACTTTGACTTGAAATAAATTTGGCTATTCGTTTGCATTCTAAAGAAATCACAATAGGAAAAAAAAGATAAGAAAATGGATTTGTAGTGTCTCTAAGTTTTGTTTTTCTAGGTCTATTATTATCGTTGTTGTTCCCTAGATATTATTTGATACCCTATTTTCTATTTTATTTTATGAATGGGAAGGTAGAGTTTTCTATCAGGCTGGTTAAGAAATAGAATAAAAGATAATTTAGGTGCATAGATAAAAAAGATTTTTGTGTGTGTGTAGGAACATTTTTTTTAATTATGGAAATTAGCTAGCTTTTTTTGTTTTTTTTTTTAAAAATCTGATTTATGGCAATGTTTTGATCCACCTAAATATATGTCAGCAATGAACACACTTATCTGAAAAATTTATTCCAATAGAATGTTCAAATAGGTCATTTATAGCCCATTTCAATTATCAAGAGAGGTATAAAGATTTGATTCAGAGAAATCTTAGTTTGAATAAACTAGTTTTTTAATACTTATTCTGATTATAACTGCATATATCTGAGCAAGTTACGTAAATTTTCCTTATTTGGAAGATGAAAGAGTTGGCCTTTATAATCTCTCTATACAAAAGTTTAAGCTCTATCCAAATTTCAAGCACATTTTTTTTAATGAAGACAAGTAAATTATGATGTTTCCAACTTAGCTTGTTAATACTGGTGCCAAATTTTGATTAGAGTGGCAAGACAACTTTAAAAGACTAAAAGCAACCCTACAATTGTGTCTTCTCAGGTCAAGCAACAAATCTTCATTATTTTCTTTTGCTATAGTGGTACCACAAGAGATGCAAAGAAACAAAAAAATACATATATATGGTCATTGTTCTCAAGGAATTTGAATTACCTTCATATATAAGAGACCAATAAAAGTATGGTATCCTGTATCTCTAAAGAGTGATATTGGCATATTCATTTGCTATCTTTTATTTTATAGTACAGAAATCAACTTTGAATTAATTTATATTAAAAAATATTATTATCGAACATAAAAACCCATAAGGGTGCATTAAACTTCATACATGATTAAAAACAAGATTACAAACACTGCACTCCAAAAATCTTAATCTCTCTCTCTCTCTTTCTCTCTCTCTCTCTCCGCTCTCTGCATGCTAATTTTCTCTTTAATATTAACCACTTCAACACGGCTACATAGGGATGAGTCCCAAGTTCATATTCCTTAGATTTGTGGTAAAAGATGGACTGTAAATGATCTTCTTTCCTAAATTAAATTAAATTTCCCAAATTAAAAACAAAACAAAGTAAAAGAAACACATTAAAATAACAAAACACTAAGAAGGGCCAGGCAAGGGAATATAACGATATAATTGGCCTGGTGTTGGTCAGTTGTTTATATCCGATTACTCCACATTGGCCAAGTGACAGTAGGATTTGCAAGAAGAGCCTGAGTCCAACTTGAACCATGAAGTTCAACTTGAACCATGAGCAGGAGGCAAGGAAGGATCTTGCACTAGAAAAGAAGGAGTACTTGGGCAAATGGAAAATAACGACCAACAAAAATAGATGATAAGCTTCTTCAGAGAATACAACAATTGGCCCTAGCTCCTGAACAAGTAAGGTATTATCAAATAGTTGAAGACTGGATGTTATCCAGCTGCGTAACCATACAAAGTTGGGAAATAGCAATAGCACCAGCATGGAGGGGTGCAGGTGAAAAATGTACTTGGGGGCAGTGAGAGGGTCAGTTTGGTGAAAACGCTATACCAATCCAACCTAACAAGGTCACTTGCTCTGGAAACACTATTATATTTATTCCCTCTTCACTTTTCCACTTCAGAGCACATTTTCAATATCTCTGTCTTTAAAGGTTACTATATGGTTGCTCTTTTCCTTTGTCATAAATGGTATGACTCCTCCAAAAAAAAAAATACACTTGTTTTCTGAAAAAAACAAGATTAGTATAACCTGAGAACACGTAATTGATCTAACGTAAAAGACTTGAGGTGGTTGTAAAAAAATAAATAAATAAAAAAGTATTCAACTTAGGTTACCTGAACCAATTTTACCATAAGGATGAAACCAAAGTGAAGTTCATCTCATTAGTACATGAGCTTAAAATTATTGCAGGCATCAGGTAGGCATTAGGTAGTCATCAGCCAGCAGTGATCTCCTCATAATTTTAGTGAAACACAAAAACTTAAGATTGGATAAAATAAGTAGAACATTTCACTCTCCATTAGGGAAAACTATTTCCACAGAAATAATCTTTTTTTTTTTTTTTTTTTTTTATCCTAGATACCAAGAGAACTTATATGTCAAGTAAAATTTTGAATGCTTGGTTTAGTTTAAAATATGCATTTTAAACTAAGTCATCGTTATAGCTATTTTATTTTGTTTTTGACCCCATTTAATATTTTCTCAGAACTTTGACTTTTGTCTTATATAAGATAAAACATATGAAACTGACATAGGAGTAGAACAGCAATAGACATAAAGCCCCAAATTGATTTTTATCTTCAATATGACTGTCTCTTGAAATAAAAATTATTTCCTCAATCCAAAATAAATATATCTTTCTAGTGTTAACCTAAAAATAAAAGGCCAAAATGAGGGGCAAAAGGTGTTTATTTGAGATCCATAATAATAGCTATTTGGAAAACACTGATTCGGGCAGACACTCAAATAATGTTTCAAAGAAGAAAGTAAAGAGTTTTTATAGTAAAAAGTGCATTTTTGAGAATAATTCTGCATTTTTAGCCCTAGCATTGGTCAGATGTCACAGGGTCTGGAGGATAGGCACCAGGAGGTCTGGTCACATCCTAAGTCCTTTAAGGGGTAGTCAGAAGGTTATCGGTAAGTAAATAAATATCTGGGAATTGACACAAAACTAGAATGTTTAAAAGGGTCTGGGGACTGATATCTAGGGTTGAAGACTGAGGAATACCATGGACTCCCAAATATTTTCAATCATATGTGGAATCACTGAATTTCCTATTTTTGAATAATATTGAAACAAGTAAAGAAGAAGAAAATAGCACCAAATGTATTTTGGAGTACTCAAATTAAATTTATTATTAATAAAATATTTTTATAAACTTTAATACAACTATATTTATGTAAAATAATATATAAAGTATATTCATTTAAATACATATTTACATATACCAATAAATAGTGTGTATATATATATATATATATATATATATATATATATATATACACATATATATACACACACACACAGTCATATACCACTTAACAATGGGGATGCATTCTGAAAAATGCATTGTTTGACAATTTTATTGTTGTGCAAACATCATAGAGTTCACTTAAACAAACCAGGAAGGTATAGCCTACTACAAACCTAAGGCTATATGGTACAGCCTATTGCTCTGTAGGGGAGGAAAATTAATTTTCCCTCTATCTTCTGGGATTTTGACTGAGATATTTCTGTAATAAAAGATTAACAGGAGAAAAACAAACAAAAGTTTAATAACATGTATACCTCCTGTATAAATGGGAGATCCAGGAATAATTAGTAACTCACCAAAATGCCTGAAGCCACCACCTTAAATACCATCTCCAGCTAAAGACAAAAGGTCTTTGGGGTTGAGGGAGTGAGTTATGGGAGGTTACCAGGAAAAGCATAGTAAACAAGGGTAAGGTTGTTATGTAGATTTGAGTCTCCCCTTTCTGCTTCCATAACAGTTTCTAAAGATACGGTTATCCTCCTCTTCCTGGTACAGGGAGAAAGACACTCTTACAAATGAAGATGTCCCTTACAAATGTGAATATCTTGTACAAAGGGTAACTTTAATTTGGTTTTCAGAGCTTCTCCTATCTCTGCTGTTTCTTAAAGTTAACCAGCCTAAAATAATCTTATGCCAAATAGATATATTTAGGGATGCTGAATTCTGTTCCCCTACAGCTTCTAGGCTACAAATCTGTACAGCATGTTACTGTATTGTATACTGTAGGCAACTGTATGACAATGGTATTTATGTAATGCATTGTGCTACAATTTTATAACAAACAGCTATGAGTCACTAGGCCATAGAATTTTTTAGCTCCATTATAATCTTATGGGACTTTAAGGAGTTAGGTAGACCTGAGTGACAGAGGAATGAAGGCCTCACTCAAAGACTTCACTTAGGACCTCCCTAAAACACCCATTTTATGGTTAGACATTACCCCTACATCATGAGGCACAAAGAAGTAAAAAGCTATAAATAAAATAGCCTCTGGTTTGGTCCATCCATAGATGCTTGTGCAGTTAGTCCTATACTAACCTTCCTGCAACATCAGCCTTATTATACCGTCATTATAATATTATGCATATGCTCAGAAGTCCATGGATCTAATTTTAACAGACTGAATTCTTGGTAATTGCATGCGTAGTAGGCAAAGGGTTATATAACAGCCAAATGTCAATCAAAATGACCTCACATGCCAATTATCTAGGACCACCCCTGTAAACACACATCCAAAAGTCAATATAAGACTCACTCCCCAAGTTCCAAGAGGCTGCAGCCTTTTTTGACATAGTCCGGTTCTTCTTTGAAACAAACTTTCAATAAAGCTTACTTTTCCTAAATCTTGCTGGTCTGAAATTCTTTACTGAGTCAGCAGAAAGAACCGAGGACCCCTTGGTGCCATCAGGGCAATGACAACAGATTTTAGATTGCCCCAACAGTAACAGGACCACCCTCTTATATGATGTCCATCTTTGAACGAAAAGTCATTATGTGGCACATTACCAGACAGGTATCCCCTGCATTTCAAAGTTTGTGTTATGCTACTTTGATTTACAAAAGACCTACATTCATTCCAGCTTTTCCTAATCTAAAGAAATCTGAAGAGAATTTTTGCTTTTACTAAAAACGGCAAAAAGTAAAAATAGCCTTTAGCATATGTGTTTTGCTTTGAATCCTTGTAGAAGCAGTGTGCACCCTGCAACTAAAGTGTCATTGCTTTTACTATATGTTAGTGTTATTTTAGGTTTTACATATTATTTGATATGATTTGGTAGGTTATTTTTTGGGTCTGGGGATGCTCAAAATTTTTCCATATAAATTAATGGTAATTGCTTCCTTACTTTAGACCATTGCAGCTTTCAAAAGTTTTCATAGAAACTCTCTACCTTCAGATAGCAGGGAAACCTTTATATTATTTCAGTAACTCTTTACAATAACTATAAAGTAATATTATCCCCTCTCAGAGATAACGAAATTAAGACTATGCTTAGATTCTCTAAACTTCAAGTTCATATGTGTAAATAAGAAGTGAACACAAGATTTTAAGCCAAATGTTTGACTAAAAAGTCACATTTTTATTCAATCAGTCATGCAGCTTCTTAACACTGAGATTTAAGCATCAAACCAGAAGAGGAATTTTAATTTTATGAGCTAATTCACAGCCTTTGGATGCAGCCAGATACATTTTACGTTAAATTCAGGGAAGTATAAAACTTAGATATTTCTTGAGAAATTTTGGAGAATATTGGGACAACAGTGAATAACAGAAAGAGAGGCAAAAAATCACATTAAGAAATGTGTGTATGTGTTAACTCATTTAAAAAGAAGGGGGCACAAAGAAATAACAGATTCTCAAAAAGTTCTGTCACCTCCAAAAGCAAAGGGTTACATATATTTAAGGAAACTATGGAGAGTTTAGTTTGGTTAGAAGTTGAGGGAAAACAACAAAAGTAATATTTACAGACCACATGGCATATGGCAAAGATCAATATTAAGTGTTTAATATATATTTTCTTATCAAATTATTACAATGACTTTTAAGTTAATCATAACTCTTCTCATTTTTTCTCTCAAGAAATGCAAGTCTCAAGGTTTACCTGTCCAGGTTTAATCATTTGAGAATATTGATGTTGGGCTTTGACCTCAAAGCTATTCAGGTTCCAAATCTTGTGTCTTTCCTCCCATCTCAATTTTTTCTAAACTCTGTCCTTCAGAACACTGTTCTCAATACATACTTCATTAAAAAAAAAAAAAAAAGGTGTTTGTTGAAAAAATTCATTTGGGAAATATTTCACTCTATATGCACTCCCTGGCTATTTTTAATTCACACTAGCATTCTAAAGGGTCTAAGAATTATAAAAAATAAACAAGATTAACTTTGCTTATCATATCACTTCCCAAATGCATTTGACCTGGGAGACTTTTTTATTAAAATATAACACCTAATAGTCTCCCGAAATTACTGTTTTCAGGGACATCCTGTGGGAAACACTACCTTATTGGAAATAAGCATAGAGTGAATAAGTTGCCTGTTAAGATTTCAAGAGATAAAATCACAAGACTAAGTCAGTACCAGATCACAGAATGCTTACAATGAAAGTTGAAGAGAATAGACTTAAATCTGTGAGTTAAAAAGAGTTCTTGAAGAATTTTGGAAAAGAAAGCACTGTGGTAATATAATACCCAGAATATCCCAGGTATCTTTAATATTCAATAATAATTAAAGATATTTCAGCAATAATTTCTTCATACATCACAACCTCTGCTAATGTTTAGTAACTCCATCTTCATATAAGAAAATTCGCATTTCTTGAGTGAATGCCAAACTTTACTAGAATAATAGTTCTACTGTTTTGGTCTGCCATTATTCATCTTTTAATGTTATTATTTTAATAGATTTATGACTTACCATTATGAAAAATTGTTAAATACTAATACCCAAGATAACTTTAGTAGAGGCATCTCTATGTAACAAATAGCTAAAATGTTTTCACCCTTTACTCGTCAGTTGAAGTTTGCTTTTCTATAAATTGTATGAATTGTTTTTATTGATAAATAGTTTTCAATTTATAACTATTTATTCTATACCTGCTTATACCACAAATATATAAACCCTTTATGGAAAAAAAATTGCTCATGAACAAGTTTTGTAAGTCGCTAGAGTGTCAAAATTCCAAGTGCCTCACCATTTGATGTCAATAAAATGTTACTCAAAAGTGTGGTCATTAAGAACTTTCTCAATTGTCTGGAATATTAATTAAAATTACAGATTGTGGGGCTTCCTCCCAGACTTACTGAAACAGTATCTTGGCTGGGATGGTCGGGGATGGGTGGCATGGATTATAGGCATTTAAAGAAGTTTCCAGGAGATGCAAATGTTCACAAAGTTTTGGAAAATCCTGACTTATTAAGTCAAAGAAGGAGGGAGGGAAATTTCATTCAAATTTCAAAAGTAGTTGTATGAGACCATTAAACCAGTTAATCAAGAGTTATTAAGCAATCATTATGTGTAAAAACTCCTTTGAGGCTCCATAGATTCTTTCATACAAGATTAAAAAATTATAAAAGCAGAAGAAACTTAGCATTGTAGGGGTTCAGAGATATACCTCAGTGGTATACAGGTTACTTTGAGCTAAAGATAATTTTAGCTTCAGGCTCAAGAGAAACTTCTGTCTCTCTCTTCAGTTACCGAGAAGAACTTGAATTAGGAGCCTTGTCCATAAGATTATCAGAGGTAACTTCTTTTGACCTATCTATAGGGTAAGATAAACTTCTATTTACTAAATGTCTGTTCTTATGATTCTGCAATGAGCTTTTACAGCCTCCAAGGTGTATTACCTATCTCATTCTTCTCTCAGGATGTCTTATATACCTTAATCTTCCTTTCTATCTCTGAACTTTCATGCATGTGGGGTCTCTGACTCTCTCATGTATGTGGGATTTCCATAAACACATACATATTAAATTTGGTTATCTTCTCTTGCTAATCTGTCTCATGTTTGTTTGATTTTTAGACCAGCTAGAAAAACCTTAAGAGTAGAGGAAAGTTTGTTCCTCCCCCACAACATAAATGAAAAAGACAACAAACATTGAACGTGATCTTATAAATACAAAGAATACATGCATACAAATACTATATATAAACCTCAAATTTTTTATAAATAGTGATAAATTACTCAACTGTGACATTTTATAGACACAAAAGCCAAGACTCAAGAATATGATGTATCTCAATAATCTAAGCATGCCCCTCAAGGATTTAAAAATTCCTTGTACCTACAAGGCTCTTTCTCTAGTAACCTCTCTTGGGTTTCTCACAAAGCAAAGCCTAAGACAAAGCCTATGTATTATGATATAATTTGGGAATACAATCCCAGGGATTTGAGAGTGAGAGAAAGAGAGACTAAGGAAGAGGAGACTGAGGCAGGAAGTAGAGAGAGGAAAACAAATAACCTTGTACTACAGTTGACCACTGAATTGTGTCAAGTATAGCTAATGTCTCCATCTCATGGGACCATTTTCTGAGATCATAAAAATGGCATCTCAGGATTTACTTCTGAGACAATAGAGGGAGAAGAATTTATTCTTCACATCACACCTCTCATTGGTATGTATCTTGAGGCATTGACTTTTCTTGATTGCATGTGAATGGGCATTGAGCAATTTAGGCAGTATCTCACACCTCAGCACCAATAGGTAGCCACTGTTCAGAGCAGGAGGCAAGAGATATGTGAGTGCTTCTGGTATAGTCGTATATCTGAATGAAGTTGGTCAGTGTTCATATGAAATTAGTTTACACAGCAATAGCTGGATAGGAACAAGTATCTAAAAGACCCAGACAGGTGAGACTGAGAGGTTCTATGAGCATGGCTTCATGTCCCAAATGTCATTTCTCTAGACAGGATTTTCCTAGCCTGTTTTCTTATCTTGCATAATATTTGTTGTAGCAATTAATACTTCATGATATTATATTGCATATTATTTTTGCATATCATTTTCTTTCTCATTTGGATGTATGTTCCATGAGTTCAAAGACTTTAAGTCATTGACTTTTCTCCAGTACTCAGCACAGTACCTGGAACATAGTAGATGCTCAGGAAATACTTGTTGGAAAAAGGAGTGAATGAATTGATTGGGTGACTTACCCAAGGTTGCTCAGCCAATAACAAAGGCCAGAACAAAACTCGATTAACATGGATTCAAATCATTTAATATTGATAATAGTTTGTTATCAAACTATTACAGAGAGATTATAATATAATGAAAAAAATAAAGGCAAATGAGTAATGTTTCATGTGTCATAAATATTCATATAATGTGCTTTCATGTCTTTATTTATCTTGGTCAGCACTGACCAATAGAATTTACATGATGATAAAAATGTTATATAACTATACTGACCAATATAATAGCTACTATGTGGCTGTGGAGCACTTGAAATGTGCCTAGTATGACAATGTAACTGGGTTTTAAATTCTATGTAACTTTAATGAATTTCAATTTAAATAGACATATGAGACTACTGGCTATTATATCAGACAGTACACCTATGAATATTTATTTGTAACTTGATAAACTAATATTTTTTTAATTACTGCCAACTTGACGAATGAGTTAGTTTTAAAGATTTAAATCAAAGAAAAGCAAAAAAAAAAATTAGTCACATTTTACACTTTAAATTTACTCTCTAGAATTTTGTATGAAGACTAAATAAAAGAAGGAATAGTTTAATTTAGAACTAAGAACTAGAAGTGTTGGGGAGGAAGAGTTCATGGGATTGTTTGAGCGGTCTAAGGTTTTCTATTTTCTCCCTGAATCACCTCATTGGATCCAGTACTAGCAAAACTAAGACAAAGCTTCCTGCAAATGAAGTTTAAAACTTTTAAACTTAAAAAAAAAAAGGATTTTTAACCCCTAAAAAAGTATTATTAAAGTCTAAATCTATCTGCTTCAACTCTGCCCAACAGCTTCGCGACTTGGCTTGCTAGGGATAGCTCCTGGGGGAGGGAAACCACAGGCAGTGAGCCTTCCCCAAACCTGCTCTCCATACCACCGGATAAACTCTGCATAAAACTAGCTTAACGAATACTTGGAATATTATTTCATTTTCTTCCAGATTACAATCTCCCCGGAAACAGTCAAGCTGTCCTAACCTTTTCTGAAAGTGAAATCAATGTGGAAGTAATAATATTCCCTAAAATATCTACAGAAAAGAAAAAAAAAAAAAAGACACTGAGCTGGTACAACACATTTTTATTTTATCCCTTGTATGTTTTGTACATATTAAAAGGAGAGAGTGAAAGGCATTACGTTAAAGAAATAGATGCCAACGTAATAAAACTATAATTTGTTATAATGCCAAAATAACAGGGGCAGTAATAGAACAGCACTGAATGAAACATGTGATAGAAAATTAGAGACAACAAGCATTAGGCTTAACCGGGTTAAGATGACATAGATTTAATGAGTTCCGGAGAAAGTTAGTTTTTTAAATCATTCTCTTTCTCTCTACCTGGAAATATCTCTTTATGTCTAACTTAAATATCTCATGGTGTAATTTAAATTCATTTCCTTTTTGTGATGCCCAATGGAGTAAAAAGTATGGACTGTTTTCCTTTGAGGGATAAACCATAATTTGTTTAAAGATCGATAAATATGCAGCTTCTCAGATTTCTCCAGGCTAATGACTCTATTTAATGTTTCCTTAGAGGTCTCCATTATTGTCATTCTCCCCTGAACTCTGTCTGAATTCTCTGCATTCCTTTTAAGTTGATGAGCCTCACAGTCATTTTCATAGACTGTGACCCTATCTGCCAAGTGAATGGTGCATGGCACTCAACAACTAGGCTTGGCTGCTGCGCGTGCCCTGTCATTATACTTAATCTGCATTGTGCCCATGTTCTTCATTCTCGTAATGTATTACACTGGAGTGAAGTCAAGTGTGAACAGAAATGCCAAGTTTCTAACTCCACTTCAATGATATTTGTAGATCTGTAGGTAAAAGCAGTCTTTTGCATATTTACCTTTCCCACTAGATTTTTTCTTTCTTTTTTACCCTCTTAAAAGGTAAATTGCTGAGATCGGCTGTATATAGCTTGGTTGCTATGTTTTAAAGTTTCCCGCTGTTGTTCCTTTGAAAACCCTATCAAATAGGTTAGATACTTGATTTGATTTGCTGCATTTTCCTTGCTTATTGTTTTCTTTTTTAAGCCTTTGAGAAAATGACTTGACATAGCATATAAATGAATGTATGCTTTTCACTCTGATATGCTATCTCTGATGTTTATGGCTCTATTTATTTTTCTTCAAATTATTATTTCATCAGTTATTTTACTATTTCCCCACCATTTCACAAGCATATCTCTATTTCACTTTCTTATAGGTGTACAAAATGACAGTAAAATTATGAATTACCTGGAGCTTAATATAGAATAGGTATTAACTGGATTCAAATAACTGTTTCACCTAGGCTGGGAAAGATTATTGTATTTGGAGAACCAAGTACAATAAGGAAGGTTTGTGAGTGAGCACAAGCTATATCTCTCTAAATGTTGCTTCTATCTTCCTTAAGAATATGGTATAATGAGTTACAAATTCTCACTTAATTTGTAATTTTTTATGGAATAATTAAGGTTACTGCTTTTTTCCCATATTTGCAAATTAAGCACTTAATTGTGATGTCTCTGATAGATTGCACTTGATGACCATAAGATAAAACACACAAAATATACTTCTTTAAAAAAGTAGTTGATCTGTGCAATATATTATGCATTGTTAAGGCATGTATTCAACAATAACAGTTTGAGATCTTTTACTTTCACAATTTTTAACACAATTTTCACTTTAGTCTCTGAAATGCTGATAATTTTCACCTATTTTAGTATAATTGTTATAATTCATTATTCTTGTTAGGCGATCCATTATATTCACTGTTAAATTCAGGCTTACTAGTTTTCGTAGAATCAATACAATGTCTTCTAATGAAACAAAATTTTTGCTGTTTCATAATTCTCATCACTTCTCCCCAAAAGAACTTTAGGTTATAATTGAAAATGATAAATACATAAATTTATTTCAGAAACAAGTAAATCCTTTATCATGAAACACTGAGATGGGTAATCACTCTCATTTTGTTTACTGTTCTTATCAACAACTATTCCCTCTGTAATGGCAATCATTAACAGCCAATATTAGATCACTATGGATAACAACATAAACCATTGGAACAGAATTAAGTTAATAAAAATAAATAATATTTTATATGGAGTTCAGACAGGTAAAAATTCCACTGATAGTTTTAGTTTTTTTTTTTTTTTTACTGGAATAAATGTATTACTCAACCAGACACTAAAACCGATTCTTAAAGAAGAGGCATTAAGGCAGTTCTAAAAATGGTAAGGAGTCTATGTTAGGCACAACTGACATTAGCCACAAAGAAAATATAAGATGATTTACAAAATATACTGGACCAAAAATTGAGAAATGTGTACTTTATGAATATATTTATTATATTAGTATCAAGCCAACAGTATCTTAGTCAACATGTGGTTAAAGAGGGATGGATTTTGGATTAAAATACATGCTACTTAATAATTGTGTGATTGTGAATAAATTACTCTGTAGAATTTCTATTTTCTTAGTATAAATGGTAATAATATGAGTTCTTATAATTAAATGAAATAAATGTAAAAATTCTGATGGATGTACTATTTAACCAACAAAAAATTCTTTTTTCTTTAGGATCTACCATGTGTGGAGATACAGCATGTGTGAGACAAGCATGGTTTTACCCGCTGTTTCTTGTCTAGTTGACAAAAAGACATTAATCAGATAATTACAATTTATTGCAGTTGAGATGGGTACTATTATGGAAAGACAAGATGTCATGATCCAAGGATGATACGAAGGTCAGTGAAGTCATGATAGGCTCTTACATTTCTTTTTCCTATAAACTACTTTTTTGTGAACTCCCTAATATTGTTTAGTATCTTTCTATCCTCCCTTCCCCCTACTCCCCAAAATGCTTAATCTGTAGTTTTGCATATGACAGAGACAAAATAATTGCTGAATTAAAGTCTGGCTGTTTTAGGTAGGGAGACTTAACCTAATTATGACTTCCTAAGCATCAAACTTAGCCATAACTATATTTTCATTTGACAAAAAATGATTGCACACATTTATATTAATAAGAATTCATTGACTGCCAGACTGGAGCCACCAGGGATTACTGGAATCTCATGGAATCTCATTTTAAAATTTATTATTGTTTGTAATTAATAGCAGTCAAAAATGTGCATTTGTACTTAGTGCTCCATTCTTTACCAAATCAATTAGGATACCTCAAGTTGAAAATATTTTTTTAAAACATGAGTATTTTCATTAAAACTATATCTTTTGCTTCTTTCTTTCTAATCCTTTAAAGAATTCCTAGCCTAAATTCATCAAATTCTTTATACAGGGAACTATTTACTTTAACATTTTGTTTCAGAAAAAAAAAAAAAAAAAAGATTGCTGAGCTAGCTTCCAGAAGACTTATCAGTAAACAATGTACTCATTATTTTTAGTTTAACCATGAACAGATGTAGATTTTTTCTTATTTATTTCAAATAAGAACAACTACTATCATAAGCAATTTAACAGCCATCTTGCTTTAGGCCAAAAGACTCAGTAAATGTTTATTGCAATTATCTTAAGCAGTCATTTCTAAATTAACTTTTTCTTATTACTACTACTGACCTTTAACATAGTGCATTAAATATGGAATTTAGCTAGAAAGAAGGTAACAAATGTAGCACAGCTATCAAAAACCAAGTTGTTTTAGTTTTTATACTTCTTTGATATTTTGCAAATTCTAATTACATTACCCATCTGTTTTGTGAGGGCACAAAATATTAAAAGAACTTTCTTGATTTTTTTTAAGTTTAAAAGCTTTATTGCCAAACAGCAAATATTTTCAGACTAAAATCTATCAAGTCAATCATCATTTAAAGGAACAGGGAAAAGTGTGACAAATAGATGTACTAAAATCACTTCTTTTAAATCAGCAACATCAGTACCAGTTGAAATAGACTCTAATTGAAATGCATTTTCATGTACTCAATTCATTCCAAACACAAGCTTTATGCCATTATCTCGTTAGCCAAGAATGGGCCAACATGAAAACACATTATTTTCATTGACAATTAAAAGTTTGGAATTATTGACATACACTGATTGATTGATTGCCTACGTTATGCAGATAGATGCAAATTTTTAGGAATAAAGCTACCAATGTGCCTGTGAATTCTTTTTATGTTACGATTTTTTTTAGTAGAATGTCATGCTTTCTCTTCCTTATAACACTTTCTTATCTCATTACATCCTGTTATTTCATCTTCCTTGGCTCTCTCTTTTTACCAGTCTGGCTCTCAGTGCTTTTGTAATTTAAAATCTTTCCAACCTAATAAAGAACTTTCTTCTTTCATTTTACTCTCTGTCATTCTATTGTTCACATTGGCTCTCAGTTTTACTTGACATTCAGTCCTGTAAAACAGCATATTTACTTCTATTTTCTAAAATGTTTATTCAAATACATTGAACAAATACATAAGACAATGCTGAATATAATGTAATATGATTTTTCCTCAGCTATAATCACTGACACAGTCTTCTTCCCTTTGCTGATACCCCAATCTTAAACTTATTATTTGATATTTTAATTCTGCTCCAATTCCCTAAATATTTAAACATTTATACTTACATTTTCACATTGTTTATTATTAATAATTCCTTAATAATTTAATTTTTTTCTTATTCTTACTTCCAAATATGAATGAATGCTGCTTGACATTTTCAAGATTCCTACTTCCTGACATGTTTAATGGATTAAAATTCAATAGGATTTCATTTCACAGGTGTTGTATGAGAAACATTATAAGGCTTCTTTCTCTTCAATTGGCTAATTCAGTGGCTGTAATTTTGACTGCTAATATATTATCCATGTTAACATGAAATGGTTATCAAATTTTCTATCAGTATTTTCAAGAATATTCTCAGCCTAAAACAGATCTAATGGGCTAGAATGTAAACGATTTATATTTTGTTCATACAGTTAATTGTTTTTATGAGGGTGGATAAGATGTTATAACAGAATAATTGTTTCCTCTACAAGATAGTGGAGAATTGGGAGTAGCTGGGAGAGAATATCAAGGGATAAGGGTGTCATACTTTGGGTCTTAGGAAAACACTGAAGAGACATTGTTTATTTTCTAATTTTGCTTGAGCATGACAATTAAAGAAAAGCACTATTTTTTTTACTTTTCCTCTGTACTTCTTACTATTCCACTTTGAATATCTCACGTCTTCAACTATGGACATCCTTCTGTCTCTTTCATTTTTTTTATTTTTTCTCCCTTCTTTTCTGCTGATCCTGATTTATAATTTACTCTCTAACAATAATATAAATGTTTGGAAAAATCTTGGCACAAATAATTATAAATTTACCCCATGTACAACAGAGAAGACTGTTTATACACATAAGCACAAGCATATTTAAATTTTAGTTCTTTGGAGTAACAACCAAATTCTCGAATTATTCTTAATACAATTCACTTTTTCCACTGGAAAATAATAAAGTTATATAGAGATTGGTTCATCTTATTTTTATTAATATTTATTTGCTTGTAGAACAATGTACTCCTAAGATAGAGTATTCACCTTGATTTTGAGTTTCTTAATGTAAAATTTTCTAAAATAAGACATTCATTTTTCATATCAATGAATCAAAAACATGTCTATCAAAATTAAACTAATCTAATTTTGTTCTCCCTTTCTCCTGCATTAACAATATTAACGATCATTTTATATATTAAAACTCTATCCAACAATGCTTTGTGAAAAGAAAACTTGACTAAGTTAATTGTAATCATTTTCCATTGTAATAAGCTAGTTCTTCCATCATATTAACAATAAAAGTAAAATCTTTTAAAATTATTAAATGCACTATTAATAACTAAAATTAGGAAACATAAAAACAGTTCTAATTATAACTGCAAAGAAAATTTCTAGAAGATTAAACAATAAATTATTAAGAGTGTTATTCATTTGAGTAGGGGTCTTGGAGTCTAGACTAGAAGAGATTTATTATTGAGTACACTTCTTCGTTTTATTTAAATGGTTTGGCTATTACATTAAAGTAAGCAATTGTTTATCTATCTATCTACCTATTTATCTATCTATCTATTTATTTATTTAACCAAGATTTTTATGTGACATTACATCAATATTTAATTGTTTGACTATAAGCACACATAAAGACTGGATGCTTAGAATCAATCATTATTTTTTGAATAATGAATGATGAAGATCACTGAATAGCACATGATATGAAAAATATAAATATGTGTTTTGAACAATAATAAAACTACCAAGATTGCCATAAAACATATTTGTTTGTTGAATAAACCACATTTTCCAGGATGTATTTCCATTGCACACACACACATATATATACATAATTACAGTAGTTTAAATATTTGCTAACAAATTGATCACCATTTGTAAAGTAATATGATTTCATATATTTATCATATTTACTCAGAAGTCTAAATTGTGGACATCAATTATCATCATTTAGAAAAATATACTAATCTTTTTAAAGTGTGATTGCATAGATTTGTGTCTAATATTGCTTATACTCCTTACTAGCTATTGTTTACACTCATCAGGGACTAGCCTCAAAGCCAGATGTCCAGTCCCATACAGCCAGTACATGCCAAGAATATTATTTTTAGGATATTACAAAGACTCATGGATACTGAAATACCATTTCTCTTTTTTAAAAGGATAATCTTGTCCCTTACATCCTTAAAGATATACAGGCTGTGATTTCTCTGGGGAAAATGGAGCCAGAGACAAGGCTATGCAAAGCTCATCATGCCAATTTCTCTACTTTGCTGGGTTAAGTATATCCAGACCTGTTGGGAGACATACAGTCACTTTTGAAAACGATTATGACTTTTAATGCTCTTTGGAGAAGAAATTCTTGGTTGTGTATCTAAATAAAATGATTATATTTTAAACTAAAAAATATTCAAAAATAGTTTATATTGGGAAAAAAAACGGGAATTGCCAGTGGTATTCTCATCATGTTGATTTGATCACATGTTGGATGACAGAGCCCCAGATGTCCTCCTTTGCTATTGAGCACATTGAGAAATTAAGATTCCATGCATTTCTCTAATTGCTCTCTTGAAATGAAAACTTCTGTGCCTTTCTTGAAGCCATAATCAAAGACAAAAACTACACATCTATATTATTACAGTCATCTTTATCAACAAGATTTAGAGATAATAGTATGATTAGTTTAATGATGAATGTGTATGAGGATAGCAATTATATTTTCTCCCCGAAAATGTCAGCTACCTATATTAAGTGAAACTCTGAAAGTTACAGTTACATTTTCTTACCTGCTTTAGACACATATAGAGAAAACAGTGCTCTTGGCTTCTTATGTAGTCAGTAGTCACATAGATATTTCTTACTAAGAAATAAATTTTTAAAAGTCAAAAGGAGCTATAACAAATACAGCTTCAATCATTGGCCAGCCAAAAAGCATGTCAAATTGAATAGTTTTGGCCCTAGAAAGAAGGGTGATCAAATCTAGAAGTTGTAAGTATAGCTAGAAGAAAATTTAGTTAAAATTAATTTTTTAAAAATTCATCAGTGGCCTAAATAGTCAATTTTCTACAAAAAAAATGCTACTCTGTGATAGTTTAACTTGATCACTCTAAAGTACAACATTTAATATATTAACTTCTTTTTTAACTTTTAAATGTTTTACTTGGACAGTTAAATTTCAAGCTATTTTCTGACTCCATATAACTGAAAAAATTAAGGAAATTAATTACCAAAATCCAAATAATTTATTTAGAATTGGAGAAGTATTATGCATGGCAATTAATGTTCTCTAAAAAGAACTAATTTAATTACTTACAGCTCTTAAATTGTATTCTATCAATATGAGGGTGTATGTTAACTTATTTAGATGGACTATTTCATTAGCTGCAACTATACTTTGCATAATTGCTTTTGTGGTATTATTTTTCTGATTCATGTTAGATAATCTGAGAAAGAGAAAAAATAGACATTTTCGGCATTGTATGTATGTTTGAAACAGGCAGAAGAGGTATTATTTGCATACAATATAAAATTGAAATATATAATATAAAACTATAACTATAAATAGAAAGTATGAACCTTGAGAAAATGAAGTATATCTGGAGAACATCCATCAAGACAAAGTGAAAATCATGTCAAATGTTAAATAATTAAAGGGAATAAATACATCTGTTCTGAAAAATTATGGATTTAAAAGCAAGATAATTCATATATGTGTGTGTGTGTGTACGTGTGTGTATATATCTTTAATAGACCTTAATAAATGTAGAAATCCCATAGTAGAGGTCACAGCTCACACAGAACAATTAAGTTTATAGGCAAGCAACTTTGAGCTATTCATATGGTACCGTGTTCTAACAGTTGCTCTTACTTCTTTGATTTGTTTATATTTTTTTCTATTGCTCTCCTGCCCTAATCTTGGTTTAAGACAGACTGTATTGATCTCTCACTTGAACCATTATAATAGCCTGTTTACTGAGATCCATGCCTCAAATTTCCAAACCTTAATGTTTATCCTTTATTTTTCTGTCAAAAGAACTTTCTGAAATATAAATATGAGCATCTTTATCTCTTCGGAAAACTTTAGTGTTTTCCTTTCACCTGAGATAACACCCAAACCCTCAAATACATTCAAATCCTTCACATTCTTTCAAGAAATACATTTCAAGTGTCTTCTTTCGTCCTTCCAATCACTTCATACATATTACATGTAAGTTCTGGAAGCTTGATTTGCTTGGATTATTATGCACACTCACACTTCTAAACATTTACTCTTTCTATGCTTCCTTGGACTATACATTTCTTTTCAATTACTTGGCTAAACTTCCTTTGGAAATCTAGCTCAAGTATTATTTTTTAATGAGGTCTTTTCTGACTTTCCTAAGGAGAGTTAGTTTCTCCTTACCTTCTATTTGATTCTTTTTTGACATATATATTACTGTTATCTAGTTATTTGTTTATTGGTTCATTTCTCCAAGGAGAAAGAGTTTTCTGGGAGCTAATACACAAAGTATTAATGTTGCTAACTGCAAACATAAGACAGGGTCTGAAACAGTTGATGCTAAATCTATCTTTGTTTATTGCTAAGTGTAAAAAATGGAAGTGTTCACACAGGAAGTAGATGTTGGTTTTTCACAAATGTTAGAGGAATTGGTTTATTGACATGAGGCTGGACCTGGACTCTCCTAAGAATACTAGCAAAACACTAAGATGTTATGTTTGCAAAGTAATTTTAAAAAACTAGGCCACACGCACAGACACACACATATGTACGCAATTGCAACAATAACAGCAAAAGAGTCTCTCCATAGAAAATTATTAGAATCATCAATTTTCATAAAGTATTCTGTACTGAAGAAATAGTTGTGTTGGAAATTTTTATTCATTATTGCTTTCTGCTTAGCCTGTGGTAAAAATCATTGAAAGGGCAGATAAACATAGTATGATATGAAATGCAGGTATTTATTAGACACTCGACTGATTGGTGTGGTAAACCAAAATTTCAAAAATTGGAATAACCTTTTTACCAATAAATGGCACTAAATTTTTGGCTCTATTAACATACATTATTAAATAGAAAAAAATTGTTTACTGATTAAAACAAATTTTGTAAAAATTTTGTAAAAGTCCTGTTGAGCACAAACTATATATGCCATACCTCCTGAATGATAACTAGATGGGAAAAAAAAGATCTCTCAGAACTATATAAGTTTAAAATGTAAAGGGGAAACAGTCTATATTAATTTTTGGTTTCAATTGAGGTCAGATGAAAGCAACATATATTAAGATAAACACTAACATATAAGACTAAAAAGAATTGCATAAAAGAAGACTATGTATTTGAAATTTAGATAAAATTCAAAATTTAATTTCATTATAGAGTAGTATATTATTAGGGCCAAATGTCTACTATATTTTAGTTCCCTACTAGTCTTCTATTTCATCTTAATATTTTAAAAGATAAGAAATATAGATTATATACATTAAAAACAACAATAATAACAAATCAGTGTGTTTCAATGAATGAAATATATGAACCCACTGATATGTTGACAGTCAGTCGAGAAGGCTCTACTAATATTCTAAAGCTATTATTTCCATTGTGATACATTTATTTTTTCTTTATTTAACGAACAATAAATAAACATTTTGCAAGAGAAGAGATGTAACAGATGGAGGTGGACAGTGGCATCTTAACTTCTAAATTAGTTCTTTACCACTTAGTTCCCAGATGTTTGTTTCTCATGTCCCTGCTATCTTGAGGAGAATTTGCTATTGTCTGTCAATGAGTCATACATTGTCTTCTTAAATTAAAGAAAAGGCAATGCTACAGTTGGATATGTGAGTCACTGACAGACAGTGGAAAGCTCCAAGATAATGCACTTAGAGGTACTTGGCATTTTGAAGAAAATTGATCACTTCCTTTTTTTCTTGACAATGGCTTCCAAATACTCAGGATTTTACTTCCTTGTCAAAGAATACAGCCATCAAGAACAGGTATCCCAAACAAAATGATAAATATGTTTAAATACAAGCTATCTTTTTTCTTTCTGGCATCCAGTTCATCTCTTACTGCTAAATAATTTTTACTGAGTATCTTTTACTATCCTCAAGGTGTAATACATTACACTTGACAAGGAATACAGATGGGCCATTTTTTACCGATTCTCTATATTCATGGCAAAGGGAATGAATCCCTCCCACTACACAGGGTCATCTGTGCTAGATTTCCAAACAGCCTCGTCACAAAGCAGTATCATGAGAATTGCACTTCAGTCTTGTGCCCAACAAAGCAAAGCCAAACAAAACATCTATCTTCATCTTTAAAAGGCAGATAATTTGAAAATTCCACTTCTCCACAGTGAAACATTTAAAAGCTAATACTGCATGTATAATACATGTCATATTTATGTGTATGAGCGAAACAACTTAATAATGAGATGTTATAATATATTCAAGATTATCATAGAGAAAAATGTGCAAACATAAAATCCATTTAGCCTAAAGCAACTACTGTTCTTTAAACCAGATATTTGGATTTTCAAAAATACATATAGAGTTACTGAGGTCTTAGCTTGGTTAAAAACCATGGGGGAAGGTGGGATATCATAAAAAAATTTAAGAGATACCCTTCAGATATCTGAAGGGCAGCCATATAATAGAGGGTGCAGATATACAGTGTGTCATTTAGATGAAAAAGCTAAAACTAATGAACTCTATTTATAGGATAACAGACTTCCATACAATATAAATATTTTGTCCTATGAAATAACATGATATCATATGGGGTAATAATCTTCCTGACATTGGCTAAAGAATTTGTTGTCCTGAATACTTTGTAGAATTTACCAGAATGTAAACTTCTTGATGGCAGAGAAATTTTGTTTTGTATTGTTTACTGCTATCTTATTCCCTTGGCCCCATAGTGGACACTTAATTTGTCCCATAATAAATCAAAATAATTAAGGATTCTGAAGATTTTTATAGAAAATCCTTTAGATTTCTTTGAGACATTTCTCTTATATTCAATCTCTTTGCTTATAAACATAGACTTCAATAGAAAACTAAAATAATTTCAGTGGTATTTTAACCCCAAAATATTTTTTAAAGTTAGTCAGTATAAACTCATGAGGATCTTTGTTTGCTTAAATAATGCCCAATATTGCTTTCATTCTTATTTCATTTAATTTTTGTTAATATTACCAATAGCAGAATGTGTCTTATAAATAAATCTCAGGATGGAGGCACTGATTATTGGAGATGATGACTAATTAAGCATCTCCGTTTTGATGTATCATGTGGAAACCAAATGTACACCCAGACAATTTTTATTTTTACAACAAAATTTTTATATTAGATTAGCACCATGGAAGTGGTATTAACTCTCTATTGTATTATTGTGTAATGAATCACTGCAAAATTTAGCAACTTAAAACAACAAATATATGTTATTCCACACAATTCTGAGAGCCAGAAATCCAGGAGTGGCTTAGCTGGGTGGTTTTGGCTCACAAGGTTGCAGTCAAAGTATTAACTGGAATTGTAATTATTTGATGGCTCAACAAACTCATATGATTATTGGCAGGCCTCAGTTTCTCAGTTTTGTACTGCATGTTGGTCAGAAGTTGCTGTCCCTTACCACATGGGCTTTTCACAACATGAGAGGGAGATGAGAGAAGAGAGAGGAGAGAAAGAGAGAGAGAGAGAGAGAGAGAGAGAGAGAGAGAGAATTGATCACACAATTAAAGGTGGGGATTTGGAAACTATAGTAATGGGAATGGGAAAAACAAAATGAATTTTCTAGTTTAACTGTCTAAATGAAAATCCTGTAGCTCATATTTACGTGATTATTTTTTCTATTTTATTTTAGTTAAAAATTGTTCATATTTCTAAAAATATGAAAAGGAATAAAACCGATGTCCATTTTCATTGTGAATTGTGATACTGCATTCTTTGAAAGAAATCAAAAACTGAAATAATGACTATTAACAGTACAGAATGTCAAAACAGCTCCTTTCAAAACAATAGAATACATAGCAAAAAAAAATATGCCTGTCTTGGCTCTTCATCTGAGGATACAAGTAGTTGAAATAACTAAAGAACTGATTTTAGAGCTTTTTCTTCTGTAATGCATACATGTAGTGTTAAAATATCACCCTCATGATTATTAATATCATCAAGTGAGCAAAAGAAGGTTCCTTTAGCCATGAGTCAGAAGCAGGGTTTTCTTCGATTTCTATTCACATGTAACAATCCACTGGCAATTTTTCTAGAAATATATATTCTCCCTGAGTTTAATATCCTTGGGAATAATAGCCACAGAACAAAATGCTGGGTTTGTAAAACATTTTGAGCTCTGTGGGGAACAAAAGTTGCAAGGAGAATACAAAGTATTATTAGTATCAGATTCACAATTTATTCCAATTTCTGTCCAAAATTCTCTCTCTGCCCTAAGGGAAGAAATTTCCAATAAAGAAGAGGCTGGGGCCTACTGTTAAGTCTAGCTCTGTCCCAGTGTTGAAACCTCCCCTGGGCTTCAAGGAGCACAGAGCTTCTCTATGTGTTAGGATTCCAGTTTTCAATAACAAAAATTGTCTCTGTCAAAGTTAAGAAGAAAAAGTCATTTGCTAAAAGAATGTTGGGCAGCTCAGAGAATGCCTAAGAGGTCTAGAGGACTGGACTTGGAAGAACTGCAGCCAACAATACTTCCAAACTCAATAAAGAGGAGAGGGCTAAGGAAACGCAGCTTCCTCAATAGTAACATTTTCTTTTCAGCCTTTGGCATATATATCATAACTAAAGACCATAGACTAATGCATGTAAGCAGGAAAAATATCTACACATTCATTATACAGTGCATAGTGAACCATGGTCCAGGTATTAATTTAGATATAGGGAACAGAATTGTTAAAAAACAAACCAAAGCTTTTGCCTGCACAGAGTTTATATTTTAATGCATTTCATCAGTTGAAACCCTGTTTGCACTGCTTATATCAATTGATAAATTTGTTATTAATTTTTATCTATTGAAATTTCAACTTCATTGGCCTCATTAGTTTTATTGTGTTCTTCTTATTTTCTCACTCCCCTGTGGTTGCTGGAAATTGTGAAAGCCAGATCTCTATCTGGGCTTCTTCTGTTTGATTCCATAATGCCAGACACTGTAAAAGAATAAAAGAATCTGATGCAAGCACCCAAACATTTTCCTTTATAATAAATGTTAAGCAAAATCTTAATTGTAAAATTTTCTAAAAGTTGTTTTATGATGTAATAAGTAGTTAATATAATTATAATTATATTAACTTGGGAGATTATAAAAGATATCAGTATCTGGGTCTCCTACTCAGAGATTCTAATTTTATAAGTCTTGTATGAGATCTGGGCATTGATGTTTTAAAAATATTTTGTTAGGCAACCATAAAGAACAGCCTGGACTGAGAAAATTTTTATCTCATGATTTGGTCTCACTATATCTTTGAACTAATTTCTTCTTCAACTAATTCATTTGGATTCATTCCCATTTGGCTTCTATGTTATTTGTAAAACACATCAAACATTTGTTTGCCTCAGAATCTTTTCATTTGCTTAATTTCCCTCCATAAGTTTATTACATTATGACATAGTACATGTTTAATTTATTTATTTTCTGTCACAATCCAGTAGAACATAAGTTCTAGGAGGGATAGGGTTTTTTTTTTCTGTTTTAGTCACTGCTACATTCCCAGCCTCTAGGACAGTTCTCTGTAATTGGCTCTCAATAAATATTTTTTGAATAAATGGTCTATTTGATCAACTTTAGCTCAATGCAAATAATATGTGACATACATAAAGAAAATCTTTTTTAAAAAGAGAGAGATTTAGGAGAGGGGAGATGGAAGTATTTTCTTTCTAGTGTTCTGATTTGAGTCACCAACTGAACACTCATGTGAAGCTGTTCACCAAGAAGATGAAAATATGACGTTGTAGTTCATGAAGGAAGACAGGAGCTTTAGCACAGTTTTGTTAGTTGTTCAATTAGAGTCCCAATACAGATTGTTTAGAAGGAAAAGAGTGATTTAAGAAAAAAACCCCACCAGCATTCCCAAGAGGTTGAAGAGAAAGTATCAATGAAAGAGACAAGGAGATATAAAGCCAGTCAAGGAGTAAGATGCATACTCTCAGAGGAGAGAGCTTTCGGCATGAAATGCCATGGTTTACTCTATCTCCCTGAGGACAGCTCCTCAGTCTCTTTCATTGGCCCCTCGACTTTTTCACCGTCACTGACTGCAAGAGCCAGGAATGATCTCACAAGTGTTGTTTTTTGCTCCATTCATGATGCAGTATAAGATAAATGAAGTTGCAAGAGGCCCACAGAGGCCTCAACTTCTCTATTAATAAATATTCTCCTTTGTATAACCGCAGGTGAAATCTGGGAATGCACTATGTGAGTTTAGCCTGTACTGAGTTCCTGCGAGACAATAATATTACTTTGTATTCAAACTAGAGTTTAACTGATAATGATAAGCATCTGCAGAGACTTCACAGCACCCTCAGCAGCAGAAGAATGTGGAGTGGAAGGTGCTAAAACTGTAATTAGAACAAGGCATCTGTCTCCCGGCTCCTACAGAGCAGCTACTAATCAATGTGATCGCTTGCCTTGAGTGGGGAAGTGCTCACCCATGGTTCCTCTGGACTTTTTCCCAGCTACTAGCAGACTGGATACTGGTGGAGAGCACCCTTGTCTTCTGAGAGGGAGAGAAAGGAATATTACTACTTAGGAAATGTAGCAGTTTATTTTTGAAAAGGTGTTTGTTAGGGGCATGTGTTGATTTACATTTTCTATAAATAGCATATTTGCAGAAAAATCTGGAGGCCAATTATTACCGAAAGTATGG
Organism: Eidolon dupreanum; assembly: GCA_028627145.1. Classification (NCBI taxonomy): domain Eukaryota; kingdom Metazoa; phylum Chordata; class Mammalia; order Chiroptera; family Pteropodidae; genus Eidolon; species Eidolon dupreanum. The sequence continues at coordinate 138,077,740 of CM053503.1, forward strand.
TTCACTCTGAAACATTTGCAGGCTGATTATCCAGGACTTTTGATTTCTTCTTCCATATGTTTACTCACCCTTAGGAATTTTGCTCTCTTTCAGCAGATTTATCGAGGATGATAAAAAAGATTTAGTGCAATCATATAAATTTTCTATCTGTTACCAGTTCTGATTTGAGCACCATATTCCAATGTATCCTCTATAAAATACTTCTCGAAGAATCTTTCTGGGGGGGGGGGGGAAAGGTTGCTTCAATCCAGTATGTTGGAGAAATGCTGCATATTGCATCCCCATTTTTAGAAATTCACAGCGCACACTAGAGTATTAAAAAGGCTTCTAACTGACCTGCAATAAAAAACCCGGCTTAAACTCTGTTGAACCCTGCATTTCCCAAACTTATTACTCTAGAGAGTTTTCCTTTTTCTTTTTTTCTCAGAACATGAAACAGAATTAATGTTCCAAAGAAAGTCTTTAGTAAAAGCTAGATTAAATATTTCTTATCAATGACATTTAAATTATGCCCAAAACGAGGCACAAAGATTGCCTGAGAATTTCTTCATCTCCATTCTCTGTTATCACTGATAACTGTATGTTATGTAATCGTTCAAGATAAGTGGGCCAGAATTCCAGCTCATTCTTTTCAAAAGACTCCTGTTCTTATCCAATTAGCTCCAGCAGACACAGTCCTGGTGTAGTCTGTCTTCCACAGACATCACTGCCCTGACATCTCTGAGATGCCGTGAGTCTCTGTGAACTCCATACGCTGTCTAAGACATCTTCTGCTTCTTTAAATCTTCACAATGGAAGATGTTCAGGAGCTGATGGCATTTAAGATAATTGTTTAAGAAGCTAAAAGGAAGATTCACTCACCAGTGTGTTAGGTTATATGTTTATGGAGATATTTAAGAGGCAGAAATTAATAATGTTGCATATTGTTCATTTCTATAAAGAATAAAAGTGAATAACTATAATGTAATTCAAAGGATAAAACATTAAACAGGCCAGCAAAATAGGTTGTAAAAATATGATCGATGATTTTACTATAACATTACTTAAATGTCTAATTGTACATGGTGGAGTATTACACAAGAGAGTTAATAAACATTTTTGAAATATAAAAATCCCATGGCTCACAGAAGAATAAGTCACTATGAAAGATAAGAAAACTTGGGGAAGCCAGAAGAAATATTTGGGCATCCTATTGAGAGGGCTAGAAAAAGTAAGGAAAAGTTACCAATGATTAAAAAGTTTTATTTTATGCCTACAAATTCAGTTATAAAGATATAATCCTTACTTTTTTTTTTGCCTCATAAATGTTATGGTTAACAGGAATAGCCCTTTGTTTCCCCAAGTGAAGAAATTTATGGGTTGCAGAAGGAAAGTTGATCCTGGCTACCCATTCTTTCCATGACCTGGAAGAATAGTGTCCTAGAGATGGTTTGGAGAGTGTGCGTGTGTGCATATGTCCATGTGTGTGCATGTGTGTGTGTGTTTGTTAAGGGGAGTGAGGTGGAGCAGAGGGAGTGAGATACAGAAAATGTGAAGCCTAGAGATGATTAAAGACCAAAGTATATTTTTTTAAGTAAAGGTAGCTTTGTAATATGTTGTGTAATTCTCTTTTTTTATGTCTTTAAGGGCTTTCATAAATCAAAGGATCAAACATTATCTGCAATGCTTGCTTTTTCTGTGGTTGAATATGTGTTTCTATTCAATGGAATGATATCTTCTGGAAGAAAGAAGATTGAGACATTTGACATTTGGTTTCTACCTGAATATGAAACAATAGTAATTAGACTGAGGAATTTTTAAAATGTAACAGACTTGAACAGTGAAAGAGAAGTATTAATGTTTTGGTGCAAGAGATAATTTCATAAAGAAAAATTATCTGCATTCATTCTACCTTCAAAGATTAATATATGCTTGAATGACAGACAAATATTTTAATTCATCTTAATTCATATTTATTGAAGAAAGTTTTCACAAAGACTATTTTTATCTAAGATTCTCACACAATTGGCAGGTGCTTAGGAGAGAAAACTCAAAGCGTTAGATATTTATTCAACTGTCCATAGAATCTAACAGCTTTAAAAACAAACTGAGTTCTGCATGGCTGACCAGCTTTGTTGATCATTTTTCCACACACAAAATCAATCTTTTCTACACAAAATGGTAACTGTTTTAGTCAATGATCACCAGAGAAATGGAACCAGTAGAGTGTGTGTGTGTGTGTGTGTGTGTGTGTGTGTGTGTGCATGTGTGTGTGTGTGTGTGTAAAGACTGGCACATCTGAAATCTGTAGAGTGGCCCAGCAGACTGGAGACTTAGAGAAGAAAACAATGTTACAGTTCAAGTTCAAAGGCAGCTTGCCGTGGATAAAGAGAAACATAAAGAATAAAGATAAGGTAAGAAGATGGTACCATATAATTGAAAGGAACAACTAAAACAAGAGAAAACTTCCTACAATTAAGGCAAAACAAACAAACAAACTGTAGAACATGCCATTAAGAGGTTCCCCCCCACCACACACACTTAGTATCATATATTTGATGAGCAGTGCTAAAGTAATTTCAGATAAGGGTTTTACAAGTAATGACAAACGAAATGAAAAATAACGATTTACAAATAAGAAGCCCACAAATACATTTGTAGGCTGCTGACTCACTTGTTTACTTGAACAACACAGCATATGTCCCCTTATTTTGTAATCGTACTCCTGAAAGGAGAAATTTTACCATGTTACCCCAGGCTTATAAAAATCCAAATTCTAGATCTAAGTAAATAGCATTTAAGTGTCACCTTGCCAGTAGAAAGTGGGACTGTGTGAATTTTTCCACCATTTCAATAAATGCTGTCAAAAACATCCTACTTTGATATTCTTAAACCCAAAAGATTTAAATTCATTTTATGTTTTTGAAGAGACTGTATGTGTTGCCTCTAAGGAACATTCTCTGTTTGTCTTTCTCCAATCCAACCTTATTCTCCATAGAATGTCTATATTATTCTCGAATTGCACTATCTATTTCATTTACTTTAAACTCTCCAATAGTTCGGATGTCCACAGCAGGACCCAGTGGCTACTTGTTCCAAATCTGTTTAAAATCCTCCCACTCTAACTGCTGGCATGGCCAGTTTGGTGCCAATCAGATAGTTCATTGTTCTTGGTAGCTCACACAGCTGCTCATCAAATGCACAGCTGTGGCACTGACCTTTAATAATATTATTCAGAGAATCAGCCTCATTTTATGAAATAGGCCTGTCCTCATTTAAAATTCCCAAGGATCTTCTATTGGCTTTGTAATTTAATCTATATTTTGTTAAACTGTTCAATAATTTTTTTAAATCAGCAATCAAATATTATATGAGTAAAACTTTCCTAGACCCTTGTACAATGCCAACTAATATAATTTGAATCAAAATGGTGTTCTTATTATGAAATTCAGGGAAAGTAAAAATGAAAGGGCTTAAACTACTTGAGAAAATGTTCATATCTTGTGATCTCAGCATTCTCAAGGAAATGGACAATTATTATTAGGAAGTTTAAGATACAATTTGAAGCAAAACAAAATGTCTACTATTTACTGAAATAAAAGAATTTTAGGTAATTGAGCATTTGTCATTGTCTAGGTCACTTTTAGGTATTTTAAGGTCTATTTTATAACTATACTGATTCTGTGAGTTGATATTTCATTACTCAGTTAATACACATTCCCACATATCTTTCTTAAATTTTATTTTAAAGTTATCATGCATTAAAATTTATTTTTTTAGTACAGTTGTATAAATTTTAACACATGCATAGATTTGTGTAACTATGTTAATCAGGAGACAGAACTCTTACATCTCCCCCAAACTCCTTCATACTGTTTATAGCTACATTTTTCCTACGTCTCTACTTGTAATCCCATCACTATAATTTTGTCGTTTTTGACAATTTCAAATAAATATAAATGTAAATGTAAATAAATATAAATATAAATATAAATGGTAAACTTTTGAGACTGGATTCTTTTATTTAGCATAATGCCTTTGAGATTTATTCTTTTTTATTGCTTGTCCCTTATTATTGCTTAATAGTATTCCATGTATAACTTTATTACATTTTTTCTATTCACCCTTTGTAGGACATTTGGGGTAATGATAAATTGAATTGTATAAGAATTTTGCATACAGATTTTTGTGTAAATGTATGTTTCCAAATTTCTAGTATAATACTCAAAAATAGTGATCTAATAAGAATGTTTTTAACTTTATAAAGCACTACCAGATTATTTTGTACAGGGGCTGCATTATTATTGGTATGATACCAGCAATATATGAGAGTTCATATTCTGTATCCTCATCAGTACTTGATGAGGATATTTTAGTATTGTTTAGTAAGTTATTCTAATATGCATGTAATTATATTATATAGTAGTTTTAATTAGCATATCATTAATAGTTAATGATGTTGAACAACTTTTTATATGCTCATTAGCCATCCATATAATCACTTAGATGAAGTATTCTGTTCAAGTCCTTTATTCATTTTTTAATTATGTTGTAAGCTTTCTTATTTTGAGTTATTTTTTCAGTTTTAATATGAGTTCTTTATAATTTGTAGTTTGCGAATACTTTCTCCCAGTCTGTAGCTCATATTTTCATTTTCTTAACAATACATTTCACAGAGCAAAAGTTTTTTATTTTAATGAGTCATTATATCAATAACATAATACATTTCCTTGCTTTTTTTTCTTTTGTGGATAGAGCTTTTGGTGTTATATTTGATATCTATTTTCCTGATCCTGGATCATGAAGATATTTTTTTCCAAAGTTTTATAGTTTTATAGTTTTATGTTTTCTGTTTACATCTATGTTCCACTCTGAGTTTTTTGTTTTTTGTTTTTTTTTTTGCATAAGGAATGAGATTTAAGTTGAAATTTATTTATTTATTTATCTTGCATATACAATTTTTTAGAAAAAAAATCCTTTATCCATTGAATTGCTTTTTGTACTCTTCTTAAAAATTAAATGCCCATGTTTGTTCAGTTCTATTTCTGGACTTGTTATTTTGTTTCATTCATCTACAAGTCTATTCCTTTGCTAATACCTTTGTCTTGGTTAGTGAAATCTTAAAATCAGGTGGTGTAATTTCTCTAATTTACTTGCTTATTCAGAACTGTTTTAGCTATTCTAGTTTCTTTTATTTTCCATATGTTTTAGAATCAGTTTGTCTATATTTACAAAAAAAAAAATCTGCTAAGGTTTTTCATAGGAATTGCATCAAATCTATTGATTTTGGGGAAGAATTCACCTTTTTACTATGTTTTTTATTCCATAAACATATGTTTTTCCTATTATTCAAGTGATCTTTATTCATTTTGTCCGTGTTTTGTAGTTTTTAGCATATGGATTCTGTATATGTTTTATTAAATTTATGTATTGTTGGAGAAGGACATTGAGAGGATGTGACTGCTAGTTGACCTGCAAACTGGACATGGGGAACTGAAGGCTCCTCATTCTGTTCCCTGTCTTGGGAGGTATCTTTGTCATCTCCTCAACAGAAGCTGCCCAAGGACAAAGACTTGTGATAATAATGTAGTGTTAAGACCATTCAGATGGTATACATGACTGAGTCCAGTTAAGGCCTTTATATAAAGGCCAGAGGGCTGATGAAGAGATCTGCATCTCTTGTCAAAACAGTCTTCATATGTAATAAGATTCCTTGCTTATTAAACCTGCCACACCTACCATTCTGGAGTGATCCGCTTTTTTCTTCTGTACCTCTTTGCCTTTTCTGACTAGGACGAGCTTCAGATTTCACCCAGAAGTTCCCAAGGTTGTAAACTAACATAGAGTAGAATGGGAATTGCCAGAGTTGGGGGTAGAGAAAATAGGGAGATGTTGGTCAAAGGGTATAAACTTATATAGGCTGAAAAATTTTTGTGGATCTAATGTACAGTATGGTGATTAGAGTTAATAATACTGTATTGTATACTTGAAATTTGCTAAGATAGTATATCTTAGGCGTTCTTACAAGAAAAAAATTAGTAATTGTGTGAGGTGAGGATGTGTTAATTAGCTTGATTATGGTGATTATTCCACAATGTATAGAAATATCAAATCATCACCTGTATACCTTAAAAATACAATTTTATTTGTCTATTATACTCAATAAAGCTGGCAAAAACCCCTTAAAAACAAAATAAACAAAACAAAATAAGAGTGAAATTTTTTTAAAAAACATCAATATGGTACAATATATTGTTTACCAAATTAGTAAAGATAAAAGTGAAATAAAATGACATACTAATATCATACTAACGATTAGAATAAACATTTAGAATTCACGATACATAGGACCACTTAGATTTCTTACTAATAATAAATTAAAGAGATGGATATTATTATTAGAGATACTATGGATTTTATTCAATTTGCAGGTGTGACCTTCTAGCCTACACTAATGTGCCATGATGATAATGATTCAGTCACTCTTGTCAATGCCTAGTACAGCACTACTTACATAGGAGGTATTAAAAAAGATTTTTGAGTCTAAAAAGTTAAAATATAAAGAAGTAATATTTATCAAATAGAATAAAATTATTTAACCCAATATAGTTTTTATAAAATAAGAGAATAAAGAGGATAAAATGCCCCATCTTTGTACAATATTGAGGACTTGCATGGTTTCTTGGTGCATGTATAGATGGAAAACTTGGTGGCAAAGCAGATGATGAAGAGAGAAATAGAAAAAAAATAATACATGAGAGCTATGACACATTAATAAATGTTATTCCAAATAAAAGTGAGGTTTTTCTCCTAGCAGACTATTTATAAGGAGTTACAACCACTCTAATTTCATGACTAAATAATCTATTTGTATACGTAACATGACTGCAAACTATTTCTTGTAAAGAAAGAAAAAAAGACTTGTTTTCTACATCTTTATTTTGGTTTACATCTATCTTGTATTTTTTCTGAAAAGTTTTATATCAACATTTATATAGACAGTAGAAGTTATATGAAGGCATAAAAGGCATTCAATTAAAACTGTCGCAAATGAATTTACTGGCAGCATAAACTCTATTGATTGGGTCTTCTGAATTCATAAATCAGATTTCCCCCATACACTCATTCAAATTACAAAGCCAAAAACACATGTAAATTCCAACCATATAATTTGTTTTGAGTTGTTTTCCTACATTTTTCTAAATGATTTTTGAAACACGAGCTTTTTGGGGAAATTGAGATCATGAAAATTCAATTTCTATATCAGTTATCTCCTCAAACGCTATTTGTATAAACTTTAGTTACATTGAAATCATGGTTTTATATTAAATAAATTCAACAAATATGTTCTTTAACAATTAGTACTATCCTCAATTATTTTGTTTGTTCTGAGTAACATTGAGTTGGTTCCCAGATAATGTTTTATGACCATATGGTGACTCGTTTTGAATAATGCCTGGCAATTGAAGTGACAATAGCTATTTCCTCATAATTTCTGACAGAGATTAAAAAGTGAAAAATTAAATCTTATGAATCTTTTCATAAATCTTGGTATCTAATTTAAAATAAAAAAATATGTGTTTCTTTTTTAAGTTTTATTACTTTGGCATTATTTAGACAGAATCATTATTAAACTCTTATTTCCCTCAAAAATTAAAAAGAAATCTTAGTTCTTTTATACTTTTACACCAAAAAGAATATGGTGTGGTGGAATAAATCCTCGACCTAAAGTCTAAGGAATTGAAGTTCAAGTACAGCATCTGTCACTTTCTAAGTGGAATACCTCAATTTACTCCATCTCTCTAAATGTCAGTTTTGTCAACTGCAAAACAGAGTTTCAGCACCATGCTTTTCTTATGTCACAGGTTGATGGTAAGTATCAGATCAAATGAAATAATGCATAATAGCTACATTAACTGGATGATTAACAGGAGCCAGTTATCGCAATAACTATTTTTTCACATGAGTAATCACTTTTAATCTTCTCAATGACATTATAAGGTATGTTATTTTGCTTATTCATTTTACTAGTGAGGAAAGTCAGCCTAAGAGAGTTGAAACAACTTTTTCCAGGTCACATGATTAGTGTGAAACCAAGATTAGGTCCCAAGTTTTTTGATGTAGCCTATGTTCTTGACACTTAACATTGGCGGAGAGGATTTGCACACAAAAGCTCCTATGCTTAACAGATTTAAAATGTTCTGAATAAAGGGATTCAAGTTATTTGAGAGTTATTTTCATTAAATAACATGTTATAATAGAATTGAAAAAAAAAACACTGGGGAGTCAAATGAATTTGATTCTTTCCTCATCTTGGACAAAGAAATATCTTAGCCTTGGTTTCTGCCATTAAACAATAAGGTAACTTTTCCTAAATTCAATTAATTGGATTGAAGAGAAAAGATAGAAATTATCAATTTTGTGCAAGGATAATTTTTTTAAGGAAATAACTGTTTGAGTCATGTCATAGAGTAGGGTGACCGACTGCTCCAATTTTCCCAGAATCCAGTGATTTTATGAACAGTTGGCTTAGAATGCTGAAACTGGGAAAGTCTCAGGCAAAGCAGGATGAGTTGGTCACTATACTTATACATTTAGAGTGTCTTCTCTTATTAAACGGACCCAGGCTCACTTTCTCCCACACCAGGCATCTTTTAATTCCCTTCCAGTTAATCTGAGAGAGTCTGCACCATGTTTCCTGCACTCTGCCAAAAAAATTTTTTTACTAGAATTCTGACCCTCACGTATTGTGCAATCCAGAACTAAATTGAGATTAACAAGCAAGAAATCACAAGTGTTGGCAAATTTTATATCATCTATATTAGTTTTGTTTGTTTGTTTGTTTGTTTGTTTGTTTTTGGCTGGAAACTAGAAAAACTAATTCAAGACAGTGTAAAGAAGAATAATTCCTTTCTTATCATGACATGGGGCATCTCATGGAAGCCAACGCAATAGGAGTACAGTTGAATTTCAGGATGAATTGGAATCAGGGACAAGGAAACTTTCCTTTTGTTTTTCATTTGCTCTTCCTTTTGTACTCCCTCCCACCTTCCTCTTCACAGCCTTGTGATTCTCAAGTTCACATGATTTTTAAAAAATGACAAGTACAGCTAAGGTGTTAACTTGTTACAGGTTAGGTGACAGAGCTTAAAAGAGAAATTGTGTCTTTTGGTCTCAATTTCAAATTCCCAGGAAAGAGACTTAGATCATTGGCTCAATCGTTGCACTAAAATCAGGATGCAAGGTCTTTCTGTGGGAAGAAGATCACCAGGAATCAATCCTTCATCCAAGAGGATGTGCTCAGGCAAGGGCAATTCCCAGGAAAAGGAAAGGCTGGGTAGACAATATATATTATATCTAATAAACAGCCTTACTTAGCTTGCAGTGGCAGAAAGTAACCCACACATGTTTGCTAAAAAATAAACTGATAAAATGTAACTACAGGTTAATTTCTGATGGCGACCAACAATTTATCTGGGTTTCTTCTGCCATCAACTTGAAGTCATTATTATTATTTTTTTAATTGCAGGGTTATGTCGCATAGATCCACAGAGGATTGAACCTTATCATTTGTAGTATTTCTGGAAAAACAAAAAAAGAACCCACTTTCTTCTCTAGAAAGTTTTTTCACAAGCAGAATAATTTAACCTACAAATAAGAAAAATGTTAAGATATCCTAACCAAGTTAAGGTTATTGATAAAAGTATTTTAATTTATTTTTATTAATTTAGAAGAAGTGAAAGATGAGAAAGGAAATGGTATTATGTCACCAATAATTTGAAATCATATTACTAGGGTCGACTTCTTCAAGAAGTCTTTTCTGACAAGTCCAACTTATTCTGTTCTTTCCTTTCTCTGAATTTGTTTTTATTTTTAGTTAGTATCATTATATATTACTTAATTATATTTTAATTGATTTTACCTTAGTGAGAAAATAAATTTACTTGAGATCAGAGGCAATATCTTTACGCTTTTGAATCTCTCTTCTTCTTGATCTTTATTTTTCTTTTCCTCCCAGTCTCTTTTCTTGCATTTTTTTCTTCACCATTTATAGAATGGAAAATAAATTTATGGAACTATATATCTTTTCATAGCTTGGGTGCTGCAATAGACACAAAGAATAAGAACAAATATTTGTTGAGTGGTTGCTGTATATCTGAGTGCTTTTCATCGGTTGTCTTATTTGATCCTAGAAACCTAAGGGGTAGGTGTAATTATTCTTCTTATTTTAGAGTTGAAGAATCTGAGAAATAGAGTTTAGTAACCTGCCCAAAACACCAAAAAATAAGGAGCTTTCAAAATTTCATATTCTCTTAATCACCATATAATGTCATTTCTACAGGAGAAAATTTTAGACTAAAAATAAATTATGTGTAAGTTTAGGATGAGAACTCTAGTAATTTTATTCTCTATTTCACTCTCACATCTCATATTGCCTAGTTGTTAATTTGAACTGTAGATATAGTTGAATTCTAGTAAATGTTTTTTACTAAAATATTTCTAAAATTTCATAATAAAGAATATGCAGCAATTAAATTGTATTAGCCTGGAATTTTCTTGCTTTGATTTGATATTCTATTACAGAAGTTTGTTTTTTGTACTTAGAAATTATATACATTTTGAATTCTGATGACATACTGTATTTCATTGCCAATATCTGACTAATTCCCTTTACAGAGGTGAAATCAAAATTACTCATTTCCTGTAAAAAAATTATGTATACAGGAATTCAATTTAATCCTAGTCAGGTCATAGAATGTAAAAAACAAGGTACACACACTTCCATATGTTGTCTGGAAGCATGCATTCCCCAGAAAGAAGAATCGATGATTAACTGAGTGATCAAGTTAATATAAATATATTTCCATTACACATAACTTAACTTCAAACTGTATTTCCCAGCACATGTATAAAAATGGATGTCATAATAGGCTTGGAAAATCAAGATAAGGAATTTACTAAGTGAATAAGGATAACAAAGAATTTTTATTTTACTAAGTTTTTTTCTTTGTGTAAAGTATCTTTTATTTTATATGTGCTATCTTCAGCTTACTTCCAGTTATACCTATTCTGTGATGTTTTTCTGTGATGTTTTGTGATGATATTCTGTGATGTTTTTCTAACATCACAGTTAGTTAAATTAGTGGTATTTCAACCAGTGACAAGGAGTTGTGGTAAACTGTACTGCATTCATGTTAAGCCTTTGTTGACTTCCTCTAATAAAAATGAACCAGTAAAAACATAAAACAACATAAAACCAATTATCTCAGTAAAAATAAGGACATCTATTTAAAATGAGATGAATTGTTTAAAGTAATATTCTACCAAAGGTTTCACTTGAATAACTAAAATATATTCATCACAATAAAAACTTTGAATAGTCAAGACTTGTGTTTTTTAATGCTCTAATCTAAACGACAATAAAGAACCATTTGGCATGAAATCACAGACCTGATGAGTCCTAACTAATGCTTCACAAGAAACTGAAATCCTCAACCTCATAGGAGGCAAAAAACATGACAAAAAAAGTACAGTGCAGTTCTTACAACAATAGACAGCCAGCTGTGCTCACTCAGAATAAGTATGTGCTCACTGAAGAGGGTGGAGAAAGCTGAAATATTCTAATGGTTCCAATTAGTGTTTCTGTTGGTAGGAGGGAAAACATTAACAGCAAGTCTTAAATACAGAATGTATAGCACTATGTAGATCCAGAATTCTCTAAAATCTAGTTGGTAGAAGAAAATTTATGGAAGGAGAAGGAATAAAGAATCACTAATTGCCAGCTCGTGAAGGCAACTAGGGGATTATTTTGCTCAAGGGGAAGCGGGAGCCAAAAAGCAAGTTATGTGCTTGAGTTCATATAACTCATAAGAAAAGGTACTCTTTTTCTTCCAACTCCAAAAGAGTCCTTTCTATTACATCCTGTGTCTTGTATGTCTCATGTGATTCTATTAGCAAGTGAGAAGCCTCTCCCGCTGTCCACAACCACTTAAATTCCTTTAACTGCAAGCAACTTATTTTGTGATTCCAGTAAAAGAAACTATAAATATTCTTTGAACCTCTCAAGATCTGCAAGCCCATTAGTTGAACCATTACTCTTTTTAAGCAAAAGAGAATGGTTGTTATTCTAGTTATTCCATACATAAGATGTTTTCTTTATTCGAAAAAGCATATTATTTTGCAATTTATTGATTTATTCTAGTATTTCCATAGCTGGTTATGCAGTGGCACAGAGATAGAAATAATATTTTCTCTTTGAAGCTTAATGTCTGTAGGGAAGATAATTAGGATATTGAATTCTCAGGCATAAAATCCTTGACAATTTATGGTATTATATTCAATATAATTTCCCAGCACTAAATTAAGCTGGGTGTAAGTGGTGTAGAGATGAGCATTCTGAGGTTTTTATGATTTCCCAATCTATTCTAACTTTTCAACTTGTTATCTAACTTTATGACTCAAAATCTACTCAAGCAGTCTAAGTGCTGGAGATATTTTACAATATTGAATATGCTATTTTATGTACTAGGTCTTTTGTTAACCACATTACATGCATTATCCCATTGCATATTCAAAGTAGTCCTATAAGTTAAATAATATTCTATTGCCTATTTTTAGATATAGTTATTAGAATGAAAAATTACTACTACATTTATAGTGCAGACAAGGAAATATAATTTTTCATCTACCCTTTTAAGTTCTTCTGTCTGGTCTAATAACCAACTTAATATGAAACAGATTAACAGGAGAAAATGACCAAATTTATTATGTATGTACATACAAGGGTTCCATAAGAATATAGAACCCAAGGACAAATCAGGCAGTTGTGATGTATAAGTCATCTTTAGCTAAGGAGGAAGTGGGGTAAAGGTTTTAACTTTAAAGGGAAGGTAGACAATTCATAGGTAGATGAAAAGAAGGAAACATTTGGTAAACAAAATCTTGCTGGGCCACCTAAACACAATGAAACACAGAAGAGTCTATGAAATAGACCTTGTTTGGTTCCCTCATGTTTGCCACACTTAGTTCATTTTAAAATATAGTTATGATAATAGTTCTCTTCCTGGAGCAGATTTTTTTTATCCAAATTCCTTTAAGTCCTATTTTCAGGACAAAAGGTGTGCTGTTATGCTACCACGTCCTTAGTTATACTAGTCTCTAGATATCAACTGAACAATACTCAGTCTGATATTTTCTATTGCTGAAATAATTTCACACTTTAAGACCATCACCACTGCCAAATTTTATTAAAAAATCTACTTGGAGGTTTCTAATTAGAATTAATCATATCTACTTAGATGCTTAAGTAGTATTGTACAACTTATGAGAGTTCAAATGGCTATACATCAATTTATAAACTACTTTATGATAGAACTGGAATTTACTTGTCCTTGAATCTCCATGACTTAGGTCAGCTTGAAGAAATAGATGTGGACTCAATATAAATTGATTGAATAATTGAACAAAAGCCTGTACTAGAATATATTTTATAGCCTCTTCCTTATTTATCTTTCTTCTGGTATTGCATCTGAAAACAAAACAAAACAAACAAATAAACAAACAAATAGCAGTTTTGTGCCTAAGCAAGCTATTTATTTCCCTTTGGTAAAAAACTATTCTGTCTTTGGTTTTCTTTATAATTTGTAGTTTTTTATAATAAATCCAAGTAGACTTATTTCTGTATGTAAAATTTCACGTAGGAATGAACCAAATATAAACAATTAAATATTCAGAACAATATGTGAACATGTGTATGTGTCATGTGATTGTATGTATAATCAGAGAGTTACCTCTCAGGGACGAGGGATATCTTTAGATATGCTGATCACCACCCACACACCCCAAGAAAGATCTTTTTGTCCTACTGCCAGTTTCTGATTTTATGATGGGTATAAAATGACAAGATGCCATTATAATTTTGTTTGCTGTCATTGTCCTTATGGGATTTGGTGAATGTGTCAAACAGCAGAGTGCATAACATGCTTTAAGAAATAAAACATTTGTTTCATGAGGTAAATGTTGACACTCTTTACAATTTTGTTAAGGAACTCCTGGAACACTTCAGAAGGTGAAATTCTTGTATGGAGTCTGTTGAGCATTTAATTTTCTAATCCTTTACTCTTTATAAAGCTAAGTTAGAGTATGCCAGATTTTCAAATATCTTATGCAGAAGAACAGCAGTAATTATTAGAAGAGCAGCTTGGCAGCAATTCAAATACACCTACGTTGGGGTTGTATTTGAAATTTGATATGGAACATATATTTGAAAGAGCCAAATCTAGTCAAACAGGTCCAAATCTAACCAAACTTACTCTTGGTTCTCAGCACTATTGACCTTTTTCTTACAGAGAGAAGTATATATCTATGTTGACACTCAAACTCTGAAATATCTGTAAAGTATTGCATAAGCTAATTTAATAAGCATTTCTCCATGAGCTCAAATACACTAATGTGTTAAAGCACTTTAGGAGTGGTTAAGGGTAACAAGATGCTTCCTGTCAAGATGGAATATTATTTGAAAACATAATTATACAGTCCACATGTCAGTTCTGTCAGGAAGCAAAATCCAGTTTAGATAGATTCAATACAGAAATTAAAATTAAGAAATTAAAAAAACTAGGCAGAGGAAGTTATTATCACCCTAAGCCTAAGGGAAGAAGAAAAATCTGTGAAGTAGTGAAAACTAAAGACTGAGGAGGGGCCACTGGACAAAGCAGACAGAAGCTTAATCATGGAGGGACACAGCCTGTGCAAAAATACAGGTGAGAGCAGGAATGATATTGCCCAAATTCTTTCTGCTTTTGCTCTCTGATAAGGAGCTTGGGTAACTGATTGTGTAAGAGTCAGCTTCTTGAAGTAGAAGGACAGAGAAGGGCATATAATCTGAGAAGAGAGGATGCTAACAAAACAGAACCAACACATTCTCCAGTCAATGCTAAGCATGAGAACAAAAATACAGAAAGAGAATACCAAAAATTTATACCTGGAAAAAATCAAAATGAACTTCTCTATGGAGCAGAAATTGAACAGAAATACAAAGAAGAGAATAGGAATGAAGCTTCTGATCAACCGCTTATAGTTTAGCACCTATGGTGGACGTGGTCAGAAAATGTCCAGTGCTTTCACCAGAGAAGGAGGCTAGAGCTACTGCACTGCTTGAACTACTGTTGTGGATATTGTCATTTCTCAAAGAGACAGTGCAAAGAATTTACTGAGACATAGCCTTGGGGATTAATGAATGATCCAAGTTCAAAATGAGCAAATCTTACAAATCTTATGAAAGAACAATACTCTTAATAAAGGTAATGAGCAATTATCAATAAGAAAAATGATTTTACTCCATTGTCAAATTGCCTTATGTTATAGCTTGCAAAATAATTGAATGCAGGTATAGTCAGGATTCTCAAAATGATATTAGAAATAGTAATACAAGTTGTAGAAAAGATGAATATATTAACCAAAAATTGAGAAATAAAATAAAAACAGGTCAATAAAATATTGAATATAAATATATGCTTGGATAGTTAAAACTTTATAGAGTTATAAACTATAAAAAGAGTAAGTAAATTTGAAGGTAACACCATGACATTCTCTCTAAGGTGTAAAAATGCGTGTGTGTGTGTGTGTGTGTGTGTGTGTGTGTCTTTGCATATACACAGAAATTAAGAGGTGTTGAAGATAGATTGAGAGCTCCAATATATAATGAATAAGAGTTGCTGAAAAAGAAAATAGAGAGTATAGCAGAGAAGCTATAGCTAAAGAGACAAGATTTGAAAAAATTTCAGAATTCAAGAAAGAGCTGTCTTCAGATGAAAGTACAAGCCGATAACCAAGCAATCAAAATTCATGAAATAAATAGATAAATCCATGCTCATGACATTGGAACAAAACTGCGAACCTCAAGGATAAAAAGACAATTTTAAAACATACCACAGTCATTTCCTACTAAGGAATGCCAAGTAGAATATCCAGACTTTCAACAGCAACAACATATGTTGGAAAACAGCAGCTATATCTATAAAGTGCTCATAAAAAAAAAACAGAAATCATGCTTATTAAATTAGCATTCAATAGAGTAAAAATATTAAAAATATTTTAAGTATTTCAAAGATTAAGGGAGTTTACTATGCACAGGCCAACACTAAAAGAATTATTAAAGGATTTTTTTCCTAATTGATAACATTAGCAAGTGCGGTAGGCAGCGAGGGGCTCTGGGAGTTCACTTAGGCATATTCGATTTGATACTTTTTACCTTCTTTGCATTTGCAATAATATTACTTGCTACATAGCATTCCAAAAGACAGGGATGGAT
Source organism: Eidolon dupreanum (assembly GCA_028627145.1). Taxonomy (NCBI): domain Eukaryota; kingdom Metazoa; phylum Chordata; class Mammalia; order Chiroptera; family Pteropodidae; genus Eidolon; species Eidolon dupreanum. The sequence goes on from CM053503.1 coordinate 138,094,031, forward strand.
CTGAGTGCTTGCACTATCTTAGTATCAAGCACTCTAATTATACACATGCATGTAAAATATATACATTAGGTAAGAGAAGAGCTACTTAGATAAATCTAATATATCATGGGCAAGACAGAAAGAGGATTTTTAAAAATTTATTTATTTGTTTATTGTTAAAAGTTCCATGAGGGCAGAGATAGTGTTGATTAATTTAATTCTTTTTTAAAAATTTGAGATATAATTGACATATACACAGCGTATCTTTTAAGGAGAAAAAACAAATCCAGAGGGAAAGCATTGATATAAGGAACAGTGAGTAAAGAAACCAATTAATGGGTACAATAGATATAGTAAATTAATTGACTATTTATTATAAAAATAACAACATGATCTGTGTATAAAATAAGGAAAACTAGAGAAATACAGCGGAGTGAGATCTCTCCCCTTGAAATAACAATAAGCTGAACATCTAAAGCTCAACAAAAAATACCCAAACTGCACACCAGCATGTCTAAGCGTGGAATCTGTGCATAAGAGCTATCACAGGTCAGAACCCCGGGTGTGGGATGGTAGACTGAGAAAAATAAAGAAGCTGCCTCTAGCAGCCTCCAGAGCATCCTGCAGGAGGAGAGGGAGGGGAGAAGGAGTGGCGAGTTCTCTGTGGTGAGTTCCCTGAACATTCCTGCCTGGGATAGCTGAGGCTGCAGTGCCCAGTCATCAGGGCAGAAAGCAGAGAAGCAGGATGGGACTGCAGAGGAACAACAGCTGATTTTTGCCAGCCTTGGCTGCAAAACCAAGGCTGAGCTGGAACCCTCAACCCCCAAACCAGAGGGCCCCTCTCTTTATACCCTCGGAGACCAATCATCAGCGAGCCCCAGGGGAATCTGAGCAAACGCTGCCAAGACTATCACTGACACTGACAGGGACTGAAACTGAGGGTAGCGAGCATGATTAAATATCTACAAGAAAATTTAAAAAGCGTTATTAAGACTTTATATAAAGTAGGAATCCAAGAGGTTTAGACGCCACCTACTGGAAACCAAAAGAAAAACACCTTCTTTGCAATAGGCTAAAGAGAGACCTTTATATAATGAATCTTCTTTCTGGAAAAACAGCAGAATATACTTCCATTAATGCCCAGGCGGAGAAACAGTTCATTAAACACCATGAACAACCAAGATGACAGGGCATCTCAGAAATGAAGAGAAAAATCTCCAAAAATAAGCTTACAGACATAGAAATATGTGACTTAAATTATAGAAAATTCAGGATGGTACTTCTGAAAAAACTCAATGAGATCCAAAACAATTCAAATCAACAATTTCAGGAAATGAAAAAAACGACTAGATGAGCAGAGCAAGAAGATTGAAACCTTCAAAAAGAACCAAATAGAACTTCTGGAGATGAAGAACATACTGCAAGAGTTGAAAAATGAAATAGCAAGCTTGAGAAATAGAATTGACCAAATGGAGGAAAGGATTAGTGATATCAAAGACAGAAATCTAGAAATGAATCAGAAGGAAGAAGAGAGAAACTGAAGAATGAAAAACAATAAAAGAGAAATTCAAGAACTAGCTGATACTATCAGGACAGAAGACCTAAGAATAATGAGCATTATCAAAGGCAAAGAAAAGGAACAGGGATTAGAAAGCATTTTCAGACAAATAGTGGACTAGAATTTCCCAAATCTAAGGAATGAGCTGGAGCTTGGAATTCAAGAAGTCAACGGAACAACCAATGATCTCAACCCAAAATGGCCTTTACCAAGACACATTGTATTAAAATTATCAAAAATAAATGACAAAGACAGCAATCTCAAGGCAGCCAAGGAGAAAAAAACAGTAACCTATAAAGGTAAACCATTAGATTATCATCAGACTTCTCAGTGCAGAGAAGTCTTTTCTTACAAGCCAGAAAGGAATGGAATCAAATATTTAAACTATTAAGTGAAAGGAACTACCAGCCTAGAATAATGTATCAGCTAAGCTCTCCTTTAGATATGAAGTAGAAATTAAGGCCTCTTGAGACATAAAAAAATTGAGGGAATTCTCCACTATGAGGCCTGCGCTACAGAAAATACTGAAAGGAGTCAGTTCACCTAAAACAAAATGACAAAAAAAAAAAATACATAATTTCTATTTGACTATCAGGCAAATAGAAGCAGAGAAGTGCAATTATAAGCTTAAATAATAAGAAGAGAATTGTTATAACAAGATAGTAATGAATGCTCAGCATACATAGGAACAAATTGAGATAACAATGACTGAAAAGGGGGGGATTCAAATATCCGAATTCACAAAGGGGAATGGAGATAAGGCACATGCAGAAGAAAATGAACAACTGTATGTATATATTTATGTGTATATATATATATATATATATATATATATATATATAAAACTATCCTTTACATATTTATAGTGGTAACCACTATGCCAAAGATTCAGAACCATTATATATAACAAAACAAGAAGGACCAGAGGGAAAACCCACAAAAGCCAACCAAAATAAAGAAAACAGAAGCACAAGGACAAGGAAGCAATGGAAACACCAAGCTACCAGAAAGCAAAAGATAAAAAGACTATAAGAAGGCCTCATATTTCAATAATCTCCCTAAATGTAAATGGATTGAACTCACCAATAAAAAGACACAGAGTTTCAGAATGGATCAAAACCAAAATCCAACCATATGCTGCCTCTAGGAGATACATCTCAATTCCAAAGACAAATATAGACTCAAAGTGAAAGGGTGGAAAATGATATCTCAAGCAAATAGCATTCAGAGAAAAGTAGGAGTAGCAGTGCTAATATCAGATGAAATAGACTTCAAAATAAAAAAGTTAAAGAAAGATACTGAGGGACACTTCATAATGATAAAGGGAATCATGCATCAAGAAGACATAACACATTAATATCTATGCTCCCAATTAGGGAGCCCCAGAATATGTAAAGAAATTACTAATAGAAAAAAAAGGACAAACAGACCAAAACACTAATCATCGTAGGGAACCTAAATACCTCACTGTCGGATATGGACAGATCATCCAAACAGAAAATTAATAAGGAAATCACATCCTTAAAAGACATATTAGACCAACTGGACATAATTGACATTTACAGAGCCTTTCATCCCAAAACAACTGTTTATACATTTTTCTCTAGTGCACATGGAACGTTCTCAAGAATTGACTGCATACTGGAACACAGAGATAGTCTCAACAAATATAAGAGGGTTGAAATTATACCAACCATATTCTCTGGTCATAATGCTTTGAAACTAGAGATCAACTGCAGAAAGAAATCAAGAAGAAAAACAAATACATAGAGCATAAACAACATGCTACTGAAGAATAACTGGGTCAGAGAAGAAATTAAAAAAGAGATCAAGAGATACATAGAAATGAATAGTAATGATAGTACATATATCAAAACTTTTGGGACATAGCAAAGTGGTCATAAGAGGAATATTCATATCATTACAGGCCTATCTCCAAAAACAAGAATGAGCTCAAAAAAACAACCTACAAATACAAAGGATCATATAATAATACAATGAAAATTATATAACACCAAATTTCATAATCTAGAAGAAATGGACCAGTACTTAGAAAAATACAACTTTCCCAGACTGAATCAATAAGAACTGGAAAATCTAAATAGACCAATCAGCAGTATGAAAATTGAAACAATCATCAAAAACCTACCAAAAAGTAAAAGTCCAGGACCAGATGGCTTCACCAGTGAATTCTACCTCATATTCAAAGATTTAATACCTATTCTTCTCAAATTCTTCCAAAAAATCAAAGAGGAGGCAATACTTCCCTCCACATTTTATGAGGCCAATATTACTCTGCTATCAAAACCTGGTAAAGATAACACAAAAAAAGTAAACTACAGACTGATATCTTTCATGAACACAGATGCAAAAATTCTAAATAAGATACTAGCAAACCAAATACAGCGACATATTAAAAAGGTTAACACCATGATCAAGTGGGCTTCATACCAGAGAGGCACAGAGATGGTTCAACCTACATAAATCAAATTATGTGATACACCACATAAACAAATTAAAAAATAAGAATCATATGATCATGGCAATAGATGCAGAAAAAGCCTTTGACAAGATACAATATCTGTTTATGATCAAAACACTTAATAAAATCAGTATAGAAGGAAAATACCTTAACATAATAAAAGCCATATATGACAAACCCTCAGTCAACATTATACTTAATTGTGAAAAAACTAAAAACCTTCCCTGTAAGATCAGGAACAAGGCAAGGCTGTCCACTATCGCCACTATTATTCAATAAAACATTGGAGATCCTAGTGAGTGCAATCAGACAAGAGAAAGATATAAAAGGCATTCAAATAGGAAACGAAGTCAAACTGTCACTATTTGCAGATGACATGATTCTCTACATAGAAAACCCTAAAGACTCCACAAGAACAGTACTAGAAACAATAAGCAAATACAGTAAAGTCTCTGGATACAAAATCAATGTTCAAAAATCCATAGTGTTCCTATACTCGAATAGTGAAGCATCAGAAAAAGAAGTTGAAAAAATGTGTTTTTTTTGCAACTGCACCAAAAAGAATAAAATATCTAGGAATAAATTTAATGAAACAAGTGAAGGACCCATGTAATGAAAACTATAAGACCTTATTAAAAGAAATCAAAGAAGATACAAAGAAATGGAAAGATATTCCATGTTCTTGGATTGGAAGAATCAACATAGCTAAAATGACCATATTACCTAAAGCATTATACAGATTTAATGCAATCCCCATCAAAATCCCATCAGCATTTTTTAAAGAAATAGAACAAAAAATCATCAGATTTGTGAAAAAGCACAAAAGATTCCGAATTACCAAAGCCATCCTGAGAAAAAAGAATGAGGCTGGAGGCATCATTCTGGTCAACTTCAAATTATACCACAAAGCAACAGTAATCAAAACGTCATGGTATTGGCAGCAAAACAGACACACACAGCAGTGGAACAGAATTGAGTCCAAAAGTAAACTCATATTTATATGGGCAAATAATTTTCAACAAAAAAGCCAAAAACATTCAGTGGAGAAAGGAAATCCTCTTCAATATATGGTGCTGGGAAAACTGGAAAGCCACATGCAAAAGAATGAAACTAGACTGTTGTCTTTCACCACATACCAAAATTAACTCAAAATGGATTAAGGACCTGAATATAAGACCTGAAACAATAAAATGCATAGAAGAAAACATAGGTACTAAACTCAAGGACCTTAGACTTAAAGGGAATTTTATGATTTTGACCTCAAAGGCAAGGGAAGTAAAAGCTAAAATAAATGAATGGGACTACATCAAACTCAAAAGCTATGCTTAGCAAAAGAAACCATCAAGAAGGTAAAGAGACAACCATCAGAATGGGAAAAGATATTTGCAAGCAACACCTCTGATAAGGGCCTAATATCCAAAATATACAAAGAAGTCATACAACTCAATAAAAACAAAAAAGCAAATGATCCAATCAAAAAATGGTCAGAGGAACTGAATAGACACTTCTCCCTAGAGGACATACAAATGTCCAACAAGTATATGAAAAGATTCTCAACATCACTAGCTGTTAGAGAAATGCTAATCCAAACCACAATGAGATATCATCTCATATCTGTTAGAAAAGCTATAATCAACAGAACAAATAATAATAAATTTTGGAGAGGATGCAGAGAAAAAAGAACCCTTATACACTGCTGGTGGGACTGCAAATTGGTACAGCCACTACAGAAAACAGTATGGAGGTTCTTCAAAAAACTAAGAATTGATCTACTATATGATCCAGCTATTCCTCTACTAAATATTTACCCCAAAGACTTTAATATCCATATTCAGAAAATTATTTACATGGCAATGTTCATAGTAGTATTATTCACAGTGGCCAGGGCATGGAAGCAACCAAAGTGTCCTACAATAGATAATTGACTAAAGAAGTTTTGGTACATATATACAACGGAATATTACTCAGCCATAAGAAAAGATGAAATACTGCCATTTTTGACAACATGCATGGACCTTGAGGTAATCACACTAAGCGAAATAAGCCCCACAGAAAAAGTTGAAAATCACATGATATCATTTATATGTGGGATATAAACCTAAAAACAACAAATGAACAGGACAAACAGATTCATGGATATGGATTATAGACTAGTGATTACCAGAGGACTATAAACTGGTGTTTACTAGTGGGGTGGGGGAGGAAGGAGGAGGTAGATGGGGTAAAGGGTGTAAATATAGGGGGAGAGGGGGAGGACGGATGAAGTGGGTAAAGGGTATCAAATATATGGTAGCTGAAGAAAACTGGACTTTGGGTGGTAAGCACACAATAGAATATACAGATGTCAAATGATAATGTACACCTGAAAATTATATAATTGTATTAACCAATGTTACCCCAATAAACTAAATTAAAAATTTTTTAAAAAAGTAAAACTAAAACTTTAGACAATAATAAAAAGGTTGAGAAAGTAGGGCATTATGTGATAGCTTAAACTTGTTAAGGCCCATGTTGTCTTTGAAAGATTAGTAAAAAATGAATAACTTTAAGAGTTTTATAAATAAATATTTATAACGATGGGTACATTTTAAAAATTGTATTTTCTAAAATTTTAAAACTTTTGGAAAAACCAAAGCAAAACACATTTGTAGCATCCAAACTGCTAGAATGATACTGAGGGACAATGGGAAATGTTATTAAAATATGGTAGTAAGAAAATAAAAAGAAGTGTAATCAATCATATGATAAAAAGAAATATAAAATAGGTACAATTACATCAATAATTTCAATAAATGTAAAATATGTAATATTATTGATTGTACAAAATTAAAATCCAGTTATAACCTGTTTGCAAGGGAATATTTTAAAACAAAAGCATACAGAATGACTAAATTGTTGGAGGAAAAATAACATGTCATTCCAATCTGTGAATAAGGTATAGGCATTTTGTAATAACATGATAAACTTTATATTTTGCAAAATTTCTCAAAGAAAAATGACAGGACACAGTTAAGATGGTACATTTTGTTACATGTTCTTTACCGTAATAATAAAAGGGCACTTCTCCATGCTGCCATTTAAATGAAGTCCAACATGGACCATCATCTCACCAAACACACACAAAATGACAAGGCTTATTGGAAAAATAGTGTTGGAGAAGACTACTCAAAGTCTATATAATTTCATAATTAATTAAGAAGGTGTAAAGAAGTCCAAATATGCCAATGATCACAAATAATGGACAAAATTAGCAAGTTAAAAATAATATTTTCCAAATCCAATTCAATAAATGTTAATTTATTAACTAAATGTTAATTTATGTTAATTCAATACTTACAACTGGCATATAAGTACATGAAAAATTGAAAAATATGTAATGTTGATAGTAAATTAAATGGACCAATAGGAAAAGATAACCAGAGAAATGGTATACTACTGCATATCTACCAGAATGGCTGAAAATTAAAAAGACTCACAAATACTAAAGATTGCTGAGGATGAGGAAAAATGGCAAAACTCAAAGAGATGCTACTGGCATCTAGTGGGCAGAGGCCAGATTTGCTGCTAAACATCCTCTACTGTACAGGACACCCCTCACAATAAATAATTATCTTGTCCAAATGTTAATAGTACCGAGGATGAGAAATCCTGGTGTAGATTGAATAGTGACAAAAAGCAAATGTGTATCTGAAGTGGTTGAACCAATAAGAGATGATGAATACACAACCCTTTGAGATTGAATTTTGAGAGTTTACTCGCAATGTATATTGACATTTCTAGTTGAAACACCACAGTTCCACATGAAATTTTATTGATAAAAGCGAAGGTAGCAGTACCTGTTTCCTTATAAAGAAAGTAAAACCGGAATTTCCTATCTTTCACAAGAGTAAAATGAGACAAGCACTTATCCTACTTGATTGTTTATTGGTAAAATTGGATAATGTTAACAATTGAGGATTGTCTATTATAAGTGGTTAAAATAGATAGTATTTTACTTTCCATGCCAAGGAAGTGACCGTTGTAGCAAGAACTGATCCTATCATATTTGTTGAGGCAGTTAAACACAAGATGTTGTTATTAAAAATAATAATAAAGTTTTATTTTTAGAGAGGGTACAAATAATGATTAAGCATGGAGATTTTTGCAATGTTTTATATTCTTGGTAAAAATGGATAGATCATTTTTAAAATTGTAGAGAAATTTAATGATTAGAAATGAATGTATTGTTCTTTTAATCATAATACTTTTATGTTTCAGAGTGATTTTATGATTCACAAAGAGCAAAAAGTCAATTTGATCACATTGACTATTTAAATGCTCAGTGCTCAATTTATCACACAAACAAAAATTATGGGTATTTGGTATTTGACATAAAGAGGATGACTGAATAATTCGCAACACAGTTTTATCTGATATCTATAGATATGGATACACATATCTATATTTATATTCCTCGCTCTCTACATATATATATATATATATATATATATATATATATATATATATATATAGAGAGAGAGAGAGAGAGAGAGAGAGAGAGAGAAGGATATATATATATATATATATATATACATGTATATCTTGTATATATATATATATACACATGTATATATATGTATATACATGTATATATATGCACACACACATACATATATACTTTTTAAAAAGTTGTTACTCCTTTCTATATTGGCAAAGTTAAATATAGTAACTGTCTTATAGTGAGGAATGAAGTTTAAAACTCTTTATGTATATTCATGTAACATAGTATCAAAAGTAAATCTGAGTAATTGGTAGACACACTAAATACATGTTTATTATAGTAGTTGAACAAATTCTGTGTAATACTGCTTTCTGACAATTTTATAGACAATGCACCATGTAATGAATTGAAGAAAGGTCTGTAAAACAAAACAGACCTTTCTATCTGTTCTCTGTCAAAAATATGATTCACACTTTTTATTAATGTACAAATATTACAAGGTATGGAAAATACTCTATTCTACCTTATTATAAAGTCAGTGTAGCTGGAAGCAATTGAAAACCCTGCACCTGGAGCAGAATTTTTTGGAATTTGGTGACAGAAAGAAATTTGTTGAATCAAGTAGCAGACAATAGTTTACAAAATTGCCATATAGTTTAATTATAGAAATCTATGAAGTAGCAGAAAAACAGGAAACTATGTTACATGGACATTTAGAGTCTGTTAGTTAGCGAACAACACATTATATAATCCCCTGATTTCTATAGCCTAAGCTGCTTTTTCTTTTTCTGAATGTTTAGGATATTTTATGAGTGGCTTGACTTTACATGCAACATTCAGTTCTTCATTAAGTTAGAAAATATCTAAAGATATAAATAGTTGCAGAGAATCCTGTTGCCTAAATATCACTCATATAAAGAAATTATCTACATACAGTTTTACAGTCATGAGGGGGTGTCATAATCCTGCCTGTGAATTTGAGAGGTGCAAGACACCAACAAAACCATCTTAAAAGAATCATAATATTGTTTCCTGATTTTCAGTTTTTTGCACTATATGAAATATTTCTGTACTTGAAACTTTGTGAAACATAACTGATTAAGACTATTATTGCATGAGTTAGATTATTTAAGGAAAACATGTTGGTTTGTTATCCAAGCCATGAAAATTACATAGTGAATTGCCCATCTGCACAGACTTAGAATAGGAACAATACAAACGTCACATTTGAACTGATTTTACCATTTTATGAGTTTTCCAGTAAGCCATTCATAATATCCATTTTTGCAGTTGATCTCAGTCACTGGGTTTTCTGAACATTTTTTCTTAGAAAAGGAGCTTTCTACTTTTTTCTTTATTGCACTGTTCACAGAGGAGTAAGCTTCACCTTAAACAAACTAAGGACCCAATTGTCACATTATTAGCTGTATGTGGGACATGGGTCGAAAGGTCATAACTTTTTATGCTATGCACAGCACACTGGGCAACTGTCCAAGTCCCCAGTGCTTGCTGTTCTCTTTATGTTGAAAGGAAAGATTCTGCAGGAAAAAAAAAGAGACTACTATATACTCTAATTTAAGAATTTTAAGAAATCCATTAAGGTTCACTATTTGAATCATTGAAATAAATATATTGAACTGAAAACTTAATTTTCTTTATGCATTTCTTGCCTTTTCATCATGGTGTGTGTTCAAAATAGGCAAATACAGAGAGGTAGAATGTATACTATGCTTGCTTAAAGTTAGGATGATGGAGGATTGAAAGATAACAGCTCAAGTGTACAGTATTTTTTGAGGTGATAAAAATGTCTTAAAATTGATTGTGGTGATGGTTGCACATTTCTGTGATGATATTAAAAACCATTAGATTGTGCACATTAAATGAGTAAATTATATATTATATAAATTATATCTCAGAAAAGTGTTAAAATAACCTTTTTCTAAGCATTTTGCATAAAATATTGTTTCATCTAGTAAGAAGTATAATTAATATATCTTGAGTGCTTAATATGTCCCAGTCAGTGTTCTAAATGTAAAATATATATTTAATACTTTTTATATACCTCATTTAATCTTCACAAAAACCCTATAATATTGATATATTGTTGTTACTACTATTATTCTCATTTTATTGGTGGGAAAACTTCAACAAGAATACACAACTAAATTATATATCTCCTCCTGGATGAAAAGTAGTTAATTTAATAAAGTGGGATGTACTATAGTGTTTGTGGTACATAGAAATACAGTTTAATTTTTAAGAATCTTCTGAAGCACTGAACAAGAGTTTCTGTGTTCTCCATCTCCTCCCAAATTAAAAAACTTCATTTAAACATTTCAAAGAAAAATGGCTCCAAATAATAAAGTAGATACATGAAAAAACACACGTATAAAGCAATACTAAAATAGCTTCTATATGTATTTTTATAAATCACAAATTCTGGGTATTTTTTTGTAAATGCACTTTAAAACTCGATTTGGTTCATCAAGGAAGAATTGTTTGAGCCAGGCTTTCAGCCGACTTAAACATTCAAGCAAGATTTTTGTATGTGTTATGTGATTATGTATATAAGACAACGAAAACAATATA